>CM070770.1:161332320-162023987 GCA_036346955.1 Dipus sagitta | reverse complement strand
GGATGGTAGAACAGAGGCTGGACATCACTTCTTGCCATAGTAATGGCAGAAAGCAGCAAGAGAGTGAGCTGAACTCTGGCAAGAGGGAAGCTATACTATAATGCCCAAAAACCTGGCCCCAGCAACACACCTCTCCCAACAAGGCTGCCCTCCTAAATTGTTACTAGCTGTGTACCAAGCACTGAAAATATGTGAGTGTACGGGGGACATTTGATTCAAACTACCACAGACCCCCTACCCTTTTTCAAAGAAATCAGGCAGAAGAACAGTAGAGGAGTACACCCATGTGTGCATATACCATACACATACTACACCAAAAAAAATTTAGTTAGGCTGGAAAGACGGCTCAGCTGCTAAAGGCGCTTGTTTGCAAAGCTTGACAGCCCAGGTTTGATTCTCCAGTAGGAACATAAAGCCAGACACATAAAATGATACATGTGTCTAGAGTTTGTTTGCAATGGCAGAAGGCCCTGGCATGCCCATACTCCCTCTCCCTCTCCATCTCTCTCTTTCTCACTGTCTCTTTCTCTTTGTCTTAAATAAATAAAGTCACCGGGTATGGTGGCGCATGCCTTTAGCCCAGCACTTGGGAGGCAGAGGTAGGAGGATCGCCATGAGTTCGAGGCCACCCTGAGACTACACAGTGAATTCCAGGTCAGCCTGAGCTACACTGAGACTCTACCTTGGGAAACCAAAACTAAATAAATAAAAATTGGATACAGAGCTGGGCATGGTGATGCATGCTTTTAATCTCAGTAACGTGGAGGCTGAGGTAAGAAGATTGATATGAGCTCATGGCCAGCCTGGGGCTACAGAGGGAGTTCAGGTCAGCTTGAAAAAAAAAAAAATGGGGGCTGGAGATACGGTTTGGAAGTTAAGGCACTTGCCTGCAAAGCCTAATGACCTGTGTCTGGACCTGGGTTTGATTCCTAAGTAACCATGTAAAACCAGGTGCACAAAGTGGCACATGCATCTGAAGTTTGTTTGCAGTGGCTAGAGGCCCTGGTGTGCCCATTCTCTCTCTCTCTCTCCCCTTGCAAATAAATAAATAATTAAAAAAATGGAAAGCCGGGTGTGGTAGTGCATGCCTTTAATCCCAGCACTCGGGAGGCAGAGGTAGGAGGATTGCTGAGAGTTCAAGGCCACCCTGAGACTACATAGTTAATTCCAGGTCAGCCTGGACCAGAGTGAGACCCTACCTCGAAAAACCAAGAAAGAAAAAATTGGGCCCATCAACATGTCATGGATGATGGAGGAGGGCAAAAATACATTACATCAAAATAGAGAAGGGGGGGGTAGAGAGATGGCTCAGTAGCTAAAGGTATTTGACTTCATAGCCTGATGGCCTGGGTTTGATTCCCCAGTACCAACATAAAGCCAAATGTACGAAGTGATGCAGGCAATCTGGAGTTTGCAGTGGCTAGATGCCCTGGTATGTCCATTCTCTCTCTGTAGCTGTACCTATCTGCCTCATTCTCAGTTTGTCTCTCTCTCTCTCTCTCTCTCTCTCTCTCTCTCTCTCTATATATATATATATATATATATATATATATATATATATATATATAATTTTTTGGTTTCTCAAGGTAGGGTCTCACTCTGGCTCAGGCTGACTTGGAATTCACTATATAGTCTCAGGGTGGCCTCCAACTCACAGTGATCCTCCTCCCTCAACTCCTGAGTGCTGGGATTAAAGACATGTGTAGCCATCCCTGGTCAAAACTCATTTTATTTTGTTTTTATTTATTTTTATTTTTTGAGTTTTCAAGGTAGGGTCTTGCTCTAGCCCTGGCTCACCTGGAATTAGTCTCAGGTTGGCCTTGAACTCACAGTGTTCCTCCTACCTTGGCCTCCCAAGTGCTAGGATTAAAGGCATGCACCACCTACCTCACTGGGCTAAAACTCATATTATGTGGATAAAATTGAAACACTATCATTCTTTGGGCTCTGATTGGCCTGCTGACTACTTTCTCTTGGACATGGCTTTCAACTTCCTGGACCTGTTAGAGGCCTGAAAGAAAGTAGTTGAATAAGATACCCTGCTGGGCGGGAGGCCAAGGTAGGAGATTTTTGTGAGTTGGAGGCCAGCCTGGGACTACATAGTGAATTTCAAGTCAGCCTGGGCTAGAGTAAAAAAAAAACTCTACCTCAAGGGGGATAAAAAAAAAAAAAAGGAAAAGATATCCTGAGTTCAATTTGAGTCCCGTAGGACCTTAGCCTTAGCATCTTCATAGGACATGAGCACTTCTGAGATTTTGAGTTCTGAGGGAAAACATAGTGAGATAGGAAACTTAAATTGGATCATGCAACGGGTCTATGGCAGAGGCAGGATGCGGATGCCGGCCTGGGTCCTGTTGACCGCTCTCTGTAGAAGGAAGTCAGCCTCTTATACCCTGGCTGACCCTCACTTGGGATATATTTTTCAAGAGTCCTTCAAATTGGCCAAGGGCTGGTTGCCATAGAGATGACCGGGATGGCAGTTCCAGAGCTAGCAGGTGGGGGTGGGAGAAGGCAGAGCACCAATATGCTAAACGCTGACCAACTTTTGACCACGACCACACCTGAAAGACCAAAGCAGGGTCCAGGGACAACTATTGGACTGTTCAGACTTCTATCAAGCCTCTCCCAGAAGGAGCAGGTGAGGAAGGTAGGCCCACTTGGGGAAACTCCAACTGCCTAAAACACTCCCAATCATCCTATTTCAGCTTCCTGACTAGCTGGAATTGTAGGGGTGTGTTGTCACACCTGACCATTTTTATTTCTCTTTCTTTCTTTCTGAGACTATTAGTTTAAGAGAAGGAAGAGGCCGAGTGTGGTGACGCACGCCTTTAATCCCAGCACTCACGAGGCAGAAGTAGGAAGGTCTCTGTGAGGCTGGTCTGAGATTGCAGAGTGAATTCCAGGTCAGCTTGGGCTAGAGCAAGACTTTACCTTAAAAACAAGTAAAATGTCTGGCTTGGTGGAGCACGCCTTTAATCCCAGAACTGGGGAGGCAGGGGTAGGAGAATCGCCGTGAGTTCAAGGCCACCCTGAGACTACATAGTTAATTCCAGGACAGCCTGAGCTAGAGTGAAACCCTACCTCGAAAAAAACAAAAAAACAAAACAAAACAAAAACAAAAAAAACCAATAAAATAAAATAAAACAATAAAATAAAAATACATAAAATGAAAAAAAAAATAAAATGGGGGGAAGGAAAGAGGAGATAGTATGAAGAGCTTGGTTGAAACAGCCTCCTACTTTTTTTTTTTTTTTTTTTGAGGTAGGGTTTCTCTCTAGCCCAGGTTGACCTGGAATTCACTATGCAATCTCAGGTTGGCCTCAGATTCATGGCGATCCTCCTACCTCTGCCTCCTGAGTGCTGGGATTAAAGGTGTGTACCATCACGCCCAGTTTAGATGCATGAACCATCTTGCACATGGGTCCTGGAGAATCGAACCTGTGTCCATTGGCTTTGCAGACAAATGCTAGACTGCTAAGTCATCTCTCTAGCCTCTTTTCTTTTTGAAAAAAAAATATTTTATTTATTTATTTATGGAAGAGAAAGACACACACACACACACACACACACACACGGAGAGAGAGAGAGGGGGGGGGGAGAGACAGAGAGAGAGAGAATGGATACACTAGGGCCTCCAGCCACTGCAAACAAACTACAAACACATGTGCCACCCTGTGCATCTGGCTTACATGGGTCCTGGAGAATGAACCTGTGTCCTTAGACTTCACAGGCAAGTGCCTTAACCACTAAGCTATCACTCTTTTTCTTTTCTTTTTCTTTTTTTTCTCTCTCTCTTTTTGAGGTACATTCTCACTCTAGCCCAGGCTGACCTGGAATTCACTATGTAGTCTCAAGGTGGCCTTGAACTCAGGTGATCCTCCTACCTCACAAATGCTGGGCTTAAAGACGTGCACCACTACACGGGGGCTTTTTTCTTTTCTTCTTCTTCTTTTTTCTTTTTTTAGACGAGTTACATTAATGTTGCTTACAGGAGCATGCCTAAGGGGGTGAGCCTTAGTTTTTGCATTTGTATGGTGGGGTGACAGCAAGTGTCCACCTCCTTGAGCACTTCGCGAACTTAACCGAAAGGATGTAACAGCAAGTGACCAGTCAGCTTTAGAAACAGCTGAGCCGAGCCAGTGTGCAAAGAGAGGAGGTCTCTGGGAAGATGTAGAGTGGTTCACGAGGTTGCTCAGAGCTGGCCTCCCGTCCTGTTCCTGCCCAGGGGAACCTGGGGAGTGGAGAAGGTGTGCAGAGTCAGGGCTGCCAGCTGCAGAGGTCTCAGAGTGCAAGGCAGACGACAAAGAAGGAGCGCAGGCCCCGAAGGCGGAACAAGAAACGACAAGGCTCTGCTGAGGCTGAAGAGTAAGCAGCTGGTGACCGGCCAGGTTGGGACACGGGACCGGGACGACCCTCATCCTGACCCTTGCTCGCTCTCTTTCCTAAGGCTCTTCACCACATCTCGGAAGCCTTCCTTCCCCTTCCAGTGGGCCTGGGAGAGCTTAATTATAGATGACCAGACTCTGCTTCAGCCAAGCTCCTCTGTGGCCCAGGGCCACCAATCCCTGCCCTTGCCACGAGTGGCTCCCCAGTTTAAGTCCAGGCAGAAGTCTGCCATCAACCTCCCAGAATCCCCTGATCCCTGCCAGAAGATGGAGGTGCAGAGTCCGGAGAAGAGACAGCAGCCGGGGCCCTGGGCCAGCACCAGCCCTCCTCTGGGCAAAGCAGAGACCCAAGGGCCAGAACCATCCAATGAATGTGGCCTTTGGCCAGCAGGGAAGGGGTCAGGGTCAGGGTCAGAGTGTGAAGAGACCTCTGAGCTGGAAGGGCAAGGTGCCGAGGAGGAGGCCGAGAGGGTTTTGAGCCCTGGGGAACCACCCCAGCTCCCAGAGAGGGGCTCACCCTTAGAGGAGGAGTGGGTGACAGAGGAGGAGCGTGGCACCCCCCACAGAAGAAAAGGCCACTCTCGGAAAAAGGGGTGGAATTCTGGAGCGAAGGCTCCAGAAGCAGGGGAGCCGCAGAGCCACGGCCAGGGAAGCAGCTTCCGAGGCCCACCGAGGGGGAAGTTAAGGGCCAAGGAGCTGGAAGGGCCCTGGGACCTGGAGAGGCTGCACAAGCAGTTACAGGAAGAGTTGGATTGTGGTGAGTGTGGCCAAAGGCCTGGCTTCCTTGGAAGCTGCTGGAGACTTAGACGGGGCAGGACTGGGCTTTGGGTGCTGGGTGAGAGTGCAGTGGGCCGGGAGAGAGAGTATCCGTATTTCTGACTTGATCCCACTGTGGACAGGCCCCCAGAAGCCGACCTGGAAGGCTTTGCGGGATGCTGTCCAGGGCCCTACCAGGAGTGGGAAGATCCAGTCCTTGACTGATGACGAGACTTCGTCTTCCAGCTTTCCCACTCGCACCTTCCACAAACGACAGGAGGCTACCAGGTGAGAGGGAAGAGCAAGGAGGACAAGGAGTGATGAAGGGTGCACATTCATTTGTTTACCCATGTACCAGTCTTCTTGATCACCTAATCATTCATTCACTCTCTGATAACGTGCATTTAAACATCCATCTCTCTATTTGGCCAACTGTATTGACTTATGTCAGTTTCTTTTAAAAAAAAAATTATTTGATGGGGTGGGGGAATGTGCTGGGGCCTCTGCAAACAAACTCCAGACTCATGTGCCACTTTGTGCAACTGGCTTCATGTGGGTACTGGGGAATTGAACCCAGGCCTAAAAAAAAAGCACCTATAACCACTGAGCCATTTCCTCAGCCTGATATATGTCACTTTTTATTCAACTCCCATCTTTTCTTTTTTAAATATTTATTTATTTATTTGACAGAAAAAGAGGGAGGGAGAGAGAGAGAGAGAGAGAATGGGCACGCCAGGGCCGCTAGCCACTGCAAATGAACTCCAGATGCATGTGCCCCCTTGCGCACTTGGCTAACGTGGGTCCTGGGGAATCAAACCTGGGTCCTTTTGCTCTGCAGGCAAACGCCTTAACCTCTAAGCCATCCCTTAAGCCCCATCGTTTCTTTTTTTCTTTTTTTGAGGTAGGGTTTCACTCTAGTCCAGGCTGACCTGGAATTCACTGTGTAGTCTCAGGCTGGTCTCGAACTCATGGTGATCCTCCTACCACTGCCTCCCAAGTGCTGGGATTAAAAGCATGCACCACTACACCCAGCTCTTTTTGGTTTTTTGAGGTAGAGTCTCACTCGAGCCCAGGCTGACCTGCATGGAATTCACTATGTAGTCTCAGGGTGGCCTTGAACTCATGACACTCCTCCTACCTCTTTGTCCCAAGTGCTGGGATTAAAGGCATGTGCCACTTATACCCGGCTTTTTTTTTTTTCATTTTTTCTTCATTCATTTATTTGTTTATTTAAACGAGGGTCTCATTCTAGCCCAGGCTGACCTGGAATTCACTCTGTACTCCCAGGCTGGCTTCAAATTCACAGTGATTCTCCTACCTGCCTCCTGAGTGCTGGATTATAGGCGTGTGCCACCACACCCGGCCCATCTTTTCTTCTCTCCATTACCCTAGTGACTAAGTGATTAGTGTGGCATATATTAAGTGTCTAATCTTGGGACTTCATGATATAAAGGAGAAGGACATGACTCATCTCTGAAAAGCTAAAAGTCTAGAAGAGCAGACAGCTAGGTAATGATGTCAGTTTAGTTTAACAATTACTACACTTCACTTGAACTAGAGACTGTAGGTACAGAGGGAGAATATTGGAGGCTGGGAGGGGGGCTGTTAGCAATGTCTTGGTAAGGGGTGGTTAGGACCTGAACCATAAGCCCATCTGGATGAAGTGAACGGGATGTACTTACAGAGTTCTTTTGTTAAGAAAAAATTTATTTGAGAGAGAGAGACAGAGAAACAAAGAGAATGGGCATGCCTGGGCTTCCAGCCACTGTAAACAAACTCCAGATGCATGTGCCACCTTGTGTATCTGGTTTATGTAGGTCCTGGGGAATTGAACCTGGGTCCTTTGGCTTTGCAGGCAAGTGCCTTAACTGCTAAGCCATCTCTCCAGCCCCACATACAGAATTCTTTTTTTTTTTTTTTTTTTTGGTTTTTTGAGGTAGGGTCTCACTCTAGCCCAGGCTGACCTGGAATTCACTATGTAATCTCAGGGTGGCCTTGAACTCACGGTGATCCTCCTACCTCTGCCTCCCAAGTGCTGGGATTAAAGACATGCGCCACCACGCCCGGCTTCCACTTACAGAATTCTTTAGAGGCCTAACTTTTTTTTTTTTTTTTTTGGTGTGTGTGTGTTTTGCTGGTGATCAAACTCAGGACCTCAAGGCAAGTGCATGTTATAGATCCTCTCTCTCTCTCTCTCTCTCTCTCTCTCTCTCTCTTTCTCTTTTTAAAGTTTTTCCAGATAGTGTCTCACTCTAGCCTAGGCTGACCTGGAATTCACTATGTAGTCTCAGGCTGGCCTTGCTACCTCTGTCTCCCGAGTGCTGGGATTAAAGGCATACACCACCATGCCTGGCTAGAATAGACCTCTTGAACTTACTTCTGTGTAACTGAAAAAAAAAAATTGTTTTTTCGAGGTAGGGTCTTCCTCTAGCCCAGGCTGACCTGGAATAGTCTGGAGTAGTCTCAGGTGGCCTCAAACTCACAGCGGTATTCCTACTTCTGCCTCCTGAGTGCTGGGATTAAAGTTTTTAAAAAAATATTTTATTTTTATTTATTTATTTATTTGAGAGAGAGAGATAGAGAGAGAGAGTGGGTGCACCAGGGCTACCCATTGCAAATGAACTCCAGACGCATGCACCATCATGTGCATCTGGCTTGTGTGGGTCCTGGGGAATCAAACCTGGGTCCTTAGTCTTCACAGGCAAGTGCCTTAACTGCTAACCCATCTCTACAACCCTAAAGATGGGTTTATGGTAGGGTCTCACTCTAGCTCAGGCTGGCCTGGAACTCGTAGTGTTCCTCCTACCTCTGCCACCTGTGTGGTTGGGATTAAAGGCATGCACCACCACACTTGTGTTTAACTAAAATTTTATTTAATTTTAAAAATACTTTTGGGCTGGAGAATGCTTAGTGGCTAAGGCGCTTGCCTGCAAAATCAAAAGACCCAGGTTCAGTTCTTCAATACCCACATAAAACCAGATGTGCAAGGTGGTGCACGCATCTGAAGTTTGTTTGCAGTGGCTAGAGGCCCTGGCACACCTATTCTCTCCCTCTCCGCCTCCCTCTTTGAATAAATAATTAAAAATATTTTATTTATTGTCTGTATGTGTACAGGTGTGCAAGGGTCTCTTGCCACTGCAAACAAATGCCAGACGCTTGCACCATTTTTAGGCAATTCTCTTAACCTCTGAGCCATCTCTCCAGCCTTTATTGCACCATTTTTAACATTTGCCTTTTCTGTGGGTGCTGGGGAATTGAACCCAGGACAGAAAGCTTTGCAAGCAAGTGACTTTAACTGCTAAACCATCTCCCCAGCTAACTGAAATTTGATATCCCTTTTTTTAAAAAATTTTTTTCTTGCTGGGCGTGGTGGCACACGCCTTTAATCCCAGCACTCGGGAGGTAGAGGTAGGAGGATTGCAGTGAGTTCGAGGCCACCTTGAGACTCCATAGTGAATTCCGGGCCAGCCTGGGCTAGAGTGAAACCGTACCTTGAAAAACCAAAAAAAAAAAAAAAAAAATTCTTTTTGAGGTACAATCTCGCTCTCTCACAGGCTGACCTGGAATTCACTATGGAGTCTCAGGGTGGCCTCAAACTCACAGTGATCTTACTTGTGCCTACCGAGTGCTGGGATTAAAGGTGTGTACCACAATACCTGGCTTTTTAAAAAAAATTTATTTTTTAGAGAAAGAGAGAGAGAGAGAGAGAATTGTCATGGCATGCCAGGGACTCAGCCACTGAAATTGAACTTCAGATGCTTTTGCCACCTAGTGGGCATGAGCAGCCTTGCGCTTGCCTCACCTTTGTGCATCTGGCTTATGTGGGATCTGGAGAGTCAAACATGGGTCCTTAGGCTTCACAAGCAAGCACCTGAACTGCTAATCCATCTCCCCAGCCCTCTATTTTAAAAAATATTTTATTTTTATTTATTTATTTGAGAGAGAAAGAGAGAGATACAGAAATAGGAGGTAGCGAGAGAGAATGGGTGTGCCAGCACCTCCAGCCACTGCAAACGAGCTCCAGATGCATGTGCCCCCTTGTGCATCTGGCTTACGTGGGTCCTGGGAAGTCAGTCCTGGGGAGTCAAACCTGGGTCCTTTGGCTTTGCAGTGCCTTAACCACTAAGCCATCTCTCCAGCCCAGCCCTCTATTTTTTTTAATTTTTATTTATTTATTAGAGAGAGATAGGGGGAGAGGGAGAGAATGGGCAAATGAATTCCAGATGCATGTGCCACCATGTGCATCTGGCTTATGTGGGTTCTGGGAAATCGAACCTGGGTTCAATCAAACCTGGATCCTTAGGCTTCACAGGCAAGTGCCTTAACCACTAAGCAATCTCTCCAGCCCCCAGCTCTATTTTTTTAATTAAAAATATTTTATTCTTATTTATTTGAGGAGGGGGAGAAAGAGGCAAATAGAGAAAGAGAGAGTGATAATAGTCATGTCAGAGCCTTGAGGCATTGCAAATGAACTTCAGATGCATGCACCATATGGCTTACATGGGTACTGGGGAATCAAACCCAGGTCCTTAGGCTTTGTAGGCAAGCACCCTAACCACTAAACAATCTCTCCAGCCCCATTTTTTTTAAATTTATTTGAGAGAGAGAGAGAGAGAGAGAGAGAGAGAGAGAGAGAGGCAGGTGGGGAGGCAGGGAGAATGAGAAGGTGCACCAGGGCCTCTAGTCACTGCAAAGGAACTACAGATGTATGTGCCACCTTGTGCATCTGACTTTACATGGGTACTAGGGAATCGAACCTGGGTCCTTTGGCTTTGCTGGCAAGTGCCTTAACAGCTAAGCATTCTCTCCAGTCCTGAAATTTGATATCCTTTAATCAATACTGTCCAGTTCTACCCTGCCCCCAGGCCCTGGGGACCATTGCTGTTCTCTACTCCAAAAAGAACAGCCTTTGTAGATTAAATATACTAACGATGTCTACATACTTGTCTTCCTGTGCCTGTTTTTTTTTTTCACTTAATAGAATGTCTTTCAGATTCATATATGTTATTGCAAATTCTGTTTTTTGTTTTTTTGTTTTTCGAGGTAGGGTCTCACTCTAGCTCAGGCCGACCTGGAATTCACTATGTAGTCTTAGGGTGGCCTCGACCTCACGGCAATCCTCCTACCTCTGCCTCCTGTGTGCTGGGATTAAAGGTGTGTGCCACCACATCCGGCTTTTTTTGGTTTTTCAAGGTAGGGTCTCACTTTAGCCCAGGCTGACCTGTTGTAATTCACTATGTAGTCTCAGGCTGAGGTTAAACTCATAGCGATCCTCCCATCTCTGCCTCCCAAGTGCTGGGTTTAAAGGCGTGCACCACCATGCCTGGCTCTGGACATCCATCTTTAAAAATTTTATTTAAATATTCTATTTATTTATTTATGAGAGAGAAAAAGACAAATAGAGAGAAAGAGAGAATGGGTCTCTAACAGATGAATGCACTCCTTTGTGCCTCTGGCTTTATGTGGGAACAGGGGAATCAAACCCAAGTCATTAGGTATTACAGGCAAGTGCCTATAATCATTGAGCCATCTCTCTAAGCCCCTCAATTTATTTTTCCTTAAGATAACTTTGAAGCCCAGTGTGGTGGCACAAGCCTGTAACCCCAGCATTCAAGAGTTGGAGGCAGGACGATAATGAGTTCGAGACCATCTTAGGCCCCATAGTGGCCATAGGTGCCAACCTGGGCTCATAAGACACTGTCACAAAAAAGAAAACTGAGCCAGGCGTGGGGTGCACACCTTTAATCCCAGCACTCAGGAGGCAGAGGTAGGAGGATCGTCAAGAGTTTGAGGCCACCCTGAGAGTACATGGTGAATTCCAGGATAGCCTCGGCTAGAGCAAGACTCTACCTTGGGGGAAAAAAAAAAAAGAAAGAAAAAAAGAAAATAAGCTGAGTATGGTGGTGCACACCTTTTACCTTAGTATTTAGGAAGCAAAGGCAAGGTAGGATAATGGCTTTGGGTTCAAGGCCAGCCTGAGACTACATAGTGAATTACAGATCAGCCTAGGCTAGAGGAAGACCCTACCTCAAAAACAAACAAACAAACAAACAAACCAAAAAAAACCATCAGGATTGCAGAGATGGCTTAGCGGTTAAGCGCTTGCCTGTGAAGCCTAAGGACCCCGGTTTGAGGCTGGCTCAATTCCCCAGGACCCACATAAACCAGATGCATGAAGTGGCACATGCATCTGGAGTTTGTCTGCAGTGGCTGGAGGCCCTGGCATGCCTATTTTCTCTGTATCTGCCTCTTTCCCTGACTGTCACTCTCAAATAAATAAATAAATAAACATAAAAAAGATTGCTTTGCTTTGGTCCTCTGGCATCTTTGGTGGTTTCATATGAATTCTAGGGTTTTCCTATTTCTGTGAAAAATGCCATTGGAACTTTTACAAGGCTTGCATTGGCTCTGCGTGCTTTCAGAAGAGTTCAGTTCTGCTGGGGCACATCTAGTGCTTGCCTATTACCCGGAGCTTGGAATCTTCCCATGCTTCCCTGAGCCCCTGGGACAAAGCCAAGACGCCTCAGTCCAGTGACTCCCGCCTTCTCTGCCCAGCTTGTCTGAGCAGCTGCGATGCCTCATGCTCTTCCTTCCCTCCTGTTCTGGAATTTTCCCTCTCCTCATTCACTTGCACAGCTAACTTTCATGTATTCTTCCACTCCATAGTCAGGTGTCCCTACAACAAACTATGGTTTTCTCCATCACAGCACTTGCCATAGCATGGCTACACCAGGATCTTCAACTGTCTGTCCATCTTTGCCCACACTGAGGGGTCTCTGAGGGCACGTGCCAGATCCCTGCTCCTTAAAGAACACCTGCATATCATCGGTGCCCTTAAGTATGCGCTGATTTAATGGGGGTATTTGTCTTTGTCTGTCCATCTTTCTGTCTGACCACAGTTCAATTATGATGAATTCACCAAAGCTTTAACCCCCGTATGTGCTAGGTGCTGAGGCAGTGCCCAGGAAGACAAGAAACCCTGGTGGTGGGTCTCATCAGGCTTACTTGGGAAGTCTATTCTGCTTGGGAAGAGGGCTACAATTAATAAAGAAATGAGAGCTGAAAAAGCCAGGCGTGGTGGTGCACGCCTTTAATCCTAGCACTCAGGAGTTAGAGGTAGGAGGATCACTGTGAGTTAGAGGCCACCCTGAGACTACAGAGTGAACTCAGGTCAGCCTGGGCTAGAGTGAGACCCTACTTTGAAAAACCAAAAAAAGAAAAACAAAAGAAGAAAGAAAGAAATGAAAGAAATGAGGGCTGGAGAGATGGCTTAGTGGTTAAGGTGCTTGCCTATCTACAAAGCCAAAGGACTCAGGTTCAATTCCCCAGTACCCATATAAGCCAGATGCACAAGGTGGTGCATGTATATTTTATTTTGTTTTTTTGAGGTAGGGTCTCACTCCAGCCCAGGCTATCCTGGAATTAACTTTGTCGTCTCAGGGTGGCCTCAAACTCATGATGATCCTCCTACCTCTGCCTCCCAAGGGCTGGGATTAAAGGTGTGTGCCATCATAGCTAGCCAAATAAAATATATTTTTAAGTATATTTAATTAATTAATTTATTTATTTGAGAGAGAGAGAGAGAGAGAGAATGGGCACACCAGGGCCTCTAGCCACTGCAAATGAACTCCAGACGCATGCGCCCCCTTGTGCATCTGGCTTATGTGGGTCCTGGAGAATCAACTGAGCGTATTTTTAAAAATATTTGGGGCTGGAGAGATGGCTTAGCGGTTAAAGCGTTTGCCTGCAAAGCCAAAGGACCTCGGTTTGATTCCCCAGGACCCATGTAAGCCAGATGCACAAGGGTGCGCATGCGTCTGGAGTTTGTTTGCAGTGGCTGGAGGCCCTGGCACACCCATTCTCTCTCTCCCTCTCTCTGCCTCCTGAGTGCAGAGGTAGGATTGCCATGAGTTTGAGGCCATTTGGTACTACAGAGTGAGTTCCAGGTCAGCCTGGGCTAGAGTGAGACCCTACCTTAAAAAAAAAAAAACTAAATAAACAAACAAAAAAAAAAAAAAAAAAAGAAAGAAAGAAATGAGGCTGGTGATGTACCTCAGTTGGTAGATGGCTTACCTAGTGTATTAGTTTACTTTTCTCATTTCTGTGACCAAATATCTGACATGAAACAGTTTAAGGGAAGAAAGGTTTATTTTGACTTACAGTGTCAGAGAATATAGTCTGTCGTGGTGGGGCAAACATGGCACAGAAGCATGCAGCAGCTGGTCACTGTGTAGAAGGAAAGAGTGAAAAGGGCAGTGCTCAGCTCACATTCTGTCTTTCTCTCTTTTTAATCTCTGTGTTTGTGTGTCGTGCAAAGGAGCACATGTGGAGGTCAGAGGACATTCATGGATGTGTTAGGGTAAGGATTATGGCTAGGGCTAAGGCTAGGCTTAGGGTTAGGCATAGGGCTTGGTGAGGTTTAGGGTTAGGGTTGTTCTCCCTTGTTTGAGGCAAGGCATGGTCTCTTGTTCACTGCTCTGTACTTCAGGCTCCTGGCACAAGAGCTTCTGGGGGTTCTCCTGTCTCTGCCTCCCATCTTGCTGTAGAAGGGCAGGGATTACATACACTCATTTGTGTTAAGGTGTCTGGCTTTATGTGGATTCTGGGAATTCAGGTCATTGGGCTTACAGAGCAAGTGTTTTTACCCACTGAGCCATGCCCCAAGCCACTTTGTCCCTTTTATATAGTCCAAGACCCCATCCTACAAAATGGTGCCACCCACACTTAGTGTGGTTCAACCCCCTCAATTAGTCTAATCTACAAATTTCTTCACAGACAAACTCAGTTTGTTTCTATGTGATTCTAAACCCCACCAAGTTGGAAAGATTAACCATCACACCTAGCATGCTCAAAACTCTGTGTTTGGTTCCCAGTATTACTGAATATGGTGTCACATATTGTAATTCCAGCACTCAGGAGGTAGAGGTAGGGGAGGTCATAAGTTTAAGGTCAGCCTCTGCTGCATATCGAGTTTGAGGCCAGCCTGGGATAGATGAAAAAATGAAAAGAACAAAAAGTGTAGTTAGAAATGAGAGCTAGGCGTGGTGGCGCATGCTTTTAATCCCAGCACTCGGGAGGCAGAGGTAGGAGGATCGCCGTGAGTTCGAGGTCACCCTGAGACTCCATAGTGAATTCCAGGTCAGCCTGGGCTGGAGTGAGACCCTACCTCAAAAAAAAAAAAAAAAAAAAAAAAAAAAAAAAAAAAGAAATGAGAGCTAGGAAGAAGTTGGTGTGGTCAGGAAAAGTCTTTCTATGAGAACTGACATTTGAGCCAAGACCTGGTTGACAAGAAGAAACTTGTCATGAGATCCGGGGAAGAATGTTCCAGGTCTGTCTAGCTCTGCCTATTGAACTATCCATACTTTTCATCTACCTGGTCTTTCACACACTGAGCATTTTCTTTCTTTCCATTCATCCATCCTTCCATCCCTATGTTTTTATCCATCCAACTATGTCTCAAACCATTAGGCATTAACCTAGTTGATGCCAGATATGGGGAGTCGAAGACAAAAACAGATTTGGTCCCTTTTCAAGGATAGCTGCTTTGCAAGGGACAATGAGCAATGCAAGAGGGGTCCCAGGTCATGTGCTGAGTTACACATGGGCTCAGGAGACCTGGAGCTGGAGTTCACTACTGGCCACTAGGGAAAGGCTTACTCTCCTCACTCACTTGTCCAGCTAACTTTTTTTTTGTTTGTTTGTTTGTTTTTTGAGGTAGGGTCTCACACTAGCTCAGGCTGGCCTGGAATTCACCATGTATTCTCAGGGTGGCCTCAAACTCTTGATGATCCTCCTACCTCTGCCTTCCAAGTGCTGAAGCTAACTTCTTAAACTCCGTAATCATCTGGGACTGAGGACCAAACCACCAGATGCAAGCTTTATTGATCTGGCCATACTTTCATAACCAACCCCATATGTTCTCCAGAACCTTGGCTTGCTGGGACCCGGAGTCCCTCCTCTCAGGGTCTCATACTCTTCTGTTTTCCTGGCCCTCCTTGAAGCTCCTGGTCCCCATAGACCTCTTCCTTTCCTCTCTTTTCACTCTCTCCATCCAGAAACCTGCTGCAGGCCTGGGAGCGGCAACAGCTGGAGGAGCAGCAGCAGACTGAGAAGCGCAAGGCTCGGGAGCACCAGGTTCAGCAGCAAGTGGCCCGCTGCCTGGCAGCCTACACACCCCGGAGCCGGGGAGCCTTGGCTGCCCAGCGCAAGCTGGAGGAGCTGAGGTAGGAGCCCAGCGCTGTGGAGGGCCTGCTGGGGTGAAGCAGGGAGGCCATGCTGGGTATCAGGCAGCAAGGTCCCAAGGCAGGCTGGCCAGGCCATTTTCCTATGTTTTATAATGTGAAGATGGTGAGGCCTTCAGAGAAGGGGCTTATCCAAGGTCATCCAGTTAATAATGACAATCCATCAGCTCTTGAATGCTCAAGGTCAAAATATCCTGCAAATCTTACTAATTTTGTTTGTTTTTTCAGTTTTTCGAGGTAAGTTCTCACTGTAGCCCAGGCTGACCTGGAATTCACTATGTAGTCTCAGGGTGGCCTCAAACTCATGGTTATTCACCTATCTCTGCCTCCCAGGTGCTGGGATTAAAGTCGTGCACCACCACACCCAGCTAAATCTTATTTTTTTTCTGGTTCCCAGTGCAAAGCATGCTTATTATAAAATTTTCAAGATGGGCTGGCTTAGCAGTTAAGACTCTTGCCTGCAAAGCCAAAGGACCCAGGCTCAATTCCCCAGGACCCATATTAGCCAGATGCACAAGGTGGCGCATGTGTCTGGAGTACGTTTGAAGCAGCTGGAGGCCCTGGCATGCCTATTCTCTCTCTCAAATAAATAAAAATAAAATATTTAAAAAATATTAAATAAATAAATAATAAAATTTGAGATGATAGAAATAATTGATATAGATCATGAATAGACCCCGGGGTCCTACTCTTTATTATTTTATTTTATTTTGGTTTTCCAAGGTAGGGTCTCACTCTAGCTCAGGCTGACCTGGAATTCACTATGTAGTCTCAGGGTGGCCTCGAACTCTCGGTGATCCTCCTACCTCTGCCTCCTGAGTGCTGGGATTAAAGGCATGCGCCACCAAGCCTGGCTAAGCAAATCTTTTTTGACTCCTAACAGGCCCATGCATTAGGTAGTATCAACACCCACATAGTTGTACGGATAAGGCAACTGAAGTCCAAAGAGCTTAAATAATTTTCTGAGGTCTGAGGTGAGCAGTAGAGTTGGGGTTGCAGTTCAGGTAGCTGCTTAGTTAGCTTGCTACACTGCCCATATGCTTGTGTGCCCACCCTTTAGTGAGGATGGTGCCCACAATGACTAAACCTCATGAAACAGATAACACCAAGAAATATGATCATCCCAGCCATTGATCTGAGCATCTACGGGGTCCTTTCCAGTTCTTGTCTCCTTTCACTCATGGTGTGTGGCAAGAAGCTTCTGGAGCTGCAGTGAGGCTGCAAAGGACCTGGTGGGGGCTCAGATAACCTACTCTGAAGTTAGGAAACGTAGGCTCAGAAAGGCCAAGTGTATTTTTGAGATATAAATTGCAGAAAAGGTGTCATTTTATAGACCAGGAACTCTTTTTTTTTTTAAAACCAAAGTCTCTAGGCACAAGAGATCAATTTATTTTTATTTTTTGTTAATTTTTATTTATTTATTTGAGAGCAACAGACAGACAAAGAGGCAGAGAGAGAGGGGGGGGGGATGGACGCTCCATGGCCTCCAGCCACTGCAAACGAACTCAGATGCATGCGCCCCTGTGCATCTGGCTTACGTGGGTCCTGGGGAATTAAGCCTCGAACTGCTAAGCCATCTCTCCAGCCTAAGACCAGGAACTTTAATGTAGCTAGACTAGCCTCAGTCTTATAACACTTCTCCTGCTTCACACTCCCAAGTGCTGGAATGACAAGCACTTGCCAACATGAACTGCTATCCTTGGATTTCTGGTAGTTGGAAGTATGAGGTTCACCCTCCGAGGAGCAGGTGTGCAAAAGAAATGTTGGAGTGTTGCAGGGGTGCCCCTTTCCTTCTCTTCAGAGGTGAAGGCATAAACTAAGCTTCCCCAGGGGAAGACTCCCAGCCCTCACTGCCTTGTTAGGGTAGGTGCAAGAGAAAGAACTCTCCTCTACTGGAAGTTCAACTTTGGAACAAAGACTCCACCCTGTGCAGGAAGGGAAGCACAGAAGAGGCACTATAGGGCTGATGTCCACTGGCACCACTTCCTTTTTTTTTCTTCTGTTTTTAAATTTTATTTATTTGAGAGAGAGAAAGAGGCAGATAGAGTGAATGGGTGCACCAGGGCCTCCAGCCATTGCAAACAAACTCCAGACCCATGTGCTACCTTGTGCATCTGGCTTACATAGGTACTGGGCAATTGAATCTGGATCCTTAGGCTTTGCAGGCAAGCACCTTAACCACTAAGCCATCTCTCCAGCCCCTTTTCTTTTTTTTCTTTTTTTTTTTTTTTAGGTAGGGTCTCACTGTCGCTCAGGCTGACCTGGAATTCACTATGTGGTCTCAGGGGGTCTCGAACTCATGGCAGTCCTTCTACCTCTGCTTCCCGTGGGCTGAGACTAAAGGTGTGTGCCACCACACCCGGATCCCTTTTCTATTTTTAATTTTTTTTAACTTTATTTTAGAGAGTGAGCCAGAGTCAGAGAGAGAGAGAGAGAGAGAGAGAGAATTGGCACACCAGGGCCTCAGCCACTGAAATTGAACTCCAAATGCTTACACCACCTAGTGGGCATGTGTGACCTTCATTTGCCTCACCTTTGTGTGTCTGGCTAATGTGGGATCTGGAGAGTATAACATGGGTCCTTCCTTAGGCTTCACAGGCAAGCTCCTTAAATGCTAAGCCGATCTCTCCAGCCTCCACCTCCTTTTTTTCCTCCCGGGACTCCAAGACAGGAGACTTCCTTTCATTTCTAACAGAAATGGCATGAAGTATCCAATAAGAAGTTGGAAATATTTTATTTATTATTATTTTGAGGTAGGGTTTCACTTTAGCCCAGGCAGACCTGGAATTCACTATGTAGTCTTAGGGTGGCCTTGAACTCATGAGGATCCTCCTACCTCTGCCTCCCAAGTGCTGGGATTAAAGGTGTGCACCTCCATGCCTGGAAAGAAGTTGGACATATTGATAAGTTCTTATAATCCCAGCTATGTGGAAGTTTGAGGTAGGAGGATGGTTTGAGCCCAGGAATTTGAGACCAGCTTGGACAGCACAGAATGATTCTGTGTGAAAAACAAAAAGAACTTGTGCTTGGTGGTGCATGCCTACAATTCTAGAACTTAGGAGGCCAAGGAACTAAGATTGTTCATTTGAGGCCATCCAGTCTACCTAGCAAACCTGATTTCTAAAACCTAAATAATAGTTAAAAAATAAATAGAAAAAAAAAACCCACAAAAACTTCATTGCTGGGGAGATGGCTCAGTGGTTAAAGGTTCTTGCTTGTAAAGCTAGTGGCTTGTGTTTGATTCCCCAACACCCATATAAAGCCAGATGTACAAAGTGGCACATGCACCTGGAGTTCCTTGTAGTGGCAAGGAGCCCTGATGTTCCCATAGTCTCTTGCTGTCCTATCTCTGCTTCCCAAGTGCTGGAATTAAAGGCATGCACCAGCATGTCTAGCTTTTTTATTTTTTATTTTTATTTTTTTTTTGGTTTTTCGAGGTAGGGTCTCACTCTGGCCCAGGCTGACCTGGAACTCACTATGTAATCTCAGGGTGGCCTCAAAGTCATGGCGATCTTCCTACCTCTGCCTCCCGAGTTCTGGGATTAAAGGCGTGCACCACCACGCCCGGCCTATTTTTTGTTTTTTCAAGGTAGGGTCTCACTCTAGCCTAGGCCTACCTGGAATTCACTATGTAGTCTCGGGCTGGCCTCAAACTCACAGTGATCCTCCTATCTCTGCATCCCAAGTGCTGGGATTAAAGGTGTGCACAACCATGCCCAGCTAAAATATTTTCTTAAAAACTGTGAGGTTGGGTATGGAAGCAGAGGTGGTTGAATCACCGAGAGGCCACCCTGAGACACCCAGACCAGCTTGGGCTAGAGCAAGACCCTACCTTGAAAAACAAACAAAAAGTATTTAGCAAGAAAAATGCATACTGCATCATACAGAAGACAGATAATGCCAGTTTATGACTGTCCCCCACACTCGTAACTGTTGCTTGAGTTGGTGAAGACCCTTCTTAAAGGAACACGTGTTCTTGGTATGGTTTTCCAAGAGGTCTTTTTCTTTATGGGGGAAGGTTCCTTTCCTGGCACTTAGCCTAGCAAGGTAATCCTTTTCCACCAGGCCCAGCACACTTGCTAAAAAAAAAACCTAGCATAAACTGGGTGGCACCTTTAATCTCAGCACTTGGGAGGCAGAGGTAGGAGGATCGCTGTGAGTTCGAGGCCAACCTGAGACTACATTGTGAATTTCAAGTCAGCCTGGGCTAGAGCGAGACCTTGCCTCAAAACAAACAAACAAACAAAACCTAGCATAAGTCTCAGGTGTCATCTGCTTGTCCCTTCCATCTGAGTGCTGCCACTGCAGCCTGTCTTATGTGCTTCACTGTTGGATGGTGGTCCTGTGAAGGGTGTGTCCAGAAGGCCCCTTGCTGCCAGGGTGTGCTCTTTATGAAAGGCAGTGACATTCAGCTGCTTGAGCGGTCCCATTTCTGCCAAGCACACATATTAGATTTCTGTCTTATTTTGGTTTGAGACAGGGTCTTATAAAGTCCAGGCTAGCCTCCAACTCACTATTGTAGGCAAGGGGATCACCTTGAATTTATAATCCTGCTGCCTCTATCTCCCGAGAGGTAGGATTACAGGTGTGGGTCACCATGTTGGTTTATGCAGTGCTGAGGATCAAACCTTGTGTGTGTAGGCACACTTGGCTAATTAAGCTACATCCCTAGTCCTACATACTAGACTTTTAAAATTTTTAGAGAGAGTGAGTGAGCAAGTGAGAGAATTGGTGTGCCAGGGCCTCAGCCACTGAAATTGAACTCCAGGTGCTTGCGCCACCTAGTGGGCACGTGCGACCTTGCACTTGCGTCACCTTTGTGTGTCTGGCTTACATGGGATCTGGACAGTTGAATGTGGGTCCTTAGGCTTCACAGGCAAGTGAAGCCTTAACCTCTAAGCCATCTCTCCAGCCCTAGATTTTTATGAATAGAAACTGTTTCTCCAGTGCAGCCCAGACCTTTTAGGGATGTATTTATTTATTGTGTGTGTAGTGTACATGTGTGTTTGCATGTTCATATGTGTGTGGATTCACATGTATATATGTATTTGCATGGGCACATGGAGGCCAGAGGTCAATGTTGGGTGTCATCCTCAACTGCTTTCGACCTTTTAAAACAAATTGTGTGTGTGGGTGTGTATGGGAAGTCTAGGTCCTTCTTCCACTGCAAATGAACACCAGTAACTTGCACTACTTTTTTTAAAAAATATTTTATTTATTTGACAGAGAAAGAGGGAGGGAGAGAGAAAGAGAGAGAGAGAGAGAGAATGAGTGGGCACGCCAGGGCCTCCAGCCACTGCAAATGAACTCCAGATATGTGTGCTCCCTTGTACATCTGGCTAATGTGGGTCCAGGGGAATAGACCCTGGGTTCTTTTGGCTTTGCAGGCAAACACCTTAACCGTTAAGCCATCTCTCCAGCCTACTTGCACTACTTTTTGCAACTGATTTATGTGGGTGGCTTGGGAACTGAACCCCAGGCTGGCAGGACTTGCAAACAAGTGCCTTTATCAGCTGAGCCATGTCCCCACTCCCTCCACCTTGTTTTATTTATTTGAGAGAAGGGAGAATGGGTGTACCACAGCCTTCAGCCACTGCAAACAAACTCCAGATACATGTGTCACCTTGTGCATCTGGTGTATGTGGGTGCTGGGGAATTGAACCTTAGTTATTTGGCTTTGCAGGCAAGTGCCTTAGTTGCTAAGCCATCTCTCCAGTCCGTGTCTTTTTTTTTTTTGAGACAGGATCTCTCACTGAATTCAGAGCCCACTAACTCAGCTAGACCAGCTAGTCAGCAAGTTCAAGTGCTCCTCGTTTCCCCCTCCCCAGAACTGGGATTATAGGCACATCACCATGCTTGGCTTTTATGTGATCGCTGAGGATCCGAACTGAGGTCCTCATGCTTACATGGCAAACACTTTACCGAGTCATCTCCCCAGCCCTGAGCCATGTTCTTTTTTTTTGTTTCTGAGAGCAGGGGGGGAGGGGTGGTGTTGATTTTCAGAGAAGGGAAGGCTGTGTAAAGAGG
Organism: Dipus sagitta; assembly: GCA_036346955.1. Lineage (NCBI taxonomy): Eukaryota > Metazoa > Chordata > Mammalia > Rodentia > Dipodidae > Dipus > Dipus sagitta. The sequence continues at coordinate 162,002,578 of CM070770.1, read as the reverse complement.
AGGTCAGAAGCCGATGCTAGTCCCCTGCCTCAGGGGTAGCTGGAAGGATAGGTGAACTTTGGCTGCATAGCCTAGACTTGGGCTCCAGACTCATTCCTTCACTTGCCAGCTGCACAACCTTGGACAAGTCCCGTGACCTTCCTGAGCCATCAGAAAAATGGGGCAAATAATGCCCATCCTGACTGTTTCACCTAAGAAATCTAGGGCCAGAATGGGAATGAAATGGCTTTGTAAAGGTCAGAGGGACCTTTATTTATTTATTTTGGTTTTTCAAGGTAGGGTCTCACTCTAGCCCAGGCTGACCTGAAATTCACTATGTAGTCTCAGGGTGGCCTTGAACTCACAGCAACCCTCCTACCTCTGCCTCCTGAGTGCTGGGATTAAAGGTGTGCGCCACCACGCCTGGCTTGGGACCTTTATTTTAATAAAATGTTCAGTGAGGACTAGTAGGCTTTGGGCTGGGAATGGATTATGTCCATGGTTAGCTGCCCAGAGACCTGTCTTCCCCACAGGCGCCAGGAGCGACAGCGCTTTGCTGAATACCAGGCGGAGTTGCAGGGCATCCAGCACAGGGTGCAGTCCCGGCCTTTCCTGTTTCAGCAGGCCATGCAGGTGAGGACCAACACCTGTGTGGGCAGACAGTACTCCTGAGAAAGGAGCTGCCCAAATGTGCACAGAAGCAAGGTTGAAATGGGGTCCTATCTGATGGTTCCTTGGAAGTCCTGGGACCCCCTCAGTAATCAGAGCCCAACAGAGACCCTAGCAACCTTGGTCAAGAGCAGGAATGTACCCATTCTCTCTGTCTACCACTTTCTCTCTCAAATAAATAAAATATTTCATTTATTTGCAAGAGAGGCAGATAAAGAGAGGGTGGACATGCTAGGGCCTCCAGCCACTATGGACAAACTCCAGATGCATGCACCACTTTGTGCATCTGGCTTATGTGGGTACTGGGGAATTGAACCTGGGTCCTTAGGCTTTGCAGGCAAGGGCCTTAACTGCTAAGCCATCTCTCCAGACCCTTTTTTGTATTGTCAGACCAATGCCAGGCTCGCGGTGACTAGGCGCTTCTCCCAGGTGCTGTCGGACCTGGGAGTGGATGAGGAGCACCTGCTGGCTGAGGCAGGAAACACAGAGGACACCTCCCGGAAATCCAGGTGAGGCCATCTGGCCAGCCAAAGCCTGGCTCTGCTGACCTGTGGTGGGGTGGGGGGACCCATACTAGCCTCTGGGCTTTGCAGTTTCCTTCATATCACCCAAGAAGATGGACCAGGGTTATTGTTCCTACTTTCCAGTGAGGAAACTAATGACCTGAGGGGCAAGTCCCTGCTTGAGGACCCAGGAACAAATGAGCAAGAGATAGTCTGGGACTCTGCAGCCATCTAAACAGCCAAGCCTCCATTAGAGGCTGGTGCCACACTGGTCACTGTATAACTACTGTCCCATATACTTTAGAATAATCAGAGCAAGGCTTATAAAGCTCACTGTGCAATTAAACTACATAAGCCTCTAGGAGGGCATGGCACTTGCCCAGAATTACACAGCAACCCAGCACAAGAGTTGGATTTAAACCCACAGGGTCAGTGACCACCCTGGGCATAGGGTTGGTAACTAAGGAGCTTATTGGACCCCATCTGTCTTTAAGGAGCCACCGGTCAGTGGGAGCAGGAATGGAGCCCTCTTCTCCAAGTCCCCCAAAGATGGGAGCCACTGGCAGCCAGCATGGCAGACACTCCTCTCCCAGCCTGGACCTAGAATATAGTCCCTGAGATAAAAATTAAAGGTTTTTTATTTTGGCAACTACAGTGTGAGATTTCTGAGGGGCAGGGGGAGAATGGTTGTAGGGTGGCAGGAGGCTTAGCTCTGTTCCACATTCCCCAGGATCTCTGGCTGCCCCCTCCCCACAATCTGTCTCATAGGACATCAGGCAAAGGGACAACTTCTCCATCCTTAGTACAAAAGATATGCTTGGACCTAGAAATTCTAGTTAACAGGACATTGGGCCTCTGCCTTTGAGGACTCCCACTTCTGAAGCTGGGCTTTAAAGGGGCACATATAACATGGCCAAACATGAGATGGCCCACACAGGAAGCCCACAGACTAGCAACTGTGGGTGGGGATGTCAAGAGGAATTGTGTTAACTATTAACTTAAAAGCGCCCTTCCTCAAGGAAAACAAAGGGCTGTGGGACTGGAGAGTTGGTTCAGTGGTTAAGGAGCTTGCCTGTGAAGCCTAAGGATCCAGGTTCAATTTCCCAGAACCCGCACATGTGTCTGGAGTTTGACTGCAGTGGCCAGAGCCTCTGGTGTGTCCATTCTCTCTCTTTCTCTCAAATAAATAAACTTAAAAAAAAAAAGAAAGAAAGAAGGAAGGCTGGAGAGATAGATGGCTTAGCAATTAAGGCGCTTGCCTGCAAAGCCAAAGGACCCAGGTTTGATTCCCCAGGACCCATGTAAGTCAGATGGACAAGGTGGGACATGCGTCTGGAGATCAACAGCTGACGGGCTTGGCGTGCCCATTCTCTCTCTCTGCCTTTCACTCCCTCAAATAAATAATTTTTTAAAAGAGAAAGAGCTGCGTTTGGTGGTTCAAGCCTGTAATCTCAGCACTCAGGAGGCTGAGGCAGGTAGATAACTAGGGGTTTAAGACACCCACATAAAAGCCAGGCATGGTGATGCACCTGCAATCCTAGTTCTGGAGAGGTGGAAACAAGAGGATCCCTTGAACTTGCTGACTAGCTAGTCTAGCTGAGTTAGTGAGAGATCCTGTGTCAAACAACAATAACAACAAAAGGAGAGATGGCTCAGCAGTTAAAGTGCTTGCTTGCAAAGCCTAAAGATCAGGGTTTGATTTCCCAGTACCCACATAAAGCCAGATGCACAAAGTGGTGCATGCATCTGGAGTTCGTTTGCAGCGGCTGGAAGCCCGGGGCACTTATTCTCTTGCTTTTCTTGTATCTCTCTCTGTTTGCAAATAAACTTAAAAAATTTAAAAAGCATAAAAGGGAAAGTGAAACTGTACATCTCCCGTAACATGGAACGTGCCAAATTTGCACTCAAGTTCGGTATGATAATGCACACCTGAAATCCCGGCAATTGGGATACAGGAAAATCAGAAAGTTCAAGGTCATCATCCAGAGTACATAGGGAGTTAAGAGGCCACTTTGGTTACACAGCAAGACCTTGTCTCAAAAAACAAACCCGAAACACACACATAAAACAATGCTGCTCTCAATTTCACCTGGTCACAGGCACACAGCCCACAGAGAGTTCCTTAATTCAGAGTGCAGGTTAAAAAGACCCAACCCGGGCAGCGTTCGCTAACAGTACTGGCTGAGGGGAGTGGAGGGGATACTGAGGCTCCAGCAAGAAAACATGCGGCCAACACCGAAGGGAGCCACGACCCAGGGAGCCCACTAGACAGGCACCCATTGGAGAGGAAAGACAAGCAAACAGCACTACGCAGCTGGGGGCGTGCGAGCGGAAAAGGCCAAGGAGGGAGCTTCGCTGCAGTCAAGGTATCTAAGAGAGATGCTAAGTCCTTACGGGTCTGCGATTGCGGTGTACCGGTGGGGCGAAAAGGTCAACTCCGAACCCCGGCAGGAGCGCATGTGCAATACTGCCCATGGCTTACGGCGGCCGGGAATGTTCAATCAGTCTTCCCATGAGCCTTTGGAACAGGATTCCAGGCAAAATCCGGAAGCAGCCACTCTTGGCTTCCGGCAACAGGACGGCGGCTGCTGTGTGACCCGGAAGTGCTCCCATTTTGCGTCGTCGGGGCTCGGCGGCGGCCGGGCTTCCAGGCGGACGCGCCACCATGGGGTCGTCAAAGAAGCACCGCGGAGAGAAGGAGGCGACCGGGACTACGGCGGCAGCCGGTACCGGGGGCGCCACCGAGCAGCCGCCTCGGCATCGGGAGCATAAAAAACACAAGCACCGGAGTGGCGGCGGCGGCGGAGGCAGCGGCGGCGAACGAAGGAAGCGGAGCAGGGAGCGCGGGGGCGAGCGCGGGAGCGGGAGGCGCGGGGCCGAAGCCGAGGCGCGCGGCGGGGCGCACGGACGGGAACGAAGCCAGGCGGAGCCCTCCGAGCGGCGCGTGAAGCGGGAGAAGCGCGATGACGGCTACGAGGCCGGTGAGGGCGGGGCGGGGGTCGGCGCGCCGGGCGGGGGGTGGTGGTGGTGAAGGCCTGGTTTGTCCAGGTCTTCCTTCCGTGCTTTGGGATTCGACGGTGACTCCGTGCACTGAGCTTCGCGGAGACGCTGGTCTTCTGTTCTCGCTTGTCTGGCACGTCGCAGGCCCTCGGGTAGAAGTGTTGGATGCGTGAAGTGGCACGAGCTTATACCGAGGCGATTCGTGTAGCACTCATGGTAGAGACATGAGGCAGTAAATATAAGACGGGCTCTGAACCCCGTAGACACTGCTCTTGGGCCCCTGTTAAAGGAAATTTGGGTGTGGTGGCTCATCTGTAATGCCAGCCCTCTGGAGGCTGAGGTAGGAGTGTCTCTGTGAGTTCCAGACCAGCCTGGGCTATATAGTGACTTCCAGTTTGGGCTTTTATCTTGAGAATGGGAGGGTTTGAGCTGGAGAATGAATTGATCAGATTCATGTTTTTGTAAAGATCACGACATTGAGAACTCAAGTCAAAGATAATTAGGCCTAGAGTGCCCAGGAACCGGAAAGGGCAATCAAGCCGCCAGGTGGGGGCTGCTGATGGGTATGCTGCCATGGGGTGGAGAGAAGTGGACAGAATAAAGAGGTGTTTTGGAGGAGGGATGGACAAGGAGTAGGGAGTGCCTTCTTGAATTTTGTGTTAAGCAGCTAGGTGATTGGTGGTGATGTCGAGATTTGAGGAAGATAACGAATGCAGAGTGTTGGGGTTGATGTGTATGGGAAAAAACCAGGTGTTGGGCTAGAATGATTTGGAATTCCTGTGTATTTAGGAGGTCATTGAAGTGTCCTGAGAGTGGAATGAGAAGCTAGGATCAGGAATAGAACTTGAGAAATAACTGCCTCAACTGTGGATAGGGGAACATACTTCAAAAAAAGAATAGATTCATTCATTCTCTCTCGCTCTTTCTGCCTCTTTTAAATAAATTAAATGAAAATTAAAAAATGAAAAGAATAGAAGCCTGGAAAGATGGCTCAGTAGTTAAAGGCACTTGGGTGCAAAGCCTACCATCCTTAGTTTAGTTTCTTAGCTCCCACATAAAGCTGGATGCAGAGTGACAAAGTCATACACATACACCAATAAATAAATAAGTAAAATGGACTGGGTTGGTGGCTTATTGGTTAAATGTGCTTGCTTGTAAAGCTTGTCGACATGGGTTCATGTAAAGCCAGATTCAAAGTGTCACATGGAGCTGGAGAGGTGGCTTACCAGTTACGGTGCTTACATGTGAAGCTTAATGGCCCAGGATTGAGTCCCCAGTACTCACTTTAAGACAGATGCACAAGGTGGCACATACGTCTGGAGTTCATTGCAGTGGCTAGGGGTCCTGGTGTGCCCTTTTTTTTTTTTTTTTTTGGTTTTTCGAGGTAGGGTCTCACTCTAGCCCAGGCTGACCTGGAATTCACTATGGAGTCTCAGGGTGGCCTCAAACTCATGGCGATCCTCCTACCTCTGCCACCCGAGTGCTGGTATTAAAGGCGTGCGCCACCATGCCTGGCTCAAAAGTTGTGCCCATTTTCTATCTGCCTCTTTCTCAAAAAAAAAAAAACTTCTGAAAGTGTTGAACGTGTTGCACACAACACACAGACAAGTAATTTTTTTTAAAGGATAGAATTCCAGGTCAGCCTGGAATTTGGTTTGAACCCCCCCCCCCCAAAAAAAAAAAGGATAGAAGACTGGAGGTACGCCTGTGCCAGAGTGTTTGCCTGGCATGGATGAGACCATGGGTTTGATCCCCAGCACCAGTAAAACAAGTAAGGATATACTATACCAAAAAAAGCAGGAAAGCCAGAGGCTTGGGTCATGGGATGTTTGGGAAGAGATCATTGTTGGAAGTAGGCAGTGATTTAACAGTAGTATATACCACAAGAGATCAGAAAAAACAACTTTTTTTTTCTTTTGTTTTTTCTAGCCCAGGCTGACCTGGAATTCACTATGTGGTTTCAGGGTGGCCTCGAACTCAACAGTGATCCTCCTACCTCTGCCGCCCTGAGTGCTGGGGTTAAAGGCGTGCGCCATCATGCCCGGATTTTTTTTTTTTTTTTTTTTTTTGAGGTAGGGTCTTGCTCTAGTCCAGGCTGACCTGGAACTCACTCTATAGTCCCAGTCTGGCCTGGAACTCACAGTAATCCAACTACCTCTGCCTCCCAAGTGCTGGGATTAAAGGCATGTGCCACCATGCCCAGCAGAAAAAAACTAACTTGCCGGACGTGGTAGTGCACGCCTTTAATCCCAGCACTCGGGAGGCAGAGGTAGGTGGATCACTGTGAATTCGAGACCACCCTAAGACTACTGAGTGAATTCCAGGTCAGCCAGAGTGAGACCCTACCTTGGAAACCCCCTCCCCGCCCGAAAAAAAAAAAAAAAAAAAACTAACGTAAAAATATTTTATTTATTTATTTGAGAGAGAGGGAGAGAATGGGTGCACCAGGGCCTCTAGCCACTGCAAATGAACTCCAGATGCATGTGCCACCTTGTGCAGCTGGTTTATGTAAGTCCTGGGGAATCGAACCTGGGTCCTTAGGCTTCACAGGCAAATGCTTCAACTGCTAAACCATCTCTCCAGCCTAAGAACAACTTAATTTTTTTTTTTCTTTTGAGGTAGGGTTTCACTCTAGCTCAGGGTGGCCTTGAATTCACGACGATCCTGCTATCTCTGCTTCCCAAGTGCACACGTCTTTAGTGTGGCACAACACTCGGCTCTAATAACAACTTAAAAATTTTTTTTTGTGTGTGTGTATTGATTTGAGTAAGAGGCAGATAGAGAATGTATGTGCCAGGGCCTCTAGCCATTGCAAACAAACTCTAGATGTGGCTTAACGTAGGTGCTGGGAAATCGAACCTGGGTCCTTTGGCTTTGCAGACAAGCGCCTTGACCTCTAAGCCATCCTTCCAGCCCAAGAACAACTTTTGAAAAGAATCATGGGATTTGGAAATAAGGATACTTGAGGCATTGAGGTTCCTGCAGAGGGTGGGGTCCAGGGTCCAAGTGGAGAGAGGAAGCTTAAGGATTAAAGAGGAGGAGGTCTATGGCATGTGTGTGGTGAGATATGCAGGGAAGGATGTGCTTATAGTGGTTAACCTAGGGACCTCATCTGATGGTGTCCTTTTCTCTGTGGTATTTGGAAACGTTACCTGTTGCTTGTGAGCTGGATGGAGGAGGTGCAGAGTCCATGTCCACAATGTCTGGCAGAGAGCAGGAACCAGTTAGTGTTTCTTGACTGCACAGAATGCATGGTCATGCTACTGACCCAGCTCCTACCCTCTGAGCAGAAACAGAAATGATGAGCCATGAGGGAAAAATATTCTGGTCAATAATTGAACAGTGTTTCATGAGGGAGATGGTGCTTGATCTTTGCAGTTAGGTATGATTTATTTGTTTGAAACAGGGTCTCTAGTCCAGGCTGACCTGGAACTCACTCTGTAGCCTAGGCTGGTTTCAAACAGTGATCCTCCTACTTCAGCCTCCTAATACTGGGATTAAAGCTCAGCTTGGGGCTGGAGAGAAGGCTTAGTGGTTAAGGCTAAGGACTCAGGTTCACTCCTCAGAACCCATGTAAGGCAGATGCACAAGGTGGTGCATGTGCCTGGAGTTTGTAATGGCTGAGGCCCTGGAGCACCCATTCATCCTCCCTCTCTCCTTCTCATAAATAAGTAGATAAGTAAATAAATAAAGCCCAGCTTGAGCAGGACTTCATCAGAGCAGACCAGAGACGACAGTTTAAGTTGGAAATAAAATGTATATGCCAGGGCGTCGTGGTGCAAGCCCTTAATCCCGATTGCCATGAGTCCGAGGCCACCCTGAGATTACAGAATGAATTCCAGGTCAGGCTGGGCTAAAGTGAGACCCTACCTCAAAAACACACACACACACAAAAAAAAAAAAAAGAAAGAAAAGAAAAAGAAAAAGAAAAAGAAAATAAAATGTATGCAAATAGAGTGGCCTAGTGAGGGATGCAGAGAATGTTGGGCCTCTTGAGTCAGAAAAAGTCAGCAGCACTTGTTAGACAGAGTCTGGCAGGTAGAGGAGCTGCTAGGAAGGTTGAGAATGCTGCTGTCTTCTAGTGTCATGAACTAGGTGCTGGTGAGGCCCTTGTCTTTGACCCTGCAGCTGGTGCCAGCAGTGCTGGCTTTGGTCCTGTATTCAGCCCTTGAGCATGCTGCTTGTTCTTCCAGCTGCCAGCACTAAAACCAGCTCAGGAGATGCCTCGTCGCTCAGCATTGAGGAGACCAAGTGAGTATTTATCTCCCTTATGCGTCTCCTGTTCTTCTCTTGAGACAACTGGTGTCTGGGGAGCAACCTGGGGAGGTTTTCTCATTGTAGAGTGTCAGGAGGAGTTGGGAAGATCCAGGTAAGTTATCTTAGCCAACCATGGAAGTTATAGAGGAAGAAATTGAGACCTGAAAGGAATGATGGCCTTCCCTGATTAGGAACAGGCAAGGCCTGGCACCCACATTCACTGATCCAGAAGCCAGTGCCCTTCCTAGTGTTGTAGGCCACCCTGGGTCAGGACCCTAAGGACCACTCAACTTCTGCCCTGTTCTTACCTGTCCAGAAATGTACATTGCCCCGTATCTTTGGCAACCCATAACACTTGTGTCTCTTGTCCTCAGTAAACTCCGGGCAAAGTTGGGGCTGAAACCCTTGGAGGTCAATGCTGTCAAAAAAGGTGAGTGTAAGGCTGAGGTGGAGACATCTGGGTGGGGAGTGGCTATATGAAGAGAGTGGGGTTAAGAGTGTAGAGGCAACAATCTGCAGTGGCTTTTTGTGTGTTTTGCCAGAGTGCTGAGGCCCCCCCCCCCCGCACTTTGCTATAGCAGTGAAGATCTAGGTTGCACTTGCTCTGGGTAGCCCTGACACCCTCACCCTGGCCTTAGATAGGCTGAGGGATATGCACAGGTTTTACAGATTATCTAAATGGTTTATTTATTTATGTTTGTTTAAAGAAAAAAAAAACATAAAGAGCTCTGAGAAACATGAGAAGCTTTGGAAGGCATATAAGGAGGGTCCTGTCATGCCATGTGAGGTCACAAGAATGGGAGATGAAATGAGAGTAGAAAGGTGAAGGATTCTTTCCCCTCTCCTGGCCCCTTCTGGCCCCCTGAGCTGGAAGGGGCAGGGTGAGTGGCTGCCTCCTCTCCCCACCAGCCATGGGCAGGCACAGCCTCACATCTAGGCCCCCCTTCCAGAGGCGGGCACCAAGGAGGAGCCTGTGGCAGCAGATGTCATCAACCCCATGGCCTTGCGACAGCGAGAGGAGCTACGGGAGAAGCTGGCTGCTGCCAAGGAAAAGCGTTTGCTAAACCAGAAGTTGGGGTGAGACTTTCCCAGCCAAGGAGGGTGGAGTTGGCTCTTGTCCCTGCTGCCTCATGGGTCAGACTAGGGGAGTAGGGCTGGGTTCCACCAAGTGTCTTTCTTCCCTCTTCAGGAAGATAAAGACACTAGGGGAGGATGACCCCTGGCTGGATGACACTGCCGCCTGGATTGAGAGGAGCCGGCAGCTGCAGAAGGAGAAGGACCTGGCAGAGAAAAGGGTTGGTACCTGGCAGAATGGGGTGGTTGCTAGTGGGACAGCCTATGAAGTGAGGAAGTTGTCCGATTGTCAGGTGAGTGACTCAGAGAGAGAAGCCTTCTTAATGAGTTCTCTGTAGTTTTCCTGCAAAGTTTTACATGGTTATTTAATAGAGTCTCAAGTGTTTTTTGGAGATGTTAAGGTCACTGGTCACCCCTCCCTTTCCCACAGGCCAAGCTGTTAGAAGAGATGGACCAAGAGTTTGGTGTCAGCACTCTGGTGGAGGAGGAGTTTGAGCAGAGGCGGCAGGTAAGGGTATAGCCACAGGGGTAGTTGGGACTAGGCCCCGTGCCTGTGGTGTGGCTTCCAGGGATATATGGATTATATTTCCTCACTCTGCTGGACCTTCCCCTGTAGGACCTGTACAGCGCCCGGGACCTGCAGGGCCTCACTGTGGAGCATGCCATTGATGCCTTCCGAGAGGGGGAGACTGTGGTCCTCACCCTTAAGGACAAAGGTGAGCTGAGATGGGTGCTCTGGGTAGGATCTAAACACTTATTAGCCAGGGCCATTGGGGACTGTTCTGCTTCTGCCCTGTTACAGGTGTGCTACAAGAGGGGGAGGATGTGCTGGTGAATGTGAACATGGTAGACAAGGAGCGAGCAGAGAAGAACGTGGAACTGCGGAAGAAGAAGCCTGACTACCTGCCCTATGCTGAAGATGAGACTGTGGATGACTTGGCACAGGTATCCCAGCAGGGCAGCAGCTGGGACAGATGGCTCAGGGTGCTGAGCACCCTGTGGTTTTTAGGGGCCAGCCTGGGTTCCATACACATTTTTTGCCTTGCAGCAAAAACCTCGTTCTATCCTGGCCAAGTACGATGAAGAGCTGGAGGGTGAGCGGCCACACTCCTTCCGTTTGGAGCAGGGTGGCATGGCTGATGGTCTACGGGAGCGGGAGCTGGAGGAGATCCGGGCCAAACTAAGGCTACAGGCTCAGTCCCTGAGCTCTGTAGGTCCACGTCTTGCCTCTGAGTACCTCACACCTGAGGAGATGGTGAGCCCCTATGTAATTTGGCTGGGTCCATTCTGCTCCTTAGGTCATGGACTGCTGGCACTGGGTTCCTGGGTGAACAGTAAATGACAGCTGGAAGGCTGTTATTGTTGAGCCAGTTGGCTTGTGTTCCAGCTCAGTCCCAAAGCCAGCTTGTCCCTTGCATGAGTCACTTAACTGTGCCTCGGGCACCTATGTGGAATGGCAGTGCCATTGGCCACCTCCAGAGACTTTCTGTGATGAATAATGGTAACATGGAAGTAGTTATTGTGGAAGGCTGTTGCCACCTATATTCCTCTCATCTCTTGTCTCTCCCTCAGGTGACCTTCAAGAAGACCAAGCGAAGGGTAAAGAAAATCCGCAAGAAGGAGAAGGAAGTGGTAATGAGAGCAGATGACTTGCTGCCTCTTGGGGACCAGACTCAGGATGGAGACTTTGGTTCCAGGTTGGCTTGGACATAGTGGAGGGTGTGAAGACTGGCTACCCATGTGACTGCCACTCACTGGGGAGATGTCTTCTCCTAGGCTGCGGGGCCGGGGTCGGCGCCGAGTTCCTGAGGTGGAGGAGGAAGCCCCTGAGGAAGAGGAGAAGGAACCTGTGTCCCAGCCCCCACCATCAGATGATACCAGGGTGGAAAACATGGACATCAGTGATGAAGGTGAGGGATTGACCATGAGGGAGTGGGGATGGATCTGCTGGCCAAGGAGGTGTTATGAGCTGATGTCTTCTGTGTCTCTAGAGGATGGGGGAGTTCTGCCTTCTGGGACCCCAGAGGTGCTGGAGGAAGACGAGGCAGAGCTGGAGCTGCAGAAACAGCTAGAGAAGGGTCGCCGGCTGCGGCAGCTTCAGCAGCTGCGAGACAGTGGCGAGAAGGTGAGGCTGGGTCTGGCGGGTGACGTCACGTGTCTGGGACCTGCTCCTATGAGCAGGTGGACTCATGTCATCAGACAGCCCCTTCATTTCCTCAGAAGCTCTGTCTCCTTAATACCAAGTTTAAGAAAGGTTTCTAGATATCTGTGGCATCTTTATCCTCTGGCATGAGGCTTGTTTAGAGCAGATTTCTTTCCTCCTTCCTTCAGGAAGTGTCTGTGTTCGGTGCCTGCTGTGGTTGAGGCACTGTTCTCAGGACTGGGGGCAGCAGATGAGCAGGGCAGCCCAGGCCCCTTAGCTTACTGAGCTTGCTTTGCAGTGGGGGTGAGAGCCAATCAGGGTGGTTTCCAATATTGATGTAAATGAATTAGACAGTGAGATGAGGTGACCTGAGAGAAGAGCTGGAGTCTTAGGTTAGTTTTCAAGGATGACCTCATACTTGACAAGTAGATGACAGTGGCAGTAGATGCATGTTTTTAGGGGAAATGAACTAGACTGTTTGAAAACCAAGTAGGCTGACGCAGGGTGTGAATGGGTGGGGCCCTAAGGCCAGAGCCATCCTAAATCCTTATAGGGTAGTAACATGTAGTCAGGGTAGGAGTGGGCATTGTAACTAAAACTTTCTGAGGGGCTTGTTGTGATAAGAGGATATAGGAGGCCCTGTGTTTACTGGGAATTGAACCGAGGGTCTCATGCATGCTAGGCAAGTACTCCACCATTGAGCTACATCCCAAGTTCTTTTTTTTTTTTTTTAAAGGTAGGGTCTCAGTCTAGCACAGGCTGACCTGGAATTCACTCTATATCCTCACGGTGGCCTTGAACTCACAGTGATCCTCCTCCCTCTGCCTCCCAAGTGCTGGGATTAAAGGCATGCACCACCATGCCTGGCTTTCAAGTTCTTTAAATTTTTCAAACATTTTTTTTTTTAATTTTATTTGTTTATTTGAGAGAGAGAAAGAGGCAGAAAGAGAGAGAGAGAGAGAGTGGGGGCATCAGGGCCTCCAGCCATTGCAAATGAACTCCAGATGCATGCGCCACCTTGTGCATCTGGCTTACGTGGGTCCTTGGGAATTGAACCTGGGTCCTTTGGCTTTGCAGGCAAATGCCTTAGCCACTAAGCAATCCCTCCAGTCCCTAATTTTTTTTTTTATTAGTTATGTGTACAGTGTGTATACAGCCCTGTCCTCTCCCCTCTGCAGGGACCCTCCTCGTTGGGGAATGTGGGTTACGCATTGTGGAGTTAGCCATCAGTTATGGGGAAGAGACAATGTCTCTGTGCATAGTGTCCCAGCTTATGGCTCTAACAATCTTCCTGCCCCCTCTTCCACGAATTTCCCTGAGCCATGTTAGGTTCGTTTTAGGTCTACTTCAGTGATGAAGTATTGGGAGCCTCTATGTCTCTGCATATCTGGTTTTGTAGGAGTTGAGTGTTCTCTGTCTTATCTCCTTCACCTTCGTGCTGGTACCAGATTCACCAAGAAAGCAGCACTTCTGCTCATTTCCCTAATTTCTCTATTGTTTCAGCTGGGGCCCTGGTGAGGGGTGATAGGCTGAAAAAAATATGGAATGCTTCACGAATTTGCATGTCATCCTATGCAAGGGCCATGCTAATCTTCTCTGTATTGTTCCAATTTTAGTATATGTGCTGCTGAAGTGAGCACTCTTTTTAATTTTAAGATAAGTGCTTGCTGTGTAGCCCAGGGTGGCTTCAAATTGCCAGTCTTCCTGCCTCAGCCTCCAGAGCTCTGGGATTACAGGTGTGCACCAAAATACTGACTTACGGCAGGATTTAAAAAAAATAAGAAAACCACTTTTTTGGGCTGGAGAGATGGCTTAGCGGTTAAGACATTTGCCTGCAAAGCCAAAGGACCTTGGTTTGATTCCCCAGGACCCACATAAGCCAGATGCATAAGGGAGTGCATGCATCTGGAGTGAGTTTGCAGTGACTGGAGTCCCTGGCACACCTATTCTCTTTTCCACTCTTTTTCTCTCTCTCTCTCTCTCAAAATAACTTTTTTTTTTTTTTTTTACAAAAAAAGACTATTGCCGTACATATAGATAATGTACCATGATCATAATCCCTTCCTATCACCTCCTAAATTCTCCCTCCACTGAATCTCCTTGTTCCTGTTATTTATTTATTTATTTATATTTTTTTGAGGTAGGGTTTTACTCTAGCCCAGGCTGGCCTGGAATTCACTATATAGTCTCAGGGTGGCCTTGAACTCAAGGTAATTCTCCTACCTCTGCCTCCCAAGTGCTGGGATTAAAGGCATGGGCCATCATGCCCGGCCCTATTTTTAGCTTTTTTTTTTTTTTAATTATTTATTTATTTGACACAGAGAGAGAATAGGCGTGCCAGGGCTTCCAGTCACTGCAAATGAACTCCAGACGTGTATGCCCCCTTGTGCATCTGGCTAACATGGGTCCTGGGGAATCGAACCTGGGTCTTTGGCTGTGCAAACAAATGCCTTAACCGCTAAGCCATTCCTCCAGCCTGTTTTTTTTTTGTTTGTTTTTTGTTTTTTGTTTTTTCGAGGTAGGGTCTCACTCTAGCCCAGGCTGACCTGGAATTCTATGGAGTCTCAGGGTGGCCTCGAACTCACAGCAATCCTCCTACCTCTGCCCCCCGAGTGCTGGGATTAAAGGCATGCGCCACCATGCCTGGCCTGTTTTTGTTTTTAAGGCAGGGTCTCACACTAGCTGAGGCTAACATAGAACTTACTCTGTAGCCTATGCTGGCCTTGTACTCATGGGGATCCTGCTCCCTCAGCTTCACAAGTGCTAGGATTATAGGCATGAGCCACCATTACTGGCCAGGATTTTTTTTTTGATTTGGACTCTGTGTATGTGGTGTATGCACATGTATGTACCCTTATGGCACCCCACATACTCACAGCCACTGGACTGAAGTATTCATTGTTTTACTCCATTGCTATTCCTTCAAGACAGTATTTTTGAGAGAGGAGAGGCAGTGAGTATTGTATGTGGCTTTGCATCTAGCCTGACAGGAGGGAAGTCAGTAGCTGTGGTGGCCTTGTGTGTGTGTGTGGTTACTAGCTTCAGCCCTGGGAGCATGTGGAAATTTCTTTTTCAAGGGGCTTGCTGCCTTGGTGAAGCAGGAAGTAAAAAGTCAGACCCAGGCTGGAGAGATTGTTTAGTGGTGAAGGTGCTTGCTTGCAAAGCCAAAGGACCCAGTACCCATGCTAGCCAGATGCCCAAGGGGGCACATGCATCTGGAGTTCGTTTGCAGTGGCTAGAGGCCCTGGCACATCCATTCTCTTTCTCTGCAATAAATAAAAAAATAATTATAAGGGCTGGAGAGATGGCTCAGTGGTTAAGGTGCTTGCCTGTGAAGCCTAAGGACCCAGTTTCTACTCTCCAGATCCCATGTTAGATGCACAAAGCATAAGGTCTCACATGCCCACTAGGTGGTGCAAGCGTCTGAAGTTCGATTGCACTCGCTGAGGCCCTGGTGTGCCAGTTCTCTCTCTTTCTAATAAAAAAAGAAAAAATAATAATAAAATGTTTTTAAATGTCAGACCTGGGAGAAGTCAGGAGAGTAGCATTCTGACTGCCCTAGGCTTCAAGGGAGAAGACAGTAAAAGGATGAGTCCTTGAGTGTTTGCTTGCAAAGTCTGTCAGCCTGGGTTTAATTTCCCAGTATCCATGAAAAGCCAGATGCAGAAAGTGGCACATGTATATGACATTCATTTGCAGGAGCAAGAGACCCATACACACACACACAAACACATGTGTAAACAAATTTTTATTTCAAGGCAGAGTTTCATTCTAGACCAGGCTGACCTGGAACACACCAGGCTGGTCTTGAACTCACAGTAGTCCTCCCACTTCTGTCTCCTGAGTGCAGGGATTAAAGGTGTGTGCCAAGCCCAGCTCATATATTCATTCATTCATGCATTATTCATTTATTTAATTGGTTTTTTCGAGGTAGAGTCTCACTCTAGCCCAGCCTGACCTAGAATTCACTATGTTGTCTCAAGTTGGCCTCAAACTCAGCAATTCTCCTACTTCTGCCTCCCGAGTACAGGAATTAAAGTACCACCATGCCCAGCCTCCAAAACTATTTTTTTTTTTTTTTGAAAGAAAGAATGAGGCCGTGGTGTGCCCATTCTCTTTCAAAAATAAAAGATACTAGGGCCTAGAGAGATGGCTTAGCGGTTAAGGTGCTTGCCTGCAAAGCCAAAGGACCCAGTTTGAAGCCTAATGATCAGTTCCCCAGTATCCATGTAAAGCTGGCTGCTCAAAGTGGTACATGCATCTGGAGTTTGTTTGCAGTAGCTAGAGGCCCTGGTGTGCTCATTGTCTGTTTCTCTATGCTTACAAATAAATAAAAAATATTTTGAATAAAAGATAAAAGAAAAAAAGAATGTCCTTGAAAGATAAGTGTGTTGTGAGGAGTGGCTGGTAGGAAGGAAGCCTGTAGCAAGGCATGTGAGGCTGAGGTAGTGAGTGAGGAAGAGTTTGGGAGAGGGTTGGAAGAGACCTAGTCAAGACCTGAGTAAGATATTGGGTGCTAATTCCACAGGCAGAAGGGAGCTATTAATGGATCTGGAAAAAAGAAAAAGAGAAAAAGCATCAGTAAAGAATGAATGGACAGAAGAGGGCTAACAGGGAAATAGAGGCCAGTTGGAAGTTCCAGTGTGGGTTATGGGAATGGCTTGTTTGCTGACACCAGGGAGGATCTGTGGGTTCCTGATTCTAAGTGGCATCACCCCAGAAACTTCGGGTCTGCCCACAGCTGCTCCCTCCCCCAGGTGGTGGAGATCGTGAAGAAGCTGGAATCTCGACATCGTGGCTGGGAGGAGGAGGAGGATCCCGAGCGGAAGGGAACTATCGTGTTCAATGCCACCTCAGAATTCTGCCGCACCCTGGGGGAAATCCCCACCTATGGGCTAGCTGGCAACAGGGAGGAGCAGGAAGAGCTCATGGTGGGTGCCACTTTTCCATTGGCTTGTTCTCTGTGTTGGGGCTTCTGGGTGGTAAAGTAGGGCCAGGGATGTCCAAGCTGATTCTGACTTTGTGCCGCAGGACTTTGAACGGGATGAAGAGCGTTCGGCCAATGGTGGATCTGAATCTGATGGGGAAGAGAACATCGGCTGGAGCACGGTCAACCTTGATGAGGAGAAGCAGCACCAGGATGTGAGGATGGATGGGAGACTTGGGGGGGTCTGGGCTTGGAGGGACCCAAACAGGTACCCCAGAGCTTTTGTCTCACTCATAAAGGGACTCTAAAGCTCTAAAAACTAGCTGGGAACTAAAAAAGACTTGTTCCACAGCCTGGGACATAGTCAGATGGCCAGTGTGTAAGGTGGGGAGAAGAGCCCACATAGTGTGCTCACACCTCCCCTCTTGTGTGTGCCATCCCTAGTTCTCTGCCTCCTCCACCACCATCCTGGATGAGGAGCCCATCGTGAACAGAGGGCTGGCTGCTGCCCTGCTCCTGTGTCAGAACAAAGGTGGGCCTGGGCTGGAAGCCTTGGCAGGTTGGGTGCTGTGGTGGAAAAGGTTGGGTGGATACCCATGGGTTAAGAAGGTGCAGCATGGCATTCTTATTTTTCTTTTTAGTTTTTTTGAAGTAGGCTCTCACTCTGGCCCAGGCTGACCTGGAATTTACTATGTAGCCTTGAACTCACGGTGATCTTCCTACCTCTGCCCCCCCCCCCAAGTACTGGGATTAAAGGCGTGTGCCACCACACCAGCTCAGCATGGCATTCTTAAGCTCCACTGCCACCTCTTCTCCTAGTCTCAAAGCTATAAGCAGTCCCCTCATCCCTGAGCCACTGTTGGCTCCTGATTCTAAGTAGTACAGCAGTGTTTGCTGTGCCTTTGCTTTTTGGAATTGGGCATGTTGAAACAGAGAGACCCTGGGGACAGGATCCTAGCTGTTGGGGGTCTGGTTCTTTTGAGTTTGTTTCTATGGTCTGTCTATAAGCCACACCTCACATATATTTCTGCCTGGAACATAGTGCCCATGTTAGGCTGAGACCTTAGGTCTGCCCCATTCCTCAGGCTGTCCTGGAGCCATGCCTGCCTGAGGCATGGGCCTCCTGGAATTTCATAGCCTCTCTGTCTCCAGGGTTGCTGGAGACCACAGTGCAGAAGGTGGCCCGAGTAAAGGCCCCCAACAAGTCACTGCCCTCAGCCGTGTACTGCATTGAAGACAAGATGTGAGTGTGGCTTTGGGGGTGTAGGGCAGGTTGTGGAGCAGAGGCATCTCGGGGTGGTTGCAAGCATGGAATGGGCAGCAGGCAAGCTCACAATGAGCCTTTCTGTCTTGGTCCAGGGCCATTGATGACAAGTACAGTAGACGGGAAGAGTACAGGGGCTTTACCCAGGACTTCAAGGAAAAAGATGGCTACAAACCTGATGTTAAGATTGAGTATGTGGATGAGACTGGCCGGAAACTCACCCCTAAGGAGGTAAGCAGGGTCTTGGGCAGATGGGGCCAGGTAAAGGAAGGGTAGATGGATCAAATGGGTTAGGAAAGGGCCCACCCCACACTTCAGTGAGGCAGTGTAGCGCTGCAGGATCCTACCAGCTGGTGGTCTTGTGAGGCGGTGGACCTTCTGTCTCCATTGCTAGCTTTGGTGGACATGGCATGGTAATCCCCACAGGCTATCAGGAGGATCAGATACCTTTGCCTGTCCACCATAGCAGAAGCCCCTGCAGAATCCTCATCCCCTTAGGGCCTTACCCTTCAGGACAGTATCCAGGCTCCCCTGATGACTTCTTTCCCATACTTTCTGGGCTCAGCCTCAGTTCCTATAAACATGTCTCACTTGGGATTCCCAGTACCCACATTGCATGTATCACATCTCCAGGCCAGTCTTATCTCTTACGTTGGGATGCCTGAATGTGCCTGGGTCTGGCAGGGCCCTTGCCCCATTCTCTTCTCTGCCTGCTTCCCAAGCCTTCCTTGGATTGGGTAAACCAGTGCCCCCACTCCCTGATGAGCACAGGTGGCTCTAGCTGGGCCCAGGGTTCTTGCCACTTCGGTGTCTTCTATCTCCAGGCCTTCCGACAGCTGTCCCACCGCTTCCATGGGAAGGGCTCAGGCAAGATGAAGACAGAGCGGCGGATGAAGAAGCTGGATGAAGAGGCGGTGGGTGTTTGGGGATATGGGGGTGTTCTACATTTGTAGGGAGACTTAAGAGGATGTGGTGGGCCTACCTTCTCTCCCCCACTTACATGCTGACTTGACCTGTCCTGCTCTGGCCTGGCCCACAGCTCCTGAAGAAGATGAGCTCCAGTGACACACCTCTGGGCACTGTGGCATTGCTCCAGGAGAAGCAAAAGGCCCAGAAGACGCCGTACATCGTGCTCAGTGGCAGCGGCAAGAGCATGAATGCGTGAGTTGGAGGCCTGGTGGGGATGGAGGTTGGGCTGTACCACTTTTCGTCAGTCTCATAATCCTCCTTTTCCCCACAGGAACACCATCACCAAGTGAAGCTGCTTCCCTTCCTACCCTTTCCCCCAGCTGTAATGTTAAATAAAGTTCCCTCCTTATTTTTTCCTTTCTGGTCATGGTGTGGATTCTGGGACTAGACTTAGGGGAAGGAAGCAGGCTGTGTCAGTTCTGTCACCTCCAGCAAGTCACTGAACCTCTCATAGCCTCATTTCTGCCATTTGTATTGTAAAAAGACCTGCTTCATGGGGTGTTGTGTGAGGATTCAGTGAGACTACATAGTGAATAGGTCAGCCTGAGCTAGAGTGAGACCCTACCTCAAAACCAAAAAAAAAAAATAAAAATTAAAATTAAAAAAAAATCAAAGAGGATACTAGATGATGGAAAGACCTTCCATGCTCCTGGATCAGCAGAATTAACAGTGAGAATGCCTATATTGCCAGAAGTAATTGACCAACTCAATCAACCTCCATTAAAATTCCAATGATGTTCCTCATCAAGTTGGAAAAAATAATTCAGGAGTTCATACAGAAGCACAAAAGATCATACCAAAGCAATCCTAAGGAGAAAACAAGCTGGAGGTATCACAATCCCTCATCTCAAGTCATACTACAGGGCACTAGAGATAAAGACAGCATGGTGCTGGTACCAAGACAGACAAACTAATGGAACAGAATAGAGAACCCAGAAATAAATCCACACTGCTTTGGCCAGTTAATCTTTGACAAATGAACAAAAATATTCAGTGTAGAAAAGATAGCCTACTCAACAAATAGTGCTGGCAAAATTGTATATCTGCTGGGCATGGTGGTGCACACCATTAACCCCAGCACTCAGGAGGGAGAGGTAGGAGGATTGCTGTGAGCTTGAGGCCGGCCTGAGACTACAAAGTGAGTTCTATGTCTGCCTGGGCCACAGTGAGACCCTATCTCGAAAACCCAAAACAAATAAAAAGCCCTTGGATATCCACCCACTAAAGAATGAAATCAGATCTGTATCTCCCATCTTGTATAAATATCAATATGTAATTATTAAAGACATTAAAACCTGAAATGCTGAAACTTCTACAAAGAAATAAATATATTTTAAGATACAGGTATACGAAAGAACTTTATGCATAGTACTCTTAATAGCATAGGAAATAGCCCTAAGACTTAACAAATGAGACTACATGAAACTTTAAAACAGAATTACATATAGAAATTATATAACAATCTGTCCAGCAACGTGGCTGGAATTGGAAAATTATATTAAATGAAGGGACCCAAATGCAGAAAAACTAGAACTGTGTTCTTTCAGGTATGCAGGCTGTAGTTTGTAAAGCCAGACCCAAGTGATGCATGGGTTTGGAATTTGCAGCAGCAAAAGACCCTGGAACACCCTCTCTCACACACATACTTATGCATGCACAAATAAATTAAGAGGGGCTGGAGAGATGGCTTAGGGGTTAAAGGCTTGCCTGTGAAGCCTAAGGACCCCAGTTCGAGGCTTGATTCCCCAGGACCCACATAAGCCAGATGCATCTGGAATTCGGTTGCAGTGGCTGGAGGCCCTGGCACACCTCTTTCTGTCTGTTGCTCTCAAGTAAAAATAAATAACAAGGGAGATCTAAGACGGCTATATGTGGAAACCCACTGAAGTGAGCTAGAGAAGTGGAACTTTAAATGTTTTAGAGGGCGGGGCTGGGCGTGGTGGTGCACGCCTTTAATCCCAGCACTTGGGAGGCAGGTAGAAGGATCACCATGAATTCAAGGCCACGCTGAGACTGCATAGTGAATTCCAGGTCAGCCTAGGCTAGAGTGAAACCCTATCTTGAAAAACCAAAAAAAAAAAAAAAAAAAAAAAAGTTTTAGAGGCCAAGTGTGGTGTCACATGTCTATAATCCCAGCACTTAGGACACTGAGACAGAAGAATCATTAAATCAAGGTCATCTTTAGCTACACAGTTTGAGTCTAGCTTGGGCTACATGAGACTATTTCAAAAGAACAAGAAATAGAGTTGGGCCGAGCGTGGTGGCGCACGCCTTTAATCCCTGCACTCGGGAGGCAGAGATAGAAGGATCGCCATGAGTTCAAGGCCACCCTGAGACTATTAAGTGAATTTCAAGTCAGCCTGGGCTAGAGTGAAACCCTACCTTGGTGGGGGGGGGGGGGAGAAAGAAACAAAGAAAGAAATAGAGTTGGACAAATGGCTTAGCGGTTAAGGCACCTGTGAAGCCTAAGGACTCATGTTTGACTCCAGACCCCACGTTAGCCAGACAAACAAAATTGAGGCAACTGCAAGGTCGCACATGCCCACTAGGTGGTAAAAGCATCTGGAATTCAATTGTAGTGGTTAAGGGCTTGGTTCACCAAGTCTGTCTCTCCCTCTCAAAAAAAAAAAAAAAATCTATCTATCTATATCTATATATATATAAAGATGGAAGAGCGCAGAAAAAAATTTTTTTTTTAATGAATAAGCCAGGGCTGGAGAAATGGCTTAGCAGTTAAGGCTCTTGCCTGTGAAGCCTAAGAACTGTTCTAACCTTCAGGTCCTGTACAAGTGACACAAGCATGCAATGTCACACATGCACACAAGGGGGCACACAATCTGGAGTTTGTTCACAGCTGCTGAAGGGCCATTCTTTCTCTGGCTCAAGGAAAAAAATTTTAAAAAGCCAGGCTTAGTGGCACACACTTTTAATCCCAACGATCCTCCTACCTCTGCCTCCCAAATTCTGTTAATCCCAGTAGTTGGGAGGCAGAGGTAGGAGGATCACTGTGAGTTCAAGGCCACCCTGGGTTAACCCAGGCTAGAGTGAAACCCTACCTTGAAAAATAACAAAAAGAGCAGAAGGCCCTTTGGTGTGCCCATTCCTCACCCTTCCTCTATGTCAATTAAATACATAATTCTTAAAACTTATTAGAGAGAGAATAGGCTCACCAGGGCCTTTAGCCACTGCAAACAAACTCCAGAAGCATACACCACCATGTGCATATATACAGATTATGTGGGCTCTGGGGTGCCAAACCTGGGTCCTTAGGCTTCACACTGTGCAAGTGCCTTTACCGCTGAACCATCTCTCCAGCCCTAAGAACATATGTTTTTTTAAAAGTAAGGAGGCATAATGGAGTAGTGGTTTGAGCAGATACAAGAATCACCAACTCTACCTTCCAATGAATGCTAAGGTACAAAGGGGTGAGGATTTAACAGCAGCCAGTCACGCATGGTGGCTCAATACAGGATAGAGTGAAAAACCAAATAAGGGGGCTGGAGAGATGGAGGCACTTGCCTGCACAGCCTAAGGACCCAAGTTCGACTCCCCAGAACCCATGTAAACCAGATTTCATCTGCACAGGCTAAGGCCCTGGCATGCTAATTCTCTCATAAATTTAAAAAAACACAATGGAGCTACAGACATGGCTTAGTGTTAAGGTGCTTCCCTACAAAGCCAAAGGATCCATGTAAGCCAGATGCACAAGGTGGGACATGCATCTGGAGTTCATCTGCAGCAGGTTGGAGACCCATTCTCTAATAATTAAATAAAAATAAATAAACCCTACAAAGAAGCTGGATGTGGTGGCACATGCCTTTAATCCCAGCACTACGGAGGCAGAGGTAGGACTGCTGTGAGTTTGAGGCCAGCCTGGGACAACAGAATGAGTTCCAGGTCAGCCTGGGCTAGAATGAGATCCTACCTCAAAACAAAACAAAATCCAACAACAAAAAACAACCAGGGCTAGCCTGGACTATAGCAAGACCCTACCTTGAAAAACAAAAATAAATAAATAAAGGTTTTCAAAAACCCACAAGAGGGCTGGAGAGATGGCTTAGAGGTTGAAGCACTTGCCTGAAAAGCCAAAGGACCTCGATTCAATTCCCTAGGACTCACATAAGCCAGATGCACAAAGTGGTCCATACCTCTTAGAGTTCATTTGCAATAGCTAGAGGCCCTGGCACACCCATTCGGCCTGTCTTCTTGCAAACAAATATTAAAATAAGGGGGAGGGGGCTTCTGGAGAGACTGTTCAGTGGCTAAGGTGCTTGTCTGCAAAGCCTAATGACCTGGGTATATTTCCCCAGTACCCACATAAAGCCAGATGCACAAAGTAGTGCATGTACCTGGAGTTCATTTGTAGTGGCCAAGAGCTTCCAGCATGCCCATTCTGTCTTCTCTCTGCTTGCATATATTTAAATCAAACAAAAGATTATAGGACAATGTCCTAAGGCAGTAAGCAGAATTCAAGCAAAATGAGATGGTAAAAGTTTTCTGCCCACTAGCCCAGAGATGAAAGATTAAAGGAGAGAAATGGGGGTCTAAGTAGGGGAGGGGGCTTACAAGGTAGTAGGCAGTAAGCACTTTTGTGATAATGTATGACTGCAACTCCGAGTGTGTGAATTGCTATTAACTGTAAGCAGGCAACATAATGGGACTATTCCAAGATGTAGGATGCAGCTTCATATACCCAAAGGGGAAGTGATTGTGTGCAAACAATGCGTAACAAAATCCAGCCAATTTCCGTTTTCTTACCATTCTGCCCATAGGTACCCAAGGACTTCTCCAACGATAGGGTCTTACTGACACAAGCCTCCCTCCACACAAAGAGCAACTCAGACACCAATACAAGTCACTACCCACCAGGGGTTTAATTCTTCTAGGTCACAGGGTCAGTTCAGAGAGAAGCCATGCATTGTCCCCATCCAGGGGGAAAAATGTGCAGGGCAACATGGGAATGTCTGAGCCCAGAGAAGCTGGGAAGTTAGTCCCTGAGCAAGTGGAGAAATAGGTTTTGGGGTCTCAGACAGCTTCTTCTTCTTCTTCTTCTTCACTCTCCTCCTCACTCTCATGATACTGTCTGCGATTGGTGTTAACAAAGAGGTCAGAATCATCTTCAGAACTGGACTCTTCTCCTGATGACTTTGGCTCAGCTGGGAGTTCTGGCTGACTCTGTCTGCATGTGGAAGAGGAGAGAGTAAATTCAGTATCTCATAGGGAAACCAGATCTGTAATCTAGTTTCAAAAAAAGGAAGACCCAGGCTCGATTCTCCAGGACCCACGTTAAGCCAGATGTACAAGGGGGCGCAAGCATCTGGAGTTTGTTTGCAGTGGCTGGAGGCCCTGGCATGCCTATTGTCTCTCTTGCACTCTCAAATAAAAAAACGAAGGATGGGCCGGAGATGGCTTAGCGGTTAAGTGCTTGCCTGTGAAGCCTAAGGACCCCGGTTCAAGGCTCGATTCCCCAGTACCCACATAAGACAGATGCACAAGGTGGCACATGCATCTGGAGTAAGTTTGCAGTGGCTGGAGGCCCTGATGAGCCCATTCTCTCTCTCTCTCTCTCTGCCCCTTTCTCTGTCACTCTCATATAAATAAATAAATAAATAAATAAACAAAAATAAAAAATAAAAAGAATGATGGAGAACAGGGCATGGTGGCACAGAGGTAGGAGGATCACTGTGAATTTGAGGCCACCCTGAAACTACATAGTGAATTCCAGGTCAGCCTAGACCAGAGTGAGATCCTACCTTGAAAAACAAAAAACAAACAAAAAAAGGAGGAGGACCTTGGCCATGGTGGTACATGCCTATGATCCCAATACTATGGAGGCAGCTAAGATAGAACAGTGAATTCAAGGCCAGCCTAGACTACCTAGTAAGATTCCCTGGAAAAAAGGAGGGAAGGAGGGAGGGAGGGCAGGGCCAAAGCAAATAGTAGGGAAATAAGCTAAAGACTGCCACCCCTATTCCAAGTTTGCTACAGCTATTGGTTTCATGTAGGAATCTTAATAATTCTACCACCACCAACTAACACTTAATGAGCCCATATTCTCTAATAGATGCTGAACTAACATGAACTTCTTTACTTTTTAAAGTCTTATATCTCAGATGAGAACAGTCTTTTTTTTTGAGGCAGGGTCGTACTCTGGTTCAGGCTGATGTGGAACTCACTTTGTAAGACCCAGGCTGACCTACCATGTCTAGTTTTTCTTTTTTGAGGTAGGGACTTACTCTAGCCTAGACTGATTTGGAATTCACTATGTAATCTCAGGCTCACCTCACAGTGATCTTCCTACCTCTGCCTCACAAGTGCTGGAATTAAAGGCATGCACCACCACACCTGGCTCTAATGATTTTTTTTTTAAAGATTTTATTTACTTAAGAGATATACAGAAATAGGCAGGTAGTGGGAGGGGGAGACAGACAGAGAGAGAATATGCATGCCAGGGCCTCTAGCCACTGCAAACGAACTCCAGATGCATGCATCCCCTGTTCATCTGGCTTACATGGATCCTGAGGAATTGAACCTGGGTCCCTTGGCTTTGCAGGCAAGTGCCTTAACTGCTAAGCCATCTCTCCAGCCCTAATGTTTTTAAGCACTCTTACAACGTACCCTATATAGGGAAAAAGGCAGGCTCAATTTTCCCCTTGAGGTACCAAAGTCTGAACCCTTATTTGTTATCTTCCCTTCTTGGGGCTTGCTTCTCACCTATTCATGTTGTTGTGTTTTTCATCCACTTCAGAGAAGGCCTCAGGCCTGTGCCAAGAGAAAAGCTAGGTTAGAAAAGACAGAAACTTCAGCAAAAGAGCTACTTCCAGCTGACCCTTCATGGGATGACATGACCTCTCCCTAATTAACTAGCCAGAAAAGTCAGTTTCCCTAGAAGCCAGACAGTTACTGATCAAGAGGATCACCCTACCAGCGACCATCCTTCTTCAGAGAGCGCACATGGTCCTTGCAGAGCACAAAGGAGATCTCAGCTTTTACCTTTTCTCCCTCTTCAATAGGGTCAACAATGAGGAAGTCTCCTATAGGTGACAAAAGACAAAAGCCAGACCTGTTTGTAATGGGGAAAACCAAGGCCACTGGAAATGGTTCTGGCTGCTTCTCTCACCTCTCTTGATCCAGATATTCTTGCGGTATTTGGAGGGCATGCTCACTAAGAAGCGCTGCCCTTGTGCTGTCTCCACTTCATGAAGATTGTTCCCTGGGGTCCGGAGTACCTGGTCCAGGAAAGACCAAGAATCAGCCAGCCACAACAGTCTGATAAAACATCCCTTGATCTGCACTGTATTCCCCCTTCCATCCAGGGATCCAATGGGAGTAGAGAGGTCAGAGCAGCTTGGAACCATGCCACTCACCTTCACAATCTGTTGATGGTCGGAGGGAACCATGTGCTCCCCCAGGACCTCTTTTACTACATGCTTCCTCTTGGTGGCCTGAGACATACTGAGTCTTGTCCAGGGTGGTTAAAAGTCAGAAGCTGTCAGCTCTTCCTCCTGAGTTAACTGGATGGCAGATTTAGAAGCCAGGACTACCTTCAAGATGAGTGACTTTCTACTGAGGAGTGACACAGTATCCTGGTTAAAAACCTGAGTTTAGCCGGGCGTGGTGGAGCATACCTTTAATCCCAGCACTTGGGAGGCAGAGATAGGAGTAAGAGGATCACTGAGTTCGAGGCCACCCTGAGATAACATAAATTCCAGGTCAGCCTGAGCTAGAGTGAAACCCTACCCTACCTCGAAAAACTGAAACAAAACAAACAAAAAGGTGAGCTTTAAAATTTCACTGCCTCAAATAATTTAAAAAAAAAAAATTGAGGGGCTGAAGACATGGCTTAGCCGTTAGGGTGCTTGCCTGCGAAACCTAAGGATCCAGGTTCAACTCCCCAGGACCCAAATAAGCCAGAAGCACAAAGTTGCTCATGTATCTGGAGTTCATTTACAGTGGCTGGAGGCCCTGGTGTCCATTGTCTCTCTCTCTCTAAAATAAATAAATATTTAAAGTTTTGCTACCTGAATTTAAATACACATTGGCTACTCCCTAGCTATTCATCTTTTTGACGACCCATAGAAAAACAGCTAACTAAGCCTGTTGCCCAAGGTAGGGTTTCACTTTAGCCCAGGCTGACTTGGAATAAACTCTGTAGCCCCAAGCTGGCCTCGAACTCAGGGCGATCTTCCTACCTCAGCCTCCTAGTGCTGGATTAAAGGTGTCCGCCGACAAAACAAACAAAAACGTAGCTTCCTCAACATGCTTGCACACCCCAAGTTCAGCACTGCCATATAACACAGACGGTAGATTCTGTAACATACTACAGGCATGGACTGTAAGGTTTGGGAGTGACCAAGACCACGCAAACCACTCTGTGGCAAAGATGAAAGCTTTTATTCGGGAAAAGCACGAACTGTCAGGGCTGATCTGCTGACATCAGTGACTCCATCTAGGGGAGCCCGTCCCGACCTAACATGAACTAACTTTCGGTGACCATCGCGATGACCCAAGCTAGAAAGGCATTCAAGCTCGAGGTGAGAAGGCTTGGCCTGAGGCATTTGCCCTATCTGGGTACTGAGGAGAGCCAGTACCGAGACCGACGGGTTGCATAGGGAATTCTGACGTATCTTTTATTGCTGTCCCTTGTCCTCTTCTTCCCAACTGAGAAAAAAGTACCAGCCACACTCACTCACTAACCCTCTGGGTCCCTCCGGCGCTGACTTCTGTTTTCCCAGCTGATCCTGGGGAAACCTCGTCCACATTCACTTCGGAGCTGAGCCGGAGACAGCAAGGAAATGGGACTTGCTGTGGTCTCGACGGCAGGCCTCGGGTTTGGACGCTTCAACTCAGGTCTCCCGAGTTCTGTTTCCGCCAACCTGTGAGGAAAAAGACGCGAATCCTGAGAACACGAGTCGGCTAAAGATTCCGCCGAGAATTGTACTTCCGGCGCTATCCGCAGCCTTCCGGTGCCTTTCCCCAACTTCGTCCGTCTCCTTAACTCTTCCCCTTACTGAGTGCGTTAAACCTAAGTTCTTGAGTTCCGGGTGCTGGGCAGCAGAAAAAGTATTCTCCTTAGAGTTCTCTCTCCCTCTCTCTCAGACAGGAAGAGGTAGAAGAAGCAAGACCAGCGAAGGAAACGTGAGTTCCCGCGAAGGGCCGGAAAACGGAGTCCCGCGCGGACACCGTGTTTACCTCGGCCACGCCTCAACTCTATGGCCCTCGGTGACTAGACGTGCCCAACTTCGGGTTTTCATTAGACGACAGCGCGTGAGATGACCCGGAAGCGGAAGCCGAAGAACGTTCTAGCGGCTTAAGGTATCGGCGGGAGCTGCTGGTTGGCGGGAGGAGCCGTTACCCGAAACAGAGTTGCCGGTGAGCGTGTGCAGTGGCTCAGGGCCTTGGCTGGAGGCCGCAGGAGGCGCGGGAGGAGGCGGGGAGAGGGGCGCCGTCGCTGAGGCGAGCCCCAGGTTGTGCTCTGCGAGCCGGCTCCCCCGGTCTGCAGCTGTGGCGCGTGGGCGAGGCGGGGCGGTGCGCGTTGGGGGGCGGAGCTGGCGGGACGCTGCGAGGCGTGGACCCCGCAGGGTTGCCGGAGCCTTCGGGCGTGGGCCTCTTGTTGGCCTGGGCCTTGCTTCTAAAAAGCCTGCGGAAGGTCGGTGGGGTGCAGAGACCTTGCGTTTGCTTATTATATCACGTGGTAGTGCCAGACGGGGTCAGTGACTGGTCAGCCAAGGTCACAGAGAGTGACGGCTTCCGGAATGGCCCCGGCCGCTGACTCTGGGAATCCCACTGCCTTATGCGCCACCTGTTAAGGCAGGGTAGTATTTCCATTACCAAGGCTCAGGTCCCACAGGGAGTGGAAGACTTTTTTTTTTTTCTGAATGGGGAGAGGAAACCCCTCCCTGGCCCTTAGTTTTCTCATCTGTGAAATGAGAGGAATCGAGGAAGCAGCAGTACACAAAGCTGACCTAGCTTCCTCTTAGTAAGAGAATACCCTTAGGAGTTCTGGTCTTCAGCCCTAACCTGCCTTCTCTTGGGGTTCCCAGGTTAAGACTGATCAAGATGACAACATCCCAAAAGCACCGAGACTTCGTGGCAGAGCCCATGGGGGAAAAGCCAGTGGGGAGTCTGGCTGGGATTGGCGAAGTCCTGGGCAAGAAGCTGGAGGAAAGGGGCTTTGACAAGGTGTGGGACAGATGCATATGTCCAGGGGTGGGAGTTGGGAGCATTTCCAGACAGATTGAGAGTGAGGAAAATAGGGTGTTTGTGTGTGTGGGGGGGCGGTGATGGACTGTACTAGATAATTGCAATCAGCTCAGGGTTCCTGGGTAAATGAGGTGGGGATGAAACCTGCCCTGCCTTCTAGGTTTATGGTTTTTTTTTTTTTTCTAATTTACTTATTGATTGATTGGGGGAGAAAGAGGCAGATAGAATGGGCGTGCCAGGGTCCCAAGCCACTACAGATGAACTCCAGATGCATGCGCCACCTTGTGCATCTGGCTTATGTGGGTCCTGGGGAATCAAACCTGGGTCCTTAGGTTTCGCAGGCAAGTGCCTTGACCGCTAAGCCATCTCTCCAGTCCCAGGTTTGTATGTTTTGAATGCCACAGAAATGACCTTGCTCTCCCATGTACTCACCAGGCTGATTCTGCTTAGCTTCAGAGATCAAAGATGTGACCCAGTTACGTGATGAGACTCTAGATAGTCTTCTTGCTGTCAACAGAGCACTTAGGGACATGCCCCCTTGCTCTATTTTGCAGGCTTATGTGGTCCTTGGCCAGTTTCTGGTGCTAAAGAAAGATGAAGACCTCTTCCGAGAATGGCTGAAAGACACATGTGGCGCCAATGCCAAACAGTCCCGTGACTGCTTTGGGTGCCTTCGAGAATGGTGTGACGCCTTCTTGTGATGTTCTCTAGGGAGTCCTCAGTTTCTCAGCCCCATCATCAGAGTTTGCAACGAGTGGGGCTCCTCCCTATCCTCTACGATGGACAAGATTGCTTTTGTCACTCACCTCTGATGTACTCCAGGGTTTTGGGAGTTCTCTCTCCACACCGTTTCAACTTTTTTGGAATTCTCACCCTTGCATGCGTTGTCCTTTTTCCTTCCTCTACAGTCCCATAGTGACAGTTCCCAGCTTTCCTGAGTGGGCTCCCCCTTCCCCCTCCCTTCACCTCTGATCTTTTGGGTGCCATTTGGCTCTCTCTCTCTTTTTTTTTTTTTTTTTTTTTTTTTTTTTTTTTTTGCAGAGCAGTCACTGTCCTTGTAAAATTTTTTAGATCAATAAAGTCAGTGGCCTTCATGACTGGGTGTTGTGCATTGGAAAGCAAGCGGGCTGGGAATTGCCTCTTCCCCCAAGGTCTGATTCTGTCTGCTTCACTCCTTATCAGTGCAGACCGAAACTGGCGGCTTCCCTTTCCACTCCCAGAGGGAGCCACCCAAGCCACGTGGGCCTTGGGCAGGTGCCTTGGAGTGTCCCAATTCCTGAAGAATGTGGGAGAGAATGTGGGTTGATTTTTACCCCCTCCCCTCCTGGGAGCCAGGTAGGCTGGGAGCTTCCAGATCTCAAGTCAACATTTGGGCTAGGCAGCACCTGATGGAAAAGTCAGTGGGAGTTGGTGGTAGTAGGAAGAGAAGGTAGACAGGCTAAGAGTTCACCTGCCAAACATCATACCATGTGTCTCTTGGCCTCTGGGAAGCAGGGGTGGAACTCTTGCTGTTTGTTCAGCTACCTTAGGAAGGGTTGGAAGCATGGGCATTCCAGCTGGGAAGGCTGGGAGAGTTACACTTAGAATCTGTGTGTTTCAGCACTTTTATGAACCATTCTTGAAGCAAAAAATCTTCAAACATTTTTTTCCCGTCCACAATAATGGGGTTCACAGAAGCTAATTTGCCCATGGACTTGCTGCTGCTAGGAAGTAGCCACTTAAATTTGGACTAATTTGGAAGCCTATATATTTGGGAGCTGTGTTCCTTGGTCATGCTACTGAGCCTCAGTTTTCTCAGATGGAAAATGAGGTTGTTATGGGGTCAGGTAGAATTCTGTATGCTATCCATTCTTGCTTGTTGTTCATTCTTTCAACAGCATCATTGAACAGTGACTTGCTTATAGTACAAACAAAACAGTTTTCCACATAATCTTTACAGTCTGGGACAGCAAGGTGGGCATGGTGGCACATGTCTTTAATCCCAGCACTCAGAAGGCAGAGGCAGGAGGATCACAGTGAGTTTGAGGCCAGCCTGAGACTACTTCCAGGTCAGCCTGGGTTAGAGCAAGACCCTGCCTTGAAAAAAAAAGAAAAGGGCTGGGGAAATGGCTTAGCTGTTAAGGTGTTTGCCTGCGAAGCCTAAGGGCCCCAGTTCAATTCTCCAGGACCCACGTAAGCCAGATGCACAAGGAGGTGCATGCGTCTGGAGTTCGTCTGCAGTCGCTGGAGGCCCTGGCGCACCCATTCTCTCTCTCAAGTAAATAAATTAAAAAAACACATCAGGATAATATGAGAAATTCTAAACAGTCTAAATGCAACCTAAAAAGCACAGGGTGGGAACGGATATTTGCATTAATATACCCTATCCAGAATACATACAGAGCTGCAGTCAAGAGAGAGAGGCCTAGGTTTAGCTGGTAGACTGCCTAGTGTGCATGAAGGCCCTGGGTTCAATTCTCAGCACCCCAAGCAGGGATGATGTTGCACACCTGTAATCCTAGCACTTGGGAGATGAGGCAGAAGGATCAGAAAATCAAGGTCATCCTTGGCTACATGTGAGTTCAAGGCTAGCCTGGGGTACATGTTTCTAAAAACCAGAAAAGAAGGAACAAAGGCTGAGGATGTAGTTCTGGTAGAGTGCTTACCTAGCATACATGAAGCAAAGTGGGGAACAACACAATAGGAAACTTGGTGAAAGATCTGAAAGGCAGCCCCAAGGGAAGATAAAGTAGCACGTGAAAAGATTCAGTTTCATTAGAAATAAGAAAAACAAAAATAAATGCAAAAATATAAGTCAGACAATACCAAGTGTTGAGCAAATGGAACAACAGGAACTGATCTCCAGTTGGTGGGAGTAAATTGCTATGAGTACTCTGGGAAAACAGGTGAGTGTTATTTTGCAAAATAGACACACCCAGTGAGCCAGCAATTCCATTCTCAGGACTGTCCCTGGAAGAAATTCTTGAACACCTGCACCAAGACCTGTATTCATTCAAAAGAATGGGTGTGCATAACTGCCTTGTCTGTGAGAGTCCTTTTTAAAAATTGTGTGTGTGTGTGTGTGTGTGTGTATGTGTGTGTACACACACCAAGGTCTTTTGCTGCTACAAACGAATGCCTGTCCAGCTTTACTTGGGTGACTAGAGAATTGAATCCAGCCCACTAGGCTTTGCAAGCACCTTTAACCACTGAGCCATCCCCAGCTTTTCACCACTAGCTTTCAATATGAGAGTAGATAAGTTTTCTCCCTCTGAGACAAGGTCTTGCTATTTAGTTATGGCTGGCCTGTTACTTAACTATGTATACCAGGTTAACCTCAGACTCATGACAATTCTGCCTCAGCCTCCTGTGTGCTAGGATTACAAACATGCACTACCATGCCCAGCTTCCATTTGTATTCAGAAGGAAATCTTGCTTAGGGATCCCTTCATAGATGGTAAAACTAGGAAATGAAGGAAATGTTTGATAGAAAAGTTAGTAGGGGCTGGAAAGATGGCTCAGCAGTTAAGGTACTTGCCTACAAAGCCTAACAGTCTGGGTTT
The DNA here is from genome assembly GCA_036346955.1 of Dipus sagitta. Taxonomy (NCBI): domain Eukaryota; kingdom Metazoa; phylum Chordata; class Mammalia; order Rodentia; family Dipodidae; genus Dipus; species Dipus sagitta. The sequence goes on along the minus strand of CM070770.1, from coordinate 161,970,048 downwards.
GATTCCCTAGTACCCATGTAAAGCCAGCTGCAAGTGGTGCATGCATCTGGAGTTTGTAGCAGCTAGCGGTCCTGTCGTGCCTATTCTCTTTCTGCCTGTCTCTCTTACTTGCAAATATATAAATATTTAAAAATAAAAAAACAAAAAGCAAACTTATCCATAGTAAGGCTTGGGATGGCAGAAAAGAATGGAAAGAATTTTTTTTACTTAAAAATTTTTATTGACAACTTCCATAACCATAGACAATAAACCATGATAATTCCCTAACCCCCTTTCCCCACTGGAACACCACTCTCCATCATATCCCCTCCACCTCTCAACTAGTCTCTTTTATTTTGATGTCATCATCCTTTCCTCCTATTATGAGGGTCTTGTGTAGGTAGTGCCAGGCACTGTGAGGTATGGGTATCTAGGCCATTTTGTGTATGAAAGAGTGCATTGTAAGCAGTCCTACATTTCCTATGGCTCTTAGATTCTTTCGGCCACCTCTTCCACAATGGACCCTGAGCCTTGGAAGGTGTGATAGAGATTTTTCAGTGTTGAGCACTCCTCTGTCACTTTTCAGCACTATAGTGTCTTTTGAGTCAAACCAGAGATCACACTGCCATCTGAAAAGAAGCTTCTCTAACCCCAAAGTGGGAGTAGCATTAATATATGGGTATGAACATTAAGAGAAGTGCTTACCAGGCAATTTGGTGGTCATAGTATATGCATTTAGTGAGACACGAACAGACGCTTTACCCCCAAGGGCTCATGACCTCCCTGTCATAGCTTTTCAGTATCAGGCATGTATTCCCTCCTGTGGAGCATGCCTCTAGTGCAATTAGAGAGGATTTGGTTCCCCCATAACGGGCATGCCACTATTGCACAAACTGGCTCATTTGTCCTGGTTGGCCAAACTTTAGGCTTGCAGTGTCCATTGTTTATCTCCACTGGGGACTTCTCTTTCTCCCATAGAGCTGCATGCCACATAGCTTTTTCTAGCTTTCTGTCAGCTGGTCTACAGGGAGGAGGTTTTCAGCTCAGCTCCAGCAAGATATCTCAGTGACCTTGCAGCCCAAGCATGTGGAGTCTTCAGCAATAAGCCTGACCATCTATTCCTGGGGAAACCAAGAGCCTTGGCAACAATCTGTAATGTTTTGGGGACATCAGAGACATCCCTGGCCAACAACTCATTGGAAGGTATCCCATCCCTGGCACTGAAAATTTTCTAGTAACAATTCATGGCTTCTGGGTATGCCATTTTCCAAAAAAGTAGGTTACCATATGACATATTAACATCCTCTTAGATTTTGATTAACCCTCCCCCCAACCTTCCATTACTCAATCTCTTCCCCTGACCTCACTTAGACCTTTCCACCCCCTGTAGTCTGTTTTTCTACTTACATATATACAATATTATCCCCTTAAGTCCTCCCCTCTTCTCCCTCCCTTCTATCCCCTTTCTAGCTTACTGGCCTCAGCTACTGAGTTTTATTCCAACTCACATGCAAGTCTAAATATTTGTAGTTAGGATCCACATATGAGAGAGAACATGTAACACTTGGCTTTCTAGGCCTGGATTACCTCACTAAATATAATCCTTTCCAGGTTCATCTATTTCCCTGCAAATTTCATTTTTATTTACTGCTGAATAGAACTTTTGTATAAATGTACCACATCTTCATTATACACTCATCAGTTGAGGGACATCTAGGCCGGTTCCATTTCCTAGCTACTGTGAATAGAGCAGCAATAAACATGGATGTGTAAGTACCTCTAAGGTAGTGAGAAGAATCCTTAGGATATATGCCTAGGAATGGTATAGCTGGGTCATATAGTAAATCTATTTTTAGTTGTGTCAGGAACCTCCACACTGATTTCCACAATGGCTGTAGCAGTTTACATTCCCACCAATAGTGTAGAAGGGTTCCTCTTTGTCTGCATCCTCAACAGCACTTATTGTTATTTGTTTTCTTCATAATAGCCATTCTGACAGGAGTGAGATGGAATCACAAAGTAGTTTAATTTGTATTTCCCTGATAGCTAAGGATGTAGAACATTTGTTTAGATGTTGATAGGCTATCTGTATTTCTTCTTTTGAGAACTGTCTCTGTACAAAAGCTTTGTAATTTCATGAGGTCCTAGTGGTTTTATTTCCTTAGCAACTGGGGTTATATTCAGAAAGTCGTTGCCTATGCCAATATGTTGAAGAGTTTCCCCTGCTTTTTCTCTAGCAGTTTCAGAGTTTCAGGTCTGATATTAAGGTCTTTGGTCCATTTGGACTTAACTCTTGCGTATGAAGAGAGATAAGGATCTATTTTCATCCTTCTACATATAGATATGCAGTTTTCCAAGCACCATTTGTTGAAGAAGTTTTTTTTTTCCAATGAGTATTTTTGGCATTTTTGTCAAAGATTAGGTGGCTGTAGCTGCCCAGACTTATATCTGGGTCCTCTTCTGCTCTACTGATCTACGTGTCTGTTTTTGTGCCAGTACCATGCTGTTTTTGTTACTATGGTTCTGTAGTATAGGTTAAAATCAGGTATGGTGATACCACCAGCCTTATTTTTGTTGCTTAAAATTGTCTTGACTACTTGAGGTGTTTTGTGCTTCCAAATGAATTTTAGGATTTGTTTTTTCTATTTCCATGCAGAATGCCATTGGGCCGGCCGGGCGTGGTGGCACACACCTTTAATTCCAGCACTCGGGAGGCAGAGGTAGGAGGATCACCATGAGTTCGAGGCCACCCTGAGACTACATAGTGATTTCCAGGTCAACCTGGGCTCGAGTGAAACCCTACCTTGGGGAAAAAAAAATGCCATTGGAATTTTGATGGGGTTTGCAATAAATGTATAGATTGCTTTTGGTAAGATTGATATTTTCACAATATCGATTCTTCCAATCCAAGGATATGGGGTGTCTTTCCATTTCCTAATGTCTTCTGCAATTTCTCGCTTGAGTGTTTTAAAGTTCTCATTGTAGAGATAGATCCTTCACTTCTTTGGTTAGGTTTATTCTAAGGTACTTTTTTTTTTTTTTTTTTTTTTGAGGAAATTGTGAATGGGCGTGATTCCCAGATTTCATTCTCAGCATGTGTGCTGTTAGTATATAGGAAGGCTACTGATTTCTGTGTGTTTATTTTGTATCCTGCTATATTGCTAAAACTGTTTATCAGCTCTAACAGTTTGCTAGTAGAGTCTTTAGGGTCCTTTATGTATAGAATCACATCATATGCAAATAATAATTTGATCTCTTCCTTTCCAATTTGTATCCCTTTTATGTGTGTATCTTGCCTTATTGCTTTAGCTAAGACTTCCAGTACTATATTAAATAAATTTGGGACAGTGTTCACCATTGTCTGGTTCCTGATTTTAGTGGAAAAGCTTCAGGTTTTTCCTCTTTAGTATTATGTTGACTGTAGGTTTGTCATAAATAGCTTTAGTTATGTTATATATGTTTCATCTATTCCCAGTTTCTGTAGGACTTTTACCATGAAGGGATGTTGGATTTTGTCAAATGCTTTTCTGTATCTATTGAGATGATCATGTGAATTTTGTCCTTCAGTCAGTTTATATAGTGTATTACATTTACCGATTTGCATATGTTGAACCATCCCTGCATCTCTGGGATAAAGCCTACTTGGTTGGGGTGAATGGTCTTTTTGATATATTCATGTATTCTGTTTGCCAATATATTATGGAGAATTTTTGCATCTATGTTCATGAGGGAGATTGGTCTATCCTTTTTTGGTTCTGTCTTTGTCTGGTTTTGGTATCAGGGTGATGCTGGCTTCATAGAAGGAGTTTGGTAGTATTCCTTTCTTTTCCATTTTACAGAAAAGTTTGAGAAGCACCAGTGTTAGTTCTTCTATGAAGGTCTGGTAAAATTCACCAGTGAATACATTTGGGCCTGGATTTTTTTTTCCAAGGTAGGGGTACACTCTGGTCCAGGCTGACCTGGAATTCACTATATGTTGGGTCAGGGGGTTGCACAAATAATGAGGCAGAGACTGTTCAAGCTCAACGAAAACCAGAAAAAAGTTTATTACAGCCAAGGCATGACACAGCTAATCGATCAGGGATGCAGCCAGACTCAGGAGCTGGATCTGTGACCCCAAAGTGGCTTACAGGCTTTTTAAAGAAAAATCACAACCAGGAAAAACACAACCAGGTACTAGGCAAACAATGTACAGCCAGGGGAGGAGTGGAGTGACCTTTAAGGGGATTGGTAGGTTCCAGGTGGAAAAATACATTATAACCATGTAGTTAAGGAACTAGTTGTTTTTGGTTTTAGGATGTTGGCAAATATAGAGGGTATTCAGAGAGGGGATCTGACTTTTTATTGGTTGGCTCAGCTACGGGGAAATACCTTTAACAAAAGTACATGAACAATATGGAGAATGTTTAACAAAATGGAGTTCCTATGGTTGCTTACAAAATGGAGTTTTTATGGTTAGCTTAGTTCTTTCACTATATAGTCTCCAAATGGCCTCAAACTCATGGTGATGCTCCTACCTCTGCCTCCAGAGGGCTGGGATTAAAGGTGTGTGCCACCACACCTGACTGGAATTTTTTTAGTTGGGAGATTTTATTTTTTATTTTTAAAATTTATTTATTTGAGAGCAACAGATGGAGAAATAGGCAGATAGAGAGAGAGAGGTAGAGAGAGAATGGGTGCGCCAGGGCCTCCAGCCACTACAAATGAACTCCAGACACATGCGCCCCCTTGTGCATCTGGCTAACGTAGGTCCTGGGGGATCAAGCCTCGAAACGGGGTTCTTAGGCTTCACAGGCAAGTGCTTAACTGCTAAGCCATCTCTCCAGCCCTAGTTGGGAGATTTTTTTTTTTTTTTTTTTACAACTGCTTGGATCACCATACTTGTTATAGTTCTACTTAAGTGGTTTATCTCATCTTGATTTAATTTTGGTAGGTCATATAAATCAAGGAAATTATCCATTTTAGATTTTTAAAAAATATTTTTATTTTTATTTATTTATTTGAGAAAGAGAGAGAATGGGCATGCCAGGGCCCTCAAGCCACTGCATAGGAACTCCAGACGCATGCAGTCACCTTGTGCATCTGGCTTACTTGGGTCCTGGATAACTGAACCTGGGTCCTTTGGCTTTGCAGACAAGTGCCTTAACTGCTAAGCCATCCCTCCAGCCTTTCAGATTTTTAAACAGTAGAGTATATGTTCTTAAAGTACATCCTTATGATTTTCTGAATTTCTCCTTCCTTTCTTTTCTTCCTTCCTTCCTTTCTTCTTTCTTTCTTTCTTTTTTTTTTTTTTTACAAACTCCAGACACAGGCACCACTTTGTATATCTGTCTTACATGGGGCTAGGGAATCGAACCTGGGTCCTGTGGCTTTGCAGGCAACCACCTTAACCACTAAGCCATCTCTCCAGCCCAATTTTCTGAATTTCTTTGGTATCTGTTGTAATTGTATCTTTTTTTCTTATCTCTAATTATATTAACTTGTGTGTCTTTCAGTCAGATTTGCTAAGGGTTTATCAATATTGTTTATCCTTTCAAAGAACCAACTCTGTTTCATTGATTCTTTGTATTTTTTTTATTTGTATTTCATTAATTTCTGCCCTAATCTTTATTATTTCTTCCCATCTACTGATTTTTGGTTTGCCTTATTCTTCTTTTTCCAAGGGTTTAAGGTGAAGCATTAAGTTGTTTGCTTGTGACCTTTCTGATTTCTTTTCTTTTTTTATCCTTGATTTTTCGAGGTAGGGTCTCACTCTAGCTCAGGCTGACCTGGAATTCACTGTGTAGTCTCAAGGTGGCCTTGAACTCATGGTGATCCTCCTACCTCTGCCTCCTGAGCTGGGATTAAAGGTGTGTACCACCACGCCCAACTTTGTACTTTTTTTTTTTTTTTTTTTTTTTTTGGTTTTTCAAGGTAGGGTCTCACTCTGGCTCAGGCTGACCTGGAATTAACTATGTAGTCTCAGAGTGATCTCTAAGTGTTGGGATTAAAGGCGTGCGTCACCATGTCTGGCAAGGATCTCACTTTTAACCCAGTCTGCAAACGTGTATCTTTTGGTTAGGTCATTGAGACTGTTGATATTAAGTTATTATTGAAAGGTATGCATTTACTCTTGCCATTCTTGTTTTGTAGTTCTTCTGGTTTTTCCTTTACTCTCGTATTAACTATTATTTGAGTATGGTTTATATTTTCCTTGTTCCTTATGCGTGTGCTTTTCTTTCTATTCTGCATGGAGGATCCTTTCAAGTATTTCTATAGAGCTGGTTTAGGGTTCATATATTCCTTTAGCCTGTTTTTGTTGTCAAATGCCATTATTTATCAGTCAGTTTGGATGGATAGCTTTGCTGGATAAAGTAATCTTGGTTGACAGTTGTTATCTTTCAGAATTTGGAATACATCATTTCAAGCCCTTCTGTCTTTTAAAGTTTGTGTTGAGTAATCTGTTATCTTGATGGGCTTGCCTTTATATGTGACTTGATTTTTCTCTCTAACTGCTTTCAATGTTGTGTGTTGTTTTGTAGTTTAATTACAATGTGATGGTATGAGAGGTTTTGTTTTTGGTGTTTGGTTTTTTGTCTGTTTTCTCGAGGTAGGGTCTCACTCTAGCTCAGGCTGACCTGGAATTCACTATTTAGTCTCAGGGTACCTTGAACTCACAGCGATCCTCCTACCACTGCCTCCCAAGTGCTGGGATTAAAGGCGTGTGCCACCACACCTGGCTTGAAAGGCTCTTTCCTGATTTTGTCTGTTTGGCATTCTATAAGCTTCCTGTATCTGTACTGACATCACTTGCCCTGTTTGGGGGAATTTTCTTCTGAGTTTGTTGAAAATACCTAATCCCTTTGGAGTGAAATTCTCCTTCTACTGTGCCCTGAGTTCTTATGTTTGATCTGTTCATAGTGTTCCAAATGTCTTGAAATTCTCATTCCCATAGTTTGTCTTTCTTTTTGTTGGGCTGTATTAAATCTGCCACCTGGTCTTCTAGTTTAGATCTGTCCTCTCCTTGATCCATTCTACTGGTGAGACTTTTTGTAGTTTTCTATTTGACTTACTCTGTTTTTCATGTCTAGTATTTCTGATAGGTATTTTTCCATTTTTTTCTATTTCCTTACTCTTATCTTGTATTGAACTCTTTATTTTATTAAGTTGATTTCCTGTGCTCTCTTGGGATTCCTTCAGGAATTTGTATTCTTTGATTCTTTTGATTCCTTTTATTTCTTTGAACATAATTTTTTTGAAATCTTTGTCATTCATTTCATCTAAAACAGTCTCACTGGAGGTCATTACTAATGTAGTTATAATTTTGGTGGAATTGTATTGTCTTGGTTTTTTTGTGCTTCTTGTAGTATAACATAGAGATTTTTGCATCTTGAGGTAATTTGATGCTTGGGTTTTCTAATTATCTACAGTGTTCTTAGCTATGTAAATCCGACTTTATATATCTTCAGGGTAGGAGTTAAAGGTGCCAGGTGCAGCTTTTATACTCCAAAAGAAATAGCAAAAGTGACCCTAGGTGTTGAGTTTGCTGCTATTCAAGTATTCTAGTAGGTGGGGTGGTGCAAATTACTGGCAAATTTAAAATTTCTACTAAGCAATATACACAGTGAATCAAAACCAGCACAGAGCATTTATGCAAGAGTGGTAAAGCCGAACAAGAATATATCAATCAAATTCTGGGCATGGTAGCGCATGCCTTTAATCCCAGCACTTGAGAGGCAGAGGTAGGAGGATGGCTGTGAGTTTGAGGCCACCCTGAGACTACAGAGTGAATTCCAGGTCAGCCTGGACTAGAGCAAGACCCTACCTCAAAAAACAAAAACAAAACCAACAACAACAAAAAGATTATATCAGTGAAATCTAACACATAACCTGCCCTGACTTGGAAGGTGAGATTAGCACTTCAGCACTTCCAATGCAGGCCTATGTACCTGCCTTTGTATACATGGGCCCTGTTACCTTTTGGGATGGCTTCCAATCTCACCAATGCGGAGTGCCCATCTCGATCTCTCTCTGTTGCACTGTGGACTCAGTTAGGCAGCTTAGGTTGCTGGATCTGGTGTTCTAAACAGCTGTGCTGGATGTCCTGTGGCTAGAGGTGGATACTATCGCCTGTGGTTGGTTGGCAGCACTGGCCGTTGGGGGATGGGAGACTGTGCAGGATGCCTGGAGTTTGTACCAGAGCTGCTCAGCTGGTCTCTGCTGTCTTCCCCTTCAGGTTTCTTGACTTTGTGAGGAGGCTAGTGTGAGTGGAGAACCCCTTCACCTGGCTTCTGCTCCTGTAGCTCTATGCCAGCTGGACTGGGTGCCAGTTGGGGATGCCAGCACATCAGTGGGATTCTGGCCGGTTTCCTGCTTGCTGGAAGATCTGAGTTTCTCCTGAAATTCCTTATATACCTTCAGTTTTCATTAGAAGAGTGTATTTTGATGTTTTTCTACTTATTTCCCTCCCTAGGCTGCTTCGGTGTAGCTACGATGCTGCCATCTTATTCAGGAGTTCTTGAAAAAAAAGTCTTGATTAGCCTGGTGTGGTGGTGTACACCTTTAATCCCAGCACTTGGGAGGCAGAGGTCGGAGGATCTCTGAGAGTTTGAGGCCACCCTGAGACTACATAGTGAATTCCAGGTCAGCCTGAGCTACAGTGAGATCCTACCTTGAAAAAACAAAACAAAACAAAACAAAACAAAACAAAAACATCTTGATTAATAGTTTGCTTTCTGGCCAGGTGTGGTGGTGCATGTCTTTAATCCCAGCACTGAAGAGGCAGAAGTAGAAGGATTATTGTGAGTTCAAGGCCAGCCTGCAACTACATAGTGAATCCCAGATCAGCCTGGGCTTGAGTGTGACCCTACCTCAGAGAAAAAAAAAAAAAAAAATGATTTCTGGTTAAGCATTGTGGTTCACATATGCATGGAGCCAGAGTGTGGTACAAAGATGCTAGAAAACATGACCTTCCCACAGATGATTCTCATTTAAAAAAATAGATGAAACTTAATTATCTGAATATTTTCCTCTTTTGTAAAATTGTATCTTGCATAGTTAAAAAACAGTGGTGGCTGGAGAGATGGCTCAGCAAAGCCTGAGGACCCAGGTTCAATTACCCAGTACCCACCTAAAGCCAGATGCACAAGGTGGCGCATGTGTCTGGAGTTTGTTGGCAGTGGCTAGAGGCCCTGGCATGTCCATTCTCTCTCTGACTTCTTCTCTCTCAAATAAATAAATAAATAAATAAATAAAAAATTTTAAAGCTAGTAGTAGGAAGATCGCTGTGAGTTCAAGGTCAGCCTGGGCTATACAATTCCAGGCTAGAGTGAAATTTAGCCTCAAAAAAAAGAAAAAGTTAAGCTGGCTGTGGTGGCGCAAGCCTTTAATCCCAGCACTTGAGAGGCAGAGGTAGGAGGATCTCCGTGAGTTCGAGGCCACAGACTACATAGTGAATTCCAGGTCAGCTTAGGCTAGAGTGAGACCCTACCTCAAAAAACAAAACAAAACCACAACAACAAAAAGATTATATCAGTGAAATCTAACACATAACCTGCCCTGACTTGGAAGGTGAGATTAGCACTTCAGCACTTCCAATGCAGGCCTATGTACCTGCCTTTGTATACATGGGCCCTGTTACCTTTTGGGATGGCTTCCAATCTCACCAATGTGGAGTGCCCATCTCGATCTCTCTCTGTTGCACTGTGGACTCAGTTAGGCAGCTTGGGTTGCTGGATCTGGTGTTCTAAACAGCTGTGCTGGATGTCCTGTGGCTAGAGGTGGATACTATCGCCTGTGGTTGGTTGGCAGCACTGGCCGTTGGGGGATGGGAGACTGTGCAGGATGCCTGGAGTTTGTACCAGAGCTGCTCAGCTGGTCTCTGCTGTCTTCCCCTTCAGGTTTCTTGACTTTGTGAGGAGGCTAGTGTGAGTGGAGAACCCCTTCACCTGGCTTCTGCTCCTGCAGCTCTATGCCAGCTGGACTGGGTGCCAATTGGGGATGCCAGCACATCAGTGGGATTCTGGCCGGTTTCCTGCTTGCTGGAAGATCTGAGTTTCTCCTGAAATTCCTTATATACCTTCAGTTTTCATTAGAAGAGTGTATTTTGATGTTTTTCTACTTATTTCCCTCCCTAGGCTGCTTTGGTGTAGCTACGATGCTGCCATCTTATTCAGGAGTTCTTGAAAAAAAAGTCTTGATTAGCCTGGTGTGGTGGTGTACACCTTTAATCCCAGCACTTGGGAGGCAGAGGTCGGAGGATCTCTGAGAGTTTGAGGCCACCCTGAGACTACATAGTGAATTCCAGGTCAGCCTGAGCTACAGTGAGATCCTACCTTGAAAAAACAAAACAAAACAAAACAAAACAAAACAAAACAAAAACATCTTGATTAATAGTTTGCTTTCTGGCCAGGTGTGGTGGTGCATGTCTTTAATCCCAGCACTGAAGAGGCAGAAGTAGAAGGATTATTGTGAGTTCAAGGCCAGCCTGCAACTACATAGTGAATCCCAGATCAGCCTGGGCTTGAGTGTGACCCTACCTCAGAGGAAAAAAAAAAAAAAAAAAAAAAAAAAAATTTTGATTTCTGGTTAAGCATTGTGGTTCACATATGCATGGAGCCAGAGTGTGGTACAAAGATGCTAGAAAACATGACCTTCCCACAGATGATTCTCATTTAAAAAAATAGATGAAACTTAATTATCTGAATATTTTCCTCTTTTGTAAAATTGTATCTTGCATAGTTAAAAAACAGTGGTGGCTGGAGAGATGGCTCAGCAAAGCCTGAGGACCCAGGTTCAATTACCCAGTACCCACCTAAAGCCAGATGCACAAGGTGGCGCATGTGTCTGGAGTTTGTTGGCAGTGGCTAGAGGCCCTGGCATGTCCATTCTCTCTCTGACTTCTTCTCTCTCAAATAAATAAATAAATAAATAAATAAATAAATAAAAATTTTAAAGCTAGTAGTAGGAAGATCGTTGTGAGTTCAAGGTCAGCCTGGGCTATACAATTCCAGGCTAGAGTGAAATTTAGCCTCAAAAAAAAGAAAAAGTTAAGCTGGCTGTGGTGGCTCAAGCCTTTAATCCCCAGCACTTGAGAGGCAGAGGTAGGAGGATCTCCGTGAGTTCGAGGCCACAGACTACATAGTGAATTCCAGGTCAGCTTAGGCTAGAGTGAGACCCTACCTCAAAAAGTCAAAAAAAGAAAAAGAAAAAGTTGCAGCTGAAGAGATGGCTAATCAGTTAAAGCACTTGCCACCAAAGCCAAAAGTACCCAGGTTTGATTCCCCAGTGCCCGTGTAAAGCTGGATGCATGGGTTAGCACATGCATCTAGAGTTTGTTTGCAGTGGTTAAAGGCCCTGCACACCCTTATCTCAAATAAATAAAAGCTTTAAAGAAGATAAAGTTAGGAGGGCTTAAGGGTGTCACTCTGGTATAGTGCTTCCTTAGTATGCACAAAACCCTGGATTCAACCCCATGAACAAAGGTAAAAAAGTCAATAGTAAAAGGGAAAGAAAATAACTAAATCAGCCAGATGTGGTGGTGCACGCCTTTAAGCCCAGCACTCATGAGGCAAAAACAGGAGGATTATTGGGGCCTGGGACTGCATAGTGAATTCCAGGTTGGCATGGGCTAGGGTAAGACCCTACCCTGAAAAAACCAACAAATACCACTAAATTAGGTTTCAGAAGATGGCTCAGCAGTGAACTCATTGACCAAATTTGCTCTTCCTAGAACCCATGTAAAAAGCTGGACATGATCACACACAGGTCTGTAGTAGGCTCCCTGACTGAATAAACAAAATAAAACAAAACAAAAAAAAATCTCAGCAGGGCAGAGAGATAGGTCAATGGTTAAGGCACTTGCCTAGAAAGCCTAACAACCTGAGTTCAGTTCCCAAGTACCTAAGTAAAGCCAGATGAACAGTGGTACATGCACCTGGAGTTTGTTTGCAGTGGCTGGAGGTCCTGGTACACTCATTGTTTCTCTCTCTGTCTCTCGTATATCTCTCTCTGCTTGTAAATAAATAAATAAACTTAAAAAAAACGTTATAGAGAAAGAGAGATAGGCACAGAGAGAGAATTGGCGTCAGGGCCTCAGCCACTGAAATTGAACTGCAGATGCTTGCACCACCTAGTGGGCATGTGTGACCTTGTGCTTGCCTCATTTTTGTGTGTCTGGCTTACATGGGATCTGGAAAGTTGGACGTGGGTCCTTAGGCTTTGCAGGCAAGTACCTTAACCACTAAGCCATCTCTCTAGCCTCCCATCTTTTTTTAAATCCTAGCAGCTCTGGGGTTCAGGGAGATAACCCTCAGGGAAGTATGTGGTTGAGTTCTAGAGAAACACATCTGGAGTTTTCTGGATGTTGTATGTCCAAGCATAGTGCATGTTTCCCCCCACACACACACACCTGCACACTCATAAAATAAATAGTAGAAGAGAAGAAAGTTTATGATAATGGAGACTCTTGTGGGTAGGAGTAGTTTTTATTTTATTTTTTTATTTTTTAAGGTAGGATCTCACTCTAGCCCAGGCTGACCTAGAATACACTATTGTAGTCTCAGGCTGGCCTTGAACTCACAACAATCCTCCTACCTCAGCCTCTTAAGTTCTGGGATTAAAGGTGTGCACCATCATACCTGGCCACATCTTCACGTTTTGAAGTGTGGGGTGGTGGTACAGATTTTGGTAATTGTTGAATTATTGAACAGGGCTGTGGATATAGCTCATTCTTAGAGCATTGCTTAGCATGTGTTATGTCCCTGGGTTCAATCAATGTACAGCACCACACAGACAAATTGAGAATAAATGCTCTGCTCTCTTTTCTGTATATCAACTATATTTCAGATTAATAAAAGAAAAAAAACAAAAATAAAGATTTGAGGGTTGCCAAATATAGTAGTACACACGTGTAATCCCAATACCTGAAGGCAGAGACAGGAGGATTGAGAGTTTGAGGCCAACCTGAGCTACACTGGTAGCTTGTCACAAACAAACAAAAACAGAAGACCTGGTGATCAATTAGGCAATGAGTTAGAAGCTGACAGTAGGAATGAGTTTGCTCAATCCTGAGTCTGGATGGTGTAAATCATACTGGAATGGGTACCAGTTAATCTCAGCAGATGCCCATGACCAGTGACAATACCTGTACTTGTGGCATCCACGTCTCCAAGGTACAGAACAAGGTGCTATTAGCCAGGCCAAGGGGGCACCAAAACAGCAACCAAAATCATAGTCTCATAAAACATCTTTTAAAAAACAAATGAATGTCAAATTCAATGACCAAAAAATACCTAAATTTAAAAAGGGGGGCAGACTGGAGAGATAGTGGAGTGGTTAAGGCACTTGCTGGCAAAGCCTAATGACTGGGTTTTGATTCCCAATCCCACATAAAGCCAGATGTACAAGGTGGTGCATGTGTCTGGAATTCATTAGCGTTGGCTAGAGGCTCTGGCATGCTCATTCTCTCTCTCTCTCTCTCTTTCAAATAAATAAATATTTTAAAAGAAGGGGGGCTGGAGAGATTGCTCAGTGGTTAAGGCGCTTGCCTGCAAATCCTAATGGCTGGGTTTTGATTCCCTATACCCACATAAAGCCAGATGCACAAAGCAGTGCGTGTATCTGGAGTTTACAATGGCTGGAGGCTCTGGTGTGCCCATTCTCTCTCTGTCTATCTCTCTCTGTCTTCTGCTTGCAAATAAATAAAATATTTTTTAAAGTGGGTTAGAAAAATGGTTTAGTAGTTAAGGTTCAATTCCCCAGAACCCACATAAAGCCAGATACATAAAGTGATGCATGCATCTGGAGTTTGTTTACAGTGGCTAGAGGTCCTAATGTGCGCATTCTTTCCCTCCCTCCTCTCTTCTCTGTGCTTACAAATAAATAAATAAAATATTTTAAATAAAGACCACTGGGCTGACAGAAAGCTGGAAGAAGCCATTCTACATGTAGTTCAATGGGAGAAAGAGATACCACCAGTGAAGATATTCAACAGTGGACACTGCAAGCCTTATAATTGGCCAGCCAGGCCAAATGAGCCAATGGGTGCAATAGTGGCACGTCTGTCATGGTAGAAACCAACAGCCCTCCAATTGGACTGGAGGCCCACTCCATGGGAGGGAATACATCCCTGATACTGAAAACTTAAAACAGGGGTAGTCATGAGACCTAGGGGTGTAACATACTATGCTTATCAAACTGCCCAGTAAGCACTTCTCTTAATATTTATACCCTTATATTAACGCTACTCTCACTTTGGGTAGAGAATCTTCTCTTTTCAGTTGGCAGTGACATTGGGATAACTCAAAAGGCATCATGGTGCTGGAAACAAGTGATAGGAGTACTGAGTAACATCTCGATCACACCTTCCAAGGCTCAGGGTCTAATGCGAAAGAGGTGGTGGAAAGAATGTAAGAGCCAAAGGAAGGGTAGGGCTCCTTACAGCATGCCTCCCTCCAGACATAAAATGGCCCGGATATCCATGGCCTCCTAGTGCCTGACACTACCTACACAAGACCATCATAAGAGGAGGAAAAGATGATGACATCAAAATAAAAGAGAGACTGATTGAGATGGGGAGGGGATATGATGGAGAATGGAATTTTAAAGGGGAAAGTGGGGGGAGGGAGGGTATTACCATGGGATATTTTTTATAATCATGGAATGTTAATAAAAATTGAGAAAAAGAAAACCACTGGGCTGGAGAGATGGCTTAGCAGTTAAGGTGCTTGCCTGCAAAGCCAAAGGACCCAGGTTTGATTCCCCAGTACCTATGTAAGCCAGATGTACAAGATGGTGCGTGCATCTGGAGTTCATTTGCAGGGCTAGAGGCCCTGGTGTGCCCATTCTCTCTCTCCAATAATTAAATTAAAAAAACAACACACAAAACACTGAATCCAACCTTGAATTAAATACCTCACCTAACTTGCTTTCCTCCCCCGCCCCAGAAGGGGCAGTGAGCCACAGGGGACAGCAACACCTCCTTCCTCATGCTTATCCTCTGCTTCAGAAAGATATGGATGGGTGTCTCATTCGTATGAACCTCTGCCCTTCCCACAGCTCCCTTCCAAAGCCCTCATGCCCACTCCAGATCTGAGTCCTTTGGGAAAACCTAGAGGGAGAGGAGGGATGGGTATCTAGGCTGGGCTCTGGGCAAGGCTGATATGCCCTAGCTTGTCCCCAGATGGTGGCTGACATCAAGTACTACCTGATAGTAGAGATGGAGAGTACAGAGTGCAGGAAGACCAAGGTCTTAGCGACCACCTGGATCTCACCACCTGCCCCCTGGCCACAGCAGGAGGTAACAGCACCACCCCCAGCCCAACCCAGAATCCAGACCTGAAGCCCTCAGCTTGTCCATCCTGGTATTCCATCTGGTCAAGTAAAGGCCTGGCTGGACCTGTCCTGTCTGGCCTTTGGGTGACTCATCCAGCAGACCAGCGTAGGATGCAGAAAGGAGTGGCTGTATCTTCCCTTGGGATAGATGTTGCTTGGAAAGATTGAGATCAGCTCTGGCCACCTGATTCTATGTCCAGGGACCAGTGATTGCCTGTCCTTGGTTCATGAAAGATGTGGCAGGCAGAGGGCTGCCTTCTGGCAGTCAGTGCTCTTCTTTGTTCCTTGTTCACTGTATTCTCTCCACAGAGATCCTGGAAGTCCCCCAGAAGCACTCCACTCTGCTTCTAAAGCATGACTGTGCAGATGTAATGGGCCCCAGGGTGACAGTGGCAGGATCCACTGGGAGTGGGGTCTGATGGTGGACAGCACCTCAGGAGACTTCAGGCCGTGAGCCATGTCTGCTGCAATAAGTCTGCATTTTTGCTTCTTGCATTAGTTTCTCCTGTGTGCTTCACTCCTCCCCCTCCTGACTCTCAGCCCTGCTCCTACCAGCTGTCAGCACCCTACAGGGCACTTATGCCACTCCTGGGGATCCCTACTGTCTGGGTGCAGGTAGCACTAAGCATTAGGGATCAGCCTCCATATCTGAAGCCCCTCAAACATTCTAACATCTCAGAGTAGGATGAACCACCAAAGCTCCCCAAAACAGAGACTCGCAGTAGTAACCCCTACACATATGAAACTAGAGACAGTCACGGAAGAGGGGCAATGTCCTGATAATAGCCAGGGCATGGGTGCCTAGGAGCACTGAAGAGAACCTCTGTCCTGATTCTCTCAGCACGCGGGACAGCTTAGGATGCATACATAGGGCATTTGATCAAGGGGACCTCAGGATATTAGACTCCCAACCTCAGAACACTCCTTTGCTGGCTGGTTGCCCAAGACAACTGTGTGTTTTTAGAATCTCTGTAGGTTAAGAAGCCGTGAGACCAAGACAGCATCTTTCACATCCTCCCCAGTGGCACTTCCCCAATACCTTGCCTTGGCTAAAACCTTTGAAAGGATCTAGGCACAGATCCCCAGAGGGATCAAATTTACTGTCTAAAGAGGGGTGATTCTCATAAGGGGGATAAGATCTATTTAATATTATTCAAAAGAAACAAGTGAAAACATTCTTTGAGCCAGGCATGGTGGTGCACACCTTTAACCCCAGCATCCACACTTGGGAGTCAAAGGTGGGAGGATCACTGTGAATTTGAACACACTCTGAGAATACATAGTGAATTCCAGGTCAGCCTGGGCTAGAGGGAGACCCTACCTCATGAAAACAAAAATAATAGGCTTGAGAGATAGCTTATGGTTAAGGAACTTGCCTGTGAAGCCTAAGGATCCAGGTTCAATTCTCCTGGTCCCACATAAGCCAGATGCACAAGGTGGCATATGCATCTGGAGTTCGTTTGCAGCAGCTAAAGGCCCTGGTGTCTCTCTCTTTCTCTCTCCCTCTTTCTCTGTCTCAAGTGAAAAATAAGTTAAAAAGGGCTGTAGAAGCCAGGCTTGATGGCACACACCTTTAATCCCACCACTTGGGAGGCAGAGGTAGGAGGATTGCCGTGAGTTTGAGCCACCCTGAGACTACATAGTGAATTCCAGGTCAGTCTGGGCTAGTGTGAGACCCTACCTCAAAAAGAAAAAAAAAAAGTGGGGGGGGGGGAGGGAGGGAATTACCATGGGTTATTGTCTATAATTATGGAAATTGTCAATTAAAAAAGTTTTTTTTTTTTAAAAAAAAAGGGCTGGAGACAGAGAGGGAGAGAGTGAGAATGGGCACAGCAGGGCCTCCAGCCACTGCAAACGAACTCCAGATGCATGCACTCTAATAAATAAATAAATAAAAATAAAATCTTTAAAAAGGGGGGGGGCTGGAGAGCTGGGTGTGGTGGTGCACACCTTTAATCCCAGTACTTGGGAGGCAGAGGTAGGAGGATCGCTGTGAGTTTGAGGCCACCCTGTCACTACATAGTGATTTCCAGGTCAGCCTGAGCTAGAGTGAGACCCTATCTAAAAAAAAGGGCTGGACCCCCAAAACATTATAGGCATTGCCAAGGCCCTTGGTTTCCCACCAGGAATAGATGGTAAGACCCTATTGCTGAAGACTTCACATACTTGGGCTGCAAGGCCACTGAGAAATCCTTCTGGAACTGAGCTGATAACCTCCTCCATGTAGACCAGGTGACAGAAAGCTGGAAGAAGCCATTCTACATGCAGTTCAATGGGAGAAAGAGATACCACCAGTGAAGATACTCAACAGTGGACAGCCAGGCCAAATGAGCCAACGGGTGCAATAGTGGCATCTCTAGCCACCTGGCTGGAGGCAAGGTCACTGGGTGGATCTTAAGGTGTGGTGGTGGATTTCAGATTTCAATGTATAGATATGCAAAGTGTGCCTAGCTGGAGTTCCTGAAGTGTGCTGTGGCTTTTGACCTTTAGGCTTGTACTTCTCTCTCTCTGCTTGGTCCTATGAAAGCAGGCCAGTTTCATCTGCTATTATGGAACTTCCCCTGGATCTGTAAGCTCCAATAAATATCCCTTCCTCCATAACTGTGCCTGGTCTGAAAGTTCATCTCAGCGAACCTGAAGCTGACTGCTACAACATCCCTGATACTGAAAACTTAAAACAGTGGTAGTCATGAGCCCTAGGGGTGTAACATCTGCTGATGTCTGGATAAATGTATATACTATGCTTATCAAACTGCCCAGTAAGCACTTCTCTTAATATTCATACCCTTATATTAATGCTACTCTCACTTTGGGTAGAGAATCTTCTCTTTTCAGATGGCAGTGACCTTGGGAAGACTCAGAAGGTATCATGGTGCTGGAAAGAAGTGACTAGAGTACCAAATAACATCTCCATCACACCTTCCAAGGCTCAGGGTCTAATGCGAAAGAGGTGGCGGAAAGAATGTAAGAGCCAAAGGAAAGGTAGGACTCCTTACAACGTCCTCCCTCCAGACATAAAAGGGCCTGGATATCCATGACCTCATAGTGCCTGACACTACCTACACAAGACCATCATAAGAGGAGGAAAAGATGATGACATCAAAATAAAAGAGAGACTGATTGAGATGGGGAGGGGATATGATGGAGAATGGAATTTCAAAGGGGAAAATGGGGAAGGGCGGGTGTTACCATGGGATATTTTTTATAATCATGGAAAATGTTAATAAAAATTGAGAAAAAAGGAAAAAGGAAACAAAAAAAAGGGGGGGGGCTGGAGAGATGGTCAGGCCCTTGCTTGCAAGCCTGACAGCCTGGGTTCAGTTCCTCAGTATTGACATAAAGCCAAATGCACAAAGTGGCACGTGAATCTGGAGCTTGTTTGCAGTGGCTAGAGGCTCTGACATCCCCATACTCTCTGTCTCTGTCAAATAAATAATTTAAAAAAAATAAGTAAATAAAATAACATTCTTTGCACAACTTACTTTGTTATTGTAGTTCTTCCTTACTACATTCCCCTTCAACTAACCCCTCAGTATAATAGACACAGAGGGGGGGGGAGAAAGGGGGAGACAGATGGAAGAGAGAAAGACAGAGAGAGATGCCTCACAGGACCCATTCAGGTACTTCCCAGACATCACAGATATGCCCTTTAAAGTACCCACAGCTTGGGCTGGAGAGATGGCTTAGTGGTTAAGGCACTTGCCTGCGAAGCCTAAGGACCTAGGTTCAATTCTCCAGGTCCCACGTAAGCCAGATGCACAAAGTAGCACATGCATCTGGAGTTCGTTTGCAGTGGCTAGAGGTCCTGGCATGCCCAATCTCTCTCTCTCTCTCCCTCTCCCTCTCCCTCCCTCCCTCCCTCCCTCTCCTCTCTCTCTCTCTCTCTGTCTCAAATTTTAAAAAAAAGTTTTTTTTTAAATACCCACAGCCTTGCTGGGCATGTGCGCCTTTAATCCCAGCGTTCAGGAGGCTGAGGTAGGAGGATTGCTGTTAGTTCTTGAGGCCAAACTGGTTTTACAGTGAGATCCAGGTCAGCCTGGATTAGAGTGAGACCCTACTTGGAAAAACAAATACCCACAGCCTGGAAAGAAACACACAATGTCAGCAGAGGCGGCGCACAGGAGGAGCATATTCCAGGGAGGCACTCATAGCACCCAGATACACAAGCCAGAGCCTCATGTGCATCCCCAAAGATGTGCTCAGTGCTAGGAGACAAGGTACAATAACTAAGTTCTTTGGGATCACTAGGAGTTGATGGTGTCAAGTCCAGGGTGGCATAGACAGTGCCTGGCAGCCCCTCCCCACCGTCCATACCCCCTTCCTTCTAAGTGAACCCTCACACACCATTTGTCCTTGCTGCTGTTCTGCCTCTCCAATGCTAGGACAGAACACAGTAACCGAGTCTCTTGTGGTGCTAGGTGTTGGCAGTTTCAAGCCTGGGCTGGGGTCCAAGTGGTTAGGGTCCCAAGAACACCCTAGCTGCTGGGTACAACAAGTTAATATCAAACTTTCTTCTTTTTTTTTTTTTTTTTCTTTTCAAGGTACAGTTTCACTCTAGCCCAGGCTGATCTGAAATTCTCTATGTACTCTCAGGGTGGCCTTGAACTCATGGTGATCCACCTACTTCTGCCTCCCAAGTGCTGGGATTAAAGGCATGTGCTACCATGCCCAGCTAATATCAAACTTTTTTTTTTTTTTTTTTTTTGAGGTAGGATTTCACCCTAGTTCAGGCTGACCTGGAATTCACTATGTAGTCTCAGGGTGGCCTTGAACTCACGGCGATCCTCCTGCCTCTGCTTCCCAAGTGCTGGGACTAAAGGTGTGTGCTACCATGCCTGGCTTGTCAAACAATATTGATGAAATGAAGCAAAATGTCAAAATGATCTGGGCATTTATGCACACCTTTAGTTTCAGCACTTGGAAGCCAGAGAGAGAAGGATCACTGGGAGTTTGAGGCCAGCCCAGGGCCACAGAATTAATTACAGCTGATCCTGGGCTAGAGCAAGACCCTGCTTTGAAAAACAAAACAAAATGTCAAAATGTGTTATTCCTTTCATGTAAAATTAAACAAATTCTTTTTTTTTATTTCTTTATTTATTAGAAGACAGAAAGAGAGAGATAATGGGCACAGCAGGGCCTCTAGACACTGCAAATGAACTCCAGACACATGAGCTACCATGTGCATCTGGCTTACGTGGGTTCTGGGGAATCAAACCTAGGTCCTTAGGCTTCACATACAAGTGCCTTAACTGCTAAGTCATATCTCCAGCCCCAAAGTTAAGCAAATTCTTATTTAGTGATCCCTACATATGTGGTGAAAATAGTCAGTAGTTGAGCTGTGTGAGCAACAGAGTGCAAGCTATAATCCCAGCAGAGGATGACCCAGTAGTTCAAAGTCTGTCTGCTATTGAAAACCTAATGAATCATACAGTAAAATTCACAATTAATAAAAAAACTAATGGAAAGCTTATGGCTGAGTAGGTCATAAGATCTATGGGAGAAACTACCATATTGTTGTTGGGCTAAGTGGATATATTATGTCCACTTAACTGCCCTCTAAATACTTATGTTTCTGCCCATATGTTAATACTAGTCTCACTTTTGGTTGGAGAAACTTATCTTTTCAGATGGCAGTGACTACTGGGTGACTCAAAACTCACCAAAGTGCTGAGAAGTGACAGTGGAGTGTTCAGCACTAAATGGGACATCTCTATCACACCCTCCAAGGCTAAGGGACTATCATAGAAGAGGTGGTAGAAAGAATGTAAAAGCCAAAGGAAGGGGAGGAATGCTTACGAAACTGTCTTGCAGATACAAACTGGCCTTGATATTCATGACCTCACTGTGGCTGATGCTACCTACTCAAGACTTGCACAGAAGATAGGAAGTAGGAAGGAAAAATTATAACATTAAAATAGAAGAGAGACTAATTGGAAAGAAGGGATTCAGTGGAAGGGGTATTTGAGAGGGTGGTGGGAAAGGATTATGATCATGTTATATTGCTTATATTTATGGAAATTGTTAACAAAAGTTTAAGAAAATAGCTGGGCATGGTGGCTTACACACCTTTAATCCCAGCACCTGTTTGGCTGAGGACAAGGATCTACATGCATTTGAGGCCATCCTGAGATTACATAGTGAATTCTAGGTCAGACTGGACTAGAATGAGACCCTATCTTGAAAAACCAAAACAAAGCCGGGCATAGTGGGCACACGCCTTTAATCCCAGCACTCAGGAGGCAGAGGTAGGAGGATCGCTGTGCATTTGAGGCCACCCTGAGACTGTATAATGAATTCCAGGTCAGCCCGGGCTAGAGTTGACCCTACTTTGATAAACCAAACCAAACCAGAAAAGAAAAAAAAAATCACTGGAAGCTAGGAGATGGTTTAGCAGTTAAAGGCACTTGCTTAAAACCTGACACCCTGGATTCAATTCACCACTACCCATGTAAAGCCAGATGCATAAAGTGGTGCACATGTCTGGAGTTCATTTCTAGTGGCAAGAGGCCCTGGCACATCCATATTCATTCCCTCTCTCTCTCTCTCTCTCAAATGTATAAATTTTTTTTGTTGTTGTTTTTTGTTTTTTGAGGTAGGGTCTCACTCTAGCCCAGGCTGACCTGGTATTCACTCTGTATTCTCAGGGTAACCTCGAACTCACAGTGATCCTCTACCTCTGGGATTAAAGGCGTGCGCCACCACACCCAGCTAAATAAAAATATTTTAAGCTGGGCATGGTGGCTCATGTCTTCAGTTCTAGCATTCAGGAGGGTGAAGTAGGAGGAGCACTGTGAATTCAAGGCCACCCTGAGACTATAGAGTGAATTCCAGGTCAGCTTGGGCTAGAGCAAAACCTACCTCAAAAAACAAACAAACAAACAAAAAGAGCTGGAAAAGCCAGGTGTAGTAGTGATTGTCTATAATCCTAGCACTCAGGAGGTGGAGGCAGGAGAATCAAAAGTTTAAGGCCATTCTCAGGTACATAATGAGTTCTATGTCAACCTGGGCTGCATGGCAACCTGTCTCCAAAACAAAACAAAAATGGGTTGAAACAACTGTGAAATAAGTCAGACACTGCATTGTCATGAGTATGGATGAGAGGTCACTTTTTAGGCCTGGGTACTCACCCTGAAAGGACTCCACTGTGGCCACACCAGGGTCCAGCTGTGGTTCTAGCCACTTCTGAAGCCTTGATTATGTGGTAGTGAGGGCTTCTCTGAACTTCAGCCTATACTATTTTCCTCAGTGGTCCAGCCACACTCAGCCTCACCCTTGTGCCAGGATACTGTCACACAGGCCCAGCGTGCCTCAACAGCAGTTTGGTAGGGCCATGGTGTGATCACACCTCAGCTCTGATGGTGCCAGGCTGCTGGTAGAACTAGACAAGGTAATGAAGACTGCTTCTTCCAGGAGGCCCTTCCATGGCTCCAGCCCACACTGCTCACCTGGCTTGCCCTCCTGTTCTAGCACTGGAATCCCGGTGGGACCCTGCATGATGAACTATTTCCTCATAATTTTTCTCCTGGCTCGCTCACCCACAGGCTTTGTCTCTGAAGGGCTGGAACCTTCTTCCTCTCCTCTTTCCTTTGGGCTAGGGCTGTTCCTGAGACAGGTTGGCAGGGCATGAACCCTTTATCTAGGCTCCATATATCATCCTACACAAGTTCCTGGATCAATTCTGGGTCATAAGGGGATAAAGGGCATCTATAATGTGACTAAGTGATCTCTCAGAAGCCCAGCTCCAACTCAGTTGGCAGGCCCAAGAGACCAAGACCTACTGCCTTGGAGGTAAAAACAGGCATGGTGGAGGAGGGCAGGAATCAGATTATATAGTGTTTGCACACTGGGCCCAGCAGGGTCGGCCTGAACACCTACTATCTTAGAGGCATAGATGAGCCTTGTCCCTTCATCCAGCCAGAAATTGACCCCTCAGCCCCTCTAGTCCTCAGTGCTCAGATGTGGCTCGGAGCTTGGGGTGAACCAACCCATACCCCCTAGGGCCCTTGAGGTCTCTTCTTGCTACCCCTCGAAAGGAAGAAGAGGGAGGCTACTTGGATGAACTCAGCCCAAGACCCTTACATTACCCTGCCGGTGGCAACCAAGTGGTGTGGAAAGCATGTAGAAGGTGCTCACGGCTTCCAGATCCTATCCAGGTTCCCCCGTGCCTACAGGGTTCTCTCTGTACAGATTCTGGCTTTGCCTGAAGAGCCAGTCAGACCCTCTGTTTGGAAAATCCCTTTTCACTCCCAGAGTCTGGTCTCTCATCAACAGTGCAGGGCTGGGAAGTTTCAATCAGTTGCACAAGAAAGGCCCTGGCACTTAGAGGAACTCCTCCACAAAGTCACTGCTGGATCACAGGTGTCCTTTAGTCACTGTTGGGCTACAGGTGTTCTTGTTATAAGATTTCCTTTCCAGGATGTTGTGTGACAGGGAGGGGAGTAGAGCCCTGGGGATGGAATGTCCTCCGCCTAACTAAATGAAGGCTCAAGGAAGAGATTTCTGGGAGCAGCTGGAAGGCCCTGGGGAAGGGGTGCTGATCTCAAAGGAAGATGAGTCAACCTGTATCATCAAGACCATAAGACCAGGGTCAAGATAGGGGTACTGTGGGCAACCTGTGTTGGGGGTCTTTGGACCACAACAAAACTGGAGGCTATGTTCAGTAGCCAATGAGGCTGGCCAATTTCAAATTCATGGTTGGCTCAAGACTTTTTCAAGATATCATATGATGGAGTCCATAGCCTGCTCTCTCCAGATGGGACCCAGTCCTTTGATAGACCCTCAGGGACAGCCTACCTGCACGAAGCGCCCCACTGTGCAGCAGACCTCATATCCCTGTAGACCAGTGTGGGTCTTACACACTGGGACATTTTGGCATGTGGGTACCACTCCAGATCCCACTGTGCTTCCCTGTTGGCCCTACTTCCCCTTAGTAGAAGGTAAGCAATAACCACTTCTCTGCAGCCATTTCTTTGAGCCGCTCCAAGAGTGAGAAAACAAATGTCAGGCCCTGGCACAAGGCCAAGCATATGGCAAAGAGCTTGGCCATTGTTCACTTCCCTCCTCCTCCCTCCTTTCTCTGGAAGACATCATGTCTAGCCAAATGACCTCGGATTAATTCTGAACAATACATTTGCATGAGAACATGCTTACTAACTCACAGCTTGTGTGAAGAGGCCCTTGAGTTGAAAGCTCCTTGAAAATTGCTTGGGAATTGTCATAGACTCACTGCCATTATTAATAGCAGTGAATTGGGTGCTCAGTGGGCCAGAACTGGAGTCTTGGACTAGCTTTCTTTAAAAATATTTTTATTTATTCATTTGAGAGACAGGCAGATGGAGAAAGACAGAGAGTGACAAAGAGTGCAAACAAACTCCAGACACATGTGCCACCTTGTGCATCTGCCTTACGTGGGTACTGGGGAATAGAACCTGGGTCCTTTGACTTTGCAGGCAAGTACCTTAACCACTAAGCAATCTCTCCAGCCTTTAACTAGTTTTTTGTTGTTGTTGTTGTTTGTTTGTTTTAATGAGAGCAAGAATGAGAGAGAGAGAATTAGCTCTCCAGGGCCTCTAGCCACTGCAAATGAACTCCAGATGTTATGCACCACTTTGTGCATCTGTTTTATATAGGTACTAGGGATTTGAACCCTGGTCATTAGGCTTTCGCAAGCAAGTGCCTTAACTGCTGAGCCATCTCTCCAAACCCCTGCTCCTTTTTTTTTTTCTTTTTCTTTTTTCTTTTTTCTTTTTTCTTTTTGTTTTTTCGAGGTAGGGTCTCGCTCTAGCCCAGGCTGATCTGGAATTCACTCTGTAGTCTCAGAGTGGCCTGGAACTCATGCCGATCCTCCTATCTCTGCCTCCCGAGGGCTGGGATTAAAGGTGTGTGCCACCATGCCCAGTTTACCCCTGTCCTTTTTTTTTTTTTTTTTTTTTTTTTTTTTTTTTTTTTGAGACAGCATCTTGCTATGTAGCTCTGGCTGGCCTGGAACACAGTATGTAGAGCAGGTTGGCCTCCAACTTAAAGGAATTCCAACAAAATCTGAGCTTTTCCTAGATTGACTCCAATGCATTCAACTATTAGATTCTTTCCCTTAAAAAATATTTTAAGCTTGGCGTGGTGGTGCACACCTTTAATCCCAGCACTCGGGAGGCAGAGGTAGGAAGATCACCGTGAGTTCAAGGCCACCCTGAGAATACAGAGCAAATTCCAGGTTATCCTGGACTAGAGTGAGACCCTACCTCAAAAAACAAAGCAACAAAGCCAGGCGTGATGGCGCACACCTTTAATCCCAGCACTCAGGAGGCAGAGGTAGGAGGATTGCCATGAGTTCAAGGCCATCCTGAGACTACATAGTGAATTCCAGGTCAGCCTGGGCTAGAGTGAGACCTTACCTCAAAAAACAAGCAAAAAATTTAATATTATTTATTTATGTATTTACTTATGAGAGAAAGGGAGAGAGCTAGAGAGAAAGAGAATGGGTGCACCAGGGCCTCCAGCCACTGCAAACGAATTCCAGATGCATGCTCCCCCTTATGCTTCGATACTGGGGAATCAAGCCTGGGTGCTTAGTTTTCGTAGGCAAGCATCTTAACTGATAAGTCATATTGTCAGCCCTGGATTCTTTCAAAAAGCCATAGGGGCCCCTATTTTCCTCTAGCACACACCTAGTGACCTGATGTGTGGCTCATTCTGGAGTTACCAATGTTAGAACAACCTTAAGAGAAATAGATTGTCATTTTTTCCCCCACCATGAGGATATTGAGACTGTGGGAGGTTGAATAACTTGCCCAAAAGTCACCCATTTAGTAAGATGGCTGGCCACTGACATGACACCTCCTCCTTTTTGCCAGGTCACACTGTTTTAGTTCAGTCTCATCATATTTTATTTTATTTATTTGAGAGAGAGGGGGGAAAGAAAGAGAGACAACGAGAGAGAGAGAGAGAGAATGTGTGTGCCAGGACCTCCAGCCACTGTAAACAAACTCCATATGTGTGTGCCACCTTGTATTTCTGGCTTACGTGGGTCCTGAGGAATAGAATCTGGGTCCTTTGGCTTCACAGGCAAACGCCTTAACTGCTAAGCCATTTCTCCAGCCCTCAGTCTTTTTTTTTTTTTTTTTAATTAAAAAAAACTTTTTTTTAAAGAACACAGATTAGAGCTGAGCCTGGTGGCCCAAGCTTATAATTGCAGCTACTTGGGAGGCCTAGGTAGGAGGACCACAAGTTCAAGATTTGCTTGGTTACAAAGCAAGTTTCAAAGCAAGCCCTGACAATTTAGTGAACTTTTATCTCAAAAAAGAAAAAATGGACTGGAAGGATGGCTTAGCGGTTAAGGTGTTGGCTTGCAAAGCCAAAGGACCCAGGTTCAATTCCCCAGGACCCACATTAGCCAGATGCATAAGGAGGCGCATGCGTCTGGAGTTCATTTGTAGTGGCTGGAGGCCCTGGCGCACCCATTCTCTCTCTCTCCCTCTTTCTCTGTCAAAAAATAAATAAATTTAAAAAGGGGGGGGGCTGGGCTGGGCGTGGTAGTACATGCCTTTAATCCCGGCACTCTGGAGGCAGAAGTGGGAAGATTGCCGTGAATTCAAAGCCAGCCCGGGACTACTGAGTGAGTTCCAGGTCAGCCTGGGCTACAGTGAGACCTTACCTTGTGGGGTGGGGGTGGGGGCGGAGAAGGCTGGAGAGATGTCCTATCAGTTAAGGCACTTGCCTGTGAAGCAAAAGTACCCAGGTTAGATTCCCTAGAACCTACATAAGCCATATGCACAAGGTGGTACATGCATCTGGAGTTCATTTGCAGTGCCTAGAGGCCCTGGCATGACCATTCTCTCTCTCTCAAATAAATAAATGAATAAAAATTTTAAACAAAAATAAAAGAAAAAATAGCGTTGAAAAGATGGCTTAGAAGCAATTGCCCTGTCAGCCCAGGTTTCATTCCCCAGTACAGTGTGATGCCAGATGCACAAAGTGGCACATGCATCTGGAGTTCATTTGCAGTGTGGCTAGAGGCCCTGGCATGCCCATTCTCATATTTTCTCTCTCTCTCTCTCTGCTTGCAAATAAATAAATTAAAAATTTTTTTGTTTGGTTTTTCAAGGTAGGGTCTCACTCTAGCCCAGGCTGACCTGGACTTCACTGTGTAGTCTCAGAGTGGCTTGAATTCACTCCTACCTCTGACTCCCAAGTCTCCCAAGTGCTGGGATTAAAGGCGTGCACCACCATACCTGGCTAATTTTTTTTTTTTTTCTGAGGTAGGGTCTCACTCTAGCTCAGGCTGACCTGGAATCCACTATGTAGTCTCAGGCTGGCCTCGAACTCATGGCAATCCTCCTACCTCTGCCTCCTAAGTGCTGGGATTAAAGGCATGCGCCACCACGCCAGGCTTTTTTTTTTTTTTCTCAAATATTTAATGTATTTTGTGATTTGAGAGCGGGGGAGTAGGGAAGAGGCAGAGAGAGAGAATGGGTGTGCCAGGGCCTCCAGGGCCACTGCAAATGAACTCCAGACACATGTGCCCCCTTGTGCATCTGGCTTACATGGGTCCTGGGGAATTGAACTGGGGTGCTTAGGCTGTGCAGACAAACGCCTTAACCATTAAGCCATTTCCCCAGCCCTAAAATTTTTTATATATAAAAAAAATAAGGGGCTGGAGAAATGGCTTAGCAGTTAAGGCCTTTGCCTGTGAAGCTTAAGGACTCTGGTTTGAGTCCCCAGTACCCATGTAAACCAGATGCATGAGTGGGTGCATGTGTCTGGAGTTCGTTTGCAGTGGCTAGGGGCCCTGGCGTGCCCATTCTCTCTTTCTCTTAAATAAATAAAAGAAAAACTATTAAAAAATAAGGCTGGGTGTGGTGGCATACACCTTTAATCCCAGCATTTAGGAGGCCAAAGTAGGAGATCGCTGTGAGTTCAAGGCCATCTTGAGACTACATAGTGAATTCCAGGTCTCAGCATAGGCTAGAGCAAGACCCTACCCTCAACACCCCCCCCCAAAAAAAATGTAAAAAGAGGTTTGGCTTTATAGTTTACTGGTAGAGTGCTTGCCTGGTATGCATAGACCCTAAGTTCAAACCTTAGTATAGTAAACCAACAAACACTCCCCCCCATTTGATTTAGGTTGTGAGGACTCAAACGCTAGTGTCTCCATTTATCAGTTACTGAGCAAATCAGTTCTCCCTTCTGTACTTAAAAAATATATTTTTTATTTACTTAGGGGGTGGGGGAAGAGAAGGGCGTCAGGGCCTCTAGCCACTGCAAATAAACTCCAGCCACATGTGCCACTTTGTGCATCTGGCTTATGCAGGTACTAGGGAATTGAACCTGGGTCCTTAGGCTGGCAAGCGCCTTAAGTACTAAGCCATCTCTCCAGCCCCTTCTGCACTGTTTTCGTATTGTAAAGTGGGAGCTTCAGTAATTCCCACCTCATGCAGGCTGTGATGTTAACTAGTGCAGGTAGGGGTAGTAATGACTCCTTCCTACCCGCCTTTTGTGTGGCATCTGGCCTATCCTAAGCCCATTGAACGCGCGCAGCATCCGTTCTCCAGAAGAGAAAACTGAGACAGTGAGAGGCTTCCTAATAACTTTTCTAAAGGCACACAGCCAGAAAATGGTGGTGATAGTAAGAGCTCAACCACACCGTTTTTGGAAGGCTTATAGGCATGGTCTTCGCATGAACTCTCCGTGGTGGCACTTTCTTCAAGGGGCCATCACTATCCTGTTCTTCGTGGAGGATAAGGCAGCATTGTACTGGCACACTGGAGTTCTTGGACCTGTTGCTGCCCCTCCGCCTTCACATAACCTAGGTAGGGGCGGGGGAAGGTGCAGCCGCCTCCAGGCACCTGCCACGGGTCTGGGCCTGCGGGGGAGGCGGGTGGGCGGGGCCACCAGGCAGCTGAGCCCGTAAAAGCTGCATGAGCCTGAAGCTGCACACTGACATCCGTGGCCATGGAGCGTCCTCACTTCCCGCTGGCGATGGGTCTGGCCTGGCTTGCTCTCTGCCTGCTGGCTCTGTGTCCGGAAGCCCGCGCTGAGCTGCGGAGCCGGACCCGCATGACTGGAGAACGCCGGGGCCTGTCCCCCAATGACCCGCAGGTGCAGAAGGCTGCACAGGCGGCTGTGGCCAGCTACAACATGAACAGCAACAGCCTCTACTACTTCCGAGACACCCATGTCATCAAGGCAGAGAGTCAGGTGCGGTGGCTGGTGGCCAAGGGAGGGAATGGGTCAGGGTGGATATGAGGGCCAGAAGAATATGGGGAGGCAAGAGAGATGCTCCCTTACCGCCAAAAGCAAGGGGACACCCCAAATAACCACCACTTCTATCCCATGCAATGCTTTTTATTTTTTTTTAATATTTTATTTATATATTTATTTTTATTAGAGAGAGAGAGAGAAGCAGATAGAGAATGGGTGTACCAGGGCCTATAGACATTACAAACAAACTCCAAACACATGCACCCCTTGTGCATCTGGCTTACGTGGATCCTGAGGAATCAAACCTGGGTCCTTTGTCTTTGCGGCCACATGCCCTAACCACTGAGCAATCTCCCCAGCTCAGCAATTTTTTTTTCTTTTTTCTTTTTCTTTTCTTTTTCGAGGTAGAGTCTCACTTTAACCCAGGCTGACCTGAAATTCACTGCGTAGTTTCAGGGTGGCCTTGAACTCATGGCAATCCTCCTACCTCCGCCTCTCTAGTGCTGGGATTAAAGGCATGTGCCACCATGCCCTGCTTTTTTTTTGTTGTTGTTGTTGTTTGTTTGTTTGTTTTGTTTTTCCAGGTAGGGTCTTGTTCTAGCCCAGCAATGTTTTTTTAAAAATGAGATGAATGTCAAAATCTATTGCAACCAACATATCTAACTTTCAAAATCATCTGACTCCACTTCACTCACCTGCCCCTGCCTCTGCCTCAGGAAGGTGTACATAGGGGCTTGTCAGCCTCCTGAAGGGCCCAGGGCTCTGCTTCCACTCCTGTGTCACTGTCATGAATCTCAACCTCCACTTTATGTCTGAGTCTTTTAAGTCAGAGTGCTGCACTTGCCTGGGAGAGTGGAAAACCTGGAGGGAGAGGAGGGGTGAACATCCAGGCTGGGCTTCTAGGTACCCTTGACCTGTCCCATCTTGTCCCCAGATGGTGGCTGGTGTCAAGTACTACCTGACGTTGGAGATGGAGAGCACAGAGTGTAGGAAGACCAGGGTCTCTGGAGACCACATGGATCTCACCACCTGCCCCCTGGCCACAGGAGTGCAGCAGGAGGTAACAGCTCTGCCCCCAGCCCAACCCAGAATCCAGAACCTGAAGCCCTCAGCTTGTCCATCCTGACTGGTCTGTCCTGTCTGGCCTTTGGGTGATTCAGCCTGCAGGCCCGTATGCAGTGCAGGGTGGAGCGGCTGGGGTTTCTCGTTGGGGTGGATGTTGCTTGGAAATATCTGGAAACAGCTCTGGCCATCGGACTCCATGTCCTGAGACCACCAATTGTCTGTATTTGGCCCCAGAGAGGTGTGGCAGGCAGAGGGCTGGCTGCTGGGAGGAGCAGGCTGAGACCAAGCTCACCATTCCTTGTCTACCCTGCTGTCTCCACAGAAGCTGCGTTGTGACTTTGAGATCCTTGAAGTCCCCTGGAAGAACACCACTCAGCTTCTAAAGCATGACTGTGTGCAGATGTAATAGGCCCAGGGCCTATCCCAGGGCAGGATCCACTGGGAGCCAGCCTGGTGTTGGAGGGTCATGGGCTATGTCTGTTTCAATAAATCTCTAGTGCTGCTTCATGCATTGGTTTCTCCTGTGTGCTTCACTCCTTCCTTTTCGGAGTCTCACTTCTGCTCCTTGTGGTTCTTAGTACCAGTACCCCACAGCTGACAGGGCACCCATGCCATCCCCCAGGGAGCTTCTGCCATCCCAGTGCAAGTGTATCCCTCAAATACAAGCTCCTCTGCCAGAAACTCCCAGTAATCTCAGAGGTAAGGGATGGGAAGCTTCTCAGGAGGAGGATGGTACCCCAGTAGCTTGGGTAATGAGGTTTGTGAAAACTGAAGGAGGGTCTGTACTCTTGCTTCTCCCTGCAGCCAGGAGCAGCTTTGGGTTCATATGCTTGTGGGGGGAGGTGAGGGATTGTTCAACCCAGTGGGCCCCAGGCCACTGGGATCACAGGCTATGCACACTCCAATACACCAGTGGCTGGAGGTGACTTTTTCAGGGTCCCTGTAGGCCAACAAGTCATGAAGCCAAGACAGTGTCTTTCACATTCACACCAAAGGCACTTCCTGTATACCTTGCCTTTGGTTAAGACCTTTAAAATGATGTGAACACAGAGCCTCAGAGGGAGCAAAATCTAATTCATTGTCTCCAGAGGGGTGATTCTCACAGAAGAAACAGGGTCTATTTGATTTCACTCAAAGGAAACATGTTCTCTCTCTCTCTCTCTCCATATATATATATATATATATATATATTTGTTTTATTTTGTTTTGTTTTGTTTTTCAAGGTAGGGTCTCATTCTGGTCCAGGCTGACCTGGAATTAACTATGTAGTGTCAGGGTGGCCTCGAACTCATGACAATCCTCCTACCTCTGCCTCCCAAGTGCTGGGATTAGAGACATGCACTACCACGCCCGGCTATGTACCATATTTTTAACATACTTCACTTGTGGTTGCTATCTTTCCCCTACCTCCAAACCACTCAATACAACATACACACAGAGAGAGAGAGAGAAACCTTCAGGACCTACCCAACTGCTCCCAGACACAGAGATGTGCCCTGAAAAACACCAACACCCACAGCCTAGCAACACACAAACAGACAATATACAGGAGCACAGCCCAGAGACAGACTCATAACACCCAAACACAGAAGAGTCATGTGTGTCTCACCAAAGGTATTCTCTAATGCACAAACACCCACCCCTGCCAGGAGGTAAGACACAGTAACTGAGTCCTTTGGGAACACTTGATTTTTGTGGTGTCAGGCCCATGCTGGTGGCAAAGAGAGTGCCCTGGCAGTCCCTACCCATTGCCCATACCCCCTTCCTTCTAAGTGAGCCCTCACACATCATTTGTCCTTGATGCCATCCTGCCTATCTGATGCCAGGACAGAACACCTCACTCAGGTGTCTTGAGGTGGTAGATGTTGGCAGTTTCAAGCCCAAGCTAAGGTCCAAGTGTCTGGGGTCACAAGAATACCCTGGTAGCTTGGTATAATAAGGGAATATCAAATGATATTAATACAATGAAGCAAAACATCAAAACATGTGATTCTTATTTTGCCAGCCAGGCCAAATAAGCCAACAGGTGCAATAGTGGCATGCCTGTCATGGTGGAAACCAACTGCCCTCTTATTGGACTGGAGGCCTTCTCCATGGGAGGGAATACATCCCTGATACTGAAAATCTAAAACAGGGGTATCCATGAGCCCTAGGGGTGTAATGTCTGCTGCTGTCTGGCTAAATGTATATACTATGCTCATCAAACTGCCCAGTAAGCACTTTTTAAATGTTCATACCAATATATTAATGCTACTCTCACTTTTGGTAGAGAACCTTCTCTTTTCAGATAGCAGTGACCTTGGGATGACTCAGAAGGCATCATGGTGTTAGAAAGAAGTGACAGGAGTGCTCAGCACTGCAATATCTCTACCATACCTTCCAAGGCTCAGGGTCTAATGTGGAAGAGGTGGCGGAAAGAATGTAAGAGCCAAAGGAAGGGTAGGACTCCTTACAAAGTGCTCCCCCCAGACATAAAATGGCCTGGATATCCATGTCCTCACAGTGCCTGACACTCACAAATTCACTATGTCGTCTCAGGGTGGCCTCGAACTCACAGTGATCCTCCTACCTTTGCTTCCCAAGTGCTGGGATTAAAGGTGTGTACCACCATGCCCGGCTTAGAAGTGAATTCTTGTTTAGTGATTCCTACACGTGTAGTGAAACTAGAGTGTAAAACAAGAAAATGCTTATTGCAAAAGTCAATAGTGGGCTGGAGAGATGGCTTAGTGGCTAAGGCGCCTACCTGAGAAGCCTAAGGACCTAGGTTTGAGTCCCCAGTACCCACATAAGCCAGGTGCACAAGGTGGCATACATGTGTGGAGTTTATCTGCGATGGCTAGAGGCCCTGGTGCACCCATTCTCTCTCTATCTGCTTCTCTTCACACATTTTTTTTTAAAGTCAGTTGTGGTGCACACCTTTAATCCCAGCACTTGGGATTTTGAGACAGTGTCTCATGTGTCCCAGACTGGTATGATGTCTCTGTTCAGCCAAGGATGACTTTGAACTTCTGTTCCACCTGCCTCCATGTGGTAGTTGGAATGTAAATTGACTTGCACAGGCTCATGTGCTTCAGTACTAAATTCCCAGTTGGTGATGCTATTCTAGAAGGTTGTAGAACCTCTAGGACATGAGCGTTGTGGAAGGAAGTGTGTCACTGGGGGTGGGCCTTGTGACTAGCTATGCTTTCTCCCTGCAGATGTGACAACGTCATTCCGGCTTCTTTCTCTTGCTGTGCTTCCCTCACCATTACAGACTTCCCCTTAGAACTGTAAGCTGAAGACCAGCCCTTTCCCTCCTCAAGCTGCTTCTGTTCAGGTATTTTGTCCAGCAACAACAAAGTACCACTCCAGCCAGGCATGTTGGCACACACCTTTAATCCTAGCACTTGAAAATCAGAGGTAGGAGGATCGTCATGAGTTCGAGGCCACCCTGAGTGAGACTACATAATGAATTCCAGGTCAGCCTGAGCTAGAGTGAAACCCTACCAAAAAAAAAAAAAAAAAAAAAAAAAGAAAGAAAGAAAGAAAAGAAAAGAAGAAAGAAAGAAAGTTCCACTCCACTTCTAGAATGTTGGGATTACAGGAGTGTGTCAACACACCCATTTGGTATCTCCATTTCTTGACTTGTAGAGTGGAAATATTGGCATTGAGGCCAGGCATTGTGGCACACACCTTTAATCCCAGCACTTGGGAGGCAGAAGCAGGAGGATTGCCATGAGTTTGAGACAAGCCTGAGACTACATCGTGGATTCCAAGTCAGCCTGGGCTAGAGCAAGACCCTGCCTCTAAAAACCAAAAATAATAAGAGTGGTTGAGAAGGATACCTTTGCAGTCAGGTTCACATTGCTGGTAGAACTCACCCAACCAAGAGGAGCTTGTGGGGAAAAAGAGGTTTATTTTGGCTAACAGGCTCAGGGGAAGCTCCATAATAGCAGGGAAAATGATGGCATGAGCAGAGGGTGGGTATTACCCCTGGCCAACATCATGTGGACAATAACAACAGGAGAGTGTGCTAAATACTGGCAAGGGGAAACTGGCTATAATACCCATAAGCCTGCCCCTCAACAATACACTGCCTCCAGGAAGCATTAATTCCCAAATCTCCATCAGTTGGGAATCTAACATTCAGAACATGTAAGTTTATGGGGGACACCTGAATCAAACCACCACATTCTGCCCCTGGCCCCCATAATCTGATAACCATACATGATGTAAAATGCAATGCATTCAGCCAACTTTAAAAGTCCCCAAAGTTTTGATCAATTCTAATGATGTTCATACATCCCCATTGTCCAAGATCTTTTAACTGGGCCACAATACTCCCCCCCCCAAAAAAAAACTCAAAAACCCCATAATGGCACAGAATAAACATTCATACTGCAAAAGATGGCATTGGGCATAGTAAAAAAAAATACTCAAGCAATACATGATTTAAACAGGGCAAACATCAAACTCTGTAGCTCCAAGTCAAACAACTCTAGCCAGTGACAAGTCTCCAAGTCCACTAGTTCTAACCAGCAACAAGTCTCTGGTATTCCAATTCCACCCCTCCAGCTAGGCTACTCACAGTCCTGAAAAAGTTAATCTGGGGCCCGCAGCTTTCCTTAGCATCCATTTTATGGTCCTGGCATCTCTACTGGGTCTCTCTCCACTACAATCCACGGTTCATCCTCACGGCTCCATGGGGTCTCCATGCAGGCATCTAGCAAACCTGCTTCACGCTGCCCATGGTCATTCCCAGGCTGACTTGGAATCCATGATGTAGTCTCAGGCTTGCCTCAAACTCATGGCAATCCTCCTGCTTCTGCCTCCCAAATGCTGGGATTAAAGGTATGTGCCACAATGCCTGGCCTCAATGCCAATATTTCTACTCTACAAGTCAAGAAATGGAGATACCAAATGGGTGTGTTGACACACTCCTGTAATCCCAACATTCTAGAAGTGGAGTGGAACTTTCTTTCTTCTTTTCTTTCTTTTTTTTTTTTTTTTTGGTAGGGTTTCTCTCTAGCTCAGGATGACCTGGAATTCATTATGTAGTCTTACTCAGTGTGGCCTCGAACTCACGACGATCCTCCTACCTCTGATTTTCAAGTGCTAGGATTAAAGGTGTGTTGCAAATTCAATGACCCTCTCTTTCCTGCATTTCTTATACTCCATAATACAAGGTAGGGTGCCAATTTGTTAATTGGGGGGGGGATAAAGCAGACTTTGAAGAACAGGACACTGCTTGAACACTCAGGCCCCTTCCAAAGAGTCTACATTCTTCCTGTTGCCCCAGTGCAGGTCAGCTGGCCCAATGTCAATGGTTGTAACCTCTCAAACAAATTGCAGGTATATGGGCAGCAGGTTAGGCCCAAAGATTTCATGTTTTCTGTGCCATATCCCTCTGCTCACACCAGTCCATTTCTATGCGATGCATCCCTGCACAGCTTCTCAGGACATGGGCACAACAGCAAGCTTCCCACACAAACTGCTAGCCAAGTCCAAGCAAAGCTCTTTCTCACCCTCATAAGCCAAACCCTCACAGTCCAGAGTTCTTACTGCATTCAGGCCTTTCAACTCTGACCAGAATAGTCCATCAAGCTGTACTTACAGCACTGCAAGCCATCTTTTTGGCCAAGGTTTCAAATCTTTTCACATTCTTCTTGAAAATCAGCTCCAAAAGGCCAAAGCCACACAGTCAGGTGACTAGCAGCAATCCCACTCCTTGGTACCACTTTACTGTTGCAGTCGTTTGCATTTCTAGTAGAAATCACCCAACCAAGAGCAGCTTGTGGGGGAAAAGAGGTTTATTTTGGCTAACAGGATCAAGGGAGAAGCTCCATAATGGCAGGGAAAACAACAACATGAGCAGAGGCTGGGCATCACCTCCTGGCCAACATAAGGTAGACCACAGCAACAGGAGAGTGTGCCAAACACTGGCAAGGGGAAACTGGCTATAACACCCATAAACCTGCCTCCAACAATACACTGCCTCCAGGAAGTGTTAATTCCCAAAGCTCCATCAGCTGGGAACCTAGCATTCAGAACACCTAAGCTTATGGGGGACACCTGAATCAAACCACCACAATAGCCAATGTCAACCTGTAGTGTATACACACACACACACACACACACACACACACACACATGCATGTGGGCATCACACATAAGTATGTCACCACAAATACAAACATGCACACACATTACATACATATGCATTAGAAGGAACATACGTGCTATGCCACTTTCTGTGAATTAGCTACATCTTAGAATAATAGAAGGATAAAAAGAAAATTAAGGGCTGGAGAGATGGCTTAGTGGTTAAGCACTTGCCTGTGAAGCCTACAGACCCCAGTTTGAGGCTCAGTTCCCCAGGACTCACGTTAGCCAGATGCACAAGGGGGTACACGCATCTGGAGTTCGTTTGCAGTGGCTGGAGGCCCTAGCGTGCCCATTCTCTTTCTCTCTCTCCCTCTTTCTCTCTCTCTCTGTTGCTCTCAAATAAAAGTTAAAAAAATATTTTAAAAAAAAGAAAATTAAATATGAAGAGCTGGGGTGAAATAATTGGGGGATAAGTCAGACACTGCATTGTCATGAGTATGGATAAGAACTCACTTTTTAGGCCTGGGTTCTCACCCTGAAAGGACTCCATTATGGCCACAACAAGCCCAGCTGTGGTTCTAGCCACTTCGGAAGCCTTGTCTACTTGGTAGTGAGGGCTTCTCTGAGCTTCGGCCTATACTATTTCCCTGAGTGTGGTCCAGCCACACTCAGCCTCACCCTTGTGCCAGGATACTGTCACACAGGCCCAGCGTGCCTCGACAGCAGTTTGGTAGGACCACAGTGTGCTCACGCCTTGGCTCTGATGGTGCCATATTATTGCTGGCACCAAGCAAAGTAATGAAGACTCCTTCTTCCAGGAGGCCCTTCCACAGTGCCAGCCCACCTGCTTATTTGGTTTGCCCTCCTGCTCTGGCACTGGTAACCTGGTTGAACTTTGTGTGATGAGCTATCTGCCTCTTTCCTCATCCTTCGTCACCCTGACTCACCTTGTCTCTGAAGAGGCTGGGACCTACTTCCTTACCTCTCCCTTAGGGTTTGGGCTGTGCCTGAGACAGGTTGGCAGGCCATCAAGCCTTTATCTGGGCTTCATATTACATTTCACAGAAGTTACTGGATTGGTCTTTGTGGGTCCCAGCCAAGGTCCCCCCGAAGGCACCTAGGCAACCGGGGTGGGTGAGCACTTACAAAAGTAAAGGACTTTTGGGAGATAGTTTCGGTGAAGAGCTCTCTCAGTTTATTGTCAGGGAAATGGGTTTATAAGCATCTGAGGGTGAGGGGAGGGTCCTAAGGGGATTGGACATACAAGGTTCCTATGAGAACATTTATTCCAGCACGTAGGCAATGACGGGGGTGGGGGGGTCAGGTGATCTAGGGTCTCAGGGGGATAGGCTGTGTGGAGGTGCTGTCTGATAAGGAGTTTCCTAGAAAACTGGCCAAAGGTCACAGGGCTATGGGCAAAGCCTAAGTTCACGTGTGCCAGGCTTGGAGAGGGAGTGGCTTCCTATAGCCTGGGGGGTCCTTAGCCGTGCCTGGCAGCTCAGGCCCCTCTCCTGAAGGCTCCAGCCTGTGCCTAGCAGTGCCCAACAGGTCTTGGGGTAACAGAAGACAAAAGGCCTCTACAATGCCCATGGTGACCTCTCCGTTCCAACTCAGTTGGCAGGCTAAAGAGACCAAGACCTGTTGTGCTGGAGGAGAAACCAGACATGGTGGGGGAGGGGCAGGAGTCAGATTATATAGTTTGTACATTGGGCCCACAGGGTCCACCTGTCGGAAGCATAGGTGAGCCTTGTCCCTTCACCCAGCTAGAACTTGACCCCTCCGCCCCTCTAGTCCTTAGTGTTCAAATGTGGCCTGGACCTTGGGGTGAACCAACTCGTACACCTTAGGGCCCTTGCAGGCCCCTTCTTGCTACCCATAGAAAGGAAGGAGGGGTAGGCTACTTGGCTGAACACAGCCCCAGATACCTTTCTCACCCTCCCAAGTCGCATCCCAGGTGGTGTGGAAAGCATGCGGGAGGTGCTCACAGGTCACACCCCCATCCTAGCTCTCCGTCCCTACAGAGACCAGAGTTCTCCTCTGGCTTTGGCGGAAGACTCAGTCAGGCCCTGTGTTTGAAAACTTCCTCCACATTCTGATACTAGAACATGTTGCTTCACTTCCCGGGCCTCGTCTCATCCCATCAGCAGTGCAGGGCTGGGAAGCTTCAGCCAGCTGCAGCAGGCTAGGCCCTGGCCCTTAGGGGAACACCTCCATGGAGTCACTGCTGGGTCACGGGTCCTTTTCACAGGGAGGGGGAGCACAGCACTTGGGGTGGAATGAACTCCACTTAGCTGAAGGCTCAAGGAAGAGCATTCTGGGGGCAGCAGGAAGGCCCTGGAGGTCCTGACCTCAGGAGGCTGGAGATGGGTCTTCTTCAATCTTTAAAACTCACTAGGCCAGGGACAAAAGAAGGATGTTGTGGGCAACCTGGGTTAGAGGGTCTCCGGGCCATAGTAAAAGCAGAGGCTGTATCCTGTGGCCAATTTCACGCTGATGTTTATAGCCCCAAACTTTTTTTTTTTTTTTCCAAGGTAGGGTCTCACTTCAGCTCAGGCTGACCTGGAATTCACTATGTAGCCTCAGGGTGGCCTCGAACTCATGGTGATCCTCCTACCTCTGCCTCCCGAGTGCTGGGATTAAAGGCGTGCACCACCATACCTGGCTCCAAACTTTTTTTGTTTCTGAGGTAGGGTCTTGCCCTAACCCAGGTTGATCTGGAATTCACTATGTGGTCTCAGGGTGACCTTGAACTCATGGCGATCCTCCTAACTCTGCCTCCCAAGTGCTGAGATTAAAGGCGTGTACCACCACACCTGGCAGCCCCAGACTTTTTAATTTTTTTAATTTTTATTTGTAAGAAGAGAAAGAGAGGATGGGCATGCCAGGGCCTCCTGCCACTGCAAACAAATTCCAGATGCATGCACCACTTTGTGCATCTGGCTTTACATGGGAACTAGGGAGTTGAACCCAAGCCATTAGGCTTTGCAAGCCAGCTCTTTAACTGCCGAGCCATGTCCCCAGCCCTCCCCCGAGACTTTTTCTAGAGATTCCAGGATATAGCTCAAACTGTGGACTCCTCTCCAGATGGGACCCAGACCTGAGATATTCCCTCAGAGACAGCCCACCTGCAGAGAGCGCCCATCCATCCTCCCCGCAGACCTCAGATTTCTACACCCTTTACCTGTGTCAGCTCACTGACTCCTTACAACACCCATTTTCCAATGTAAGGAAATGGTGGTGTTAAGAGCTCAATCATAGCTGCTTTGGGAAGTCTTAGTGTATGACCCTCACATGAGGTGTCCTTGTGGGGGACAGCTCATCATGGCACATAGGGGTCTTTGTGCCTATGTGTTGTTTCTCTGCTCTCAAAGGAACTTGACGTGACAAAGGTGGAGGTCATTCCAGGTACCGCTCCTCTGCTGAGGCAGGTATGTGGGCAGGGCTGGGAGGAGCTGCAGAGGCCATAAAAAGTAGCACAGGTCAGGATTTGGCACTGCCACCAGCAGCCATGAAGCATCTTCACCTCCTGCTGGCAATGGGTCTGCCTCAGTTCTTTGTTTTTTTTTTGTTTTTTTGTTTGTTTGTTTGTTTTGTTTCTCGAGGTAGGGTCTCACTCTAGCCCAGGCTGACCTGGAATTCACTATGGAGTCTCAGGGTGGCCTCGAACTCACGGCGATCCTCCTACCTCTGCCTCCCGAGTGCTGGGATCAAAGGCGTGCGCCACCACGCCTGGCTTCTTTGGGTTTTTTGTTTGTTTGTTTTGTGTTTTCCTGATGCTGTCTCTAGAGGCCTACATCAAGTTTCAGAGCATGAGGACTAAAGAATACCGGATCTGTCCTCTGATGACCGGCATGTGAAGACCGCAGTGTGCAGTGCAAACCTCTGTGGTCAGTTAGGACATGGACAGCAACAGCCTCTACTACTTCCAGAACGTGAGCATCATCAAGGCACAAAGACAGGTGAAGAAGTCAAGGAAGGGATGGAACAGGGAGGCCAGAAGGGGAGGCTACTCAGGCACTGTCCTGCCTTGAGAAACAAGGCGTACAGAAAACAACCACTAGTACCAGACATTGTGACAAAGGCTTGTGATCCCAGCATTTAGGAGGTAGAGGCAGGAGTATCAGAAGTGAAAGGTCATCCTTGGCTATGCAGCCCTGGGTTACCTGAGCACCTGCTCAAAAATGAAACAACAAGCTGGGCATGGTGGTGCTTGCCTTTAATCCCAGCACTCGGGAGGCAGAGGTAGGAGGATTGCTGTGAGTTCAAGGCCACCCTGAGACCACATAGTGAATTCCAGGTCAGTCTGAGCTAGAGTAAAACCCTACCTTGAAAAACCAAAAACCAAAAACAACAACAAAAAAGCGGGAAAGAGGGGGGAGACCACAACCAGTACTTTCATTTTCATGCCATACATTTTTTATTTCTTAAAAATATTTATATTTATATTTATATTTATTTATTTGACAGATAAAGAGGGAGAGAGAGAAAAAGAAAGAGAATGGGCATGCCAGGGCCTCCAGCCATTGCAAATGAACTTCAGACACGTGCACCCCTTGTGCATCTGGCTAATGTGGGTCCTGGGGAATCGAACCAGGGTCCTTTGGCTTTGCAGGCAAACGCCTTAACCACTAATCCATCCCTCCAGCCCTATATATTCTTTTTCAGGTAGGGTCTCATTCCAGCCTAGGCTGTCCTAGAATTCACTATGTAGTCTTAGGCTGGCTTTGAAGTCATAGGGATCCTGAGTGCTGAGATAAAAGGCATGTCAAACCACACCCAGGAGGGAAAGAGAGAGAGAATGGATGCACCAGAGCTTCTAGGCACTACAAACAAACTGCAGATGCATGTGCCACTTTGTGCATCTGGCTTTATGTGGGTACTGGGGAATCAAACTTGGGTCATTAGGCTTTATGGGCAAGTGCCTTAACTGCTGGCCATCTCTCCAGCCCAATTTTTTCATTGTCATTGTT
This sequence comes from Dipus sagitta, assembly GCA_036346955.1. Lineage (NCBI taxonomy): Eukaryota > Metazoa > Chordata > Mammalia > Rodentia > Dipodidae > Dipus > Dipus sagitta. The sequence continues at coordinate 161,928,442 of CM070770.1, read as the reverse complement.
GTTTTCCAAGGTAGGGTCTCCCTCTGGCTCAGGCTGACCTGGACTTCTCTGTGTAGTCTCAGGGTGGCCTTGAAGTCACAGCGATCCTCCTACCTCTGTCTCCCAAGTGCTGGGATTAAAAGTGTTGACCACCACGCCCAGCCCAATATTTTTTTAAAACAAAAATCATGAACAAGGGCTGAAGAGATGGCTTACCAGTTAAGGCTCTTGCCTGGAAGCCTAAGAATCCAGATTTGATTTCCCAGTACCCATGTAAGCCAGATGCGCATTGTGGCATATGTGTCTGAAGGTCATTTGCAATGGCTAAAGGACCTGACATACCCATTCTCTCTCTTTCTCTTTCTAATAAATAAATTAAATTAAAAAATTAAAGGCAGGGACTAGAGAGATGGCTTAGTGGTTAAGGCATTTGCTTGTGAAGCCAAAGGACCCAGATTCAAATCCCCAGGATCCACGTAAGCCAGATGCATAAGGTGGCACATGCATCTGGAGTTTGTTTGCAGTGGCTGGAGGCCCTGGCACACCCATTCTCTCTTTCTCTGACTCTTTCTCAAATAAATACATAAAATAAAAGAAATCTTTAAAAATTTAAAAACAAAACCAAAAAAGAACTGAATGAATGCCAAACTCTTCGATGACCAACAAGTCTAAATGAAGGAAAGATAGGCTCCAACTTGGTATAGCATAACTCACCTAATTTACCAAGAGGAGGGAGCAAGAGAGAGCAGTGGGTGCCTCCCTCCACATCTGCCCATGCTTCAGAAAGGTGTGCATATGGTGTATGTTAGTCTCCTTTAGGGCCCAAGCATTGGCCTCCTCTCCTAGGTCATCCCCATGAACCTCTACCTCCCAGCCAGGTCTGAGTCTTTAAGCTAGAGTGCTGCATTTGCCTGAGAAGGAAGACCTGGAGGGAAAGGAGGAATAGACATATATGATTGGCTCCCAGGCTATGGCCCTGCCTATTGACACTGGGCTTCATATTAAGGTGGGGATGGAGACTCTGATTCCCACCTGGGAACCTGAGATGCTGATGGATTTGACATGGATGGACACAGGGACATCTTACAGCTCTGCTTCTGCTGGAACCTGTTTCCTATGGTAGCTCAGGCATCCTGGGTTGTGTGGGGCAGCTGTTTTGAAGGACTACCAAGCAGAAGACTCCAGCAGGGTTCCAGGCCAGGGTGAATGACAGGAAATACTTGCTGAATGAATATGTGAGGCCTGGAGTGAGGCGAGGCCCAAGGAAGTCTGCCTAGTGGCTTCTCCACCCCTGGAATCTGTGTCCAAATCCCAGATGTCATTTCCTCTGCAGAGTGTATTCCTGGCCTCTGGGCGAGACAGTGGTGTGGCCAGGTTAGGGAAAGGAATTTTCCACTGGGAGTTTCTGTCTTCAGGTCCTGGAGGGTCCACCACTGCCTGGTCCAGCTCAGTGGTGAGTAGGGTTGGAAAAAACTGTCACCCTTTAGCTCCAACTCCAGAGTTCCTTCAGCCTTCATGACACGCAGAATGACCTCCACTACGAGATAGTTGTAGATCTTGGAAGATACCCACCACTTCCCCCCCAATCCTGGATGATCTTGAACTTGACTTAGTGCTAGGACTTCGGTTCCCAGTACAGGCCAGTGGCCCACTGCCTGCCCCACTGTGAGCATAGGGGCTCGGAGCATCCTTTACCCAGGCTCAGGCTAGGAGCAGATCATATCCCATGACACCGCCTTCACCTGCCCTGAGATCAGGAGGGTTAGAGAGGCCTTCTCTACCCTTTCACACTTTCCCTGGGACTTTGTAGTCTCACCCCAGAAATGACCTCTGAATTCTTTTTAAAAAAAAATTTTTTTTTAGAGAAGTAGGATGATTGCCTTGAGTTCAAGGTCACCCTGAGACTACATAGTGAATTCCAGGTCAGCCTGAGCTAGAATGAAAACCCTACCTCAAAAAAAAAAATTGTTTTATTTTTTAGAAAGCCAGGTGTGGTGTCGCACGCCTTTAATCCCAGAACTCAGGAGGCAGAGGTAGGAGGATCACCGTGAGTTCAAGGCCACTCTGAGACTACATAGTGAATTCCAGGTCAGCCTGGGCTAGAGTGAGACCCTACCTTAAAAAACCAAAAAAAAAAAAAAAAAATTTTTTTTAGATAGGGAGAGAGAGAGAGAATTGGTGCACCAGGACCTCAGCCACTGCACTTGGACTCCAGATGCTTGTGCAACCTAGTGGACATGTGTGACCTTGCACTTGCCTCACCTTTATGCGTTTGGCTCACATGGGATCTGGAGAGTCGAACATGGCTCCTTAGGCGTCACAGGCAAGTGCCTTAACCACTAAGCCATCTCTCCAGTCCAACCTCTGAATTCTTGATATCTCCACTAAGTTATTATCATGTTTTGCTGGAAGACAGGGTGGGGGGCACTGATAGATCTGAGTTTCTGATCTCTGTCTCCGGACCCCATCAGAGTGCACTGGTCTCCAGGACCTGGTAATCCTGGGTTATTCTAGGGTAAATATGATTATTGTTTTTCTCTGACCTTGGGTCAGACTGGCTAGTAGCAGAGGACTTGACACTCTATCCTTCACCAGCTCCCTCAAGTCCATGAGCCAGGCTCTCTTTCATTCTTTTTTTTTTTTAATATTTTTATTTGAGCAGGGCATGATGGTGCACACCTTTAATCTCAGCACTCGGGAGACTGAGGTAGGAGGGTTGCCGTGAGTTCAAGGCCACCCTGAGACTACATAGTGAATTCCAGGTCAGCCTGGGCTAGAGTAAAACCCTACCTCAAAAAATTTATTTATGTATTTATTTATTTATTATACAGAGAGAAAGAGAGCCTCCTGCCATTGCAAATAAATGACAGATACATGCACCACTTTATGCTGGCTTTATGTGGGTCCTGTGGAATTGAACCCCAGATGTGAGGTTTTGCAAGCAAACACCTTTAGTCACTGAACCATCTCCCTAGCCTTTTTTGTTTGTTTCTTTTGAGGTAGGGTCTCACTCTAGCCCAGGCTGACCTGAAGCTCACTCTGTAGTCCCAGGCTGGCCCTTGAACTCACAGAGATCCTCCTACCTCTGCCTCCTGAGTTCTAGAATCAAAGGCATGGGCCACCACACCTGGTAGCCAGGTCCCCTTTCGGTGTCACCCCTCTAATGTACTGCTAGACTAAGTTGGGATGCTGGGCCCTGGTGAGGCCAGAGGGGAGCCCCTTTGTGTATCTCTCAACACACACACACCTGTGAAGCACTGTAAAATTTCCCTTGCCCCATACCTCAGTAAGAACACAAAGCCACCTGGGATACTAAAACTCTATTGGGACCCCAACCTTGTAGGGCCCAGGCAATCACACCTGCAGAGTTAGCTGTGTGTCCCAACCCATGTTGGTGGACAGCTTGCCAAAGGCTTGCATCAATATGGTGGTGCTCTGCAAGGTCACTTCCCGAAGTCGTCTTCTCCAGCCTGTGGGGTGGTATTAGGGGATGGTGAGCCAGCCTCTGTCAATGTTGTGGGACTGTTACTTAGGGCTACTTCTGGGAAGGATCCAAGAGTCCCTGTCTCCTTCCTCTCCCATCCTTCCTGGCTCACCTCAAATGCAGCGTCCACAACCTCATCAATGACAGATGCTTGGGAACGAAACTTCTGCTGATGCTGCTCCACTGAGGCCACCAGCTGCAGGAACTGAAAATGGAGCTCCCGCTGCCTGCGGTACAGGAAGAGAGCGGCAAGGGCTGGGCCAGTTCGCCTGGGATGCCTTCTGGATCCCAAGAACCCCAACATGGCTCTTCTTGATGGTCTCCACCAGAAACTTTTATCGCCCTAGAACCTCATTTCTAATATGTCTCCTTCAAAAAGATTTGTGTTGAGCCAGTCGTGGTGGCACACGCCTTTAATACCAACACTTGGGAGGCAGCGGCAGGAGAATCTCTGGGAGTTTGAGGCTACCCTGAGACTACACAGTGAACTCCTGGGCTAGAGTGAAAGCCTACCTCAAAAAAAAAAAAAAAAAGAGGGCTGGGGGAATGGCTTAGTGGTTAAGGCATTTCCAGTTAAAGTGTTTGCCTATAAAGCCAAAGGACCGAGGTTCATATCCCCAGGACCCACGTTAGCCAGATGCACAAGGGGGCGCACACGTCTGGAGTTCATCTGCAGTGGCTGGAGGCCCTGGAGCGCCCATTCTCTCTCCCTCTTTGTCAAATAAATTAAAAATATCTATAATATAATCTTTAAAAAAAAGAGAGAGCCGGGTGTGGTGGCGCATGCCTTTAATCCCAGCACTGGAAAGCCATGAGTTTGAGGCCACCCAGAGAGTACATAGTGAATTCCAGGTCAACCTGAGCTAGAGTGAGACCCTACTTTGAAAAAATTTAAAAAAGAAAAACAAATTGTGTTGGGCTTTGAAACTGGCCATGCCAGGGATGGAAAGAGATGGGGGCTGAACATCTGGCACCAGGCCTTCCCCAAGATGTTCCCCAGTGTTTCCCCATCCTTCCACCTGGGAAGAGTCTGTCAACCTTCATGGCCCAGCATATATATTTAGTGCTGGGGACCTTGGCACCAGCAACAGAATCTGTCTTCTTTGGGCCCCTGGAGCTCTCAATGGGTAAGGGTCAGAATGTTTCTTGAGTAAAAACAGGAAAATCAGTCAGGCGTGGTGGTGTAAGCCTTTAATCCCAGCACTCAGGAGGCAGAGGTAGGAGGATTGCCATGAGTTCAAGGCCACCCTAAGACTCCATAGTGAATTCCAGGTCAGCCTGGGCTGGAGTGAGACCCTACCTCGAAAAACCGAAAAAAAAAAAAAAATAAATCCAGGAAAATCTCTGCTACTGGTATGGGCCTGGTGTAGTCACCTCTGGTCCTTCTCTGAAGGATGGGTCCTGCCTCACCCTTTCCTGGGTTACTCATTGTCTCCATGTCTCATTGGCTTGAAGACAAGCCTTAGTGCTTCACTCCTCCCCCTTCCAGCAAGGCAGGCACTGTCCTTTTATCTCACAGCCCACCCATCACCATCCTGTGTTGGACCCAAGGCCTCCCTTCCCTTTAGTCTCCTCACTTCTCTGTCATGGTCCCGAACTTTCTCTCGATGAAATACATCTGCAAGGTACCCGCACTCAATTTCCCCTCAGCCTCTGGATAAAGAAAGTAGGGCATGGCAGCAGGGTGGGGAAGAAGGGGGAGGGAAGGGGGAGAGCTTGTCAGGCAAATGTCTAGATTCAAGAGGGCGGAGGAGCAGCGGCATGGTGGTGTATGCCTTTAGTCCCAGCACTCGGGAGGAGAGAGTTAGGAACTGTGGCCTGGCCAATTACAGCCTGCAGTGATTTGGTTCAAAACATGTTAGGTGAGTCAATCAGAACAAGTCTCATTTCTGGAACTTTGTTGGGACTGTTAGAAGAAGACCAGATTGTTTTTTAAAAGGTAGGGTCTTACTCAGGTGAATGGCTCTGCTGCTGATCCTAGAGTGGGACTGTGAAGTGAGCTTTCAATTTTATTTTATTTTTTTGAGAAAGAGTCTCATGTATCCCAAGTAGACTCTTGTGCCCACCTCCTAAATGCTGGGATTAAAGGCACACACCATCATGCCTGGCTTAGATTTGAAGTTTTTCAGGATCTTTAAGCAGGAAGCAAACCATGTGACTCAAAATCAACTAAGAGCTGGGCATGGTGGCACACACCTTTAATCCCAGCAGTTAGGAGGCACAGGTAGGAGGATCACTGTGAGTTCAAGGCCACCCTGAGACTACATAGTGAATTCCAGGTCAGTCTTTGCTAGAGAAGGACCTACCTTGAAAAACAAAAACAAAGTCAACCAAGGGCTGGTGAGATGGCACAGTGGTTATGGTGCTTGCCCACAAAAGTCTAAAGACCCAGGTTTGATTGCCCAGTACCCATGTAAAGCCAAATGCACAGAGTGGTGCATGCATCTGGAGTTCATATGCTGTGGCAGGAGGCCCTGGCGCACCCATTCTCTCTCTCTCTCTCTCTTTCTCCTTGCAAATAAATAAATAAATTAAATATTTAAAATAAAGCCTGAGGCTGGGCATGGTGGCACATGCCTTTAATTCCAGCACTTGGGAGGTATAAAGGTAGGATCATTGCCATGAGTTCAAGGCCACCCTCAGACTACATAGTGAATTCCAGGTCAGACTGGGCTAGAGTGAAACCCCATCTCAAAAAACCAAAATAATAATAATAATAATAAAGCTGGGCATAGTGGCTCAAGCCTTCAATCCCAGCACTTGGGATGCTGAGGTAGTAAGATAACCATGAGTTTGAGGCCATCCTGAGACTACATAGTGAATTCTATGTCAGCCTGCATTAAAGCGAGACCCTACCTCAAAAAAAACAAAAGAAGTGGGCGTAGTGGCTCATGCCTTTAATCCTAGAACTTGAGAGGCAGAGGTAGTAGGACTGCTGTGAGTTTGAGGCTACCCTAAGACTACATAGTGAATTCCAGGTCAGCCTCAGCTAGATGAGACTCTACCTCAAAAAAAAAAAAAAAAAAAAAAAAAAGTCTCATGAAACTCAGACTGGCCTCAAAATAAATAAATAAATAAATAAATAAATAAATAAATAAATAAATATAACCAGAAAGTCAGATTCTTAAAAGTGAACATGCCCAGGAATCTTCATGCATGTAGACTTTTTTTGTTTGTTTGTTTTTTGAGATAGGGTCTCACTCTAGCTCAGGCTGACCTGGAATTCACTATGTAGTCTCAGGGTGGCCTCAAACTCACAACGATCCTCCTACCTCTGCATCCTGAGTGCTGGGATTAAAGGCATGTGCCACCATGCCTGGCTAAACTTTATGTTATTAACAGAAATGGGAATTTGGTGAGTCATAATTTAGCTAATTAATTGTTTAGTAAGTAGGCCATTCAAAAATTGATTACTGGGCTGGAGAGATGGCTTAGCAATTAAGGCACTTGCCTGTGAATCCCCAGAACCCACATAAGCCAGATGCACATGGTGACGCATGCGTCTGGAGTTCGTTTGCAGTGGCTAGGGGTCCTACTGCACCCATTCTCTCTCTATCTGCCTCTTCCTCTCTTTCTCTCAAATAAACAAAATATATTTTAAAATTTTTTAAAAAGAACTTACTGTTAATTTAATTGGCTTTTGGAGAATTGTCCTGGAGGCCTTTGGACCAGAGTTTTAAACTTTGTTTAAACAAAGTTCTCCTGCATCTCAGATTATCCAGCTCTGAAACTGACTGTGATTTTTATGCGTGGCTATGGAGAGAGGTAGGTAGAAGGAGGGGGACTGGCCCCTACCTGCTTTGGTGAGCTCTGTCAGTGAGTCTTCTAGCAGCTTCTCATTGGCACGGGCTGCTTTCTAGAAAAAAAAAAAAAAAAAAAAAAAAGGCCTGAGTTCCTTCTCTTGCCCACCCTGGAACACCTGCTCCTCCATCCATCCACCCATCCCCCTCCCCATTTGGTACCTCGAGCTTCACTTTCTCTAGGCCTTTGAGCAGTGCCATCTGGAAGTTATCTACTAGCACGGCAATCACCAGGCTGAGGAGGGGACAATGGAGTGCTCTCAAAAGGGACACCAGAAGAGAGGCCCCATACCGTCCCTGTGAGTCCAGTGAGGCATGACTAGGATTAAGGAGGAGGCTGGGACAAAGGTTCATGGGTGTTAGGTGGAAGAAGGAGGGGTGAAGCTGGGCAACAAGACAGGGTTCTCACTTGAGGAAGATGAAGTACTGGATGATGATGTAAATCATGAGAATGGGGATGATGTACCAGGCCCCTAGGGGAAGAAAAGAGAGCATCACTCAAGAAGCTCTTCCAGAGCTGGATGTCTTTGCCATTAAGGTGCGTCCTGAGAAGCCTAAGGACCCAGGTTCAATTCCCTAGGACCCACATCAGCCAGATGCACAAGGTGGTGCACACAACTTGAGTTCATTTGCACTGGCTGGAGGCCCTAGTGCACCCACTCTCTCTCTCACGTACATAAATAAGTATAATATACTATAATATAAAAAAATAAAGAGGCTCTTCCTCTGAACCCAGCAAATGCCTAGATTTAAGAGGATGGAGGGTCAGGGACATGGAGGCGCACCCCTTTAATCCCAGCATTCGGGAGGCAGAGGTAGGAAGATCACTGTGAGTTGGAGACTACCCAGTGAGTTCCAGGTCAGCCTGGGCTAGAGTGAAATCTTACCTCGAAACGAAACAAAGAAAGCAGCTCTTCCCCTCTCCCAATCCTAACCCTTCCAGCAGGCGTCAGCCACCCTTACATGGCACTTGGGTAGCTGACCGGCCTCCTGTTCCCTGCCCTCCACCCACACTCCACCCACCCTTGGCTCTGCTGTCCATATATATAAGGGACCAGTCGTCCAGGGTGAGCATAGTGAAGAGGGTGAAGAGGGTGGTAAAGATGTTCTGGAAGCGGAAGGGGTCCGATTTTCGGAATAGTGCCCGGAGGACCACGGAGAAGAGAACTGACTGTTCAGGACCAAACCAGAATCCCATTCCCTGCCTCTGTGGTTTCCTGCCACGCCCCTCTCTCCTGCCCTGCCTCTCCCCCATCTCCCCCACAGGGCCCAAGCCACCCCCCCCCCACCAGCCTCCGCTTCACAGGATACAGAGGCACGTGAACATGAGCGCGAGGATGGCCATGATGGACGGCAAGGACCCGCTCAGCGTCCCGGTCACTTCGTGGACTTTGGTCAGGATGCTGTAGGCAAAGATGAAGTGGGAAGATGAAATTAGCGCGCGGGTGAGTGGAGGGAGTAGGGTGGGCAGAGGTGGGGGTGGAGAGGTGCGCCCAGCAGCCACAGTGGCCACTGACAGCAAGGGTTCCCTGATTTGCTGGTGACTTGCATGAGTCCTGACCCTTCCCTGGAAAATGAAGAGAATTCTTCCTGCCAGGACCCCAGGGAGGCTTATCAGAAGCAGACCAGAGGCTGCAGCACCACCACCCACCCTCTTCCCTTGAGCGGGTTACTGTAGAGTCCTTCGAAACCAAGGCCTGTGTGTCCTCTCCCTTCAGTTTCCACCCCAGAGTGAGCAACCTTGATTGTGCAGACCTGAGTCTCCTCAGCACCCGGATGGCTCTCAGAGCCCGCATGCTCTTGAAGACTTTGAGGATAAGAAAGAGACTGTGGTTGTAGAAGGTGTAGGAGAGAGAGTTGGTTTGTACGAGCATGAAGTCCAGCATGGCCATGGCCATGATGAAGAAGTCTGAGGAGAGACAGGCGCTGGAGTGGAGGAGGGGCCTGCCAGGCCCCTGCCCTATACCCACAGCCCTCTCAAATACCAGCACCCCATCCCCCTTGCTGTCAGCCTCCTGCCGGACAGTTCCCCCCAGCCCCAATCCCACTTACCCAGGTTGTTCCAGGGATCATAAAAATACTCCAGGCCCAAAGCAATTAACTTGAGCAGGGCTTCTACTATGTAGATGCACAGGAAAATAGAATCCAAGACCATAAAGTACCACTCTGTGGGGACACCAAAGATGTTCTAAGGGACATCTCCAGCATCCTGGGCACCTCCTTCTCCCACTCACCACTGAGATCTCATACAGGTCCAAACACAGGCTATGCTTGTCCCTGCCTTACATAGATGTGTGATTTAAATACTTAAACAGTCTGTTCCGTAGTTTAGAGCAAATGCGTCACCTGGTGGCCACATCTACGAACAGCATATCCTCCGTTTCAGCTGGGTTTTGGACCTCAGGCATTATTTTTTAAAATATATTTTATTTATTTGAGAGACAGAAAGAGGCACAGAGATAGATGATAGATAGACAGACAGACAGACAGACAGATAGATAGATGATAGATGATAGATAGACGGGAGTGAGGGAGGGAGGGAGGAGGGAAAGAATGGGCACTCCAGAGCCTCCAGCCACTGAAAATGAACTCCAGATACATGTGCCACCTTGTGCATCTGACTTACGTGGGTCTCGGAGAGTCAAACCGGGATCCTTTGGCTTTGCAGACAAACGCCTTAACTGCTAAACCATCTCTCCAGCACCTCAAGCATTATTATTTTCTTCTCTTTCTTTTTTTCTTTTTTGGTTTTTCTAGATAGGGTCTCTCTCTAGCCAAGACTGACCTGGAATTCACTGTGATCTCAGGCTGGGCTCAAACTCACAGCAATACTCCTACCTCAGCCTCCTGAGTGCTGGGATTAAATTAAAGTCATGGGACATCACACCCAGCCCTCAGGCTGGCTTTCTTTCTTTCTTTCTTTCTTTCTTTCTTTCTTCTCTTCTTGTTTTTGGTTTTGCTTTTGGAGGTAGGGTCTTACTCTAGCTCAGGCTGATCTGGAACTCACTATGTAGTCTCAGGGTGGCCTCAAACTCACAGCAATCCTCCTACCTCTGCCTCCCAAGTTCTAGGATTAAAGGTATGCACCACCACACCCGGCTTTTTATTTTTATTTTATTTTTTTAAGGATGCACGCCAGGGCCTTTAGCCACTGAAAACAGACTCCAGATACAAGCACCACCGTGTGCATCTGGCTTTATGTGGTACCAGGGAGTCAAACCCAGGTCCTTGGGCTTTGTAGGCAAGCACCTGGACAACTGAGCGATCTCTCTAGCCCTCTCAGGTGTTATTTCTACTAACTCTGAGAATGTCACAAAATTTCCAGTTCCAATGAAGATCCAGTGAGATAAGATATACAGATCTCATCCAGATGTGGTGGCAACATCTTTTTTGTTTTGGTTTTTCGAGGTAGGGTCTCACTCTAGCTCAGGCTGACCTGGAATTAACTCTGTAGTCTCAGGGTGGTCTTGAACACATGATGATCCTCCTATCTCTGCCTCCCAAGTGCTGGGATTAAAGGCGTGCGCCACCATGCCCGGCTAATATCTTTAATCCCAGCACTTGGGAGGAGAGGTAGGAGGATCACTGTGAGTTCGAGGACAGCTTGAGACTACATTGTGAATTCCAGGTCAGCCTGGGTTAGAGTAAGACCCTCAAAAAACTAAAATCAAATCAAAACAAAGAAAAGATACATTGGGCTGGAGAGATGGCTTAGCTGTTAAAGGGCTTGCTGGCAAAGCCTAAGGACCCATGTTTTACTCTCCAGGTCCCACATAAACCAGACGTACAAGGTGATGCAAATGTGCAAGGTCTCACATGCACACAAGTTCTCACATGTGCACAAGGTGGTGCATGCATCTGGAGTTTGTTTACAGTGGCTCAAAGCCCTGGCACACCAACTCTCTCTCTCTCTCTCTTTCTTGCTCTCTCATAATTTTGTTTTTCAGAAAGATACCTTTAATCCCAGCATTTGGGAGGCTGAGGTAGGAGGACTGTTGTAAATTCAAGGCTAGCCTGAGACTAATTCCAGGTCAGGCCTGGGTTAGAGGAAGACCCTACCTTGAAACCCCCCCCCCCCGAAAAAAAAGATGGGTGTGGCGGCACACACCTTTAATCCCAGCACTTGGGAGGCAGAGGTAGAATGATTGCCATGAGTCAAGGCCACCCTAAGACTACATAGTGAATTTCAGGTCAGCCTGGGCTAGAGTGAGACCCTACCTCAAAACAACAACAACAAAAAGATATACAGATATACAGATCTCTTGGCACTGAATTAGACTGGCAGGAGTCCCCTGAACCACATCACTTGCCTTGCCCATTAGGAACAGGGGCCCCTGACTCTTACCGCCCCGGATCTCGAGTTCAGCGAAGGTCTGGGCCACAAGTATGGCTGTGTTGAGGCACACCACAAGGAAGATGAAGGTCTCAAAGGCCAGGGTCTGCGTCAGTGTCCATATCATGCCCCGGAGAGTCCAACAGGTGAAGCTTATTTTTTCCCACAACCACTGGAAAGCATTCCCAGAATGCAGCTTCTTATGTGCCCGTTGGACCCGGTCTGTAAGGTTGGGAGGGGTTCAGAAACTCATGTCTTTGCAAGTGTGTGTATGTTTGTATGTGTGCACACTCATGCATGTGTTTGTTCAGATCCCAAGCACATCCAAAATGGGTGAGAGGACTCATCATCCCTGCCTGCTGGCCTGTCTACTCATTAATGTGCCCTGTGCTTGTCGTGCAGGTCTTCACACCACAATTCTGAACCCTTCCACATCAGAAGACAAACTGTTTTGAGATTTAACTTTGCAGATCCTAAGGCTTCCTGACACTACATCTCCTCCATGTTCTTCTTTGCTCATACAACAACTTGAGGAAAACCTGACTCTGGTCATCAGTCCATCTTCTTGGTGACCCCTCCCTTTCCCTTTAAGAGCCTGCTTGAAATATCTCCATCTCTTGGTTGGTTTTCATGCTCTCCTCCAATAAGTCACTTGCCTCCCTTCTCATTGTCCACAGGATTGTTGCTATCCTATTGATCAATTAGGAACCAAGTGTGGGGGACTATAACAGTTAAGGTCCCTCCTTGCTTTCCAATAAAGTTCTCATTTTAGGCACTGGTTCCCAGGCTCTGTATTCAGTGGCTCAGGGGTGTGTGTGTGTGTGTGTGTGTGTGTGTGTGTGTGTGTGTGTATGTGTACACTTGAAATCCACAGAGGCAAATGCTCTGATGTGGAGGGTGACAAGCCCTTTTAACCAAATGGCTTTTGATTGGCTAAATGACCAAATCCCAGCTTTGTACTCTTTGAGTGCAGAGGCTATCCTGTGTCCTCTGTACTGCCAGGGCCAGACAGAGCAGACACACACATTTAACAAAAGTCTCAATGTTTGAGAATGGAACACATGAATGAACAGCAGTGACAGAATGGCCTTCAGAGGAGTAAAGTTCAAGGAATAAAGGATGGAATAGCCACAGGAAGAACAGTGAACAGCTGATGGATTGCACATGCAAAAGAGAAGGGAGCCATGGCACAGGTCAGGGCAAGGCTTGGGGTTACTTAGGTCTAGATGAATCTGGGCTGGGCAGTGAGAGTTGGGGTGAGCCCAGCAATGACTCACTTTTGCGCTTCTGATACTGCTCATCTTCAGTCCAGGTGTTGGTGTCATTGAAGGTCTCCTGGGGATGCACCTTGCTGGAATGACGGGAACGAAATGTAAAGTGGGAAGTACTCAAGCTCGGGGATGAGCCCTTGGCTCCTGGATGAGCATGTGAGGCATCAGTTGTGCTGTGGATCTTGTGTGGTACAGAGAGTTGGGAGGTGCTCTGATGCTGCTCCATAGAGTAGTGCTCTCTGGGGTGGTGGTCCCTGTGGTAATGGTGATCGCTGGGGTGGTGGTCCCTGTGGTAATGGTGATCACTGCCATGGTGGTCCCTGTGATACTGGTGATCGCTGGGGTGGTGGTCCCTGTGGTAATGGTGATCGCTGGGGTGGTGGTCCCTGTGATACTGGTGATCGCTGGGGTGGTGGTCCCTGTGGTAATGGTGATCGCTGAGGTGGTGGTCCCTGTGATACTGGTGATCACTGGGGTGGTAGGCTCTGTGGTACTGGTGCTCACTGCCGTGGTGGTCCCTGTGGTACTGGTGCTCGCTGCCATGGTGGTCCCTGTGGTACTGGTGATCACTGGGGTGGTAGGCTCTGTGGTACTGGTGCTCACTGCCGTGGTGGTCCCTGTGGTACTGGTGCTCGCTGCCATGGTGGTCCCTGTGGTAATGGTGATCGCTGGGGTGGTGGTCCCTGTGGTAATGGTGATCGCTGGGGTGGTGGTCCCTGTGGTACTGGTGATCACTGGGGTGGTGGTCCCTGTGGTACTGGTGATCACTGCCATGGTGGTCCCTGTGGTACTGGTGATCGCTGGGGTGGTGGTCCCTGTGGTAATGGTGATCGCTGGGGTGGTGGTCCCTGTGGTAATGGTGATCACTGGGGTGGAGGTCCCTGTGGTACTGGTGATCGCTGGGGTGGTGGTCCCTGTGGTAATGGTGATCGCTGGGGTGGTGGTCCCTGTGGTAATGGTGATCGCTGGGGTGGTGGTCCCTGTGGTACTGGTGATCACTGGGGTGGTGGTCCCTGTGGTACTGGTGATCGCTGGCGTGGTGACCCCCATGATGATGCTCGCTGTGGAAGTGAGGAGGTCCATGGTGGTAGGACCCCTCAGGGGAGTGGTAGGGATTCTCACCATGATGAGGATGCCTTCTGTGGTGGTAGTCAGAATGAGGCCTGCCATAGTGGTGGGATTGAAAATGATGCAATTCACCAGAATGGGAGACTTCTTCATGGTTAGGGTCAATTTGCCTGTGAGACCCACCATGGTGTGGCACACCATGGTGAGCAGCCTGCCTCTGGTTATATAACCCAGTAGAAGATAAGTGGGATAAATCCTCATGAGAGTGGTGGTGCCCACCATGGTGATATCTACCATAGTGGTGATGTTTGCCATAGTGGTGGGACCCACCCTGGTGAAAGGACCCAGAGTGGTGGGACCCACCCTGGTGGAAAGACCCAGAGTGGTGGGACCCACCCTGGTGATGGATACCACTGTGATGCACCCTACTCAGCTGGGACTCATCAAAGTGGTCCTCACGATTGGAGTGGTGGGCAGTGCCATGGGAGAATCCCATACTGTCAGATGGGTGGTGATAGGTCCTGCCACGATGGTGGGATTGATGAGAAAAGTCATTATAGTGTCCACTATGATGACCGAATCCTTTGTTGTGGTGGGATTGGTGGTGATGGGATGTCATCTCATGGGGCTGGGACTCCTGATGATGATGGGCTCCACTATGGCCTGGCCTGTGGTGTTGGGGAGAGCCTGTATCCAATTCGTCCTTTGAGGGGTGATCCATGATTATGCAGGGACCCTGGAGCAAAGAGAGTACAAGAATAGAACCAAAAGGCCCCTACTAGATTGCCCTTCTCTCTGAAACTGAGTTCAGTGCCAACTGTGGTTCTGGGTTCTAGAAAGGCCTGACTATTCTCTTGGAACATTCCTCTGTGTGATGTCACCAGCAGGCTTGGGCCTCATTTACAAGTGAGGAGGAGTCTTCCTGGACTATAGTTCAGAGTCAAGAATTGCTGTGCCTAGGCTGGGTATCGTGGTGCATCCCTTTAATCCTAACATTTGGGAAGCAGAGGTAGGGGGATTGCCATGAGTTCAAGGCCAACCTGAGACTACATTGTGAATTCCAGGTAAGCCAGGGCTAGAGTGAAACCTTACCCAAAAAGTTTAAAAAAAATGGGGAGGGGCTGGAGAAATGGCTTAGAAGTTAAGGCACTTAACCTGGAAAGCCTAAGGACCCAGGTTCAATTCCCCAGTATGCACATAAGCCAGATGTACAAGGTGGCACATGTGTTTGGAGGGCCTAGCATTCCCATTCTCTTCCCCCCTCTCAAATAAGTAAGTAAGTAAGTAAGTAAGTAAGTAAATAAATAAATAAATAAATAAAAGAATTATTATGTCTAACCTGTTCATTGTAAAATAAGGAAAGTGAGATCCAGAAAACTGAAGCCAAAGGCAGTGGAAAAGCTAGATCAAGAAAGAAGAATCCTCATGAGAGTGGCAGGGCCCACCATGGTGATATACAGTGATATACAGGTGTGGTGACATACACTTTTAATCCCAGCATTTGGGAGGCAGAAATAAGAGGATCACTGTGATTTTTGAGGCCACCCTGAGACTACATACTGAAATCCAGGTCAGCCTGGGCTAGAGTGAGACCCTACCTCAGAAAACAAAACAAAACAAAAAAAGAAAAGAAAAGAAAAAAAGACACTGTGGTTCCATCAGACCTTGTTACTTTAATTTTTTAATTAAAAATTTTTTTTTGCCTGGTGTGGTGGCGCATGACTTTAATCCCAGCACTCGGGAGACAGAGGTAGGGAGTTCGAGGCCACCCTGAGACTACATAGTTAATTCCAGGTCATCCTGAGCCAGAGCCAGACCCTACCTTGAAAAACTAAAAAAAAAAAAAAAGTGTTTTTTGAGTCAAGCCCAACAGACTGGCCTTTTTTAAAAAAATATTTTTTGTTCATTTTTATTTATTTATTTGAGAGCAACAGACAGAGAGAGAAAGACGCAGGTAGAGAGAGAGAGAGAGAGAGAATGGGCACGCCAGGGCTTCTAGCCACTGCAAATGAACTCCACATGCATGCGCCCCCTTGTGCATCTGGCTAACATGGGTCCTGGGGAACCGAGCCTTGAACCGGGATCCTTAGGCTTCATAGGCAAGTGCTTAACCGCTAAGCCATCTCTCCAGCCCTTGCCTTTATTTTTAATGTGAGAGCAAGAGAGAGAGAGAGAGAGAGAGAGAGAGAGAGAGAGAGAGAATTGACATGCCAGGGCCTCCAGCCACTGTAATCGAACTCCAGATGTGTGCACTCACATAACCTTGTATGACTGGCTTACGTGGGACTTGAAGAGCCAAACAGGGGTCCTTAGGCTTTGCAGGTAAGCACCTTAACCACTAAGCCATCTCTCCAGCCCTTACTTTATTTATTTATTTATTTTTGGTTTTTTGTGGTAGGGTCTTGCTCTAGCCCAGGCTGACCTGGAATTCACTATGTAGTCTCAGGGTGGCCTTGAACTCACGGTGGTCTTCCTATCTCTGCCTCCCGAGTGCTGGAATTAAAGGCGTGTGCCACCATGCCCGGCTCCTTCCTTTTTTTTAATTATTAACAACTTCCATGATTATAAAAATTATCCCATGGTAATGTCTTCCCTCCCCCACTTTCCCCTTTGAAACTCCATTCTCCATCATATCTCCTCCTCCTCTCAATCAGTCTCTCTTTTATTTTGATGTCATCATCTTTTCCTCCTAGTATGATGGTCTTGTGTAGGTAGTGTCAGGCACTGTGAGGACATGGATATCCAGGCCATTTTGTTTCTGGAGGAGCACGTTGTAAGGAGTCCTACCCTTCCTTTGGCTCTTACATTCTTTCTGCCACCTCTTCTGCAATAGACCCTGAGCCTTGGAAGGTGTGATAGAGATATTGAAGTACTGAGCACTCCTCTGTCACTTCTTCCCAGCACCATGATGCCTTCTGAGTGATCCCAAGGTCACTGCCATCTGAAAAGAGAAGGTTCTCTACCAAAAGTAAGAGTGCCATTAATATATGGGTATGAACATTAAGAGAAGTGCTTACTGGGCAGTTTGAGCATAGTATATACATTTAGCCAGACAGCAGCAGACATTACACCTCTAGGGCTCATGACTACACCTGTTTTAGGTTTTCAGTATCAGGGATGTATTCCCTCCCATGGAGCAGGCCTCCAGTCCAATTAGAGAGCAGTTGGTTTCCACCATGACAGATGTGCCACTATTGTACCCATTAGCTCATTTGGACTGGCTGGCCAAATATAAGGCTTGCAGTGCCCACTGTTGAGTATTTTCACTGGTGAGTTCTCTCTCCCATTGAACTGCATGCAGAATCAGCCCTTACTTTTTAAAAACCTTTTAGAGAGAGATAGAAACAGAAAAAGAGACAGAGAGAGAGAGAGAGAGAGAGAGAGAATAGGCACACCAGGGCCTCCATCCACTGCAAATGAACTCCAGACTCATATACCACCTTGTGCATTTGGCTTACATGGGTCCACGGGAATTAAACCTGGGTCCTTAGGCTTCGCAGGCAAATACCTTAACTGCTAAGCCATTTCTCCAGCCCTCCCTCAGACCTTTAAAGAACTTCATGAGGACAAGTAGTCTAGTCCTTCATCCCACTTGAAGACTGGCTCTGGGGTTAAGATTGTCCAACTTGGGCTGGAGAGATGGCTTAGCGGTTAAGCACTTGCCTGTGAAGCCTAAGGACCCCAGTTCGAGGCTCGATTCCCCAGCACCCATGTTAGCCAGATGCACAAGGGGCACACGCGCCTGGAGTTCATTTGCAGTGGCTGAAGTCCCTGGCTTGCCCATTCTCTCTCTCCATCTGCCTCTTTCTCTCTCTGTCTGTCACTCTCAAATAAAAAATAAAAAATAAAGATTGTTCAACTTGCTGGGCATGGTGGCACATGCCTTTAATACCAGCACTTGGGAGGCAGTGGTAGGAAGATTACTGTGAGTTCAAGGCCACCCTGATATTACATAGTGAGGTCCAGGTCAGCCTGGGCTAAAGCAAAACCTTACCTCAAAAAAGGGGGGGCTGTTGAGATGACTTAGTGGTTAAGGCACTTGTCTGTGAAGCCTAAAGACCCAGGTTCGATTTCCCAGTACCCACATAAGCCAGATGCACAAAGGGGCACAAGCATCTGGAGTTCATTTGCAGTGGCTAGAGGCCCTGGTGCTCCCATTCTCTATCTGCCTTTCTCTCTCTCTCTCTCTCTCTCTCTCTGTCAAAAAAAAAAAAAAAAAAGATTGTCCAATTCTCTTATCAATAGGTGTGTGACTTTGGATTTTTGTTTACATTTAGCCAGACAGCAGCAGACATTACACCTCTAGGGCTCATGACTACACCTGTTTTAGGTTTTCAGTATCAGGGATGTATTCCCTCCCATGGAGCAGGCCTCCAGTCCAATTAGAGAGCAGTTGGTTTCCACCATGACAGATGTGCCACTATTGTACCCATTAGCTCATTTGGACTGGCTGGCCAAATATAAGGCTTGCAGTGCCCACTGTTGAGTATTTTCACTGGTGAGTTCTCTCTCCCATTGAACCGCATGCAGAATCAGCCCTTACTTTTTAAAAACCTTTTAGAGAGAGATAGAAACAGAAAAAGAGACAGAGAGAGAGAGAGAATTGACATGCCAGGGCCTCCAGCCACTGTAATCGAACTCCAGATGTGTGCACTCACATAACCTTGTATGACTGGCTTACGTGGGACTTGAAGAGCCAAACAGGGGTCCTTAGGCTTTGCAGGTAAGCACCTTAACCACTAAGCCATCTCTCCAGCCCTTACTTTATTTTGTTTTGTTTTTCGAGGTAGGGTCTCACTCTGGTCCAGGCTGACCTGGAATTCACTATGTAGTCTCAGGGTGGCCTCGAACTCACGGTGATCCTCCTACCTCTGCCTCTCAATTGCTGGGATTAAAGGCGTGCGCCATCACGCCTAGCTTTTTATGTTTTGTTTTGTTTTGTTTTGAGGTAGGGTTTCACTATAGTTCAGGCTGACCTGGAATTCACTATGCAGTCTCAGGGTGTCCTTGAACTCACAGAGATCCTTCCTACCTCTGCCACCATCAGCCATTGTTTATTGAGGACCTGCTTCATATGCATCTAATTTAATGATCACAATTTCCCCACAGGATGGATATATATAGTCACCCAATTTTACAGTTATAGGTGCAGTGGCTCATAGAGCTTAAATGAGTTACTAATAAATAAAAGTTGAAAATCAGTGGATCATGATGTCCTGTCTGCCTCCTGAAACCTGCTGCAAAGCTTATTCTATATCCTGAGCTCTGTCCCTGTCTCTCTCTGCTTAAAAATAAATAAATATTAAAAAGGAGTGAGACCCTACCTTGAAAAACCAAAACAAAACAAAAAAAAGAAACAAAAATAAAATAAAATAAAATAAAAAGGACTAGAGAGATGGCTTAGCGGTTAAGGCACTTGCTTGCAAAGTCAAAGAACCCAGGATCGATTTCCTAGGACCCACATAAGCCACTTACACAAGGTGGCACATGAGTTTGGGGTTTGTTTGCAGTGGCCGAAGGCCCAAGCACATGCATTCTGTCTCTGTCTGTGTCTCTCTCTCTTTCTCTATATGCCTCTTTCTCTCTATCAAATAAATAAATCAGCCAGGCGTGGTGGCACACGCCTTTAATCCCAGGACTCGGGAAGCAGAGGTAGGAGGATTGCCGTGAGTTTGAGGCCACCCTGAGACTTCAAAGTGAATTCCAGGTCAGCCTGGGCTAGAGTGAGACTCTACCTTGAAAAACCAAAATAATAATAATAATAATAATAATAATAACAACAAAATAAATAAATCAATAAATAAAATATGTTATTTATTTATTTGAGAGAGAGAGAACATGGGTGCACCGGGCTCTCAAGCCACTGCACATGAACTCCAGATGGATGTGCCACCTTGTGCATCTGGCTTTACATGGGTCCTGGGGAATTGAACCCCAGTCCTTAGGCTTTTCAGGCAAGTGCCTTAACTGCTGAGCCAATGCTCTATCCCTAAAAAAAAAAAAATTGGTCTGGGTGTCGTGGCATATACCTGTCATCCTAGCAGTCATAAGGCTGAGGCAAGAGGATTCAAAGCAACCTAGGCTACATAACAAGTCTATTGCAGTTATTTTCTCATTGCTGAGACAATGTCCAACCAGAAGCAGCCTATGGAAGGAAAGGGTTTATTTCCAACTTGAAGTTTCATCATGGCCAGGAAAACATGGCAGAAATAGTCAGCCTGCATCACATCTTCAATATCAGCAGGGAAAAAGGAGAGAGAGAGAGAGAGAGAGAGAGAGAGAGAGAGAGAGAGAGAGAGAGTTCTGTGTGTGGCAAGCAGGGCTGGGCTGTAACACCTCAAAGCCTGCCCCCTGTGATACATCCTCCAGCAAGACTTCATTGTCCAAAGGCTCCATCAGCAGCCAGGGATGAAGTATGGGGCTTAATCACAAACACATGAAGGTTTGGAGGCCATTTTACCTTCAAGCCACCACAAAGACCTTGCCTACCAAACAGGGACTGAGGATGTATTTCAGTTGGTAGAGGGCATATCTAGCATACGGGAAGCACTGGGTTCCATCCTTAGCACTTCATAACCTGGGCAAGGTGATACAAGCCTGTAAAGTCAGCACTAGGAAAGTGGAGGCAGGGGGATCAGGAGTTCAAGGTCATCCACAGATACATAGAAAGTTAGAGGCCAATCTGGGCTATGTAAGATTGTCTCGAAAGAAAAAAATAATTTTTACATGCTGTGAATCAGCTGTCTTTCTGCCATTTTGCTATTGGTGGCAACACCTTAAAACATGAAATACAAGGCTATACTTTCAGGGATCACATTTATAGTTTGTTACTAGAGAAGTTTCTCTGACTGTGTAAAGCACGGAAACCAGGCTGAGGAGGCGCAGCGTTCTCTCCTGAGCGTGAGGCCGGCTCTTGGTGTTGCTGTGCTGTCGCTTGCCACTGCTGATGGTTCTGCTCTCCTTCAGGAAGGCTGGAGGGAGAGGGTGCAGTCTGAGTGGAGGAAAAGAAAATAGGAAAAAAAATGAATTATGCAGGTTAGCAGTGCATTTTATGGTGAAAGGTTCATAATTTTTGCCAGTTTGTCATTGAGGAATCTATCATTCCCTTCTTGATTTGTATCATATGAGCACTTATGGTTTTTATTTTGTATTATTTTAGACAATGTTTGATGTTGCTCAGGCTTGCCTCCAGCTTACTGTGTAGCTGAGGATATCCTTGCATGTCAGGTCCTCCTGCCCTCCAGAGTGCTGGGATTGTAGCTGTACCCCACCGTGTCCAGTTTATGTGGTTCTGGGAATTGAACTCAAGGCTTTATGCTTGCTAAGCAGGTACTTTGCCCACTGAACTACATCCCTAGCTGTAGCACTTGCAACTTTCTTTTTGTTAAATATTTTTTAAAATGTATTTATTTATTTGAGAATGACAGACAGATAAAGAGGCAGAGAGAAAGAGAGAGAATGGGTGCGCCAGGGCTTCCAGCCACTGCAAATGAACTCCAGACTCGTGCGCCCCCTTGTGCATCTGGCTAACATGGGTCCTGGGGAATCGAGCCTCGAACCGGGGTCATTAGGCTTCACAGGCAAGCGCTTAACCGCTAAGCCATCTCTCCAGCCCTCTTTTTGTTAAATATTTTATTTATTTATTTGAGAAAGAGAAAGAGGCAGATATATATGTATATAGAGAGAACTGACATGCCATGGCCTCCAGCCATTGCAAATGAATTTGACTAATGGGCCACCTTGTGCATTTAGCTTTATGTGGGTACCGGGAAATCAAACTTGGGTCCTTGGACTTTGCAGGCAAGTACCTTAACTGCTGAGCCATCTTACCAGTCCAGCACTTGTGTTTTATAAAGGATTTTGACAGTCCAATGTGGTGAATTCTAAATATAAGGTACAAAGTGAAGGAGGCAGAATATTAGTTACTTTACTTGTTGCTGTGACCAAATACCTGACAAGAATCCATTTAAGGAAGGAAGGGTATTTTAAGTTACAGTTCCAGGGTTCCACATAGTTGGTGATGATGGGAAAGGCATGGCAGCATGAACAGAAATCTGATTGGTCACACTGCATCCACAATCAGGAAAGAAAGAAAGGGGGACAAGTTATAAGACCTTAAAGCCTACCCACAATGACCCACTTTCTCCAGCGAGGCTCCATCTTCTTCCTGAATAGCATCTGGGGACCAAGTGCTCAATCACAAGCCTGTGGGGGACAAATCACATTTAAACATTTTTATTTTTAAAATATTCTTATTTATTTGAGAGAGAGGAGAGAAAGAATGAATGTGCCAGGGCCTCCAGCCACTGCAAATGAACTCCAGACGCGTGTGCCCCTTGTGCATCACTGTGAGTTCGAGGCCATTCTGTGACTACATAGTGAATTCCAGGTCAGCCTGGGCTAGAGCGAGACCCTAACTTGAAAAACCAAAAACCAAAAAACAAACAAAAAAACACGAAAAAATTTTTTAAAAAGGTTATAGAATCGGGCATGGTGGCACACGCCTTTAATCCCAGAACACGGGAGGTAGAGGTAAGAAGATCACTGTGAGCTCGAGGCCACCCTGAGACTACATAGTGAATTCCAGGTCAGCCTGGACTAGAGTGAAACCCTACCTTGAAAAAACAAAAATCAAAAAGTTACAGAGTGCTTGCAGTGGATGCATGAGGCCTAGCACTGGAAATTTTTATTTTATTTTATTTTATTTTTTGTTTTTCGAGGAAGGGTCTCACTCTAGCCCAGGCTGACCTGAAATTCACTCTATAGTATTAGGGTAGCCTTGAACTCATGGCGATCTTCCTACCTCTATGTCCTGAGTGCTGGGATTAAAGGCATGCACCACCACACCTGGCTGAAAATTTTATTTTTACAACTTGTGAATCAAACAGTGGCTCTCACAAAACTGGGAAAGAACCTAAACGTAAACTGCAGCCATTTGCCAAGTAAATATATATATATATTTTTTTTTTGGGGGGGGGGTGAACTTTCAAGGTAGGGTCTTATTCTAGCCCAGGCTGAACTGGAATTTGCTACATAGTCTCAGGTGGCCTTGAATTCATGATGATACTTCTGCCTCTACCTCCTGAATGCTGGGATTAAACCTAAATTTTTATGTCATGCATATTTTACAAGAATACATTTCCTTTTTTAACTTTTAAAAACTAAAAGAAAATTGTAGCCAGCCTGGTCTGCATGAGACCCTCTCTCAAAGACAATAGTAACAGGACGAAGCTCAAGGACCCAGGTTTGATTCCCCAGTACCTACATAAGCCAGAGTCACCAGGGCTTGGGGCTTGAGCACCAGTTTGAATGGGGCATTGGTCACTAGTACTGAGAGCACTGGCCATGGAGCCAGGTTGGACAGAGACAAGGCTGTGGATGTGATATGAAATATGGACTCAATTATCTCCTTCCCCAAGACACACCAGAGAAACTAGGATTACTCTTCCCTAAGGCAAGTCATAGAAATAGAAACTTGAAAGGATACAGCTTTATTTGGTAGAGTGCTTGCCTAGCAGGCACAATGCTCTGGGTTCTATCCTCAGGACCACATAAACTAGATGTTGTATGCCTATAATTCCAGCACTCAGGAAGTGGATTCAGGAGAGATGGCTTAGCAGTTAAGCGCTTGCCTGTGAAGCCTAAGGACCCCAGATCAAGGCTCGATTCCCCAGGACCCACGTTAGCCAGATGCACAAGGGGGTACATGCGTCTGGAGTTTGTTTGCAGTGGCTGGAAGCCCTGGCGCGCTCATTCTGTCTCTTTCTCTCTATCTGCCTCTTTCTCTCTCTGTGTCACTCTCAAATAAATAAATAAAAATGAACACAAAAAAATAAAAAAAATAAAAAAAGAAGTTCAATATCACCCTTGGGCTGGAGAGATGGCTCAGAGGTTAAGGTGCTTTCCTTCAATGACTATTGATCTAGGTTTGATTTCCCAGTACCCATGTAAAGCAGGACACACAAAGTGATGAATGCATCTGGAATTTGTTTTCAGTGGTTAGAGGCCCTAGTGTGCCCATTCTCTCTCTCTCTCAAGCCGGGTTTGGTGGGGCATACCTTTAATCCCAGTACTTGGGAGTCAGAGGAAGGAAGATCACACCATTAGTTTAAGACCAGCCTGAGACTACAGCGTGAATCCCAGGTCAGCCTGGGCAAGATTGAGACCATTCCTCGAAAATAAACAAATAAATAAATAGAGCCGTGCATGGTGGCACACATCTTTAATCCCAGTACTTGGGAGGCAGAAGTAGGAAAATTGCCGTGAATTCCAGGTCAGCCTGGGCTAGAGTAAGACCCTACCTTGAATAAACCAAAATAAATGAATAAATAAATAAATAAATAAATGGGGCTGGAGAGATGGCTTGGTAGTTTAAGGCTCTCTCCTGTGAAGTGTAAGTACCCAAGTTCAATTCTCTAGTACCCACGTAAGCCAGGTGCACAAGGTGAAGCATGCGTCTGGAGTTGGTTTGCAATGGCTAGAGGCATTGGTGCACCCATTCTCTCTCTCTCTCTCTCTCTCTCTCTCTCTCTGCTTCTTTCTTGCCCTCTAATAAATAGATAACACACAAACAAACAAATAAATAAATCCAGATGCACAAAGTGGCATATGTGTCTGAAGTTCATTTGCAGCAGCTGGAGGCCCTGGAGTGCCCATTCTCTTTGTCTCTCATCTCTCTCTCCATCTCTCTCTGCTTGCAAATAAAAAAAAAATATTTTTAAAAAATTGAGCCGGGTGTGGTGGCGCACACCTTTAATCCCAGCACTAGGGAGGCAGAGGTAGGAGGATTACCATGAATTTGAGGCCACCCTGAGATTACATAGTGAATTCCAGGTCAGCCTGAGCTAGAGTGAGACCCTACCTATTTCGAGAAACCAAACCAAACAAAACAAACAAAAAATTAAAATACATGCTCATTTTGGCAGCACATACACTAAAATTGGAACAATACAGGGAAGATTAGCATGGCCCTTGTGCAAGGATGCCATGCAAAGTCATGAAGCATTCAATATTTTTATCTTTTTAATTTATTTTGGTTTTTTGGAGGTATGGTTTTGCTCTAGCCCAGGCTGACCCGGAATTTACCATGGAGTCTTAGGGTGGCCTCAAACTCACAACGATCCTCCTACCTCTGCCTCCAGAGTGCTGGGATTAAAAGGCGTGTACCACCATGCCTGGCTGCATTCTATATATATTATTTAGTTTTCCAAGGTAGGGTCTTGCACTAGTTCAGGCTGACCTGGAATTTACTATGTAGTCTCAAGGTGGCCTCAAACTCACAGCAATCCTTCTACCTTTGCCTCCCAAGTGCTGGGATTAAAAGGCATGCACCATCATGCCTGGCTTGCATTCTATATTTTTATTTATTTATTTTATTTTATTTTTTATAATTAACAACTTCCATGATTGTAAACAATATCCCATGGCAATTCCCTTCCTCCCCCACTTTCCCCTTTGAACCTCCACTCTCCATCATATCCCCTCCCCTTCTCAATCAGTATCTCTTTTATTTTGATGTCATCATCTTTTCCTCCTATTATGATGGTCTTGTGTAGGTAGTGTCAGGCACTGTGAGGTCATGGATATCCAGGCCATTACACGTTGGTGCACGTTGTAAGGAGTCCTACCCTTCCTTTGGCTCTTGTATTCTTTCTGCCACCTCTTCCGCAATGGACTCTGAGCCTTGGAAGGTGTGACAGAGATACATTCTATATTTTTAAAGAAAAAAATGTAAATAAATAAATAAAGTAGGGAGATGAGATGATTCAGTGGTTAAAGACACTTGCTTGCAAATCCTGAAGGCCTGGGTTCAATTCTCCAGTACCCACATAAAGCCAAACATGCCAAGTGGCATGTGTTTGAAGTTCGTTTGCAGTGGCAAGAGGCCCTAGTGCACCTATTCTGTCTATGTCCTCTATTTTGTTTTATTTTATTATTTTGTTTTTATTATTTTATTTTATTTATTTTATTATTTTATTTTATTTTATTTTAGAGGGAGAGACAGAGATAGAGAAAGAGAGAATTGGTGCATCAGGGCCTCAGCCACTGTAATCGAACTCCAAACGCTTGCACCACCTACTGGGTGTGTGCAACCTTGTGTTTAACCTCATCTTTGTGAGTCTGGCTTATGTGGAATCTGGAGAGTCAAACATGGGTCCTTAGACTGTGCAGGCAAGCACCTTAACTGCTAAGCTATCTCTCCAGCCCATCTCTCTGAAGCCCTCTTTT
Organism: Dipus sagitta; assembly: GCA_036346955.1. Lineage (NCBI taxonomy): Eukaryota > Metazoa > Chordata > Mammalia > Rodentia > Dipodidae > Dipus > Dipus sagitta. The sequence continues at coordinate 161,902,279 of CM070770.1, read as the reverse complement.
GAAATTTTTTTTTTCAATTTTTTTTATTAACAACTTCCATGATTATAAAAAATATCCCATGGTAATACCCTCCCTCCCCCCAACTTTCCCCTTTGAAACTCCATTCTCCATCATATCCCCTCCCCATCTCAATTAGTCTCTCTTTTATTTTAATGTCATGATCTTTTCCTCCTATTATGATAGTCTTGTGTAGGTAGTGTCAGGCACTGTGAGGTCATGGATATCCAGGCCCTTTTGTGTCTGGGGAGAGCACGTTGTAAGGTGTCCTACCCTTCCTTTGTCTCTTACATTCTTTCTGCCACCTCTTCTGCAATAGACCCTGGGCCTTGCAAGGTGTGACAGAGATATTATAGTACTGAGCACTCCTGTCACTTCTTTCCAGCACCATGATGCCTTTTGAGTCATCCCAAGGTCACTGCCATCTGAAAAGAGAAGATTCTCTACCAAAAGTGAAAGTAGCATTAATATAAGGATATCAACATTAAGAGAAGTGCTTACTGGGCAGTTTGATAAGCATAGCATATACATTTAGCCAGACATCAGCAGATGTTACTCCCCTAGGGCTCATGACTACCCCTGTTTTAGGTTTTCAGTATCAGGGATGTATTCCCTCCCATGGAGTGGGCCTCCAGTCCAATTAGAGGGCAGTTGGTTTCCACCATGACACACATGCCACTATTACACCCACTGGCTCATTTGACCTGGCTGGCCAAATGTAAGGCTTGCAGTGTCCACTGTTGAGTATCTTCACTGGTGATTTCTCTCTCTCCCATTGAACTGCATGCAGAATGGCTTCTTCCAGCTTTCTCTCAGCTGGTCTGCATGGAGGAGGTTATCAGCTCAGTTCCAGCAGGATTTCTCAGTGGCCTTGCAGCCCAAGTATGTGGAGTCTTCAGCAATAGGGTCTTACCATCTATTCCTGGTGGGAAACCAATGGCCTCGGCAATGGCCTATAATGTTTTGGGGGCATCAGGGACCTCCCTGGCCAACAACTCACTGGAAGATATCCCATTCCTGGCACTGAAAATTTCCTAGTAACAATCTATGGCTTCTGAGTGTTCCATTTTCCAAAAAAGTAGGTTTCCATATGATTTATTTATATCCTCTTAGATTCTGATTAGCCCTCTCTCCACCTTTCCTTTCTCAATCTCTTCCCCTGACCTTACTTTGGGCCTTTTCACCCCCATTATGAAATTTTTTTTTCAAGAAGGCATTTCTCAACAAGTCTAGTGGCATACACCTATAATCCAACCACTCAGAAGGCCAAACAAGGCAGGGAGATGGTAAACTGGAGGCTAGCTGTGCTACTAGTAAGTTCCAGGCCAGTCTCAAAACAAGACGAAAGGATTCAGGTATGGTGGTGCACACCTTTAATGCTAGCATTCAGGAGGCTGAGGTAGGAGGATCCCTGCGAATTTGAGTCCACCCTGAGACTACATAGTGAGTTATAGGTCAGCCTGGGCTAGAGCAAGACCCTGCCTTGAAAAAAAAAAAAAAAAGACAAAAATGGTTTGAGAGATGGCTCAGACTTTCCTGCAAGGCCTAATGACCTGACTTTGATTCCCCAGCACCCAAGTAAAGCCAGATGCACGAGGTAGCACATGTGTCTGGAGTTCATTTTCAGCGGCTAGAGGCCCTGAGCCATCTCCAGTTCTGTAGTAAGATTTTAGTGCATCTGGCTTTATGTGTGGGTACTGGGGAATCAAACCAGGGTCGTTAGGCTTTGTAGGCAAGTGCCTTAACCTCTGAGCCATCTCTCCAGTCCTGTAGTAAGGTTGTAGAATCTGACTGCTATACCTGTTGTTGCCCGGTTGTTGTACAATCCTGTGAGATGGAGGTGAAGCTTGAGGACTGGGACTGGGATGGGAAGGCCAGTCCTGTACTGTCCTTTTCTCTTTGAGATGTCAGCAGGAATGGGTAGGGAGAGACAGTTCGTGCCCCACCTCCAGGGTCTTCATCTACTTGCAACTGTGCTGGGTTGAAGGAGCTAATCTAAAGGCCCTCTTCTTCCACGTACCACTCATTAGCCCCCCCATCCCCCCCATTTAAATGGGGCAAGGGCATTCCCTTTCTCCAGGCCCCACTCCTTGCAGTGCCCCTCCACTCCTCTGCCCCATTCTGGGAAGCTGCCCAGTGTTGGCAGAGCACCAGCTGCTTTTGCTGTGCCTGCTTATCCCAGGCTCCCAAGGCACCTGGCTCTCTGCCCTACCTCCCATCAAGGCCACTCTCAGGAGGCCTGTACAAGCCCACTCTTTAATAAGGAGGTTGCAGTCACTGCAGGGGGTATACGAGGGGTGGCAAGGTTGCATTCTGATGGTAGGAACTGCGACAGGAACTGGGCTTTGGCATCTGAGTACTCTGGTTTCTGTCCTAGCTTAGTTTTGTCCTGCTGCGTAAGATGGGGTACCTCACTTTTCTGTATCTCAGTTTCATTCCTTGCAAGGAGCAGGCAAGACGAACACTTAATTCACAGGTATTTATTGTATGAGGCATGGAGAAGAGCCCCTAGCCCACAGCAAATGCCATTGTTCTATTTAATGTGCCTTCTCCCTGCTGCATTTTCACATTTTCAGTTTTCTCTCTCTTTCTTTCTTTCTTTCCTTCTTCTTTTTTTTTTTTTTTTTTTTTTTTGGCAGTACTGGGGATTTAACCCAGAACCTCCCACATGCTAAGCAAATGCTCCACCACTGAGCTATACTCCTACCTTCTTCTTTATTTTTATTATTATTAAAGAACCTTTCTCCTACCTAACTTACTGACTACCCCTCATCTGTATTAGAAGCCTATACTTAAAGTGCCATAACACATTGCCAAGTCAGAAATGGGCTCAGGTGGGCTGACTGAATCTGCTTTGGGACACCCTTCTCTGCTGATCATCTCTGATCATTCCACGTACTCTTGTGTCATCATCACCTCCTCCTCTCCTTCCTCCTCTTCCTTGCTCTCTCCCCCTCCCTCCCTGCCTCTTCTTTTTCCTCTTTTTCATTCTTTAAAATCTCTCTCCAAGCCTGGCATGGTGGCACATACTTGTCATGCCAGCAGCAGGATCCTGAGTTTGAGGCCAACTGTAGGCTAAATAGTGAGTCCCAGGCCAGCCTTGGCCATATAGCAAGACCCTTTCTCAAAGGAAAAAAAAAATATTTCTCTGGGATGGAGAGATGGCTTAGTGGTTACTAAGCTGCTTGCCTGCACAGCCTAAGGACCCATGTTTGACTCTCCAGATCCCATGTTAGCCAGATGCACAAAGGTGAGGCACGTGCAAGGTCACACATGCCCACTAGGTGGCGCAAGCATCTGGAGTTTGATTACAGTGGCTGAGGTCTTGACTTCTCCCTCCCTCCCTCTCTCTCTCTGAAATAAAAAAAATTGAAAAATTGAAAAAAATCTTTCTCCAGATTCAGTCCAGCAAATGAGATTGAGTGGCATATGATAATTGCAGGAATTCACCTGGTAGGGGGTAGAGGCTCTGGGATTAGGAAGGAACTAGGTAAGAGAAATGGACCAGTGTTTTTTTTTTTTTTTTTTTTTTTTTTTTCCTGAAGAGGCCAGACCTGTGCCAAGCGTCTGTCCCAAAGTAAGAGACATCCAAAATGTTCATGGCTCCTTCTTTTGCCACAAAACATAATGTTTCTTCAAACATTTTTCTTTTTCTTTCTTTCTTTCTTCTTAAATATATATTTTTTAAAGGGTGTAGGGAGAGAGGAAATCTTTTTTTTTTTTTTTTTTTTTTTTTTGCGAGGCAAGCCCAACAGACTGGCTATTGCAGTCAGGTTCGCATTGCTGACAGAAAGCACCTGACCAAAAGCAGCTTGTAGGAAAAAAGGTTTATTTTGGCTTACAGACTTGAGAAGCTCCATGATGGCAGGGGAAATGATGGCATGAGCAGAGGGTGGACCTTACCTCCTGGTCAATATCAGATGGACAACAGGAACAGGAGAGTGTGCCAAACACTGGCAAGGGGAAACTGGCTATAATACCCATAAGCCCGTCCCCAACAATAAACTCCCTCCAGGAGGTGTTAATTCCCAAATCTCTATCAGGTGGGAACCTAGCATTCAGAACACCCAAGTTTATGGGGGACACCTGAATCAAACAGCCACATTCCATCCCTGGCTATAAACTGATAACCATCCATGATATAAAATGGAATGCATTCGGTCCAACTTTAAAAGTCCCCATTTTTTAAAATCAATCCTAATGATGTTCAAACATTCCCATAATCCAAGGTCTTTTAACTGAGCCATAATATTAAAAAAAAAATCCCCCTAAAACCCATAATGGCATAGAATATACATTCACACTGCAAAAGATGGCATTGGGCATAGCAATGACATATTTAACCAATACAAGATTTCAACAGGCAAATATCAAACTCTAACTCCAAGTCCAACAACTATAGTCAGTAACAAGTTTCCAAGTCTGATAATTCTAACCAGCAACAAGTCTCTGGAGTTCCAATTCCAACCCTCCAGCTAGGCTACTTAGTCTTGGAAAACTTCGTCTGGGGCCGGCAGCTCTCCTTGGCAGCCATCTCATGGTCCTGGCATCTCCACTGGGTCTCCACTGCAATCCACAGTCCATCCTCACAGCTCCATTGGGTCTCCATGCAGGCATCCAGCAAACCTGCTTCACACTGCCCATGGCCGTTTCCAAAACACAAGACCATGTTGCAAATTCAATGACCCTCTCTTTCCTGCACTTCTTATACTCCATAATACCAGGTGGGATGCCAATTTGTTAAGCCAGGGGGGAATAAAGCAGACCTTGAAGAACAGGACACTCCTTCAGCATTCAGGCCCTTTCAACAGACTGTATTCTTTCTGTGGTTCCAATGCAGGGCAGCTGGCCAATCTCAAAGGTTGTAATCTCTCATACAATTGCAGCTGAACAGGCAGAAGTTTCAGCCCAAAGATTTCATGTTTTTCTGTGCCATGTCCCTCTGCACACACCAGTCCATTTCTACACACTGCAACCCTGCACAAAGTTCTCAGGACATGGGCATAACAGCAAACCTCTCACACAAACTGCTTCTAGCCCAGTCCAAGCAAAGCTCTTTCTCACCCTCTTAAGCCAAACCTCACAGTCCTTAGTTCTTACTGCACTCAGGTCTTTCAACTCTGACCAGAATAGTCCATCAAGCTACACTTTCAGCAGTACAAGGCATCTCTTAGGCCAAGGTTTCAAATCCTTGCACATTCCTCTTGAAAATCATCTCCAAAAGGCCAAAGCCACACAGTCAGGTTTCAAGCAGCAATGACACCACTCTTGGCACCAACTTTCTGTTGCAGTCAGGTTCACATTACTGGCAGAAATCACTCGACCACAATTAGCTTGTGGGAAAAAGGGTTTATTTTGGCTTACAGACACAAGGGGAAGCTCCATCATGGCAGGGGGAAATGATGGCATGAGCAGAGGGTGGATATCACCTCCTGGCCAACATCAGGTAGATAACAGGAATAGGAGAGTATGCCAAACACTAGCAAGGAGAAAACTGGCTATAATACCCATAAGCCCACCCCCAACAATACACTGCCTCCAGGAGGCATTATTTCCTGAATCTGTATCAGCTAGGAACCTAGCACACAGAAAACCTAAGTTTATGGGGGACACCTGAATCAAACCACCAGACTGGCCTTTTTTGGTTTGTTTTTGAAGGTAGGATCTCACTTGAGCCAAGGCTGACCTGGAATTCACTATATAGTCTCACAGTGGCCTCGAACTCTCACCTATCCTCCTACCTCTGCCTCCCCAGTACTAGGATTGAAGGTGTGCGCCACCACGCCCAGCTTACTGGCCTATTTTTTTATGCAAAAGAGTGAGAATGAGTGACAGAGAGAGGGAGAAATTGGTGTGCCCAGAACTCTAGCCACTGTAATCAAACTCCAGACACGTGTGCCACCTTGAGTGCATGTGTGTGTGACCTTGCATGCTTGAGTCACCTTGTGCATCTGGCTTATGTGGGACCTGGAGAGTCAAGCATGGGTTCTTAGGCTTCTCAGGTAAGCACCTTAACCGCTGAGCCATATCTCCAGCCCTCTTTTTCTTTTTGTATGTGTGTGGGGGGTATGTGTGCATGTGTAGATTTGCACGTGTGTGTATGTATGCATGTGAAGGCCAGCGGTTGAAGTCAAGTGTCTTTCTCCATCCTTCTACACTGTATTTATTGAGACAGAGTCTCTCATTTGAACCCAGGACAGAACTCAGGTCATCATGCTTGTGTGACAAGCTCTTTTACTGACTGTGCCTTCTTCCCAGTCCCCAAATAATTTTTCAGAAGTAAAAAAGGACAGGCTACCCATCCCTTGACTCCTTTCCTTTCTCTTGCCCTTCTTGCTGCTCCTCAACTCTTAGAATTGAACTGGGCTAGAACAGTTTCTGCTAAGTGAGGTCAGTGATGTTGAGGGACATCTCTTCCATGACGATATTGACAGTTCCAATGTCTCCGAGAGTCCTCTCATGGTCTCCTGTCACCATGGTAGTAATAGCAATACCCTTAACAGCTAAAATGTCTTCAGTGGCTCAGTGGCTGCAGTTCTCCCTCTGTAGGAAAGTCATGGTTAATGACAACTACACATCAGGGGCTCCAGTTTGCAGGCCAATGGTGATAGTTACTTTGCTAGAGCCTGAATGAAACTCTCTCCTTTCTGCCATATCTCCAGGCACATAGACAGTGGGGTTTCAGGTGTGTATATTCTCAGTCAGTCAATTCACCTTCCTTCTGGTGTTGCTGCAGATGACTATCTGAGAGATGATCAGGGTCTTATACAAGCCACACAGGCTCGGCCTCTATTCCTCTTGTTCAATATAGTGCCATTGTTTGCAGATGGCCTCCAGGGCCAACACTTCCTCCCCCTTCCATTCCTTTTCCTCCTCCATCTTTTTCAGACAAAGAACTCACTATGTAGACAAGTCTGGTCTCAAACTTGTGGCAATCTTTCTCATTTCTGCTTCTGCAGTGCTGGGATTATAGGAGTGTTCCACAATATCCAGTTCCTTTGTTGTTGTTGTTTTGTTTTTTTTTTTTAAAAAAAAACATTTCATTTTTATTTATTTATTTGAAAGAGAGAGAAAAAGAGGGAGAGAGAGAGAGAGAGAATATGGGTGTGCCAGGGCCTCCAGCTGCTGCAAACGAACTCCAGATGCACAGACGCATGTGCAACCTTGTACATCTGTCTTATGTGGATCCAAGGGAATCCTGGTTTTGAAGGCAAGTGCCTTAATAGCTAAGCCATATCTCCAGCCATCCCCCCCCACTTTTTTTGTATTTTTGTTTTTCGAGGTAGAGTCTCACTCTAGCCTAAGCTGACCTGGAATTCACTATGTAGTCTCAGGGTGGCCTGGAACTCACAGCAATTCTCCTACCTCTGCCTCCCAAATGCTGGGATTAAAGCCATGTGTCACCATGCCTGGCTCACTCCCCCCTTTTTTTTTGAGGTAGGGTTTCACTCTAGCCCAGGCTGACCTGGAATTCACTATGTAGTCTCAGGGTGGCCTAGAACTCACAGTGATCCTCCTACCTCTGCCTCCTGAGTGCTGGGATTAAAGACATGTGCCACCACACCTGGTCTAACCCTTCCTTTTTTGAGAAAGAAAGAGGCGGACAGAGGGCTGGAGAGATGGCTTAGCAGTTAAGGTGCTTGCTAGCGAAGTCTAAGGACCCAGTTTTGATTGTCCAGGTCCCAAGTAAGCCAGATGCACAAGGTGATACATGCATCTGGAGTCCGTTTGCAGTGGCTAGGGGCCCTGGCATGCCCATTCTCTCTCTCTCTCTCCTCTCTCTGTCATAAATAAATAAATAAATAAATACTTGAAAAAGAAAGAGGCAGGCAGAGAGAGTGAGCATGGGCATGCATACAGAGCCTCCTGCCACTGAAAACCAACTCCAGACACCTGCATCACTTTGTGCATCTGGTTTTATGTGGGCACCAGGGAATCAAACCTGGGCCATCAGGGTTTTCAAGCAAGCACCTTTAACCACTGAGCCATCTCTCCAGAACTTAACCCTTCCTTCTTCACAAGAACCTGAATGAAGTCCCCTGTGAACTTCTTTTTTATAAAATTTTATTTTATTTGTTTGTTTGTTTTTTGTTTTTTTGAGGTATGGTTCTCACTCTAGCCCAGGCTGACCTGGAATTCACTACGGAGTCTCAGGGTGGCCTCAAATTCATGGCGATCCTCCTACCTTTGCTTCCTGAGTGCTGGGATTAAAGGCACACGCCACCATGCCTGGTGCCTGTGAACTTCTTTGTCATCTCGGGTACATTGGATGGTATGCTGGCTACCTGGAGTGGTTATTGAGCTTTTGGAATATGTCAGAGACTTGGTCCTTAACATCTTAACATCTCATCAGATTCATCTGATCCAAACATCTTGGTGTTTTAGAAGCAGGCATCACACCAGACATATGGCCATGAGTGTCCACAATGATATGGGAGTCTCCATGTGCAGTCACTATACTTCAGCATTCAGGTCTGTGAGATAGCACCAGATAACTTTCTAATGCCATGTATCTTTTTGTACCTGCTGAGACAACTCTCTAGTGGGTGCCAGGACTAAGGTGTAGGTGGCTTTTAGAATCAATTTAATCGTCTGTAGAGCTAATATGACAAATGTGGCCATATTCCAATGGTCCCAGCTTGGGCTTGAGTGATCACGACATAACCTTTGCTATAAGGAAGATTGATTTGTTATTAGATATCAGAGGGCTTCTCAAAACTACAGTCAAGCTGGGCAAGGTGGCGCATGCCTTTAATCCCAACACTCCTGAGGCAGAGGTAGGTGGATCACTGTGAGTTCAAGGCCACCTTGAGACTACATAGTGAAATCCAGGTCAGCCTGGGCTAGACTGAGACCCTACTTTGAAAAAACCTACCGTCAAAGGGTGAGGTTGGGGATATACCTGAGGAGTATAGTGCTAGGATTGCAGACATGTGCCACTTTCACCAGCTGAAAAAACTTATAATAGATATGCAACCCTGTGACATCTACAACATAAAAAGTGTTAATATTTGAGGGAGACCTGATGAAACCATATGTGGTATCTTAGGGGTGCTTCCATGTGTGAGGCCTTATCAGATGTGGTATCTTGGGGTACTTCCATGTGTCAGGCCCTGTGCTAGGTGCATTGTCTCAGATATTTCCTGAAGCTCCAGAAGGAAACTGGATTTCACAAAGGAGGAAAGTGGGTCTTGAAGGCCAGGTTCAAAGTATGTAGCCAGTAGACAACAGAGCTAGGGTTTGTATTTGAGATGGTTAATTGTGGGTCCCTGGATCCTCGGGGCCATGGTTCCCCGAAGGCAACCAGACAACAGTGGAGAGCAGGGTCTTGAGCGGCCGTGAGCACAAAGGGATGTACACCCCTGGCAAATGACTTGAGAGAGTAGTTCCCTTTATTCAATAGGGAAATGGGTATATAAGCAGTTGAGAGCAGGAAGAGGGTCCTATGGGGATTGGTGGGTTTAAAGGTTGCTAGCCAATGCCTAGAGATGTTCATTCCAGCATGTAGGGAGAGGGTCAGGTGATCTACATAGTGGTGGGAAGAGAGTCACAGCAGGATGGGCTGTGTAAAGGCTGCTGGCTGATGAGGAGTTTCCCAGGCAACTGGCCAAAGGTCACAGGGCTATGGGCAAAGCCCAAGTTCAGGTGTGCAGGGCTTGGAAAGGGAGTGGCCTCCTGTAGCCCAGGGCTCCTTAGCCATGCCTGGCAGCTCAGGCCCATCACTTGAAGGCTCCAGTCTGTGCCTGGCAGTGCCCAACAGTTAATCACTAGACAAAATTAGCCCTGTGGAGGCACTGTCAGCCCATTGACTGCTTTTAACCTGCCCCAGACCTTAGGGTGAAACTTTGAAGCAGGGGTCACATTTTTGCCACTGCCAAAACTCTGGAGTCACACAAGGAGTAACAAGGAGTCACTCTGGAGTCACACAGGGTGGGCAGTGCCAAGTGTGTGTTAACGGAAGGAGCCTTGTTGCAGGATATGGGATTCCAGGGGTTGGACCTGTGCTGTGGTGGTCTCTGGACCTGTTGGGACCAGGGAATCCCAGAGCCTTTGTTTAGTTTGAGGGTTTGATCTTGCCCCAAAGTCAGATAGAGGAACCTTCTTTTAGTTCAGGATGATTCCGTTAGTCTTTAAATGAGGTGTTTCTGAGTCCAGAGTTGTGTTCTCTACTGAAGGAAAGCAATATAAATTAGGCCTGCCTGCCTGCCTAAGGACCAGGGAGGGCAGGAGAGGCCCATCAAGGTAGATCAGAAAGGCATGTCTGAGTTTTCCAAACCATTCCTGACAGAGGTATGGCCAGAGACTAAGGTTAGGAGAGGTGGTAGCAGGCACCATCTAGTCCTGTCTTTGGATAAATGACCTTGAGTCTGGTACAATTCTTTTTTTTTTTTTTTTTTTTTAAGTAGGGTCTTGCTCTAGCCAGACTGACCTGTAATTTACTATGTAGTCTCAGGCTGACCTGGACCTCAATCTTCCTACCTTGACCTCCCAAGTGCTGGGAATTAAAGGCATGGGCTACCACACCCGGAATGTCTAGTACAATTCTTTTATTGGTCTTGCCAGATCTTTATTGGTAAAAACTTCGGTGCTATATTAACAGTCCCTTTCAAGCTCCGGGAGTGTGCTATGATTAAGATGTTATTTGTTTCATCTAAAACTCATGCTAAAGTTTGACTCATAATTTAACAGTGCTCAGAGGTAGGTAGGGCCTAAGAAGTGACTAGGTCATCAAGAGGGCTTAATGCCTTTCTCATGGGTCTTGGGGACTGAATTAGTTTTTGAGAATAAGTAAAGGAAGGCTGCCCTGGTGCTTTGTCTCTTTTCCTGCCTGTACCCATTTGTCCTCTGGCTGTGAGATTTCCACCAGAAGCTGAGCAGATGCTAGCACCATGCTTTCAGCTCCAGAGCTTGGAGCCAAAATAAATTTTCTTTATAAACTATCCATTCTCAGGTATTTTGTTATAGCAACAGAACCTCTCTAAATTGTAACTCCCTTGTGTAGAAAAGTGTTTATTTCATAAATCAATACATGGAAAGCCCTTAAATAGTGACTGGCACATAGGCCATGCCATATTAGCTATTTTTATTACTTGCACAGATATGTCAAGTAGCTCTGAAGAAATGTAGTCTCAAGGTAGCCTCAAATTCATGGTGATCCTCCTATCTCTGCCTCCCAAGTGCTGGGTGTGTGCCACCATGCCCGGCTGATTTTTTTTTTTTTTTTTTTTTCTTTTAGGTAGGGTCTCACTCTAGCCCAGGCTGACCTTAAACTCTCTCAGTAGTACCTGCCTCTGTCTCCTAAATGCTGGGATTAAAGGTGTGTGTGCCACCACACCTGGCTTTCTTAAAATCTTTTCTTCCCTTCAAGGTAGGGTCTTTCTCTCTAGCCCATGCTGACCTGGAATTCACCATGTAGTCTCTGGCTAGCCTTGAACTCATAGCAATCCTCCTACTTCAGCCATCTGGCTTAAGTTTATTTATTTTTTAAGGGAGATTTTAATTAAAAGTGCAGGATATCTTGCTGTGCTAAGGGAACCTGGAGGGAGTGGTCCTTATCCAAGTTAGATTTGTCATTTTCTCTATCTATCTATCTATAATTGTTTTTCAAGATAGGGTTTCACTCAAGCCCAGGCTGACCTGGAATTCACTATAGAGTTTCGGGGTGGCCTCAAACTCTGGCAATTCTACCTCTGCCTCCTGAGTGTTGGGATTAAAGGCATGTGCCACCACACCCAGCAAAACATATTTATTTTTGTAGTTTTTTATTGGGGGGGGGAGAGAATGAATTGGTGCACCAGGGCCTACAGCTACTGCAATCAACTCCAGATGCATGTGCCACCTTGTGCTCCTGTGTGACCTTGTGTGCTTGCATCACCTTGCACATCTAGCTTACATGGGACCTGGACAGTTGAACATGGATCCCTAGGCTTTGCAGCAAGTGCCTTAACTACTAAGCAATCTCTCTAGACCCCAAATATATTTTTATTTAAGAGATAGAGGTAGCAAATAAGTACACCAGGGCCTCTAGTCACTGCAAATGAACTCCAGATGCATATGCCACTATGTGCAACTGGTTTACATGGGTTCTGGGGAATTGAACCTGGGTCCTTGGGCTTCACATGCAAATGCCTTAACCGCAACGCCATCTCTCTTGATCAGATTTGTCATTTTCTTATGGGCAAGGAAATGCTCAATGATGAAGTCAAGTCTCACACAGTTGGAGGTAAAACTGGAGCTGAGTATCCTCTTACATGAAAATGATCCTATCCCCTGTCTCCCAAAGCTTACCTTTAGCTGCTGTAGTTCCTCCTGTTTTCCAGGTCTGTTTCTGATCCAATGTTCCCCAAGGAACTCTGTGAGGTTAGATGCCCTATCTGCCACATTCAAGTTATAGAGACAATGCTTGGGAAATGTTGCTGAATTAGATGTAAAGGAATGACTTGGCAGAGGTGGCCATGATGTGTGTTGATAAGCAAGGTCAAAGGCTTGAGGAGGGTTGTGGGCCTTTGGGAAGGGCAGCAAGGAGCTTGACCAAGTGTAGGTCTCCATGTTCACTGTGACAGTCGTATCATAGCACCTCCCAGGTCTCTGCCTCATCCTAAAACATGGGGAATTTAGCTTTCAAGAACTAACATACAGCCTGCACAATTTAATGTGGTTTTATTAAAAAGAGAGAGAGGAAGAAGAAAGAAAGAGAGAAGAAAAAAAAAAAAAGAAGAAGAAAAGCCAAACAAAAAGCTCAACCCAAGACCTCTGGGTTCTGGGAGCAGGTTAGGTCTGTAGGGAAGATACAACCTGGAAGACCTTAGAGGGCCTCTGCAGCCCTTGGACGAGCGAGAGCCTGGACACTGACAAAAAGCACAGCGCTTCTCCAGAGCTCCACCCCTCTCTGGGCCTGTGGTCATCTACTTCAAAGGTGGGGGGATCAACCCCTCCCAAAAGACAAGTGGGGGTTCAGTCCCTAGAAAAAAAGGCAAGGGTGGGCAGTTCTGGACGACCCTTAGGTCTCTTGTCAAAGTCATCAACCAGTTAGTTGGAAAGGAGAGGATGGCCCAGGGCTTGATGGAGCCTATCAGTGCCATCACAGAAGGTGGTGTTCAGCCGAAGCTGGGGAGGTGGGCTCAGATGCACAGATAGCCCTCCAAGTTGGGTCCGAGACTCAAGCCCCACGGGGAGGAAAAGGCCCTAGCAAGAAAGGACCTGGGGACAGTTTCCTCCTGGGAGGGCAGGATGGAGTAAGACCTGGGCTCCGGGAGGCAGGAGACACTCAGGAGCCCTGTGAACTGCGGGGCAGTGCTCGGATGGGCCGTGGTGGGGGATTATCCAGGACGGGTTCTGGCCTGGCCCGCACACCGCCGCGGCGCTTCTGCTTGCGCAGCAGGTAGTTCGAATACTGCACCTCGGGCATGGCCAATTTGAGACAGGCCTCGGTAGCTGGGCCAGCGCCGCCTCCGCCTCCGCCGGCGGGCAGGTCGTAGCCCATGATGTCCACCTTACGGCTGGGCTGCCAGGGCTGCAGTTGCTTGGTGCGGATCTGCGCGGCAGGACGCAGCACGGGCTCGTCGCCGAAACAGCGGCGCAGCAGGCGCTGGCGGGCCTCGCGCAGTTCGCGCGCCTCGCGCTCCACGCACGCGCGGCCGGCGCGCGCCACGCGGCGCCAGAAAGTGGCGTTGAAGTGGTCGTAGAGGCCGGCGTCCAGCGCGTTCCAGGCGCGCGCGGCTCGCGCCAGCGCCGCGGGGATGGTGGCCAGGCGCGAGGTGGCGGCGCGCGCGTTGAGCTTGGCGTAGAGCACGTCGTCCAGGTCCCAGGCCAGCAGGCGCCGCAGCAGCACCAACGACTCGTCGAAGTACTCGGCGATCATGACGAGCGAGAAGACCTCCTCCACCTGGCGGATGAGGCCCGCCAGGTAGGCCGCGTCGTCCCGAGGGCTGCGCTCGTTGTCGCCGCCCAGGTCGTAGGCCAGCGTGTTGTGCGCGAACATGGCGAAGTGTTCTCCGGGACGGTAGTAGGCCTCGGGCGCGCGCAGGAAAGCCTCGAGCGACGCGTTGGGCACGCGCCGGAAAGCCGGGCAGTACTGGTTGTAGTAGCTGAAGAGCGACTCGAACATGGCGGCCGGCTCTCGCAGGATGGTGATGTAGACTGTGCCGGGAGGCATGAGGCGCTCGAGCTCGGCGCGGTCGAAGCGTAGGTGGCTGGCGAGCACGTGCGGTGGCCTCGTGGCAGGGTGCACGAAGTGCGCCGAGAAGTTGCGCGGGTAGCAGAACTGGTGCTCGCAGCTGGGGTGCGGCAGGGCCACCGTCAGGTTGTGGCGTTCGGCGAAGCGGAACAGGATGTTCTGCACCGTCGTGCCAGCCGTCTTGTGCGTCTTCAGGAAGGCCACGGCCGTGTGCTTGGCCCGCAGCGGTGGGGACTCTTTCAGAGGTGGGCAACTCAGAGGGAACAGCTTGGGATACCTGCAAGGCCCAGGAGATTGTGAGAGGAGGCAATGCAAAGGTTGACGCTGGAACCTCTGTCTCTCCCAAAGGATGTACAGTATCGTGGCCCAGCCTGAGCTTGAACCATCGGAACAAGAGAGGCTGGTGGCTGACTACCTTCAAGATGAGCCCTGTCATCCTTGCTGGCCTCCTGATAGCGGTGCCCTCGTATGTTCTCCTTCCATCGAGTGTGACTAGACTTATGGATGTGCCTAAGCAATACAATAGGAATGATGGGGTGTCCCTTATATCAGGAAAAGTAGGGCTTCAATCTTCCTGTTTTTCAATTTTTATTTTTATTTATTAGAGAGAGAGAGGGCTCAAGCATGGGCACGCCACGGCCTCTAGCCACTGCAAACAGATTCCTGATGGATGTACCACCTCGTGCATCTGGCTTACGTAGGGATTGGGGAATCAAACCTGGGTCCTTTACAGGTGAGCGCCTTAACTGCTAAACCATATCTCCAGCCTCACTCCTGATTCTTTACCATCATGAGCATCAAGTGATGAAGGAAACTCTTAAGAGGCTTTGGGTATTCCTTATTTATAAATAAAAAATTTTATGTAAACTTAAAAAAATTCCCATTGGGAATTCCTGCCTGTGGCTGGTTTAGGGATCGCTGTGAGTTCGAGGCCAGCCTGAGAGTAGTGAATTTCAGGTCATGCCCAGCAAAAAAAAAAAAGAAGAAACCCTACCTTGAAAAAAAAATTCTAAAGTCACCAAAGAATTTGGCAAGGGACATTGAGCCCATTCATACTGTTCTTGGGAACAGACTATGTAAAAGATGGGGATGGTGAGGCCCTATAAGATGTACATATTGCATTCATATATTGAGTCAGGAGCAGTGGCCAGGTTCCCACTAGTCATCACAGGTACCATATATACATATAATTATATACATGTATATATAATTATATATTTAAATATATTTTATTTATTTATGTATTTGAGAGAGAGAAAGAGGCAGAGAGAGAGAATGGGTGCACCAGGGCCTCCAGCCACTGCAAACGAACTCCAGATGCATGTGCCCCCTTGTGCATCTGGCTTACGTGGGTCCTGGAGAATCGAACAGGGATCCTTTAGCTTTGCAGGCAAATGCCTTAACCGCTAAGCCATCTCTCCAGCCCCTTGTTTTTGTTTTTGTTTTTGTTTTTTGTGGTAGAGTTTCACACTAGCCCAGGGTGACCTGGAACTCACTATGTAGTCTCAGGGTGTCCTCGAACTTACGGAGATCCTCTTACTTCTGCCTCCCAAGTGCTGGGATTAAAGGCGTGGGCCACCATGCCTGGCTTCACAGGTGCCCTATATTAAGGTGGGTCACACATATCACTGAATATTCCCATTTTATAGATGAAGAAATCGGCTGAGAGAAGTGAAGAGCTTTGCCCACATAACAGGAACAGTGAGAAATTGTTTGCAGCCCACTGGGGAGACACTCAGCTATGATGCTGTAAGAAGGACTCAAGTTAGATTTGAATACCAGATAACTGGCTGGCTAGTTATATGACTTCAAGCAACTGGCTCAGTTGTTCCAATGGGGTCCAATCCCTGCGTGTGTGGCTGTAGAGGACATGTATGGAAAACACTTCAAAGTACCGGGAAGGTACAAAGTTCAGAGGAGTTTTCTGGCAGGTGGAAGAATGGGAAGGGGAGCTCCCCTCCTCTTCTATTGCTAATTCATGAAAGTTGGGTTCTGGAGGACAGTAAGTTCCATGCAGCTTGGCCCCCCTCACAGAAGGCCCACCCACTTACCAGCTGAGTTGCGCCCCCTGGTGGATGAGGAGGCTTATGGTGCTGCACCCCAGCACCAGCAGCAGGATTTTCCTGCGGCTCATCTTGGTGGCCTGCTGCAGGCGCTGGAGGATGGGTGGCATGGTGGAATGCCCACTCCTGGACCAGCCAGGGCCTTGCTATCCAGGACTTCCTTCACCCGTGCTCATGGGGGCTCCTGGGGTTCTGGTATCAGGGCCAGTGTTCCCAGAAGCGTGGCAAGACAAGGATGCAGACAGATTTGCAGTGGGCAGAAGAGATGGAGCCAGGCTCTAGGAGGACTGCTGCAGAGGAGAGCTCCAATGAGTATGGTGAGCAGATAGGCCAGGGCATATCGGATTCCTGCCTCTTATCATCAAGACCCTATCTCCTCACCGGTCCAGATAACCTAGTCTTGGGTGGAATTACAGGGTCTGGGATGTGGCCAGCCCTTCAGACTATAGCCATTCTATCTCTTGAGCCCTGTGTCTGTGTCTTGGACTGTCCCTAACTCATCTTTGTCTCATGACCAGTAACTGCAGAGCTGGCCCTCAGACTGTGCTTTCTGTTTTTAAAGTCCTTAGACCTGATGTGTGCTATTGCCATTCAAAACTGATTTCTCCATTCCTGCCTGGCCTGGCAGTTCTACACGCTGCTGAGCCCTGAGCCTTCCTGGCTGGGCTCCCATGCTAAGGGCCCAGTACTGATAAATCCAGGAGGTAAAGAAGGATTTGAAATCCTAGAACACTGTCTGGATTCCATCCTCAGACACTTAAAACCCAGGTGGCCCCATCAGCTGACTGTGGTGCAGGTGCTTGGCCAAGGCAATGGGTGGCAGCCTGGGAGGGGTGGGACAGGGGTGGTAGAGTATAGCTGTGGCTACAATTTGTTGACCTGCTGAGAATTTCCAGCAGGAGTTGAGACTCCATTCTAGGTAAGCACAGGAGCCAGCTTTCTGGCCAGTCTCCTTTCCCTGCAAGAATGTACTGGCTCAAGGGCAGTAGCCCAGGCCTTGGCAGTCCATGTGGAAAGTCACTTTCATCAGTCATGCCTGCCCCCAGGCTAAGGTGAGTCTGTCTCACCTCTGGAGCATGTGTCCAGGCTTAGACTCAGCTTCAAACCCACACACTCCTTTCCAACTGGGAGGAGGGCTTGCAATCTTATGGGCATGTGCAAGGTGTGGAACTAGGACACCTGGTCCCAGGAGGGCTGAGGTAATATGACCATCACCTAGCTCTGATGCTCTGGGCTTGGTTCCCACCCCTACCTCCCACCCCATTAATCCCAGATTACATTTAAACCTATTTAGGTGGAAAGACGTCCCATTTACACTTCCTCTTATCTCTGGGCCCCATCACCTGGTTTCCTTCATCAGCCTGCAGACAAACATTCTCCAGGAGCCCAGAGGGTAGAAGGTCTGACCACAGAGGGCAACCAAGGGTACACAGCGCAGTAAGCCTAGGCCCTCCCTAACTTTAGGGATTTCTGTAGTTGGCCTGCAGGAGGAAGTCAAGTTCTTGGCTCTGTGAAGATTTATGCCTTCTGTGTTACAAATCCTGCCTGGAAAACTTGGTGACCAAATGGTTTCCCAAGGGACAAGTGGGGGGGGGGGCAAGTTTATTTCCACCTTTGTTAAATTTGCTGAAATCACCCTATTTCTCAGAGGAATGTAGGCCAGCCAAAGAGGCCAAGTCTAAGGGGAACTACAGCAGCCATTTCCCTAGCCACACAGAGAGTATGAAGGGGATGCCTGGTACACCCACCCATTCCACTCCCAGGACTTTATCTACTGCCTACAAGGCTTAGCTCTGGGAGTCAGCCAGATCCCAGTCTGAGGCCTGCCCGGGGGGAACAAGCCTTCATCAGTGCAGGAATTTCTTGTATACCAGTCCCCCACTCCAGGGATGGGAACTAGGGACTTTGGTTTGTGTATCATTTACGGATACCACCTGGTCTATTCCTTTGCAGCTTCTACAATTCCAGAGTTTTTAGGACAGTGGGGCTCACCCTGCCTTGGGATCAGTGCTTCCTGGGCTTGACTTGCAATCCCTCTCCCATTCTGTGTTGTGGCTACTGCCACCTTTCCAGAAAGCAAGGCATATTTTTCTCTGTGACAGACCTTCAGGTATTTGAAAGCACCAACCCTGTCTCCTCTGGATGGGCATCCAGCCAGGCAAGCCATTCCAGGTCTGGACAGAGGGTACCACTTGGCCACTGGAGAAGGTCTGCCTTCCCTAGGTCAGGCTGCTGCAAGATGCCTCTTTTGGAGATAGACTCAGTAGTAGTGGAAACCATGAGGAGCCAAGTAGAGTGAGTTTCCCTTCGGTTGTAAGGCCGAAGTAGGTAGGTGGCCATGCTGCTGGGCCTAACTTTAGAGCAATTGCCTTAGTTACTGTCCTCAGAGACTTCAGACTACTCCCCCCAGTATCTTCTCCATAGAAAGAGGTCCTCTTGCCATCCTGGGTAGGTCAGGGTGCCAGCCTTATCAGAATAGCAGTGCTAATTTTAGAACAATCTACCTCAGACTGCTGCCCAGTTTTGAAAATTGCTTTCTTTTCTCCAGGGAACCAAAGAAGAAATGGTATAGTCAGTCAGAGCTTTGGAAACTGGCCCGGGTGCCCACCCACTCACAAATAATCCCGTTCTCCTCTTTCCCCTCTGAGCTTCAGGGCTGACATTGATGTACTTAGAGGAGGGGCTGCCTTGGCCTGGACCACTGAGACCTGACTTCCCAATGACCCCGACTTGGGGTATGGCACAGCCCAGAGAGGAGTGAAAGGGAGCCAGGGACCCAGAGAGGAGAGGGTGAGGTCAAGGAAGGTAGCACATTAGGGCCTAGGAGATCGAATATCTTCAGTTCCCATTCCCCACCCCCAGCCTGCATCAGGTCCCCCCCCCCAGCCTTCTCTCTCTGTTACCCACCCCCGCTTCATCCCTGCCTCTGAATTCCTTTCATCCTCTTTTCTCCATCACTACCCACCCCACCTTACATTCCCTCAGTTTCACCCCAGTCTCTCACAGGGCTATGGTCTCTGGGGTCTGGTCACCGTAGTGGACAGGCCACATTTGCCCTCTCAGCGTCTCTTTTGCTCCCTGCCGGTAGCATGCCCGTCTCCTCAAGATCTCAAGGCACTAGGTCCCCACGACAGACACTCTCCGGGGGACTGCCTCCCTGTGCGGTCCACCTCGCCCCCCCCCCCCCCAAGCCCAGGCCGGTCACTGCAGTACTCACGCCGTGCGCGCGGGCTCTGCCTCCGACTGGGTTGTGTGTGTGTGTGTGTATGGATGCCCTTCACTCCTGGACCCTGGTCCTGAAACCCGTACAGTCCTACAGTCCGAGGGCGCCAGGGGCCCTGAGCGCAGAGTGCCGGTTGCTTGCCTCGCTGCGCCTGGATGGGATCAGGTGGCAGCAGCGTCCGTCTGCTTAGCTCGGCTCCTCTCGGCTCTGCCCGCCGCCCGCCCGTCCCCCATCTCACACCGGAGGCGGGGCGGGGGCGGGGGCCCGGGTGGCTCAGGGGAGGGGGAGAGGAGAAGCAGTGCGAAGGGGAGGGGGACCCCCGCGACTCGCCCGCTGCCAGTGAGCATTCTCCAGTGGCATCTTTGGATGCGGGCATCTTCTCGCTGCAACCTTACAGAGCTCAGCACGGATGTGGCCAGTTCCCTTCTCTCCATCTGAAAGGGAAACTGAGGCTGGGAAGGTACCTGTATACTCTTATTACTGGGCATTTCTGGGCCCTGCTGGTCATCCTTGGGCTGGTGGAACCTCTTTTGAGGAGGCAGGCCCCTCTCTTGTTCTTGCATCTCTAGTAGAGAAAGCTCCAACCCTGTCTAGTCCCATCTACTCTCACTACCACTTCCCTTTAAACCTGTCCCCAGCACCTGAGGCAGCTCGCCCACTCCTTGCCAGGACTCCAGAGGGCTTACTCCTGACCACAGTTTTTGTTAGACTGGGGTTCCTGCCCAGGCACCTTGCCCAATTCAATGCTGGTAGTACTAGTCCATCCTGGAATCAAGAGAAATTTCCCGGAATCCTGTTACTTCCAGCTTTGAGATGGGTAGCTGTTCCTGGAGCTTCTTGTGGGCTTCTTAGTCCTCAACTCCTGAACAGCAGCACCACCCCAAATTGTGTTAGAACCAAGAGCCCCCCAACATTTGGTTCTGAGGCTGGCATGGACCCTGCTTTCTCCTTCATTCTGGACTAGGTAAGGAAAAGAATCTGGAGCTGGGACAGCCACCTAAAGCTGGGACTCAGTGCTCCCCTTTGGGCTCATAAAGGCAATAGGTAAGGTATCATGTAAGGATCCTTGCAAAGGAAAAGGGAATAAGGATTTTGAATTAAGGGATCTTGTTGGGCGTGGTGGCTCACACCTTTAATCTCAGCACTTGGGAGGCAGAGGTAGGAAGATCACCATGAATTCAAGGTCAGCCTGAGACTACACAGTGAATTCCAGGTCAGCCTAGGTTAGAGGGAGACCCTGCCTCAAAAAACAAACAAACAAACAAACAAACAAAGAAAAGAAAGAGGTCTTATCAGCTTTTCAGTCTTCCCTTAACCTTCTCTGCTCTGCAGTTTGGGGGAGCACCCTGTCTGCATCCCAGGATTACAGTGATAAACTCAGACCTCACTTATTGTGTCCCTTTCTGGCTCTAGCTAGATTACCCATCAGTTCTGTTTATCCTGCCTTAGAGACCTGGCCCACCCTCTATCCCAGTACATTGAGGCACCATCCTCAGATGACCTACTCTGGGCTCTCCAGTTACAGGGAGCAGAGCCCTCCTTTGGGCTACAAATGGTTCTGCCTGAATGGACTAACAAGCTGAAAGGAAGGGCACCACTGCTCTTTCTTTTGTGTTGACCTTTCTGTCTTTGGCATCCCCCCAACCCTTCCCCAAGTGGCCTGGGGTAGTAGTGGTGGTGATGAAAGGGGGAAGTGTCAAGGTGTAGGTAGGGGTGAAAACAAGAGCTACCCTTTCTTGGCCCAGTCCTTTCCTCTCTTGAATCTCACCTTCCCTACAACTGGTTCCCCATTCTTCCCCACCTTCCCAGCCACTTATCTATTGGGGACAGCTGATGAAATGAAGCTGGTCAAAGAGAAAAGATCTGAAGGGTGTGGGTAGGTGAGAAATGAGACCATTTCACTTGCACCCCCCTTCCTTATTCATTGCACACCCAAACAAGTTGTCAGTGAGGGCAGAACTAGTGGCAGAGATGGAGAGAGAAACTGAATTGATGAGACAGGTGTAAGTTGGACAAGAAGTGAGGGTCAAAGATAAAAATCCTCTTTGGGCCATTCAGGAGGCTGAAGTAGGAGGATTGCTATGAGTTCAAGGCCATCCTGAGACTACATAGTGAATTCCAGATCAGCCTGGGCTAGAGTAGGAACCCTACCTCAGGAAGAAAAGAGAGAGCGAGATAAGGACTGGAGTGATGGCTTAACAGCTAAGGCATTTGCCTGCAAAGTCAAAGGACCCAGGTTTGACTCCCCAGGACCCAAGTAAGCCAGACGCAGAAGGTGGCACATGTGTCTGGAGTTTGATTACAGTGGCTGGAGGCCCTGGCATGCCCATTCTTTATCTCTTTCTCTTGTCTCTCTTGGTCTTATCTCTTTCTCTTTGTCTCTCTTTCAAATAAATAATTAAAAACAAAAAGCAGGGCTGGAGGGATGGCTTAATGGTTAAGGCATTTGCCTGCAAAGCCAAAGTTTCCAGAATTGATTCTCCAGGACCCACATTAGCCAGATGCACAAGGTGGCACATATGTTTGGAGTTCGTTTGCAGTGGCTGGAGGCCCTGGCATTCCAATTCTCTCTCTCTGTCTCCCTCTTTCAACCTGTCAAATAAAATAAGTAAATAATAATTTTTTTAAAAGATAAAATCCTGTTAGGTTCTTTTCTCTCAGTTTTATTTATTTGGTGCCTCTGATGCTCGGTAAGATCACATGCCTGCTGCTGTTTAGGGGGACTGAGGGAGGGCGGGCAAGAAACTTAAAAATGAAGTTGGGCTCACACCTATACATCCCAGCTTTCGGGAGGTTGAGGCAGGAAAATCCCTGCCAGCCTGAGCTACATAGTGACTTCCAGGACAGCCTGGGCTACAAAGTGAGATTCTATCTCAACAACCAACAAACAAAGGGACTAGAGAGACGGCTTAGCGTTTAAGGCACTTGCCTGCAAGCCAAAGGATCCAGGTTCGATTCTCCAGAACCCACATAAATCAGAGCACAAGGGGGCACATGCATCTGAAGTTAATTTGCAGTGGCTGGAGGCCCTGGCAAGCCCATTCTCTCTCTCCCTCCCTCTTTCTCTCTCAAATAAATAAATAAAAAATATATTTAAAAAACCCAACACCGAGCTGGGCTTGGTGGTGCAGGACTTTAATCCCAGCACTTGGGAGGCAGAGGTAGGAGGATCACCGTGAGTTCGAGGCCACCCTGAGACTACATAGTGAATTCCAGGTCAGCCTTAATTACAGTGAGACCCTACCTCAAAAAAAAAAAAAAAAAAAAAAAAAAAAAAACTGGAGCAGGGCACTGTACAGCACAACTGCAATTGCGAGTTCCAGGCTAGTCTGGACTAGTGACACCGTGCGGGGGCGGGGCGGGGTGGAGGAGACTTAAAAAATGAAAGATGGCTGGGTTTGGTGGCACACGCCTTTAATTCCAGCAATTTGGGAGGCAGAGGTAGGAGGATCGCCGTGAGTACTAGCCTATCCTGAGAGACTATAGAGTGAATTCCAGGTCAGCCTGGGCTAGAGCGAGACCGTACTTCGAAAAAAAAAAAAAAAGTGGAAAATTAAAATGTTTTATGAAAACTACCAGAAAGGAAGGCAAACGAGAGGTAGCTTGGCGGAGAAGACATCTGAGCCAGCCTGAAAGATGGAAAACGTGGCTTCAATGTCGCCCTTCCCCCAGGTCAGCAGCTGGAGCCCAGCCCGGCGGGTCGGTTCCTCTGCCGGCTCCGATCCCTTTTCGACCCATTCATCCATGCCAGGACCGGGGGCGGGCGGGCAGACAATCACACACTGTTTTATCAGAGGCATCGGCTCCAAGCTCGAGCCTGGCGCCCGCAGAGCGCAGCCGCCGGGGAATGAATCTCTCTCGGGGCCTCCTTCGGGACGTGGGTTTCAGGGCCTCTCAAGTCCAAACAGGGTATCGGGCTGCAAGGCTGGACGTGCTTTCGGACAGGCGAGACGCTGAGAGCGCGCTGGGAGGCTCTTCCACGGCCAAGTCAGGGAGGGTCCGGGGCTTGCAGGCACGACTGATGCCTCCAGATCACCGCGCACCGCCCAGGTCCTACAACTCCCAGAAAGCTCCGCGGCCTTCTTCCGTCACATCCTGGAAGAAAGGCGGGGGTGGGTCTCAACCGAACTACCTTCCAACCACAAAGAGGACGTGGCGGACGACACTACCGGAAGTTCCCGGAAGTAGGCCGAGAGGCTGGCTTGAGCTTCCGCGTTGATCGCGCGCCTTCCTGCAGCCAAGATGGCGGCGGAGCATCCCGAGGCTCCCAAAGGAGAATTGCAACTGCCCCCGCCGCCACCTCCAGGCCATTATGGAGCCTGGGCTGCCCAGGAGCTTCAAGCCAAACTGGCAGAGATCGGAGCTCCAATCCAGGGTGAGGAGCCAGGGAAGGCAAGAGGGGGCTGCGTGGGCCTCGGAGAAGTGGAACCTGGTTACTCGGAAGACTCAGGGGCGGGCGGGGGGCCGGAGACAAGCCGCTAGGACCCGACCTGGCCGGTTCCCTTGCCCCGGCCCGACCTGACCTACTGTTCCCGTGCTTCACCCCACAGGGAGTCGCGAGGAGCTGGTCGAGCGTCTGCAGACCTACACCCGCCAGGTTAGTGTTGGCAGGGGTTTTAGGATAGGCCAAACTTCAAAACCCTTCCCCGTTGGGTTTGTAGTCTTCGCACAGCAAGCAGGGGGCTTGACCTTTTTGTCAGTTCTTGCCGTTGTCTGCTGTGTTGTAATCGCTTCTATTCATGTTGGTTCTTTCGAGTGCTAGCCTAAGCTCTGTCAGACCGGCTTTGGGTACATTTTTGTTGAATGAATGGGAGAGAAGGCCTATCAGCCCCTCGGACTTACCTAGAGCCCTCCTTTCTCTTGCAGACAGGCATCGTGCTTAATCGGCCGGTTTTGAGAGGGGAGGATGGGGACAAAGCTGCGCCCCCTCCCATGTCCGCACAGGTAAGGAGTTTGTTCTGTTTTATTGGATCCTTTCTGTTCTGGGTGGCCCACTCGCCCATGCATTGTACTGGAGATGCAGCTGGCAGATGGGGCTGCGTGGGGAAGTGGGCCTGTGAGACAAGTTTGCGACCTCTTCACTTCTGTCGTGGTGCCTATATATGTCTGCCTCTTTCACCAGTGTCTGCTCCTCCAAATTCGACTTGTTATTCAAGATTCAACTTGATATACCTGGAAGTCTGACTTGTTGTCCCCCCACTTGGAAGTAATCACATTCTCTGCTCCCCCAGGCATAATTTTCAATGTTATTCAGTGAGACATTGAGGGATCATGTCCTGGTTTGATTATTTGGCTCCTGCATTTAGTTAACTCAGTGTAGTTTGCAATAGCCTAGTATGTTGGTTCCTATTTAATTAAGTTCCTTCTGAATGTAGGATTTGATTCTCTAATATAGTGGCTTTGACCTGGGTTCTATTGGTCTGTGTGTATGTGAGGGGTTGGGGTAAGGAGTCCCTAGATATTTTTTGGAGGTCTCAAACCTTCTGAAATTGAATGCAAAATATATGTTCATGATATTTTTCAATAGACCAATAGCTTTAAAAAAATTTTTTTTTGTTTTATTTATTTATTTATTTGAGAGCGACAGACAGAGAGAGAAAGAGGCAGATAGAGAGAGAGAGAATGGGCGCGCCAGGGCCTTCAGCCACCGCAAATGAACTCCTGGGGAACTGAACTCAGGTCCTTAGGTTTTGCAGGCAAGCACCTTAACCACTGAGCCATCTCTTCAGCCTATACTTGGAGTTTAAAAATATACATTTACTGGGCTGGGAAAATGGCTTAACGGTTAAGGCGTTTGCCTACGAAGCCTAAGGACCCCAGTTCGATTCCTCAGGATCCATGTAAGCCAATGCACAAGGGGGTGCATGCGTGTGGAGTTCGTTTGCAGTGGCTGGAGGCCCTGGTGTGCCCACTCTGTCTTTCTCTCTCTGCGTCTTCCTCTCTCTCTCAAATAAATAAATAAAATATTTAAAAAGTGTTTATTTATTTATTAGAGAATGGGGAAGAGGCAGATAGAAAGAGAGAGAGAGTGGGTGTGTCAGGGCCACCTTGTGCCATGTGGCTTATGTGGATTCTGGGGAATTGCACTTGGGTCCTTAGGCTTTGCAGGAAAGTGTCTTAACTGCTAAGCCATTTCTCCAGCCCATTTTTTTTCGGGGGGGGGGGTGTTTTAGGTAGGATTTTGCTCTACCTCAGGGTAGCCTTGAACTTCTAGGGAGATTCATCTACCTTTGCCTCCCAAGTGCTGGGATTAAAGGCATGTGCTACTACGCCCAGCTCTTTTTTCTTTGATACTACTACAGAGCATTCTTTATGGAGTACTGTATCAATTGACTTTGAATCTTGGCACCTGACTTGTTGAGTCCCCAACAGATGTTTGTAGAATGAATAAGTGCTGCCTAGTTTATAGTCATTTTTTTTCCACAGCTCTCTGGGATTCCCATGCCACCGCCACCTATGGGACTGCCCCCTTTGCAACCTCCACCACCACCACCACCACCTCCCCCAGGCCTTGGCCTTGGCTTTCCCATGGCTCACCCACCAAATTTGGGGCCCCCGCCTCCTCTTCGTGTGGGTGAGCCAGTGGCACTGTCAGAGGAGGAACGGCTGAAGCTGGCACAGCAGCAGGCAGCTTTGCTAATGCAGCAAGAGGAGCGTGCCAAACAGGTAGGACAAGTTGGAAGCCTGCACCTAGAACTCATTAGGTCCTTGCAGGGGAGTGGAGTCTCAGAAAGCTAGGCCCTGAAGCCAAGGCTTTTTGAGAAAATCTTGACCAAAGATTAGGACATAGGTCCTAGGCTAGAACAGTTGTGGCAGATTGGCCTGGGTCATACTGGTGCTGGTATGAGCTTCTTCTCTTTTTTAAGCAGGGAGATCATTCATTGAAGGAACATGGGCTCTTGGAGCAGCAGAAGCGGGTAATACCCCTCTCTCCCTAACCTTTGACCTCATGGTCCAGTTCATAGGATGTCACTTAACAGTGTTAGTGTTCAAATCAAAATGTTCCTTTCAAATTTTCTTTGGAAGCTGCTTTATTCACAATTAAGTTCTGGCATCTTTCAAAAGTTCATTTTTTTTTTCTCACAGTCCAGGGATTAGCAGATTACATAAAACCTGCTTTTATATAACTAAAAATGATTTTTGTGTTTTTAAAAGGTTATAACACACAAACAAAAAATATCTCTTCAAACCAAGCCGGGTGTGGTGGTGCACGCCTTTAATCCCAGCACTGGGGAGGCAGAGGTAGGAGGATTGCTGCGAGTTCAAGGCCACCCTGAGACTATGTAGTGAATTTCAGGTCAGCCTGAGCTAGAGTGAGACCCTACCTCGAAAAACAAAACAAAACAAAACAAAAAAATTTCTTCAAACCAAGAATATGTAGCAAAGTCCCTGTAAGCATAGCCCATAAAACTTAACATATTTACTCTTAGCCCATTACAGAAAAGATTTTCTTACTCCTGCCTGTCTTACATTATAACATTCTAGGTGCCTTGAGAGAACACTAAGCTAATTAGTAATTTTTATTGGATTTAGACTAAATATGAGTACAGGTTTAGGAATGGTCTAAAATATGTATTGTCTTACAGTTCACTGTAGCAGTTTTACCCACTTGGTTACTGGAGAGTATTAGAAAATAAGCACTAGGGGCAACAGGTCCAGAAATATGTGTGAAGTACAGCTTGGCCCAAATTCTGACAAATTTTAAGGAGTGGCTGTAAGAATCTATAATAGTTCTTTCTAAATATCTTTTGGAGAAGAAAACTCACTGAAAAGTAGAAGGTAGTATTAGCTAGGTAGTAAATTTTCTTGTAGGAATCAGAAGTTTCTTGGGGATTTTTTAAAAAAAGTTATTTCCAGGGATTTTCTGTTGTGATGAGAGGGCTTTGTTTTGATTAGTAACTTGGAGGTGTTACTAACCAAAGTGTCTGAGCCTATTACCTGGTTGAAAGAATGCATATGCCGGGGGTGGGGGAGTGTATCAAACCCTTTTTCAAGCTGGGTCTTTGTTCCTGCTTCCCTCCTGTAGGCAGCTGTGTTACTGGAGCAGGAACGACAGCAGGAGATTGCCAAGATGGGCACACCAGTCCCTCGGCCCCCACAAGACATGGGTCAAATTGGTGTTCGTACTCCTTTGGGTCCTCGAGGTAAGTTAGACCCTAGAGTGGAAAGGAAGAGCAACAACAGGGCTTTCAAAAGTTTTAAAAATTTATTTATTTGAGACAGAGGGGTCCAGATAGAGAGAATGGGTGCGCCAGGCCCTGTAGCCACTGTAAATGAACTCCAGGTCCATGTGCCACCTTGTGCATCTGCCTTGTGTGGGTACTGGGGAATCAAACCTGGGTCCTTAGGTTTTGTAGGCAAATGCCTTAACAACTAAGCCATCTCTCCCACCCTGTATTTTTTTTTAATATTTAATTAATTTATTTATTAGAGAGAGAGAGAGGAAGAGGCAGATAGGGAGAAAGAGAGAATGGGCACACCAGGGCCTCCAGCCACTGCAAACGAACTCCAGACACATGTGCCCCCTTGTGCATCTGGCTTACGTGGGTCCTGGGGAATCAAACTGGGGTTCTTAGGCTTTGTAGGCAAACGCCTTAACAGCTAAGCCATTTCCCCAGCCCCCCCTTTTTTTAATGCATGGTGATGTATACTTATAATTCCACCACAGAAGGATTAGGAGTTCATGTCATCTTAGGTTATACAGAAAGTTCAAGGCAGGCCTGGAATACTTGAGGCCTTGTCTTAAAAAAACCTAAAACCAACACAAAAGATCTGTTTTTTTCCCCATGCTGAAGATTGAAGAGCCGTGAATATGCTAGCCATGTGTTCTATCATTCAGGTAATAGTGCTGCTGCCCCCTTCCCCCAGACCTTCAGAAAGTACTGATGTGGCCCTAGGTATATTAATAATCTGTACCTAAACATTCAATGAACTGAGTTGGAGGAAGAAAAAATATATATATGCATATATTTTGGTTTTTCAAGGTAAGGTCTCGCTATAGCCCAGGCTGACCTAGAATTCACTAGATATAGTCTCAGTCTGGACTCGAGCTCACAGCAGTCCTCCTACCTCGGCCTCCCAAGTGCTGGCTTAAAAAGCTGCCTGGGGCCTGGAGAGATGGCTTAGCAGTTAAGGCGTTTGCGTGCAAAGCCAAAGGATCTCGGTTCAACTCTCCAGGACCCACATAAGCTAGATACACAAGGTCTCACATGTGTCTGGAGTTTGTTTGCTGTGGCTGGAGGCCCTGGCGCACACATTCTCTCTCTCTTTCTCATCAATAAATAAATAAATTTTTTAAAAAGCTGCATGGCTTGGAAAAATTGTTTTTCTTTTTCTTTTTTTTTTTTTTGAGGTGGATGAGGGTGTCTCATCCATCCCTCTCCTGCAATCTGTTGGAGATCTGTTCTTCTTAGGGGGCCTTCCTCTCCGACGTTTCACAGCAGCTGGTGTGATAGCAAGCGGTGCTCTGTCTCCATTCTCTGGGTTGCTCCCACCTAACATAGCCCAAGCTGACATGGAATTCACTATGTAGTGTTAGGGTGGTCTTGAGCTCATGGCGATCCTCTTGCCTCTGCCTCTGCCTCTGCCTCTGCCTCTGCCTCTGCCTCCTGAGTGCTGAGATTAAAAGTGTGCATTACCATACCTGGCTAGAAATTTTTTACTTTTTTTTTTTTTCAAGGTAAGGTCTTGCTCTAACTCAGGCTGACCTGAAATTTACTATGTAGTCTCAAGGTGGTCTCGAACTCACAGTGATCCTCCTACCTTAGCCTCTTGAGTCCTGGGATTAAAGGCATGCACCAAGATGCCTGTCTGGAAATACATACATACATACATATATATATATATATATATATATATATACATATATATATATATATATGTATTTTTTAAAAAAAAATTTATTTATTTATTTGCAAGCAGAGAGAGGAGAGACAGAGAAGAGAGAATGGGCATGCCAGGGCCTGTAGCCACTGTAAATGAACTCCAGATGCATGTGCCCCTTGTGCATCTGGCTTATGTGGTTTCTTGGGAATTGAACCTGGGTCCTTTGGCTTTGCAGGCAAATGCCTTAACTGCTAAGCCATCGCTCCAGTCCGGAAATATTTTTTTATGATTTTTTTTTTTTTTTGCTTAATTATTTGACAAGAGATATAGCGAGAAAGGCAGAGAGATGGGGGCAGACAGAGAAGAGAAAAAGAGAGAGAATGGGTGTGCCATGGCCTCCAGCCACTACCAACGAACTCCAGAAGCATGTGCCACCTTGTGTATCTGGCTTACGTGGCTCCTGGGGAATTGAACCTGGGTACTTGGGTTTCACAGACAAGCACCTTTATCGCTAAGCCATTTCTCTATCGGCTGGAAATATTTTTAAAAAACATTGAATCTGGTCAGGAATGGTGGTTTATGGCTGTAATCCTAGCACTTGGGAGGGGAGGTAGAAGGATTGCTGAGTTTGAAGGTACTTGGGATATAGAGTGAGTTCCAGGTCAGTCTGAGCTATAGTGAGACCCTGCCTCAAAAAATAAAACAGAGCCAGGTGTGATGGTGCAAGCCATTAATCCCAGTACTTGGGAGGCAGAGGTAGGAGGATCACTGTGAGTTCGAGGCCACCCTGAGACTACATAGTGAATTCTAGGTCAGCTTAGACTAGAGTGAAATCCTACCTCAAACCAAACCAAACCAAAATCAACATTGTATTTTAACATACTTTTGTTTTCATTCCCTGACAATGTAACAGGACAACTATTTACATAGCATTTACATTGTATGTTTTATAAATAATTAGAGATGATTTAAAAATATACAGAAGGCCAGGTGTAGTAGTACATGCCTTTAATGCAGCAGAGGTGCATAATGGAGGCAGAGGTGGGGGATCACTGTGAGTTCAAGGCCAGCCTGGGACTACAGAGTGAATTCCAGGTCAGCTTGGACTAGAGTGAGACCCTACCTCAAAAACAAAAACAAAACAGAACAAAAAAAAAAACACCCTCTCAAAAGTATGCATACATATATACAGAAGGCTATCTCTCTCCCTCTGCACAAAGTTTGTTTTCAGTGGCTAGAGGTCCTGGTGCACCCATTATCCCTCTCTCTCTGCTGGGCATGGTGGTGCACGCCTTTAATCCCAGTACTTGGGAGGCTGAGGTAGGAGGATTGCTGTGAGTTCAAGGTCAGCCTGAGACTACATAGTGAATTCCAGGTCAGCCTGGCTAGAGCAAGACCCTACCTCAAAAAAACAAACAAAAATAAATAAATAAAAAATAATTAACAAAGGGGAAAAAGAAAACCAAAGGAGCAGGGCTGAGAAGGTTCAGTGGTTAAAGGCCCTTGCTTGCAAAGTCTGTTGACCCAGGTTCAATTCCTAAGTTGCCCACATAAGCTGGGTGGCAGAAGCATCTGGTATTCATTTGCAGTGGCGAGAGTCCCGGGTGTACACACATGCACGTGCATGTGTGCGCACACACATGTGCAAGTAAATAATACAAAAGAGGGCTAGGGAGATGGCTCATCGGTTAAAAGTGCTTGATTGCAAAACCTGCTGGCTCAGGTTTGATTTCCCAGCACCCACATAAAGGAAGACTTAAAGGCAGACTCAAAAAAGGGGCACATGCTTTTATCCTAGCACTCAGGCAGAGGTAGGAGGATCACTGGGAGTTCAAGGCCAGCCTGAGACTACATAGTGAATTCCAGGTTACTCTGGGCTAGAGTGAGACCCTACCTTGAAAAACCAAAAATTATAAAAGAAAAATGGTACAAACATCTGACATTCGTTTTTGGT
Source organism: Dipus sagitta (assembly GCA_036346955.1). Classification (NCBI taxonomy): domain Eukaryota; kingdom Metazoa; phylum Chordata; class Mammalia; order Rodentia; family Dipodidae; genus Dipus; species Dipus sagitta. The sequence goes on along the minus strand of CM070770.1, from coordinate 161,871,041 downwards.
GGCAAGAGACCTTGGCATGCCCATACACATGCATGTACACATAAGTAAGTATAAATAATAATAGGAGGCTGGAAGATGGCTTAGTGGTTAAGGCATTTGCCTGCAAAGCCAAAGGACCCAGGTTTGATCCTCAGGACCCACATAAGCCATATGCAGAAGGTGGCACATATGTGCGGAGTTTGTTTGCAGTGGCTGGAGGTCCTGGCACATCCATTCTCTCTCTCTCTGCCTCCCTTTCTCGCAAATAAATAAATAGAAATAAAAAATAATAATAGTAGGGGTGGGGAGATGGTTCAGTGTTTATAGGCACTTATTTGCAAAACCTACTGGTCTGGGTTTAATTCCCCATTATCAACATAAAGCCAGATGCACAAAGTGGCACATGTGTTTGGAGTTTGTTTGCAGTGGCTAGGGACCCTAGTGTGACCATTTTCTCTCTCTCAAGTAAATACTAAAATAATAATAGTTGGCTCAGCAGTTAACACTGGCTGCTTTCAAAGCCTGCTGGCCTGGGTTTGATTTCTCAGCACCCATGTAAATGCAAATGCAAAAAATGGTGCAAACATCTGACATTTATTTGCAGTGGGAAGAGACCCTGGTTCCCTTCCCCCCATACATAAATAAATTTAAAAAGAAAGGAAGTGCTGAAAGGATAGTTCTAAGAATAAGGGTACTTAAAAAAAAATTTTTTTTTTTGTTTATTTTTATTTGGGAGTGACAGACACAGAGAGAAAGACACACACAGAGAGGGAATGGGAGCGCCAGGGCCTCCAGCCACTGGAAATGAGCTCCACATGCATGCGCCCCCTTGTGTATCTGGCTTATGTGGGTACTGGGGAATTGAGCCTCGAACTGGGGTCCTTAGGCTTCACAGGCAAGCACTTAACCACTAAGCCATTTCTCCAGCCCCAATAAGGGCACTTTTTGACTGAACATGAGGGCCTGAGGGAACCTAGGACCTCTTGAGTTTCATTCCCCAGTACCCACATAAACATCTGAGTATTGCAATGCCTGTCTTTAACCTCAGTGCTGTGGTAAGCAGAGACCAGAGGATCACTGAGGCTTGGGAAAATGTCAAGCTTTAGAATGTGATAGATTTTTCTGTGAAGGAAACATGCAGATGAGTGATGGAAGTGGGGGACACTGGATGTTCTTTGGCCACTACACACATGTACATGTAAAAGAAAATTATAGTGCCAGAAAGATGGCTTAGCGGTTAAGCGCTTGTCCATGAAGCCTAAGGACCCCAGTTTGAGGTTCAGTTCCTCAGGACCCACGTTAGCCAGATGCACAAGGGGGCACATGCATCTGAAGTTCGTCTGCAGTGGCTCAAGCCCTGGCGCACCCATTCTCTCTCTATCTGCCTCTTTCTCTCTGTCTGTTACTCTCAAATAAATAAATAAAAATAAACAAAAATAATTTTAAAAAGAAAATTATAAAAATATACAAATATAAAAACTTTTCACAAACCACATGCACTTAATGTAACGAAAATGTCCCCAGCACCCAAAAGTACTCATTTTTACCAAGTTCTGCCCTGCAAGGTACACATCACTATAATTAAAAAAAAAAAAAAAAAAAAAAAAAAAGAGGGAATATGGGTGTGCCAGGCCCTCCTGCCACTGGAAGGAAACTCCAGATGCATGAACTACTATGTGCATCTGGCTGTACATGGGCACTGAGAATCAAACCCAGGCTGCCAGGCTTTGCAAGCAAGTGCCTTTAACTATAATGCCATCTTTCCAGCCCCCATCACCAGGATTTTTATCAAGGGAATTATTTTATTTTTTAATTGACAGATAAACAATGGGCACACTAGGGGCCCCTGCCACTGCTGCTGTATACAAACTCCAGATGCATGTGCTGTGTTGTGCATCTGGCTTTATGTGGGTACTGGGGAATTAAACCCTGGCTGTCAGTCTTTATATGCAAAACCTTTAACCACTAATCTCTTCAGCTTAAAGGAGTTTTTTTTTTTTTTAAGAGTTTTCTGACCTTGGACTTGTTTTTGCCTTCTCACAGTAGCTGCTCCAGTAGGCCCAGTGGGTCCAGTGGGCCCCACTCCTACTGTTTTGCCCATGGGGGCCCCAGTTCCTCGGCCTCGTGGTCCTCTACCACCTCCTGGCGATGAGAACAGAGAGGTGAGACTGCTGATTTCGTCCTAGGGACAGAAACATGGTAGTTAGGAAGGTGATCATTTGGGATTTTGGAAGACTTAATGAGGTTCATATTGGATTTAAAATCTTGTGTACAGGGCTGGAGAGATGGTTTAGTGGTTAAGGCACTTGCCTGTGAAGCCTATGGACCCAGGTTTGATTCTCCAGGTCCCATGTAAGCCAGATGCACAAGGTGGCGCATGCATCTGGAGTTCGTTTGCAGTGGCCAAAGGCCCTGGCATGCCCATTCTCTTTCTCTGTCTCAAATAAATAAAAATAAATAAAAAAACTGTAAGCACTTAAAAAAAAATCTGTGTACAGATAGGAGTCATACTTGTTTAAGGTAGGACAGAGGGATCTAGGAGACATTTCAGGAAGAATTCTTGGGTTCTCTTTGTTGCTTCCTATCTGTCTACTGTGCATCACCTGGCTAGCAGCCTTTCTAGTACAAGAGATGGAAGGTGGAGGAGGAAGGGCACTGGGATGTGACCCTTCTGACTGGGTTGTCTCTGGCAGATGGATGATCCCTCTGTGGGCCCCAAGATTCCCCAGGCTTTGGAAAAGATTCTGCAGCTGAAGGAGAGCCGCCAGGAAGAGATGAACTCTCAGCAAGGTGTGTGGTGGTGTATTCCAAAGCTGTAGTGCAGAACTCAAAAGGCTGAGACCTCTTACCCCTCTGGCTTGTCCCTAAGAGGGGTTTAGAGAGTAGCTGCTCCTAAAGTGATTGTGAAGTTACTGTGATCAGGGCAGCGGCACTGTGAGAAGACTTCATTTCCATCTTTCTCCCTGACAGAGGAAGAGGAAATGGAAACAGATACTCGCTCATCTCTGGGCCATTCAGCATCAGAGACTGAGGAAGATGCAGTGTCCGTATCCAAAAAAGAGGTTGGTCATGGAGTTGGTCTGGAGACGGGCTTGGGGACTGAAGTAAACTCTGACTATGAATGTTGAGTAAGTAGTCGCATACTCTTACTTTGTGCTGATTTCTGGCCAAAGAATCTTGCAGATATTTTTCATGTAATTGCCATAAATCCCTTCAAGTTCTGAAAAAAGCTGAAGGCCTGGAAGGTGTAGTAACTTAACCAAAGGCAGACGACTTTGGCAGAACTGAGTATTGAACTGTTGTTAGGGGTGAAGCAGGCACGGAGCTCAGATTCTCTGACCTGATGGTTTTCCTGTCCTCACAGAAAAACCGGAAGCGTCGGAACCGAAAGAAGAAGAAAAAGCCCCAGCGGGTGCGGGCAGCATCTTCCGAAAGCTCTGGGGATCGAGAGAAAGACTCTACCCGTTCCCGGGGCTCTGACTCCCCTGCTGCTGATGTCGAGATTGAATATGTGACTGAAGAGCCTGAAATCTATGAGCCCAACTTCATCTTCTTCAAGAGGATTTTTGAGGCTTTCAAGGTAGGACTGGTGTGCTCTGAGGGGCCAAGCTCTACAAGGAAGCACAGGATGAGCTGAGATAGGACCAAAGGAGGCACTGCTTTAGTATGAGACAGGAGTACGTGTGGGAAGGTCTGCAGTTTCCAATCTGGTCTGTCTCCTCAGCTTACTGATGATGTGAAGAAGGAGAAAGAAAAGGAGCCAGAGAAACTTGACAAAATGGAGAACTCTGCAGTCCCCAAGAAGAAGGGCTTTGAGGAAGAGCACAAGGACAGTGATGATGACAGCAGTGATGATGAACAGGTTAGACCTACCTCCTCACAGCTGGAAAGTGGGATGCTGGGAACAGGTGGTTGAGATGTCTTCTTAGGGACCATGGTCAAGTCTTATAAGGCTTTTGTGGCTTGAGTTTTGAGGTGGGTTGGGCAGTTTGATTCCCACCTGAGTCCCACCAAAGAGTAATGGTTCTGTCCTAGGAAAAGAAACCAGAAGCCCCTAAGTTGTCCAAGAAGAAGTTGCGCCGAATGAATCGCTTTACTGTAGCAGAGCTAAAGCAGGTAAGAGTGGAGATGACCCAGCAGGTCCTGGAGCCTAGTTGAGAGACCCAGTGAAATGCCTTAAGCCCCACACATGGGTTTGCTTTGGAGGTCCTACAAGGAGGGCTTTGGAGAATGCTTGAATATGGTCCTTTCAAAAAGAGAGGTATTAGCCAGGTGCTGTGAGTTCAAGGCCACCCTGAGACTACATTGTAAATTCCAGGTCAGCCTGAGCTAGAGTGAGACCCTACTTCGAAACCAAAACAAAACAAAACAAAAAGAGAGGTATTGCTGAGCATGGTGGCACAGGCTTTTAATCCCAGCACTTGGGAGGCAGAGGTAGGAGGATCACTGTGAGTTCAAGGCCACCCTGAGACTACATAGTGAATTCCAGGTCAGCCTGGGCTAGAGTGAGACCCTACCTTGAAAAACTGGGAAAAAAAAGAAAGAAAGAAAGAAATGAGGTGGTGGGGTAGGCTTTCTAGAGACTTATGACTATGTTTTCCAGCTGGTGGCTCGGCCTGATGTTGTGGAGATGCATGATGTGACAGCGCAGGACCCTAAGCTCTTGGTTCATCTCAAGGCCACCCGGAATTCTGTCCCCGTGCCACGCCACTGGTGTTTTAAGCGCAAGTACCTACAGGGCAAACGGGGCATTGAGAAGCCCCCCTTTGAGCTGCCAGATTTCATCAAACGCACAGGCATCCAGGAGATGCGTGAGGCCCTTCAGGAGAAGGTGAGGCTTGGCTGGAGCATAAATCTTTGGACAACCACACCCTTACCTGCTTGAGAACTGGACTTGGTTTTCCTAAATCCACTATCACTAGTCTAATTATTCTAAGCTTAGATGTTAGCAGTGGAGAGGGACACAGGAAAGGTAGACCTTAAGTCTGTGTTCAGAGTGTTGCTCCTGCCCTATTTTGAGACCTCTGGTCTCAAATAGTCACTTTTCCTGTTTCCCTTCCCTGGCCTCTGCTTTTACCTGGGGGCTTTCCCTGATGTATATGTGACTAGAGACTCAAATAATGGTTATCTAACTTAAGTCTAAAGGTGTGTGTGTGTATGTATCTGGGTATGCCAAGGGTTAGGGTTAGAATGGGCACACCAGGGCCTCTAGCCACTGCAAAAAAACTACAGATGCATGTGCCACCATGTGCATCTAGGTTACATGGGTTCTAGGGAATTGAACCTGGGTACTTAGGCTTCACAGGCAAGTGCCTTAACCAGTTGGCTAAGCTTGCTCTTTTGCTGAGCTACCACTACCAGCTCATCAGATTATGAAATTTTGAGGGGTCTGAACAAGATGGATTTTAATAAGTTTCAAAGTGAGATAAATGAAATTTCCCTTAAGCAGGAGCCAGATCCTCTATTAAAAGAATGGTTAATGTCAGCTAATTGTGTCTTCTGCCATTTCCCACAGGAAGAACAGAAGACCATGAAGTCAAAAATGCGAGAGAAGGTTCGGCCCAAGATGGGGAAGATTGACATTGACTATCAGAAACTGCATGACGCCTTCTTTAAGTGGCAGACAAAGCCAAAGCTGACTATCCACGGGGACCTGTACTATGAGGTTCGGGAAAGGGGCTGGGAGGGGTAAGGCTGAGTCTTTGGGTGGTGACTGTGGTTAGAGGGGCTTTCAAAGCTGACGTAGCATCACTCAGCCTTAGAATCACCCATTCCTGCTCCTGAGTGAGATGGAGCCTGACCTTTCAAAACGTGTTCCTTTTTTTAGAGGAGAGATGCAGACCTGAAGACATAATAGTTTGTGGCCAGTGGTTTAGTGACAAGATGGCCAAGTGCCATCTTTTCTTCTGAAAAGAAGCATTTAATGTTGGGAGTGGGAGAAGAGTTTTATTTTTTTTTCTGATCCCATGACAGCAAGGGATGTTTGAGGTGGAAGGGTGCTGGCAATCTTCCTGTCCAGTGCCCTCATTTCACAGGTGCTGCTGCAGTCAGCCCTAGTCTCATAGGGGCTTGGTGGCAGCAGAGAGTCTGGCCTTCTTCCTTCCCCTAATCTGAGTGGCAGCCAGGTAGTCCTCATGGGACTTTGTATCTGCTGGGGATTAGGACTTTTCAACTCTGTTCTCCTGTTCCTCATGACACTTGAGATCTTAGTGTATGTCTGGATCCCCAATAGAGCATGCTGTGCTTTCTTCTTAGGGGAAGGAGTTTGAAACACGGCTGAAGGAGAAGAAACCTGGAGATCTGTCTGATGAACTGAGGATTTCCTTGGGGATGCCAGTAGGACCAGTATGTATTGGCTAGGTGGTTAGAATGGGTGGCTGAGGAAACTGGGAGAAGGTGGGAATGGGGCCAGAAGCAAGACACAAGATGGATAGGTGGGTCATGTCATATCATATCCTCTTCTCTTTTCCCTGCAGAATGCCCACAAGGTCCCTCCCCCATGGCTGATTGCCATGCAGAGATATGGCCCACCCCCATCCTACCCCAACCTGAAAATCCCTGGGCTGAACTCGCCTATCCCAGAGGTGAGTATATATATATTTTTTAATTTTCCGAGGTAGGGTCTCACTTTAATCCAGGCTGACATGGAATTCACTGTGTAGTCTCAAGTTGGCCTTGAACTCAGTGATCCTTCTACTTTGGCCTCCTGAGTTCTGGGATTAAAGTGTGCACCACCACCCCCGGTGGCCTTTGCTTTTTAAATAGACAGTGATTTTTGTTTTGCTTTGTTTTCCTTCTTTAATTCTATCCTTTAAAAAAAAAGTAATTTTTGTTTCTAAAAAACAAAGTGCAAAAAAAAGGTGGCATGCTCATGGTAAAACACTCAGTCCAAACTGACAAGTACAAAGATGAAAACAAGTTATCTACAATTTTATCACTCAAAAGTAACCAAATTTAATGTTTAAATGTGTTTCCAGGTAGTTGTTTGATATATTCATAGATAGGAACAATTTCATTTCAAGAATGGCTTAAAATTTATTGTTTTCAGTTCAAAGTTCAAAAAAGTATTAATAGACATCAGATGAAATTTTATTTTTTTAAAAAAATAATTTGTGTGTGCTTGCATGTATGTGTGTTTGCACCAGGGTCTCTTGTTGCCAGGCACATGTGCCACTTTTTTTCGTTCAGCTTTACATGGATGATGTAACTCGAGGTAATAATTAATAGGCTTTGTAAGCAAGTGCCTTTAACCACTAAGCCATCTCCCCATACCCTAGGTAAAATTTCTATTAAGTGAGAAAGATGCTAACCAACCAGCTCTCTAAAATTAGGAAAAACTGGGAATAATCAAAAGTTAGAGCCAGTTTTGTTGGGGAGGTGAGCGTGTCTGTATGTAGGCATGCATGTGTGTGTGTGCGCATGAGTGTGGAGGCCAGAGGATAACTTGGGTTATCATCTTCAGGAACACTATCCACCCTTTCTTCTGCTTGAGACACCAGTCATCCTACCATAGCCTCCTGAGTGCTGAGATTAAAGGCATGCATCACCATCCTGGGCTAGTTTTATTCCCCGCTCCCCCATCCCCCGGGGTAGGGATTCACTCTAGCCCAGGCTGTCCTGGAATTCATTGTATAGTTCCAGGCTGGCCTCTACTTCTGTCTTCCAAGTGCTGGGCTGAAAGGCATGTACCACCATGCCCTGCTTAGTTTTGCTTTAAAAAAAAAACATTATTCTTATTTATTTTTATTTTTATTTTGGTTTTTCAAGGTAGGGTCTCATTCTAGCTCAGGCTGACCTGGAATTCACTCTGTACCCTCAAGGTGGCCTTGAACTCTGAGAGATCCTCCTTCCTTTGCCTCCCAAGTGCTGGATTAAAGGCATGCACCGCCACGCCCAGTTTATTTATTTTTGAGGTTCTCATGTAGCTAACGATGACCTTGAACTCCTGCCTCTACCTCCCAAGTGCTGGGATTACAGTTGTGCTATCACACACAGCTAGTTTTGCTTTTGCTCTTTAATGTTTGACATTTAATTCTATTCTGTAGTCATAATTTCCATAGCTCCAAAATGTAGAATTTTGGACTTTAGAGCCTTATTCTTCCTGAGGGCTTGTTTCCTCTGGAAACAACTTAGGAGTAGAAATGATTCATGCTTCCTTTCCTGCAGAGCTGTTCCTTTGGATACCATGCTGGTGGCTGGGGCAAACCTCCAGTAGATGAGACTGGAAAACCTCTCTATGGGGATGTGTTTGGAACCAATGCTGCTGAATTTCAGGTATGGGCCACAGTCTGGCAAGCTTGGTTTTACTTAGAGATAGTTGGTCTCTAGTTATCAAGGAGTTGGGCATTGCAATATTCTAGTCTCAAAAAGAGCGCTTTTTGCTGAAATGAAGTGTAGCTTTCCTCTAGAATATAAGCTCTCTTGCGTAGATACTGTGATTTCTTTGCTTTCCTATATTTTTGGCTTATAACAGCTTGCCATATAATAGGTACTTAGTAAATATTGAATGAGTGATGTCTTTCAGACCAAGACTGAAGAAGAAGAGATTGATCGGACCCCTTGGGGGGAACTGGAGCCATCTGATGAAGAGTCCTCAGAAGAAGAGGAGGAGGAGGAAAGTGATGAAGACAAGCCAGATGAGACAGGCTTTATTACGCCTGCAGACAGGTGGGGAAATGGCACCTACCTCCCACAAATGACCTGTTTTTGAGTAGTCTTCTGTTTACTACAGAGCTTATTTCTCTCTTCATAGTGGCCTTATCACTCCTGGGGGATTTTCTTCGGTGCCAGCCGGAATGGAGACCCCTGAACTCATTGAGCTGAGGAAGAAGAAGATCGAGGAGGCAATGGATGGGTGAGGGAACCAGGAGGTCAATGGTCGGCGTTTGTTGGGGTGGGGTGAGGAGGTGGGGAATGACTTTGACTTTCACTTTCCTTCGTTCTCTAGTAGGCTGGCTTTTGTTCCTTTTTAAAAACATTTTCTTTCTTTCTTTTTTAATGTTTTTTGTTGTTTTGAGGTAGGTCCTCGCTCTAGCTTAGGCTGACCTGGAATTCACTATGTCCAAGGTGGTCTTAAACTCACTGCAATCCTCCTACCTCTGCCTCCCAAGTGCTGGGATTAAGGTTGTGCGCCACCACACCTGGCTAAAAAATTTTCTTTCTTAATAATTATTAAACACCAACTCTGTGCCAGTGGGTAGTCATCAGTGAAAAACAGTTGAGGTAAACAGGTCATCAGAATCCCAGGTATAGATAGGGATAATGAAACAGAGGAAAATGGGACAAAGGCAATGGGGAGACATTTGGAAGGTTTCAGTGGGGAGGTGTTTCAACTAAGAGTTAGGAAAGAGCAAGCCTCCAGTGGTCTATAGTCAGAAGTAAGTACAAGTATGTGCAAGGACCTTGAGACAGGCTCCATATAGTCATGGATTTTAGCTCTGTTTTTAGGTACACAGACATGTAGGATTATTAAGTCTTCAAGAATTGACCCCTTTATCATGCAATGCCTTTTTGTCCTGCCTATTCATTTCTTTGTATTGTCCTACCACTTATTTTATTTAATTTTTTTGAGAGAGAAAATAGTCATGCTAGGGCCTTTCAGCCATATTGAACAAACTCCAGATGTGTGCGCCCCCTTGTGCATATGTGTGGTATTGCACTCTTACATCACTGCATCTGGCTATGTGGGACCTGAAGATTCAAACATGGGTTCTTAGGCTTCGCAGGCAAGCGCTTTAACTTAAGCCATCTCTCCAGCCCGTATCTTGTAACTTTTTGTTTTGTTTTGTTTTTTCGAGGTAGGGTTTCACTCTAGCCTAGGCAGACCTGGAATTCACTATGTAATCTCAGGGTAGCCTTGAGCTCACAGGGATCCTCCTACCTCTGCCTCCAGAGTGCTGGGATTAAAGGTGTGCGCCACCATGCCCGGCATCTTTGAACTTTTAAAGGTAGGTCACTCTACCTCAGGCTGACCTGCTGGAATTCACTCAGTAGTCCCAGGCTGGTCTTGAACTCACAGGGATCATCCTACCTCTGCCTCCCAAGTGCTAGAATTGAAGTCATGTGCCACCACACCCAGCTCTGTGAACCATTTTTATGTACAGTATTCTAGATTGGTAATGTGTTTTTCCCTTTTATGTGGTGCCAATATTTTCTTGCTTGCTTGCGGGGAGGAATCAGCTGTCGTCTTCACTTATGTTCATTCCTTTGTATGTTTAATATATTGTCTTTCGCTACTATTTTTCTGATTTTCTATCTCTGGAATGAACATGAATTTAAAAAAATAAACTTTTTAGAGAGAAAGAATGAGATTATAAATGGGCTCCTTAGGGCCTCTTGTCACTGCAAGCAAACTCCAAACTTTTAAATGTCTGGTTTTATGTGGGTACTGAGGAATTGAATCTAAGCACATAGGTTTTATAAGTGCCATTAACAACTGAGCCATTTCCCCAGCCCATGAACAGTTTTTGAGTGTGATATACCTTGGTCTGTTTTTATTAGTGCTTCATTATTTTAGACTTGTAGAGTATCATGGACGTATAGGTTTAAATTTTCAAAATTTTTTTTTGGTAATTTTTCCAAATATTTCTTCTGTTCCCTTTTTCTCTGTAGGAACTCCAATTATATATTTCCTAGGTCTCATGCAATTTTCTAAGTGCTCACTGATGGTTTGTTAACTTTTGAGAATTTTTCTCTTATGTTAGAAAGTTTCAATTGCTATATCTTCATATTTGGTAATATTTCCCCTTTTTTCTATTTATTTATTTTTATTGTTGGTTGTCCCCCCCCCCCCCAGGTAATGTTTCACTCTAGCCGAGGCTGACCTAGAATTCACTATGTAGTCTGAGGGTGGCCTTGAACTCACCGTGATCCTCCTACCTCTGCGTCCCGAGTGCTGGGATTAAAGGCATGTGCCACCACGCCTGGCTATTTATTTATTTTTGAGATAGAGTCTCACTATGTAGCCTAGGCTGGCCTTTGAACTCATGGTCCTACTGATTCAGCTTCTCAAGTGCTTGATTGTAGGTTAGCATCACCACATGTAGCTGTGCCTGGTAGTTTCTGAATGCTGTGCTTTGTGACATTTACTTTATTGAGCCCAGGGTATTTTTGTGTTTTTATAGTTTTTCAGTTTGAATTCTTTGAATCCTTGCTTTTTCAGGTCCTTAGCAGGATTCCAGTAGAGTTAAGTCCTCCCCACTAGGAGACAAAACCTAGAACTCTGTACTGTACCCGAAGTCCTATAAATTGGGAGGCTTTTCCATGTGACTAATGGGAATCAGCAGTTCCCATCCTGACTGAGCAGTGGGCAGTGTTTATTGCTGATGACTCCAGGTGGTTCTTTCCCTGGCCTTGATGGTATTTTCAAATGTATATTCTAATAACTCTCCTGAATACCTGAGTGTTTTTGGCAGCTATCAAGTTCTGTGTTATGCTGCCTTGGCCTTCTGAACTTGAAGTTTCATTTCCTAAACTCACTATAAGTCTCCTCTGATTCTTGGCTTGGGAACTTTTAGAGCATTGAGGGTTGTATTTTTATTTTTTAAATACTTTTTAATTTTTATTTGAGAGAGAAAAAGGTGGATATATGTAGAGAGAATGGGCATGCCAGGGCTCCTAGCCACTGCAAATGAACCCCAAACACATGCGCCACTTAGTACATGTGGCTTACTTGGGTACTAGGGAATTGAACCTGGGTCTTTAGGCTTTGCAGGCAGGTACCTTAACCTCTAAGCTATCTCTCCAACCCTGGTCTTGAACTTTTGAATTCCTTTTCCTTTTGCCGCCACCTATTATTTGCTTCTTGTCTTGCAGGAATCACTGTCCTTTCTTGTTTTTGTTTTTGTTTTTTTCTGAGGTAGGGTTTCACTGTACCCCAGGCTGACCTGGAATTCATTGTGTAGTCTCAGGGTGGCCTCAAACTCATGATGATCTTCCTACCTCTGCCTCCCAAGTGCTGGGATTAAAGGCATGTGACACCATGCCTGGCTTAATTTTTTTTTATTCGAGTGTGTGTGAGAGAGAAAGAGAATTGGTGCATCAGGGCCTCCAGCCACTGTAGTTGAACTCCAGATGCATGCGCAGGTGTGACATTACATCTGGTTTATGTGGAACCTGGAGAGTCAAACATAGGTCCTTAAGTGCTGTAACTGTTAAGCCGTCTCTCCAGCCCCTGGTTTAATTTTTTGTTCTTGTTTTGGTTTTTTTGGAGGTAGGATTTCACTCTAACCCAGGTTGGCCTCAAACTCACAGCAGTCCTTCTTCTTCCTCATGAGTTCTGGGATTAAAGGCATGTACCACTACACCAGGCTTTTATTTTATTTTATTTTATTTTATTTTATTTTATTTTATTGAAAGAGATACAGAAATAGGTAGGGAGAGAGAGAGAATGGGCGTGCCAGGGTCTCCAGCCACTGCAAACAAACTCCAGATGAGTGCGACTCCTTGTGCATCTGGCTTATGTGGGTCCTGGAGAGTTGAACCTGGTTCCTTTGGCTTTGCAGGCAAACGCCTTAATTGCTAAGCCATTTCTCCAGCCCTATTTTATTTATTTTTTTTGGTTCTTACTAATCTTGGAATTTCCCCAAGGATCTCAGTGGAAGCACCACCTACTTTCTTTTCTTTCTGTAGGCCTTTTTGTCTCTTACTGTGCTTTACCACATTGTCTTTTGCAGAAGTGAGACACCTCAACTGTTCACTGTGTTGCCAGAGAAGAGAACAGCCACTGTTGGAGGAGCCATGATGGGATCAACCCACATTTACGACATGTCCACGGTGAGTACTTGGAGGACACTCCTTGTGGGGCTGAAGATAGTGCCTCTGAGAGTCTTTGGAAATGACTGGCTCTGATCTCTCTTTGAGGTTATGAGCCGGAAGGGCCCAGCCCCTGAGCTGCAAGGTGTGGAAGTGGCCCTAGCACCAGAGGAGCTGGAGCTAGACCCCATGGCCATGACCCAGAAGTATGAGGAGCATGTGCGGGAGCAGCAGGCACAAGTGGAGAAGGAAGATTTCAGCGACATGGTGGCTGAGCATGCTGCCAAACAGAAGGTAGGAGCTCTCTGGAAACCCAGGGGTCAAGATCCAGGAGTAGTCTGCCTTTTCCAGCAGAGCTCTGTGCTCTAGGGGCTTAAGGGACCCAGTGCCTGCTGCCCATCTTCCTTGAGTTGAAAAATAGTTGTTGGCTGCCTTCTTTAAGGACAGTGACACTGGGACATAGAGGAAAAGCTCATTCAAGTGTGAGGGAGGTGGGAACAATCCAGATTCAGTGGTTTCTCCTCAACTTAAATGTCTATGACAGGCTACCCCCCCACCCTTGTTTTGGTAGTTGGAGTTGTTTTGTATTGTAATGTATTGTAACATCTCTCTCTCTCTTTCTCTCTCTCTCTCAGCAAAAGAAACGGAAAGCTCAGCCCCAGGACAGCCGCGGGGGCAGCAAGAAATACAAGGAGTTCAAATTTTAGGTCCCCCCTCATTACACATCTGGCTTTTCTGTAGGCCTCTTTGTTGGGATGCCTGAGCTTCATACATGGGTCCCCAAGAGCCAGACCTGGACTTCCCTAGGCTTGTCATTTCATGTTATTGTTTTAGACTTGTTTTGTAAATAAAGCTGTTTCCCAAGGAAAAATGAATATATAACACTCTTGACCCTCCCTATGTCCTTTTAGCTGCTTTAGCAGAAACATAAAACAGTGTGCCTATAACCACAGGCTGTCCCAGTGACCATGGGGCCAGAGGTTGCAGTGCTGAAATTGCAGATAATTTACCACCCCCAAGTCTCCCTTTGTGGGAAGGCTCTGGGGGAAGCACCCTTAAGGTCTGGTTTGACCTTACTACTCTGTCCTTGGGGAATAAAAATAGCCAGCTTAGCGCCTGTCTGGGCTGGGGAAGTAACAGTGGGCTGGGGAAGTAGGCCATGTCAGGCCTTCCTAATTGACCTTGTGGCAGAAATGTCTACTTCTTATTACCTGCTAGACATCTAAATCTAAAGTTTAATTTGTTCTATGTCCCTCTTAGCTCCTGGGTTCAGGAAACACCAAGAGTAGGATGTGTGTGGTTGGCGGGGGATGGGGGGTGGGGGAGTTGATTTCTCCAGGTTCCCCTGGTCAGAGAAGTTTCCTGACAGGCTAGACTAGGTTGAACAACTGGCATTTGCCGAGCACTGAGATGTGCGGTATGGGTGTAGGGGGTGCAAGAGCGCTAAAGCTGACAATGGAGGTATGGCAGCTGATTGAGATCTTGGGAGAAATAGTTTTAGAAATTGAGGGAGCAGTGAGGCACTCTAGGGTTTTATAGTGAAGGCTTGGGGACTGTATAAAAAGAGGGGAATAGGTGGGCTGTGGATCTAATTTTGGCCTGAGAATTCACACTTGCTTACCACAGGTTAACCATGGGGTAGGAACTTCCCAGCTCCAGTGATGGTGGTGATGGTGGTCTGGAGCTGGGTCTCTACAAACTACCTTACCTTTTGTTGGCCTAGGAGAAAAAAAACCTCTGGCCCGCAGGGGCGGGGGAGGGGGGCACGAGCCGATCTCCAAGGCACGCGTGGCCCTCGTCAGCGGCGCGCCTTGCAGATCCAAGGGGCCAAGCGCGCTCCCGCACAGCCCTCTCGCCCGGGACCGCGCCCCGGAAAACCCGAGTTTCCGCTGGCTGAGTTAAGGTCACAGAACGGGGAGGACAGAAGGGGCCCAGCAGGCGGTGGCCTGCGCCGAGGACTCTAGGAAGAGAGCGTGAGCGCGCAGGCCGCAGCCCCTTCCCAGAGGCACCCTTTTCCCCAGCCCCCGCCACTCGGCCGGGCGCGAGCCGGGGCTCCGCCCCCCCAGCCCCGGGCTGGGTGGGGCCGGGACTCCCCGCCCCCTCTCTGGACACGCCCACCCAGTGCCTGGGCCGCAACAGGCTGCGGCGGGCCGGCGGGCGGGCGAGCGCGAGGATCGCGCGCCGCGAAGCCCCGCGCGTGCGTGCAGACTCGCTGGCGGCTCGCGCTCCGCCGGGCGGGCTGAGGAGACGCGCTGAGCCCCCGCCGCCGCCGCCGCCTTCGCCGCGGCGGAAGCCTGGGAGCTACTCGGCGTCTCTTCGGTCCGCGTAAGCCCCGCGCCCGCCGACCCCAGGCCCAGCCATGGCGGAGCGCGGAGGGGTGGGCGGTGGTCCCGGGGCCGCTGGGGGCAGCAGCCAGCGAGGCTCTGGGGTCGCCCAGTCCCCGCAGCAGCAGGCGCCGCCGCCGCAGCCGCAGCAGCAGCAGCAGCAGCAGCAGCCACCTCAACAGCCGACGCCCCCCAAGCTGGTCCAGGCCACCTCGTCCTCGTCGTCCACCTCGGCGGCGGCTGCTGCCTCCTCCTCGTCCTCGTCCACCTCCACCTCCATGGCCGTCGCGGTGGCCTCGAGCTCCGCGCCTGCCGGCGGCCCGGGGCCAGGCCGCACCCCCGCCCCGGTGCAGATGAACCTGTACGCCACTTGGGAGGTGGACCGGAGCTCGTCCAGCTGCGTGCCCAGGTGAGCGGGGAGCGGCTGGGACCTGGCGCTGGGGCGAGGGGCCACGGGCTGACTCTGTGACAAGGCCCCTGACGCCCCAT
The DNA here is from genome assembly GCA_036346955.1 of Dipus sagitta. Classification (NCBI taxonomy): domain Eukaryota; kingdom Metazoa; phylum Chordata; class Mammalia; order Rodentia; family Dipodidae; genus Dipus; species Dipus sagitta. The sequence goes on along the minus strand of CM070770.1, from coordinate 161,855,496 downwards.
CTCTCCCCGTCCCTTGGGTCTGGGAGCATCGCCCTCCACCCCAGACTTCCCCCAGCTGTTCGGGCTGAGCGTGGGGGAGGGCCCGCCGGGCCTCCCTGGACTGTTGCTTGCGGGGACCCGCCCTCTCCCGGCAGCCCCACCTTCTGCCTGGGTCGGGACCACCCTCTTCCCTTCCGTGGGCGAGTGGGGCCTTCTGGACTCAGCCCAGGGCCTTCACTCGCTAGGTATGACCGAATCCGGCCTTCCTGACGGTCGGTCCGTTTCCCCGAGTGAGTAAGTCACTCTTTTGTCCTGCCTCGCCGGCGCCCGTGGGCTTGTAACATGTATTACACAGATGTGATAGAGATGGTTTTTGATATTACTGTTTCCCTATAGTGCTCAGCATGGGCCAAACTCGGTTGACACCTCTTGCAGGTAAAGCCCGTATAGTAACCCTTGGGGCTTCGGTACACACGTCTGTCTGTGCTTCCTATCACAATCACATCTCTCTTGGGACGCTGTGCTCTTAGTTTTGGGGTCTTATAGGGTGTGCTCTCAAGCGCAAATTTTCATCTCCTAGAAACTGGTCACAGAGTGTCCCAAGCCCTGTAGGGCTCTGTAAAATGACTCCTCGGTCTGTTGGAACCATCTGGGAACTTCCATCGCAAACTATGCTTGGGTTTGGTAATATTTTCTGTTTCTCTACTGGCAAGGTAGTCTTTTCACCTCTCTGGGGACAGTGTTGCAACTGACCCTGTGAAGAAGTAGCCTGTGGAACTGGTTTCACCAAGTGAGCCCAAAGAAGTGCCTGAAGGTGTTCTTTTTGTCACTCTAAACTGAGTTGATTCTTGGACTCTCTCCTTATTCCATTAGTGTAGCTGTGGGCAGATGGATGAGATTGGGAGCACTGTGGGGTTCTACCTTCAACTTGACTTCATTTTTTTTTTTTTTTTGGTTTTACGAGGTAGGGTCTCACTTTAGTTCAGGCTGACCTGGAATTCACTATGTAGTCTCAGGGTGGCCTCGAACTCACGGTGATCCTCCTACCTCTGCCTCCCGAGTGCTGGGATTAAAGGCGTGCACCACCACGCCCGGCTTGACTTCATGTTTTTTTTTTCTTCCTTTGTTTGGAACAATATCACACACGCATATATAAGATATGAAAAATGATGGCAGGTATACCTTTCTATGTCACTCAGCCTATAAAATGGAGCATTACTTCTGTCAAAACCCTGTTGGTACCCTTCCTGAGCCACATCCCCTTTTTCCCCTACAAGGTAAACATTTTTCTGAATTGTGTTCATTCTTTCCCTTGGCTTTCCTTTGATTATACTTTTGCTACATACGAGTCTCTAAGCAATATATTTTTTAGTTTTGAATGTTTGTGAAGCTTGTAGAAATGCTACCCTACAATGTATTCTGTGATTTTTTTTTTAAACTCAAACTTGTGTTAATCATTAGTGTTATGTGGTAGCTCTAGCCCCTCCCCCCCCACAGGGTAGAATCTCACTGTAGCCCACACTGACCCTGAATTCACTCTGCAGTCCTAGGCTGGCCTCAAACTCATAACGATCCTCCTGTCTCTGCTTCCCAAGTGCTTGGGTTAAAGGCATGTGCCGCCACACCAGGCTAGCTCTAGTTTTAAATATTTTAAAAATATTTTTATTTATTTGCAAAGCAGAGTGAGAGAGAGACTGACTGGGTACATCAGGGCCTCCTGCCACTGGAAATGAACTCAAGATGCATGTGCCACATTGTGCATCTGGCTTTACTTGGATACTAGGGAACTGAACTTGGGACGTCAGGCTTTGCAAGCAAGCACCTTTAATTGCTGACCCATCTCTCCAGCCCTAGTTTTAAAAATTTTAATGGAATTGGGTGTGGTGGTGCACGCCTTTAGTTCCAGCACTCAGGAGGCAGAGGTAGGAGGATCGCCATGAGTTCGAGGCCACCCTGAGATTACATAGTGAATTCCAGGTTAGCCTTGGCTAGAGTGAGACCCTACCTCAAACAAAACAAAACAAAACAAAAAATTTTAATGGATGATATTATGTTGTATAAATTAATATATCATAATCCCCCATGAACATTTTGGCTTTTCTTACTTGTTAGCATGAGCAGTAATGCATAAAAATTTTTATCAGGATTCATGCTCTTTTGCAAAAGTTTCTTTAGGGTAAATTTGCATGTAGGAGTGAATTGCTGCTTGGAACTTCACTAGATAATATAGACTGTTTGCCACTTGCACCCCCTACTCTTCATGCCCTTCGTGTTTGGCACTCACTGCAGTAATTTATACTTTCTTTTTTCCCTTTGCCCTTCCTTTAGAGAAATCAGGAGCCACATCAGTTTAGTTTGATTTAGCCAGGGTCCTGTGGTACCACATGTGAGAGCTTAGTGTGCCACAGTGTGCCTTTTTGGTCATGAATAGGCCTCTGTTTCTCTTTCTTCATAGGCCTGTTTATAGCTGAAACATGTGAATTTACCTGTGCCAAGCATAAAAGCCCTGTGCTCCATCCTGCTAGCAAAACATGCTTACTCCATTCTTCCTTTATATCTATCACAATGTTTGACTGGTGATATTTGGATAGCTGCCTTCTCAAGCTTGTTAGGTTGAAAATTCATGAAGTGACTGGCAGAAAGCTACCATAAAGGAGATCAAGTAAAATCACAGATTTCTGTTGATTTTTGGTTTGTTCCTGGGTCTGATGGTCACTAAAAGTCCACATAATAAATTATTTGCCCAAGAAACAGGGCAGGCATCCTGTTGAGCTAAGTGATCATTATGCAAACTTGGTATGAATGGCTTAAGCCAGCTAGTTTTCCCATGAGGATGCATGAGCCATCCTTAAGCTTGTACTTTACTTGCTCCAACTTTGTTTCCTAGTTGTTACGCTTGTGCCTCCCAGCTCCTTGTGAAACACTGTGCTCCCTGGAGCATGATGCTCTGTCTTCAGGTTGGAAAACACCCTGTAGGGAGAAAATGGCTTGTTATGCTATTGGCTCTTCCAAGTATTTAGTCACGTAGTGAATTCAAGGTCTCCTGGTACTTGTTCATGTTGTTTAAAGTATATTGGCAATGTGTAGCACCATACAGAGCCCGGGACCAACATTTTCTCTCCTGTCAGTCAAGTGAGATACAAATCTATGAGCTACAAGCACTTAAGAAATGTAAAACTTTGTTGGAGAGAAGGGATTCAGTGGAGGGGAGTTTTGGGAGGGGGGGGAAGGAAGGGTGTGGGGGAAATTTGATCATGGTATATTGTTTATATTTTTGGAAGTTGTCAATAAAAAAGTAAAACAAAAAAAAAATGTAAACCTGCTGGTGGCTATGGGAGCTAAGGCAGAAAAATTGCTGCATGAAAGCCAGCTTGAGGAACATAGTGATTTCCAGGCTAGAGTCTGTCTCAAAAACAAACAAGCAAACAAAACAGACAGAGCCAGGTGGGCTGGAGAGATGGCTTAATGGTTAAGGCCCTTCCCTGTAAAGCCAAAGGACTCAGGTTCAATTACTCAGGACCCACATAAGCCAGATACACATGGTGGCGCATGCGTCTGGAGTTCATTTGCAGTGGCTGGAGGCCCTGACATGCCCATTCTCTATCTGTCTCTTTCTTTCTCACTCTCTCTCTAATGAATAAATAAATAAATAAATAGATAAATAAATTTTTAAGCCAGATGTGGTGGCACACACCTTTAATCCCAGAACTTGTGAGTTCATGGACAGCCTGAGACTACATAGTGAATTCCAAGTCAACCTGGGCTAGAGTAAGAACTTATCTTCAAAAACCAAAAAACCAAAACAAACAAAAAACATTGTAGTTGTTTCTTAGGCATGTGTCTATTCTTTAACATCCACCAAATTCCCTCAGAATTAATGTTTCTTAAAAACTTTTTTGTTGGGTGCGCTTGGTGAGGACCACCATGAGTTCCAGGCCATCCTGAGTGAATGGTGAATGGTCAGCCTGGGCTAGAGACCCTACCTTGACAAACCAAAAAAAAAACAAAAAAACAAAAACAAAAACAAAAAACTTTTTATACATGAATAGCATACTCTCAGTTGGCTTTAAAATTGTTCTCTGTATTGCTATTTTTAAAATTTTATTTATTTATTTGCAAACAAAGAGAAGAGAGACAGAGAGAGAATGGCACACCAGGGCCCCTAGCCACTGCAAACGAACTCCAGACGCATGTGCCCCTTGTGCATCTGGTTTACGTGGGTCCTGGGGAATCGAACCTGGGTCCTTTGGCTTTGCAGGCAAATGCCTTAGCCATTAAACCTTCTCTCCAGCCCTCACTATATATATATTTTTCAAACTCTATGCAAAGCCGGGCATAGTGGTACATGCCTTTAATCCCAGCATTCGGGAGGCAGAGGTAGGATTGCTGTGAGTTCGAGGCCACCCTGAGATTACATAGTTAATTCCAGGTCAGCCTGGACCAGACTGAGACCCTACCTCGCAAAACCAAAAAACAACCCAAAAAACTCTATGCAGCTGGGCGTGGTGGCACACACCTTTAATTCCAGCATTCTGGAGGCAGAGGTGGGAGGATCACCATCAGTTTGAGGCCACCCTGACACTACATAGTGAATTCCAGGTCAGCCTGGGCTAAAGCGAGACCCTACCTCAAAAAACAAAACAGAACAAAAAAATTCTGTGGGGCTAAGGAGATGGCTGAGTGATTAAAGGCACTTACAAAACCTGCCAGCCTGTGTTTGATGCCCCAGTCCCCACAGAAAGCCATATGCACAAAATTTCACGTGTCTGGAGTTCATTTGCAGTAGCAAGAGACCCTGGAGTGCCCATTCTCTCTCATGTAAATAAACAAAATACAAATTATTTATTTCTGTGTGTGTGTATATGGATGCCTGTGCCACAGTGAGCATGTGGAGGTCAGAGGACAGTTTTGAGGTGTTCGCATCACCTTCTTTGAGACAGTCTGTTGCCATTGCAAGACAATTGCCAGACTTTAAACCAGTGTCAGGCTGGCTGGCCTTCAAACTTCAGATTCTTCTGGCTTTGCCTGCCATTGTCATAGGTGCTTTGGGATCATAGATGCATGTGTCACTTTGCATCTGGCTTTATATGGGTGCTGGGGAATTGAATCCTGGCCAGCAGACTTTGCAAGCAAAGACCTTTAACGTGTGAGCAATCTCTCCAGCCCCTGCATTGCTGTTTTTACCAGCATTTTCAAAACAAAAATTAACACATGTTCATGTAGAAAGATGGACATGTAAAGAGAAAGGTCCTGGTCTCATCCCTATTTGTATCCCTGCTCTTTTTTTTTTTTTAAGATTTTATTTATTTATTTATTTATTTGAGACAGGGGGAGAGAGAGGAAGGGAGAGCGAGAGAGACAATGGGCACTCCAGGACCTCTAGCCATTGCAAACGAACTCCAGATGCATGTGCCACCATCTATCTGCATATGGCTTACGTGGCACATGGAGAATTGAACCTGGGTCCTTGGGCTTTGCAGGCATGCGCCTTAACTGCTAAGCTATCTCTCCAGCCCCCTGTTCTTTTTTTAAAAAAAAAATTTATTTATTTATTTATTTGAGAGAGAGAGAAAGAATGTGTGCACCAGGATCTCTAGGCACTGCAAATGAACTTCAGATGCATGTGCCACCTTGTGCATCTGGCTTACGTGAGTCCTGGGGAATTGAACCTGGGTCCTTTGGCTTTGCAGGCAAGTGCCTTAACCTCTAAGCCATCTCTCCAGACCCTTATCCCTATTCTTACTCCTCAGAGGTAATCACTGTTAAATAGAGTTGTTTTTGAAACTTTATTATAAGAACTGGGCATGTATCTCATTTGGTAGAGTGCTTGTCTAGCATGCAGGAGGTCCTGGATTCAACCCCTAGCACTGCATAAAGCAGGCATGATAGTACATGCCTATAATCTAGCACTCAGGAGACAGAGGCAGGAGAATCAAGGCCATCTTTGGCTACGTAGTGAATTTGAGGCCAGTCTGGTCTACATGAGACCTAGTCTAAAAAAATTCCCGGTGTAGTGGTTTAAAAACAAAAAGAAAAGAAAAAAGACTTACTTTAAGAAAGCAGGTCTGCTATTGTTTCTTATGAAACTCCTAGCTTTAGGAGTTGGTATTATTTCCCCTCCACATTGAAGTGTGGTTTGGCATGGGCTTGATATCAAAGTAGGGGTTTTAGGGTCTCATTCCCCACCCCCCCCTTGAGGTAGGGTCTCTAGCCCAGTCTGACCTGGAATTCACTATGTAGTGTCAGGCTGGCCTCGAACTGACAGTGATCCTCCTACCTCTGCCTTCTGAGTGCTAGGATTAAAGGTGAGAGAGAGGAGAGAATGAGTGCACCCGGGCCTCTAGCCTCTGCAAAGGACCTCCAGATGCATGCATCATTTTGTGCCTCTGGCTTTATGTGGGTACTGGGGAATCGAACTTGTGTTGTTATGCTTTTCTGGCATGCACCTCAACTGCCGAGCCTATCCCTTAATATCTATTCTTTCTCTTTGTAGGGTGAGATTTTCCCTCATGTTCTTTCCTCTGAGTTGCTGAAGTAAAGAGACGCAGAAAAATTACTGAATTTTACAAGCATACAAAATTGTCTCTGTGGCCTGAAAGTGATTATTAGGAGATGAGGTCTGCTGTGCTATATAACTCATAGCCACATCTTGTTTGTCTTTCATTTCACAGTACATTTGCATGTCTTTATCTTCATGTTCACTTAGGGAAGGAGTTTAGCAGTCATCAGTCACATTTCTCCTTATACCATGTTAGAAAGAAATGGTGGGAGTTACTAAGGCTAACCCTCATTGAGCAAAAATGTTAGAGTTAAAGGAGGTGGCCATGGCTGAGTTGGCAAGACAGACTTTCATTCCTTGCATGAAGGCACTTGGGGACAGATGCCCCTGTAACCACAAAAGCATTGGTCAAAGGGGCTGGGCAAATGGCTCAGTGAGTAAGAGCATTACTGCATAAGGACCTGAATTCAGTCCCCAGCATCTACATAAAAAGCTTGCATGGCCACTTGCATCTGTAACCCCAGCCCTGAGGGGAGCATAGACAGGAAGATAGATCACTGCAGCTCACTCTACTGCCAATTTAATTGAAAAATATTGAGCTCCAGGTTCAGTGAGAACGTGCTTCAAGGAAATAAGGCGAAAAGGTGATGGAGGAGGACATCTGACATCCCCCTCTGACCTCTGCATGTGTGTGCTGGGGTGTGTGCATCTGCACACACAGGTGTATACACCCCCATACACCAAAAAAAAAAAAAAAAAAAGGAAGGAAGGGAAGGCACAGCACTAGCAAGCTGGGCTCTCCCATTCTTTGCTGTTTACTGTATACTAGGACAAACTCTCCCATGCCTTAGTCTTCAACCATTGGTTAGGAATATTTTTATTATCATGTACCCTAAGATGTATATCAAATAAATATTAACAAGGGCCTATAAAGGCACAGGAACAAGTACTACTTCTTTTTTTTTTAATTATTTATTTATTTATTTGAGAGCAACAGACAGAAAGAGAATGGGCACACCAGGGCCTCCAGCCATTGCAAACGAACTCCAGATGCGTTTGCCCCCTTGTGCATCTGGCTAATGTGGGTCCTAGGGAATTGAGCCTCGAACCAGGGTCCTTAGGCTTCACAGGCAAGCGTTTAACCGCTAAGCCATCTCTCCAGCACAGTACTTCTTCTTTTTTTTTTTTTGGTTTTTTGAGGTAGGGTCTCACTCTAGCCCAGGCTGACCTGGAATTCACTCTGTAGTCTCAGGGTGGCCTTGAACTCACAGCGATCCTCCTACCTCTGCCTCCCGAGGCGTGCGCCACCACACCCGGCCTTACTTCTTCTTTTTTTTTTAATTATTTATTTATTTGTAAGCAGAGATAGAGAGAGAGAGAATGGACACACCAGGGCCTCCACCCACTGCAAACAAACTCCAGATGCATGCATCACCCTGTGCATTGGCTTTATGTGGGTACTGGGGATTCGAACCTAGGTCCTTTGGCTTTGCAAGCATGTGCCTTAACCACTAAGCCATCTCTCCAGCCCAGCAAGTACTTCTTAAATGATAGATGTAAAGTAAATGCAATGGATCAAATAAGAGAGAGGTGGTGAAATGTCTCTTATCTCTCTAGTATTAAAAGCATGTTTCTCCGCTACAGATAGGTGTTTCATGGTGTGAGTGTTGTAACAGAATATCCCCTGTATCAGGGTAATATTATCCATATTATTCCTTAAGTCAGAAAGAAAATGACTCTCACTGAGTCCATTTTACTTGTATTGATTTACAGATCTTTGGAACATAATAGTGGTTAGGTGATTTCTTTTAAACTAGTTTTACAGTTTCTTAGCCAAGCCAGTGAGTTGTCATTGTTTGCTCTTATAGGCACATCCGAGTGTTTGGGCTGTTTCTTTTGACTCCCTCACCTCAGGAGACTGACTAGTTCTGCACTGGCCTGGACTTGAAGCTGTAGATGTAGGCCCAGGCAGGTGCAGTGGGTTCCTAGCCTGGTTTGCTTGGTCACCATATTCTGGAAGTGCTTTGAGAATTTAGGATAGCTGTGGGAATTATTTGCTGAGCATAGAATTGGATTGCTCCTGAAAACAGGTACCTTGAAGCTGCCCTTAGAACTTCTTTCAGATGGCCCTGAGCAAGGTGGTTGGTTCCAGATTGGCAAGTCCTGACAAGATCTTCCCTGTCTAAGGCTAGACAAAGAGTAACCAGCACAGCATGGAGGTTTCAGAGAGCACCGATGGGTATGCTGTCACCCACTCAAATGGTTCCCTTGTACAGACATTCACAACTGATCAGTTAGAAAGCTGACTGGGAACTCAGAAAATGGCTTTAGTCAGGGGTCCTGACCAGTGCAGACCTGTACCTGGCTTCTTTTCCTTGGGAAGCACAAATAAATGTTGACATATTGTTGCTCAGTTTGTAGAACCTGTATTTTATTTTCTTCTTTCTTCCTTGCTTTCATTTTGATAAAGGGTCTCATGTAGCTCATCACTCATCATCAAGGAAATCACAACCACAGTGAGATAGCCTCTCACACCACTAAGAATGGATATTATCAAAAAGAAAGCCAGATGTGGTGGCACATGCCTTTATGAGAGGCAGAGGTAGAAGGATTGCTGTGAGTTCAAGGCCAGCCTGAGAGTATCAGCCTGGGCTAGAGCAAGACCCTACTTCAACCCCCACCCACAAAAACGAAAAAGAAAAAATAAATGCTGATAAGGATGTAGAAAAATGGGAAAATGCTGGTAAGGGTATGGAGAAAGGAAACTCATTTAGTATTGGTAGAAATGTAAATTACTACAGCTATTATAAAAAAAAAGTACAGGGCTAGAGAGATGGTTCAGTGGTTAAGGTGCTTGCCTGCAAAGCCTGAAGACCCAGATGCGATTCCCTGGAACCCATGTAAGCCAGATGCACATCATGGCACATGTGTTTTCCCCCCTTCTCCCTCTCTCCCTAATAATAAATAAATAAGAAAATGTTTTTAAAAATAGTATGGATGTTCCTTACAAAACTAGAAATAATATTACCATATTAACACTATATACTAAGTGAGTATAGAGTCAAAGGAAAGTTCAAGAGGCATCTGTACTTGCATGTTTACTGATGGATTCAATAGATAAAGAAATTGTGCTATCTATAGACAGGAGTATTCAGCCATTAAAAATGTGAAATCTGAGCCGGGCATGGTGGTGCACACCTTTTGTCATAGCACTCAGAGGCAGAGGTAGGTGGATCACTATGAGTTCGAGGCCATCTTGAGACTACATAGTTAATTCCAGGTCAGCCTGGACCAGAGTGAGACCCTACCTTGGGGAAAAAGAAAAAGTTTGAAATCTGTTATTTCTGGCTACATGGATAGAACTAGAGGACACTATACTAAGTGAAATAAGTCAGGTACAAAAAGAGAAATACTAATTTTCACTCATATGTGGAAGCCTAAAAAGTTTATCTCATAAAGTAGAGCATAGAATAGTGTTTTCAGAGGCTGGGAAAGCTAGGGCATGATGGTTGAATGGAGGTTTCTTAACAGGTACAGTTGGCTAGGAGGACTAACTTTTGGTGTTCTGTAGCACAGTAGGGAAACTATGATTGACAGTAATTCAGTGTATATTTCCAAATGCTTAGAGAAAATTTTTTTTTTTTTTTTGAGGTAGGGTCTGACCTGGAATTCACTATGTAGTCCAAGGGTGGCCTCGAACTCATGGCAATCCTCCTACCTCTGCCTCCCGAGTGCTGGGATTAAAGATGTAAGTCACCACGCCCGGCCTGAGAGAAAATTTTGATTGTCCCCAGTACAAAGAAATTAAAAATGTTTAAGGTAATAGATTACAAATTACTCTTTATCTGAATATTACACACTGCATATACATATATTGAAATATCATGTTATACCTCATAAATGTGTGTAGTTATTATATGTCAATTGAAAAAAAATTTTTTTTTTGTTTTTATGAGGTAGAGTCTCACTCTAGCCCAGGCTGACCTGGAATTCACTATGTAGTCTCAGGGTAGCCTCAAACTCAATGGTGATCCTCCTACCTCTGCTTCCCAAGTTCTGGGATTAAAGGCGTACATCACCACATCTGATCCAAATTATGTTTGGGTGTTGTTGTTGTTGTTGCTGTTTTTTGTTTTTTTGAGGTAGGGTCTTGCATTAGACCAGATTGACCTGGAATTCACTGTGTAGTCTCAAGGTGGCCTGGAGCTCACAGCAATCCTGCCTCTGCCTCTGGAATGCTGAGATTAAAGGTGTGTACCATCCATTGCCAGCCTTTCCACAGTCTTTTGTTTTGTTTTGTTTTGTTTTCTGAGGTAGGGTCTCACTCTGGCCCACGCTGGTCTGGAATTAACTATGTAGTCTCAGGATGGCCTTGAATTCACAGTGATCCTCCTATCTCTGCCTCCCGAGTGCTGGGATTAAAGGCGTTGTGGCCCACACCTTTAATGTATGTAGTCTCAGGCTGTCCTCGAACTAACAGTGATCCTCCCTCCTACCTCAGCCCCTTGAGAACTGGGATTAAAGGTGTGTACCACCACACCCGGCCTAAAATTTTTTTTAAATATATGTAATTAAATGTACTCTGAATACCATATCCATATGTCCATTCTTCAGAAGGATGAACTGTATGAGTTCTATATCACATTAAAGTTGTAAGTAAAAGTGCATATCGATTGAACATTGAATGGACAAGGAAGTGGAAGGACTAATATTTCATTTCATTCATTACCTTCCTATGGTAGGTTGAATGTATGTCCTCTATAGACTCAAGTGTTTTGTTAAAGTTGTAACTTGGGTCTCTAGCCATCTGGCTGGAGGAGGTCTTACTGGTGGTGGATCCTGCGATCCAGCCCAGAGGTGTGTTTGGGGCTGGATCTGAATTCCAGCCCAAATGTGTGCAGAGAAGTTTGTACTTTGAGGGGTTCCTGCTTGCTGCAGGTTTGGTTTGTTCTTGCTGTTTTATTATTTTTTATTATTTATATATTTGAAAGTGACAGAGAGAAAGAGACAGATAGAGAGTGAGCCCCCTTTAAAAAAAAAAAAATTATTTGACAGAGAAAGAGGTGGACCATACTCTCAGTTGCCTTGAAAATTGTTCACTGTATTGCTATTTTTAAATTTTTTATTTATTTATTTGCAAACAAAGAGAAGAGTGACAGAGAGCAGGGTACTTCCGTCCAAAGTATCCTCTGTGTGTGTGTGTGTGTGTGTCTTTAAATATTTTATTTATTTATTTGACAGAGAAAGAGAGAGAGAATTGGCGCACCAGGGCCTCCAGCCACTGCAAACACAAGCGCCCCCACCCGTGCATCTGGCTAACATGGGTCCTGGGGAATGGAACCTGGGTCCTTTGGCTTTGTAGGCAAACGCTTTAACTGCTAAGCCATCCCTCCAGCCCTGTTTTTGCTGTTTTGTTGATCTTGCTGCCTGATGGTGGTTTCTCTCTCTCTGCTTGGATTTATGAGTGGAGCCAGCTTCTGCCATTGTTGGAACTTCCCCTGGATCTATAAGCCTGAAATAAACCCCTTCCTCCTCTAAACTATGCCTGGTTTGGAGGTTCATCCCAGCAATGTGGAACTTACTACAATACTTCCTTTCTTAGTTCTAGAGTTGTTTGCTTATTTTTGGTTTATTTATTTATTTATTTGAGAGAGAAAGGCAGATAAAGATAGAGAATGGGCACGTCAGGGCCTCCAGCCGTTGCAAATGAACTCCAGATGCATGCATCCCCTTTTGCATCTGGTTTGATACTGGGAATCAAACTTGGGTCCTTTAGGCTTCACAGGCAAGCACTTTAACTGCTTAGCCATCTCTCCAGTCCCTATTTTTGTTTTTTCATAACAGAAATGGAAAATATTCTAGAGACCATTACCTTCCTTCCAGTGGGTTGATGAGGTGTAGATAGTAAGTTAGTGTTGATAGAAGACTGAGTTACTTAGGATTTGTGCAGATTCTTTTAACTGGTGAAGTTTATTGTTTATTTTATTTGCAAGCAGAGAGAGACAGAGAGAATGGGCATGCCAGGGCCTCTAGCCACTGCAAATGAATTCCAGATGCATGCACCACTTTGTGCATCTGGCTTTACATGGCTACTGGGGAATTAAATTCAGGTCATTAGGTTTTGTAGGCAAGGCCTTAACCACTGAGCAATCTCTGTAGCCTTAGATGGTGAAATTTTGAGAATATTCTAGAGGTTAGAATATTTGAGTTTAGTTCTAGCTTCACTAATTTTTCTGAACTTTGAATATCTTGCTTCCTGTTTTTACTTGTGATCTGTGTCATCTTTCAGGTTAGGTTGGTTTTCTTTCCAGTACTTTCAATACTTGTAGTTTTGTTTTTTTTTTTCCCCCAAGGTAGGGTCTTGCTCTAGCCCAGGCTGACTTGGAATTCGCTATGCAGTCTCAGGGTGACTTGAACTCATGGCACTCCTCCTACCTCTGCCTCCTGAGTGCTGGGATTAAAGGCACGCACCACTACACCTGGCTCAGGAACATTTTTTAGACCAATTTCAGAAATTGCTTTGTAGGTAATTTACTGTGTGGTTTTTAGTGATCTGATACCAATTTGGGAGATAAAGAAGTGATGTTTGAAATTTACTTCTTTCTACACCTCTTGCTCCTCTCCTTGTAGACTGTGCAGCTCCTTTACATTAAAGCTCACTCCTCAGAACCTCAGGGTGAGCAGGATGTCCCCCCCCCCCAAATCTTAGGTGAAGTTAGTATGCTGTCTCTGGGGCATTTAGTTGGATTATTGTGCCTTGGCGTAGGAAGGTGTTTTCTTTTCATCTATCTGCCACAACGGTGTGTTATCTATCTTTGAGTTTCCTTTTGTTCCTCTTCCCATAGGTGAGATATTTATCTATCTTTGAGTTTCCTTTTGTTCCTCTTCCCATAGGTGAGATATTTTTTGTAGTAGTGTTTTTAAAATTTATTTTTATTTATTTGAGAGCAACAGACAGACAGAGAGAGAAAGAGGCAGAAAGATAGAGAATGGGCATGCCAGGGCCTCCAGCCACTGCAAACGAACTCCAGATTCATGTGCCACCTTGTGCATCTGGCTTATGTGGGTTCTGGAGAAGCGAGCCTTGAACTGGGATCCTTGGGCTTCACAGGCAAGTGCTTAACTGCTAAGCCATCTCTCCAGCTCCTGTAGTAGTTTTAAAAATATGTAATTTCTTTTTTGAAAAATATTTTTATTGTTGGGTATGCTGGCACATGCCTTTAATCCCAGCATTTGGGAGGCAGAGGTAGGAGGATTACCATGAGTTCAAAGCCATCCTGAGACTACAGAGTGAATTCCAGGTCAGCCTGGGCAAGAGTGAAACCCTACCTCAAAAACCAAAAACAAAAAGCCACAAAACCAAAAATGGGGTGGGGGGAAAGAATGGGCACACAAGGGTCTTCAGCCACTGCAAACCACTCCAGATTCATGTGCCACTTTGTGCATCTGGCTTAGGTGGGTCCTGGAGAGTTGAACCTGGGTCCTGTGGCTTTGCAGACAAGCGCCTTAACTACTAAGCCATCTCTCCAGCCCTAAAAATATATAATTTCAAACACACAAAAGATTAGGTCCTTAGCTATCCTTTATATGATCCCTCACCACAAACCTGCTATCTCTTCTTCACAAACACCCAATGGCTTCAGGACTTAGCAGCTTTTCTTGCTGTGCCTGTTTTATAGCACCCCTCAGATACATTACACATAAAACTTTGTAATTCTGCCCATCCTTTGTTGCACCATTTTACAGAAGAGGAACACAACTTTTAGCTAGTGATAATTCAGAGTTTTTCTCTTTATAATGCAATAATTTTTTGCCATCCTATGTAATAAATCTAGGGCCTCACACATGCTCAAGACTATCTTTATTTTTGAGGTAGGGTCTTGTTGTAGCCCTGACCTGGAATTTGCTATATAGTCTCAGACAGGTCTTGAACTCATGGCAATCCTCCCACCTCTACCTCCCAAGTGCTGGGATTAAAGGCATGTGCCACCATGCCTGGCAAATTATCTTTTTAAAATGAAAATCTGGGGCTGGAGAGATGGCTCAGTGGTTAAGGCACATGTCTGCAAAATCTAACAACCCAGATTTGATTCCCCAGTACCCACGTAAAGCCAGATGCACAGTGGTGCACGCATCTGGAGTTTGATTTCAGTGGCTGGAGACCCTGGTGTGCCTATTTTCTCTCTTTGTCTCTTATCTCTCTACTTGCAAATAAATAAAAATTGAAAAAAATGAAAATCTGGTCATATCACTCCCTGTGGTGTTTTGAATATAGTCCCATAGACTTAGGCTGACAGTGTGAGTCTCTAGCAGCCTGGCTAGAGGAGGGGTAGATCTTGGATTTCAGCCATAAGGTGTGTGGAGAGCAGTTTGAGTTCTGTTATTGGTGCTGGCTGTTTTGTGGTGTTGGCTGTTTGGTAGATCTATGGAAGTGAGCCAGCTTCTTCTGCCATTGTTGGTGTTCCCCTGGAACTGGTATGCTTGAAATAAAGCCTTTCCTCCCATAAGCTGTTTCTGGTTGGATGTTTGTCCCAGAAACGAGAAGCTGACTTCAACACTCTCCTCTCCATAATCATCTTTTCATTCATTTAGCGAATGTTTATAGATCAGCTGGTATATGCCACACACCAAATTCTTGAGTAGTGCACATTCTAATGGGAAAAGATAAGAGACATTATCCAATAACATTCCATCATACATAGAGTAAAACCTCCTTTAAAAGCTGGGTTGATGGTTCAAACTTGTAATCCTTGCACTTGTGAGGGTGCAGGAGCATTGCAGTGAGTTTAAAACTAGCCTGTGTTACACAGTGAGTTCCAGGCCAGCCTGAGCTACAGGATGAGACACTGTATCTAAATAAATAAATAAATAGATAAATAAGCAAGCAAGTCAGCCCACCGCCTTTAATCCTAGCACTTGGGAGGCAAAGGTAGGAGGATTTCTGTGAGTTGAAGGCTCCCCTAAGATTACATAGTGAATTCCTGGTCAGCCTGGGCTAGAGTGAGACCCTACCTTGAAATCCCCCTCAAAATAAAAAAATAAAATAAAATAAAATAAAGCAAAACAAAACAGAAAACAACCAGCAAAACAAACAAACCAATCCTTTCATGGCTTAGGAGACACCATATGGTGATGTAGTCCCTTGTTGAATGGTGATCCTCCTACCTCTGCCTCTCGAGTGCTGGGTTTAAAGGCCTGCACCACAATGCCCAGCTTCTTTTTCTTTTTAAATGTAATACTGTTTATTTAACTTCAAAAACATCTCAGCATTCTAAACATACAAAAAATAACAGAATGTTGCAAATTGTGTTTAAGTACAGAGGGCCCTTGAACTTTCAATGATGCAGTAGTTCTTTTGCTTTGCTGACAAAGATAAGTTCTAGTTTAGAAACAAAGTTTGAAAATCTACTGCACTTAACTAAAAGAATAACTCCAAATACTTCTCATACCAGCTGACCCCTCCCCTCTTTTCTACACAACTAAGAATGTCAGCAGAATGCTATGTCACTATATACAAAACAAGACAACCTGAAGCTAAATGGATGCTCGCTGGAGTATCAACAGGTCCAGCCGCACAGTGAGCACTCTCCAGCCTTGCGCTAGCTGATTCCACGAGAGCCGCCTCCCATTCTCTTTCTTTTTTTTTTTTTTTTTGTTTTGTTTTTCGAGGTAGGGTCTCACTCTAGCCCAGGCTGACCTGGAATTCACTATGGAGTCTCAGGGTGGCCTCGAACTCACGGCGATCCTCCTACCTCTGCCTCCCGAGTGCTGGGATTAAAGGCGTGCGCCACCACGCCCGGCCCCATTCTCTTTCTATCTGCCTCTTTCTCTCTCTCAAATAAATAAAATAAAATATTTTTTTAAAAAGTGCTTGTTTGCTAAGCCCAGTGGTTTGGGTTCAGTTTCCTAGTACCTACGTAAAGCCAGATGCATAAAGTGGTGCATGCATCTGGAGTTTATTTGCAATGGCAGGGGACCGTGGTGTGCCTATTCTCTATCCCTCTCTTCTCTCTCAAATAAATAAATATTAAAAAAAAAAAAAAAAGACAGAGCACTAATGACAGACTAAAGAAATGACTATATCCAAGTCTAGCTTGGTGAGCTGATTGGTTTACTTATAGGCGTTTGGGTGACTCCCACAACTGGCAGTCTCAGCTGACTTGGAACCTTGGGAGGCTGTCTGCCTAGTCCAATCTGGAGTTTATAAAGCTTTTCCATAACTTCTCATTTTTGTGAAATACTCTTGTTTATTTATCTAGTTACTGTTTAGGTAGTCAATAATGTTCACCAAGTTGATGGCACTGACTTTTCTACAGTGCCTGTTTATTTGCAATGTTTTTGAATGAATGTATGTTATATACACTTCATCCATTCAACAAATATTGCGTGTTATTTTATTTATATATTGGAGGGGGAGAGAAAGAGAATGGGCATGTCAGGGCCTCTAGCCACTGCAAACAAACTCCAGTTGCATTTGCCACTTTGTGCATCTGGCTTATGTGAGTCCTGGGGAATTGAACCTGAGTCCTTTGGCTTTGCAGGCAAGCACCTTAACCACTAAGCCATCACTCTAGCCCCTCCTCCCCCAAGCTTTTTGTTTGTTTGTTTGTTTGTTTTCTTTGAGATAGGGACTTATTGACCTAGAACTCACTCTGTAGTTCCAGGCTGGCTTTCAACTCACAGCAATCCTCCTACCTCTGCCTCCTGAGTGCTGGGATTAAAGATGTGTGCCACTATACTTGGGCCCCCAAGCTTTTTAGACTAGAAAGTCAAAGTATGATAGCTTGTGTTGGGATCCTGTTGCTACATCCTAGTTGCTTACATGAGCAGAAGAGATGGGGTAAGGCCCGCCTACAAACCACAAGCTTATTTTGAGCCAGCTGACTTGACAGCTTCCCTATTCTACCTGCTGACTTCCCTGGCTCTTTTGGCAGCTAGAGGAGCAACTAAACCGGTTTGTAGCTCGTGGTTTAGGAAAAGCTCAGCAACTCCATGGAAAGTGAGGATTTAAGGGCAGTTGATATTTTTCTTTTGTCTCTCTAAGTCTTTTTAAGTTTTCATTTCTGTTTCAAACTGTAGAACAATTGTATTCTCTAATAGAAGAAATCTGATAATGACTTTATGGTTACTACTGAAAACATTGGGATTTTTGTGTGTACATTTCCCCCTGCCCCTCCTTTTTTTTTGGTTTTTCGAGGTAGGGTTTTTCACTCTAGCTCAGGCTGACCTAGAATTTACTTTGTAATCTCAGGGTGGCCTTGAACTCATGGTGATCCTCCTACCTTTGCCTCCTGAGTGCTGGGATTAAAGGCATGCACCACCATGCCCGGCTCCCCCCCCCCCAACTTTTTTAAATTATTTATTTATTTGAGAGAGAGAGAATGGGCACGACAGGGCCTCCAGCCACTGCAAACGAACTCCAGACACATGTGCCACCTTGTACATCTGGCTTACGTGGGTCCTGGGGAATTAAACCAAGGTCCTTTGGTTATACAGGTATACAGCCCTTGGTTAAAGGCCTTAACTGCTAAGCCATCTCTCCAGCCCCTCCTCCCCTTTTCCTTTTTTCCTGTTCTCTTCTCTCTCTTCTCAACAGGGTATTGGCTATGTAGCTCAGACTGGCCTCAATCTTGTGGTCCTCTTGCCTCAACCTCCCAAGTGCTAGGATTAGAGGTGTGTGCCATCATACCTCATATAACGGGGTGCTAAGGGCCCAGGAAAGTCTTTGCACCCCAAACCCTGGGTTCACTTCTAATTTTAGTCAAAGAATTGAATAAAAAGGAAAACTGAAAAGGATAATTATTAAATTATTATATTTATTGAGGGAAGTAGAACCAAGGCAAGACACCCTTGTGGCTAGAGGTCCCACATGGAGGGCCTGGGGAAAAATGCATGGAAACAAAGTTCAGCCGGGTGTGGTGGTGCACGCTTTTAATCCCAGCACTCAGGAGGCAGATAGATGTAGGAGGATCACCATGAATTCTAGAAAGTTCAAGGAGCTCCTGCCATGTGGGGAGCTGGAGAGGGTGAAGAACTGGCTGGGCTGGGCCCAGGTGAGGGAAAAACTCACCACAGCTGGAAGTTCCGAAGTGATCAGAGAGACAGAGAGCCTGCCCTCCTCTTGCAAAGGTATTTAAACCTTATGGGGGTGGGCTGACCTGAGCCAGAGGGACAACTGGTTGGTTAGGGCTAGGGGCTTTCTCAGGAAGAGATTAGCCCTGGCACCAAGTTCCAGGGGCTTAACTTGACTAACCACAATGTTTAAATCCTATAAAAGACCTCCCTCCTAGTAGGGGTCCTGATTGTGGAAAAACAGGTCTTTAGGGAACTAGAGAAGAGATAAAAAATCAGATTCTTTTTGATTTCTAGCAAATGCAAACTTTCCTGAGCTTTTCACCTTCAGGGGTCCAGTCACCCTAACTATACCCCCCTCACTGGCTTTAATTTTCTTCTTCACTAGTACTAAGATTCTTTTTTTCCCCATTTCGTTGGAAACCCACAGCCCACTTTGCTTGCTCAGTTTTAAGGATGTATAAAG
This sequence comes from Dipus sagitta, assembly GCA_036346955.1. Classification (NCBI taxonomy): domain Eukaryota; kingdom Metazoa; phylum Chordata; class Mammalia; order Rodentia; family Dipodidae; genus Dipus; species Dipus sagitta. Next base: position 161,836,480 of record CM070770.1, on the reverse strand, counting down.
CATATCAGCCTTCCTTGAGTCAGGACTATCATGAGGAACAGACTTCCTAGTGATTGTAGGACGTAATGAGTAGTATATCCCGTATGGTGTACATCTATTAAATTTTGTTTGTTTCCTTTTTTAGTTAAGTTTCTATTTCTTATCATGATTAGTATGACTCTCCTTTGTTACCTACTACCAGCTCTGAAAAAGAGAGAGAGAGAGTCTGAAAAAGAGAGAGAGAGAGAAAGTTAAAGAAAAAGCAAGGGGGCTAGGGAAATGGCTTAGCGGTTAATGTGTTTGCCTGTGAAGCCTAAGGACCCCGGTTCAACTCCCCAGGACCCACGTAAGCCAGACACACACAGAAGGGGGTGCATGCGTCTGGAGTTCGTTTGCAGTGGCTGGGGACCCTGGCATACCCATTCTGTCTTTCTCTCTGCCTCTCTCTCTTTCTCTCTCTCAAAAAGATAAATAAATAAAAATGCTTAAAAATAAAAAAAAAAAGAAAAAGGAAGGAAAGGTTTTGAAACATAACTCAGGTAATTGGCAGTATAGCCTAAGAATGTGACATTAAAAACTGGGTGATTGGGCTGGAGAGGTGGTTTATTTGGTTAAAGGCACTTATTTGCAAAGCCTGATGGCCTGGGTTCGATTCCCCAGTACCCATATTCAGCTGGATGCACAAAGTGGTACATGCATCTGGTGTTCATTTACAGTGGCAAGAGGCTCTGACATGCCCATTCTCTCTCTTTCTGTCTGGGTGGTGGAGAGATGGTTCAGCCGTTAAAGGCGCTTGATTGCAAAGCCTGTTTTATATATATATATATATATATATATATATATATTATTTAAGTGTTCTAGGGGCCAAGAAGCAGCAGTTTTATTTACCTTCTGGTTTAGGTTGTGCTCCAGAGAAGTAGAAATACTATGGTTTACAGTAGCTGTTTAATTTCAGATCTCAGGCAGTCAAAAACTCTATTGAAGGTCATTTAGAATAAAGTAAGTATTATGGATTAGTACCCCTCCACACATACTATTTGCTTTTTTTTATATAGACTTAATTAAATTAGCTTTGATTACTTCAGGGAAAGTCACTGTTTTACCCTGAGTGTTTTTTTTTGTTGTTGTTTTTTTGAGGAAGGGTCTCACTCTGACCCAGGCTGACCTGGAATTCACTATGTACTCTCAGGGTGGCCTTGAATTTACAGCAATCATCCTACCTCTGCTAGTGCTGGGATTAAAGATGTGTGCCGCCACACTCTGCCTACCCTGAGGTTTTTTATTTGTTTGTTTCGAGGTAGGGTCTCGCTCTAGCCCATGATCACCTGGAACTCATTCTAGTACCAGGCTGCTTCAGCCTCACAGAGATCCTCCTACCTCTGCCTCTCAACCATTGGGATTAAAGACTTTTTTGTTTGGTCCTTTCAGCTCATGGATAATGGAATGTGGCAGTGCAAATATAAGTCTGCTGTTTAATAAAATCTTTTCAAAATTAAAATATGCAGAAAGTAGTGTGTAACATTTTGTCATCTCGGTCATGTACCGCTTTTGTTGTAGATGAAAATGAATAAGCAGTTCTGGAAACCAAATTCCTGTGGGAGCATAAAAAATCTTGTGGCTATTAATGGACTTAATTGTATTTCCTCTCTGCCACCAAAATGTGCAGTAAATTTGTTTATGCCCTTGCCTTTAATGGAGAGAATTGTTTATTAAATGTGTGTGATATAATCACTGTTTTTTTAAACCAGTGGAATCCTCTAGCTTTCTTTAAAAAAAAAACAATAACAAGGAGTAAGTATAACATTTTGAAGAATTGTTCATTAATCCTTGATTGATATTTCCTTCTGTGAAGAAAAAGAAAAGGATTTTGAGGAAATAATCCCATCTTATTAGTAGTGATAAGAGATGGTTTCCTAAATCTAAGGTGAAGCATAAGGTTAGGATTTAGGAAAGTGATGTATTTGCTTACCTTCTGGAAGGGCCTGGTTCTAGGGCAGCCACACTGTAAGTGAGTACCATGGCCCTGTGTGGCAAAGCTTCATCTTAACTGAAATGCATTTACAAAAATATTTATAACAGAATGACTAGAACTATGACTTTCTCTGGTTTTGTCATCCAGGTCGGCCCATCTGTTATTATTGTGTATCTGAAGGAAAAGTCAATAATAATCTCTTTTTTTTTTTTTTTTGTTTGTTTTGTTTTTGTTTTTTCGAGGTAGGGTCTCCCTCTGGCCCAGGCTGACCTGGAATTCACTATGTAGTCTCAGGGTGGCCTCGAACTCACAGTGATCCTCCTACCTCTGCCTCCCGAGTGCTGGGATTAAAGGCGTGCACCACCACGCCCGGCTTCAATAATAATTTCTTTTAAACCATATTCAGAAATTGCTTTGACTTTAAAATTTGATTTCTCATTTGGATTTACCTGGCCTCTGGGTTTTGATAAGCCACTGTAACTCTTCTTCTATCTACCTCTCCCTGATTCCTCCTTTTAATTAAAAGACACTTGTCATCCATGATTTTTCCAGGCCCTCCACATGGGAGCTGTAGCCACATGGGTGCCTTTCCTTGGCTGTCCCCTCAATAAGTATAATAATAAAAAAAGATAACTTGTCAAGCATGTTCTGTGTGTCATTATTGTAGATACTGAGACAAGAGCAGTGAACAAAACACAAAAATTTCACCTCTCATAGTTATCTTCTAGAGTCATGGTGGGCAGCAGACAGTAAACAGATGAGTGAGCAAATGACAGGGTATGTCTGGATGGAAAAAAATAAGATAGGAACAAAGGATAAGTGGGTAGGAAGGAGAATGTTATAGTTTAAAGAAAGTGGTATAGAAAAGCTTCAGAAACCTGTGCGTATTATATGCACACCATTACTTCCAGCACTCAGGAGACTGAGGTAGGAGGATCACTGTGAGTTCCGGGCCATCTTGAGGCTACAGAGTAAGTTCCAGGTTAGCCTTGGCCTGAGAGAGACTCTGCCTGGGGAGAGAGTGTGACAAAACAAGAGTCTCAGAAGTGAGCAAGCCAGGTGGAGCATATAAATATGTGAGCCAAGTGAATTTTATGGGAAGAACTTTCTTGATAGAGGAATCAGGACGTTCTGGTAAATTCTAGGTACATCTTGGAAACCACTGTGGCTGGAGCCAAGTGAATGAGAGAGAAAGTAATAGAAGGTAAATTCAGAGGTACAGGAGACAAGTTAATTGTTATTATTTCAAATTTTGTAGTGTTACAGATTCAGCTCAGGGCTTCATCCATGTTAGGCAAGTGCTATGTCACTGACACAATAGATCTTATAGACCACTGTAGGACTCTCTTTGACCTTGAGTAAGAAAAGAAGTCATTGAAGGTCTTGAGCCATAGAAGAGTTATAATGATGACTTAACAAAACCACTGGCCTCTGTATACAGAATAACCTGCAGGAAAGGGCATTGTCTGAGGTGGGGGGTCCCATTGGTAGGAGGCTGTGATGATATAGGTGGGACCAGGGTGGGAGCAGTGAAGATGACGACTTTGGTGTATGTATGTGTGAATATATATATTTTTTGTTGTTTGCTTGTTTGTCTTGTTTTTTGAGGTAAGGTCTCAGTCTTGCTCAGGCTGACCTGGAATTTACTCTGTGGTCTTAGGGTGGCCTTGAACTCATGGTGATCCTCTTACCTCTGCCTTCCTTGATTGCTTGGATTAAAGCGTGTGCCACCACACCCAGCTTCCTTGGTATATTTTCAAGCCTAAAGGACTTGCACTTGAGGTATGACAGCCAAAAGGATTCAAGAATGATAATACTGGGGTTGGAGAGCTGGAGAGGGTGAAGAACTGGCTGGGCTGGGCCTCAGGTGAGGGAAAAACTCACCACAGCTGGAAGTTCCGAAGTGATCAGAGAGACAGAGAGCCTGCCCTCCTCTTGCAAAGGTATTTAAACCTTATGGGGGTGGGCTGACCTGAGCCAGAGGGACAACTGGTTGGTTAGGGCTAGGGGCTTTCTCAGGAAGAGATTAGCCCTGGCACCAAGTTCCAGGGGCTTAACTTGACTAACCACAATGTTTAAATCCTATAAAAGACCTCCCTCCTAGTAGGGGTCCTGATTGTGGAAAAACAGGTCTTTAGGGAACTAGAGAAGAGATAAAAAATCAGATTCTTTTTGATTTCTAGCAAATGCAAACTTTCCTGAGCTTTTCACCTTCAGGGGTCCAGTCACCCTAACTATACCCCCCTCACTGGCTTTAATTTTCTTCTTCACTAGTACTAAGATTCTTTTTTTCCCCATTTCGTTGGAAACCCACAGCCCACTTTGCTTGCTCAGTTTTAAGGATGTATAAAGCATATCAGCCTTCCTTGAGTCAGGACTATCATGAGGAACAGACTTCCTAGTGATTGTAGGACGTAATGAGTAGTATATCCCGTATGGTGTACATCTATTAAATTTTGTTTGTTTCCTTTTTTAGTTAAGTTTCTATTTCTTATCATGATTAGTATGACTCTCCTTTGTTACCTACTACCAGCTCTGAAAAGAGAGAGAGAGAGTCTGAAAAAGAGAGAGAGAGAGAAAGTTAAAGAAAAAGCAAGGGGGCTAGGGAAATGGCTCTTAGCGGTTAATGTGTTTGCCTGTGAAGCCTAAGGACCCCGGTTCAACTCCCCAGGACCCACGTAAGCCAGACACACACAGAAGGGGGTGCATGCGTCTGGAGTTCGTTTGCAGTGGCTGGGGACCCTGGCATACCCATTCTGTCTTTCTCTCTGCCTCTCTCTCTTTCTCTCTCTCAAAAAGATAAATAAATAAAAATGCTTAAAAATAAAAAAAAAAAGAAAAAGGAAGGAAAGGTTTTTGAAACATAACTCAGGTAATTGGCAGTATAGCCTAAGAATGTGACATTAAAAACTGGGTGATTGGGCTGGAGAGGTGGTTTATTTGGTTAAAGGCACTTATTTGCAAAGCCTGATGGCCTGGGTTCGATTCCCCAGTACCCATATTCAGCTGGATGCACAAAGTGGTACATGCATCTGGTGTTCATTTACAGTGGCAAGAGGCTCTGACATGCCCATTCTCTCTCTTTCTGTCTGGGTGGTGGAGAGATGGTTCAGCCGTTAAAGGCGCTTGATTGCAAAGCCTGTTATATATATATAATATATATATATATATATATATATTTAAGTGTTCTAGGGGCCAAGAAGCAGCAGTTTTATTTACCTTCTGGTTTAGGTTGTGCTCCAGAGAAGTAGAAATACTATGGTTTACAGTAGCTGTTTAATTTCAGATCTCAGGCAGTCAAAAACTCTATTGAAGGTCATTTAGAATAAAGTAAGTATTATGGATTAGTACCCCTCCACACATACTATTTGCTTTTTTTTATATAGACTTAATTAAATTAGCTTTGATTACTTCAGGGAAAGTCACTGTTTTACCCTGAGTGTTTTTTTTTGTTGTTGTTTTTTTGAGGAAGGGTCTCACTCTGACCCAGGCTGACCTGGAATTCACTATGTACTCTCAGGGTGGCCTTGAATTTACAGCAATCATCCTACCTCTGCTAGTGCTGGGATTAAAGATGTGTGCCGCCACACTCTGCCTACCCTGAGGTTTTTTATTTGTTTGTTTCGAGGTAGGGTCTCGCTCTAGCCCATGATCACCTGGAACTCATTCTAGTACCAGGCTGCTTCAGCCTCACAGAGATCCTCCTACCTCTGCCTCTCAACCATTGGGATTAAAGACTTTTTTGTTTGGTCCTTTCAGCTCATGGATAATGGAATGTGGCAGTGCAAATATAAGTCTGCTGTTTAATAAAATCTTTTCAAAATTAAAATATGCAGAAAGTAGTGTGTAACATTTTGTCATCTCGGTCATGTACCGCTTTTGTTGTAGATGAAAATGAATAAGCAGTTCTGGAAACCAAATTCCTGTGGGAGCATAAAAAATCTTGTGGCTATTAATGGACTTAATTGTATTTCCTCTCTGCCACCAAAATGTGCAGTAAATTTGTTTATGCCCTTGCCTTTAATGGAGAGAATTGTTTATTAAATGTGTGTGATATAATCACTGTTTTTTTAAACCAGTGGAATCCTCTAGCTTTCTTTAAAAAAAAAACAATAACAAGGAGTAAGTATAACATTTTGAAGAATTGTTCATTAATCCTTGATTGATATTTCCTTCTGTGAAGAAAAAGAAAAGGATTTTGAGGAAATAATCCCATCTTATTAGTAGTGATAAGAGATGGTTTCCTAAATCTAAGGTGAAGCATAAGGTTAGGATTTAGGAAAGTGATGTATTTGCTTACCTTCTGGAAGGGCCTGGTTCTAGGGCAGCCACACTGTAAGTGAGTACCATGGCCCTGTGTGGCAAAGCTTCATCTTAACTGAAATGCATTTACAAAAATATTTATAACAGAATGACTAGAACTATGACTTTCTCTGGTTTTGTCATCCAGGTCGGCCCATCTGTTATTATTGTGTATCTGAAGGAAAAGTCAATAATAATCTCTTTTTTTTTTTTTTTTTTTGTTTGTTTTGTTTTTGTTTTTTCGAGGTAGGGTCTCCCTCTGGCCCAGGCTGACCTGGAATTCACTATGTAGTCTCAGGGTGGCCTCGAACTCACAGTGATCCTCCTACCTCTGCCTCCCGAGTGCTGGGATTAAAGGCGTGCACCACCACGCCCGGCTTCAATAATAATTTCTTTTAAACCATATTCAGAAATTGCTTTGACTTTAAAATTTGATTTCTCATTTGGATTTACCTGGCCTCTGGGTTTTGATAAGCCACTGTAACTCTTCTTCTATCTACCTCTCCCTGATTCCTCCTTTTAATTAAAAGACACTTGTCATCCATGATTTTTCCAGGCCCTCCACATGGGAGCTGTAGCCACATGGGTGCCTTTCCTTGGCTGTCCCCTCAATAAGTATAATAATAAAAAAAGATAACTTGTCAAGCATGTTCTGTGTGTCATTATTGTAGATACTGAGACAAGAGCAGTGAACAAACACAAAAATTTCACCTCTCATAGTTATCTTCTAGAGTCATGGTGGGCAGCAGACAGTAAACAGATGAGTGAGCAAATGACAGGGTATGTCTGGATGGAAAAAAATAAGATAGGAACAAAGGATAAGTGGGTAGGAAGGAGAATGTTATAGTTTAAAGAAAGTGGTATAGAAAAGCTTCAGAAACCTGTGCGTATTATATGCACACCATTACTTCCAGCACTCAGGAGACTGAGGTAGGAGGATCACTGTGAGTTCCGGGCCATCTTGAGGCTACAGAGTAAGTTCCAGGTTAGCCTTGGCCTGAGAGAGACTCTGCCTGGGGAGAGAGTGTGACAAAACAAGAGTCTCAGAAGTGAGCAAGCCAGGTGGAGCATATAAATATGTGAGCCAAGTGAATTTTATGGGAAGAACTTTCTTGATAGAGGAATCAGGACGTTCTGGTAAATTCTAGGTACATCTTGGAAACCACTGTGGCTGGAGCCAAGTGAATGAGAGAGAAAGTAATAGAAGGTAAATTCAGAGGTACAGGAGACAAGTTAATTGTTATTATTTCAAATTTTGTAGTGTTACAGATTCAGCTCAGGGCTTCATCCATGTTAGGCAAGTGCTATGTCACTGACACAATAGATCTTATAGACCACTGTAGGACTCTCTTTGACCTTGAGTAAGAAAAGAAGTCATTGAAGGTCTTGAGCCATAGAAGAGTTATAATGATGACTTAACAAAACCACTGGCCTCTGTATACAGAATAACCTGCAGGAAAGGGCATTGTCTGAGGTGGGGGTCCCATTGGTAGGAGGCTGTGATGATATAGGTGGGACCAGGGTGGGAGCAGTGAAGATGACGACTTTGGTGTATGTATGTGTGAATATATATATTTTTTGTTGTTTGCTTGTTTGTCTTGTTTTTTGAGGTAAGGTCTCAGTCTTGCTCAGGCTGACCTGGAATTTACTCTGTGGTCTTAGGGTGGCCTTGAACTCATGGTGATCCTCTTACCTCTGCCTCCTTGATTGCTTGGATTAAAGGCGTGTGCCACCACACCCAGCTTCCTTGGTATATTTTCAAGCCTAAAGGACTTGCACTTGAGGTATGACAGCCAAAAGGATTCAAGAATGATAATACTGGGGTTGGAGAGATGGCTCACTGGTTAAAGGCGCTTGCTTGTAAAGCCTGACAGCCTGAGTTTGATTCCCCAGCACTCATGAAAAGCCAAATGTACAAAATGGTGCAAATGTCTGAAGTTCATTTGCATGGGCAAGAAGCCTGGGTATGCCCATATTTTCTTTCTGTCTATCTCTCATAAATAAATTAAAATATTTTAAGAATGCTTATACCATTTATTTTAATTTCTTTGTGTTTGCTTTCTGTTTTTTTCCAAATTATTGTCATTGTCATCTTTTTATCTTAGTGGCATCATGAGAACAAGATTTATGTAACAGGACTCTTCAGAGCTCTTATGGGAGTTTGCTTCTACTTTTGCCATTTGTGATTAAATGGAAATACATTCCTTGAGAATTTACTAGGTGACAGAATGATCTGTAGGTTGGTCCCTATTATGTTAAAGATCTAGGCGAGTTCTTTTTATATTTTAGGCCATGATATTGCCACTGGAGTAGTTAAATCTCAACATCTGAATTATTTTGCTGTCATATTTACTCTGCATGTTTTCTCTGTAATCCTTGTCTATTGTTTTTTTTTTTTTTTCTTTCCCCAAGCTAGGGTTTCACTCTAGCTCAGGCGGACCTGGAATTCACTATGTAGTGGCTTCGAACTCACGCCCGCTTATTGGATATTTTGAAGTGGTGATCTGTTGCACAAGCCATTAATAACTGTGGCTCAAATCCTTTGTCACTAAACCAATGAAATTGATGAAGTCAAAAAAAAAATCTTGCTGGGCATGATGGGGCATGCCTTTAATCCCAGCACTTGGGAGGCAGAGGTAGGAGGATTGCCTAGAGTTTGAGGTCACCCTGAGACTGCACAGTGAATTCCAGGTCAGCCTGAGCTAGAGTGAGACCCTATCTTGGAAAACCGAAAAAAAAAAAAAAAAAAAAATCTTGGTTTTTGTAAATTCACTGGTTTATTATAACAGACAGCCTGCCTGCACCTCCAGGAGCTGCTCTGTAAAAAGGAAATCTGCTGCAGAGTGATCTAATTTGTGTAATCTTGAAGGTGGAGCTATTTTTGAAAGAGAACATTAAAAAAAGGGGGGGCCTTTTGCTCTTGAATGCCAAACTGTGTCTAAGTGACTAAAAAAGAAAAGGATTCAGATCTTGTAGATTGGATTCCTGTTTCCCTTTTGTTTTGTTAACTGTTTTTTCATCATGTTTGTGATAGATGTACTCAGGTAATTGCTCTTGAAAATGCCAGCTGACAGCCGGGCATGGTAGCACACATCTTTTAGCCCAGCACTTGGGAGGCAGAGGTAGGAGGATCACTGTGAGTTCCAGGCCAGCCTGGGCTAGAGAGAGACCGTACCTCAAAAAGCAAAAAATAGGAGTCGGGCATGGTGACGCATGCCTTTAATCCCAGCACTTGGGAGGCAGAGGTAGGAGGATTGCCATGAGTTCAAGGCCACGCAGAGATTACATAGTGGATTCCAGGTCAGCCTGGGCTAGAGTGGAACCCTACCTCGGAAAAAGAAAAGTAGGGCTGGAAGGATGGTTTAGCAGTCATGGCACTTGCCTACAAAGCCAAAGGACCCAGGTTCGATTTCCCAGGACCCACATTAAGTCATATGCACAAGGTGGTGCATGCGTTTGGAGTTTGCTTATAGTGGCTGGAGGCCATGGCACGCCCATATTCTCTCTCTCTCTCTCAAATAAGTAAATAAAAAATTTTAAAAGTTCCCCAAATAAATAAATAAATAAATAAATGAAATGGCAGCTAGGTGTTGCCTCCTTCTCTTCCTCTTATACCTTTACATTTAAAAATAATTATTTAGCCAGGCATGGTGGTGCACGCCTTTAATCCCAGCACTCAGGAGGCAGAGGTAGGTGTATCTCCATGAGTTCGAGGCCACCCTGAGACTACATAGTTAATTCCAGGTCAGCCTGGACCAGAGAGAGACCCTACTTCAAAAAACCAAAAAAAATAAAAATAAAAATAAGTAAATAAAAATAACTATTTAATGGGCTGGAGAGATGGCTTAGTGGTTAAGTGCTTGCATGTGAAGCCTAAGGACCCCAGTTTGAGGCTCAATTCCCCAGGACCCACGTTAACCACATGCACAAGGGGGCGCACATGTCTGGAGTTTGTTTGCAGTGGCTGGAGGCCCTGGGCACACCCATTCTCTCTCTCTCTCTCCCCCTATCTCTCTCTATATATATATCTTCCTCTTTCTCTCAGTCTGTCTCTCTCAAATAAATAAATAAAAATAAACACAAAAATAAAAATAACTATTTAAGCTGGGCGTGGTAGTGCACGCCTTTAATCCTAACACTCGGGAGGCAGAGGTAGGAAGATCGCCATGAGATCGAGGCCACCCTGTGACTACATAGTGAATTCCAGGTCAGCCTGAGCTAGAGTGAAACCCTACCTCAAAAACAAAAAACCAAAAAACTACTTATTGTGCTTATGATTTGAATGTAAGTACCATAAAAGAATAGTTACCAAGTACTCTTCAAGGGTGAAGAACGCTGTACTCAGAAGCCATAGGTGGTTACAGGAAAATCCCAGTATCAATGGTGGGATACCATCTCAGTGAGTTGTTAGTAAAATCTCCAAAGCCCCAAAGCAATACAGGCTATTGTCAATGCTCTTGGTTGCCCACCAGAACTAGTTGGTAAGACCATATTGCTGAAGACTCCATGTATGTCAGTTACAGGACACTGACCCAAGTTAGAATTGAGATGGAAACTTTCTCCATGCTGGTTGGCTATCATAGTGCTATGCAGGCTAGTGGGGGAGAAAGGCCACCAACAGGTTTTTTTTTTTTTTTTTTTTTTTTTCAAGATCTGGTCTTACTGTAGCTCAGGTGACCTGGAATTTGCTGTTGTCTCAGGCTGGCCTTGAACTCACAGGAGTTCTCCTATCTCTGTCTCCCAAATGTGCTGGAATTAAAGGCATGTACCACCATGCCTGGCACCAACATTATCTTTTAAAAAAATATTTTTATTTATTAATTAGAGAGACGGAAAATGAGTATAGGTATGCAGGGCCTCCTGCCACTGCAGACAGATTCCAGATGCATGCACCACTTTGTGTATCTGGCTTTATGTGGGTACTAGAGAATCAAACCCAGGCCATCAGGCTTTACAGCAAGTGCCTTTAACCAGTGAACCATCCTTGTATCCCCAATAGTCTTAACCAACAGTGGACCCTGGGAGTTGTGCAACCAACCAGCCAGGCAAGATGTGCCCACTGGTGCAATAGTGACATGACTGTTGTAGGTGTAACCAACTGCCTTGTGATTGGATTTGAGGCCTTCTCCACAAGAAGGAATTTATGCCTGGCACTGAATACCTTGTCAAAAGTATATGGTGGGCTGGAGAGATGGCTTAGTGGTTAAGTGCTTGCCTATGAAGCCTAAGGACCCCGGTTCTAGGCTCTATTCCCCAGGACCCACGTTAGCCAAATGCACAAGGGGGCGCAAGCATCTGGAGTTCGTTTGCAGTGGCTGGAAGCCCTGGCGCACCCATTCTCTCTCTCTCTCCCTCCCTCCCTCTCTCTCTCTCTCTCTCCCCTTTCTCTCTCTCTCTCTGTCTCTCTCAAATAAATAAATAAAAATAAAGGAAAAAATTTTTAAAAAGTATATGGTTTGTCAGGTAATAGGCCTTGGTAGGGAAGCTATTACTGTCGTTTGGGTAAATGAATATGTTGTGCCCATATACTTATGTTTATGCCCATAGATCAGAAGTGCTGCTCTCATTTTTGATTAAAGGTGCTGCTTCTTACAGTTGGCTGTGAGTGCTGGGGAGATGCAAAACTCAGCAAAGTGCTGAGAAGTGACCTTATGTGTTCAGCACTAAATGAGATCCTCTAAGGCTCAGGGACCATTGTGGAAGAGGTAGCAGAAAGAGTGTAAGAGCCAGAAGATGTGGGGGCAGTGGCGGGCAAATAATGTTTTAGAATGTAGTGAGGACATGGCTGATGCATTCATGACCTCACAGTGGTTGTCCATATCTGTACAATATTAGGCCCATCTACATGAATGACATCATGGATGATGGAGGAAGGCTGGGGTAGGGGAATGAAATCAAATTAGAAGAGGAACTAGTTGGATAGACAAGGAGGTTCAGTGAGCATGGGGGAGGAGGGACAAAATAAAGCAAATGGGGCTTATGATAAAAATGCATTATGTACTTGTATGAAGGTTGTCAAAATTTTAAGGGCTGGGGAGATGGCTCAGCCATTAAAGGTGCTTGTTTGCCCTGGGCATGGTAACACATGCCTTTAATCCTAGCCCTTAGAACGTAAAAGTAGGAGGATTGCTATGAGTTTGAGGTCACCCTGAGACTACGTAGTGAATTCAGGTCAGCTTGGGCTGGAAAAAGACTCTACCTGGATAAAGGTGCTTGTTAGCAAAGCCAGCTGGCCTGGGTTCAATCTCCTAATACACATGTAAAGCCAGATGCACAAAGTGGCACCTGCATCTGGAGTTTACAGTAACATGAAGCCCTGGCAGCCCATCTTCCCTTCTTCCTTCCTTCCCTTCTTCTTTCCTCCCCTTCTTCTCTCTTAAATAAATAAGATTTTTGTTTTTTAAGAATACTTATTTATTTGAGAGACAGAGGTAAAGAAGAATAGGAATGGATGTGCCAGGGCCTCATGCCACTGTAAATGAACTCCAGACATATGGGCCACTTTGCATCTGACTGTATGTGAGTACTGGGAAAATGAACCTGGGCCACCAGCTTTGCAAACAAGTACCTTTAACTGCTGAGCAATCTCTACAGCCCACAAAGTATTTTTTAGAAAGAAAATAGGCCAACTTGGTAGCACATACTTTTAATCCCAGCACTTGGAGGCTTAGATAGGAGACCAGGCTGGGCTAGAGTAAAATCCTACCTCGAAAAAGCAAAACAAGCTGTGCATGGTGGTGCACGCCTTTAATCCCAGCACTCAGGAGGCAGAGGTAGGTGTATCTCCATGAGTTCGAGGCCACCCTGAGACTACATAGTTAATTCCAGGTCAGCCTGGACCAGAGAGAGACCCTACTTCAAAAAACCAAAAAAAATAAAAATAAAAATAAGTAAATAAAAATAACTATTTAATGGGCTGGAGAGATGCTTAGTGGTTAATGCTTGCATGTGAAGCCTAAGGACCCCAGTTTGAGCTCAATTCCCCAGGACCGACGTTAACCACATGCACAAGGGGGCGCACATGTCTGGAGTTTGTTTGCAGTGGCTGGAGGCCCTGGGCACACCCATTCTCTCTCTCTCTCTCCCCCTATCTCTCTCTATATATATATCTTCCTCTTTCTCTCAGTCTGTCTCTCTCAATAAATAAATAAAAATAAACACAAAAATAAAAATAACTATTTAAGCTGGGCGTGGTAGTGCACGCCTTTAATCCTAACACTCGGGAGGCAGAGGTAGGAAGATCGCCATGAGATCGAGGCCACCCTGTGACTACATAGTGAATTCCAGGTCAGCCTGAGCTAGAGTGAAACCCTACCTCAAAAACAAAAAAACCAAAAACTACTTATTGTGCTTATGATTTGAAATGTAAGTACCATAAAAGAATAGTTACCAAGTACTCTTCAAGGGTGAAGAACGCTGTACTCAGAAGCCATAGGTGGTTACAGGAAAATCCCAGTATCAATGGTGGGATACCATCTCAGTGAGTTGTTAGTAAAATCTCCAAAGCCCCAAAGCAATACAGGCTATTGTCAATGCTCTTGGTTGCCCACCAGAACTAGTTGGTAAGACCATATTGCTGAAGACTCCATGTATGTCAGTTACAGGACACTGACCCAAGTTAGAATTGAGATGAAACTTTCTCCATGCTGGTTGGCTATCATAGTGCTATGCAGGCTAGTGGGGGAGAAAGGCCACCAACAGGTTTTTTTTTTTTTTTTTTTTTTTTCAAGATCTGGTCTTACTGTAGCTCAGGTGACCTGGAATTTTGCTGTTGTCTCAGGCTGGCCTTGAACTCACAGGAGTTCTCCTATCTCTGTCTCCCAAATGTGCTGGAATTAAAGGCATGTACCACCATGCCTGGCACCAACATTATCTTTTAAAAAAATATTTTTATTTATTAATTAGAGAGACGGAAAATGAGTATAGGTATGCAGGGCCTCCTGCCACTGCAGACAGATTCCAGATGCATGCACCACTTTGTGTATCTGGCTTTATGTGGGTACTAGAGAATCAAACCCAGGCCATCAGCTTTACAGCAAGTGCCTTTAACCAGTGAACCATCCTTGTATCCCCAATAGTCTTAACCAACAGTGGACCTGGGAGTTGTGCAACCAACCAGCCAGGCAAGATGTGCCCACTGGTGCAATAGTGACATGACTGTTGTAGGTGTAACAACTGCCTTGTGATTGGATTTGAGGCCTTCTCCACAAGAAGGAATTTATGCCTGGCACTGAATACCTTGTCAAAAGTATATGGTGGGCTGGAGAGATGGCTTAGTGGTTAAGTGCTTTGCCTATGAAGCCTAAGGACCCCGTTCTAGGCTCTATTCCCCAGGACCCACGTTAGCCAAATGCACAAGGGGGCGCAAGCATCTGGAGTTCGTTTGCAGTGGCTGGAAGCCCTGGCGCACCCATTCTCTCTCTCTCTCCTCCTCCTCTCTCTCTCTCTCTCCCCCCCCCCCCCCCCCCTTCCCTTTCTCTCTCTCTCTCTTCCTCTCTCAATAAATAAATAAAAATAAAGGAAAAAATTTTTTAAAAAGTATATGGTTTGTCAGGTAATAGGCCTTGGTAGGGAAGCTATTACTGTCGTTTGGTAAATGAATATGTTGTGCCCATATACTTATGTTTATGCCCATAGATCAGAAGTGCTGCTCTCATTTTTGATTAAAGGTGCTGCTTCTTACAGTTGGCTGTGAGTGCTGGGGAGATGCAAAACTCAGCAAAGTGCTGAGAAGTGACCTTATGTGTTCAGCACTAAATGAGATCCTCTAAGGCTCAGGGACATTGTGGAAGAGGTAGCAGAAAGAGTGTAAGAGCCAGAAGATGTGGGGGCAGTGGCGGGCAAATAATGTTTTAGAATGTAGTGAGGACATGGCTGATGCATTCATGACCTCACAGTGGATGTCCATATCTGTACAATATTAGGCCCATCTACATTAATGACATCCATGGATGATGGAGGAAGGCTGGGGTAGGGGAATGAAATCAAATTAGAAGAGGAACTAGTTGGATAGACAAGGAGGTTCAGTGAGCATGGGGGAGGAGGGACAAAATAAAGCAAATGGGGCTTATGATAAAAATGCATTATGTACTTGTATGAAGGTTGTCAAAATTTTAAGGGCTGGGGAGATGGCTCAGCCATTAAAGGTGCTTGTTTGGCCCTGGCCTGTATACACATGCCTTTAATCCTAGCCCTTAGAACGTAAAAGTAGGAGGATTGCTATGAGTTTGAGGTCACCCTGAGACTACGTAGTGAATTCAGGTCAGCTTGGGCTGGGAAAAAGACTCTACCTGGATAAAGGGCTTGTTAGCAAAGCCAGCTGGCCTGGTTTCAATCTCCTAGTACACATGTAAAGCCAGATGCACAAAGTGGCACCTGCATCTGGAGTTTACAGTAACATGAAGCCCTGGCAGCCCATCTTCCCTTCTTCCTTCCTTCCCTTCTTCTTTCCTCCCCTTCTTCTCTCTTAAATAAATAAGATTTTTGTTTTTTAAGAATACTTATTTATTTGAGAGACAGAGGTAAAGAAGAATAGGAATGGATGTGCCAGGCCTCATGCCACTGTAAATGAACTCCAGACATATGGCCACTTTGCATCTGACTGTATGTGAGTACTGGGAAAATGAACCTGGGCCACCAGGCTTGGGGGGGGGGGGGGGGGGGGGGGGGCAAACAAGTCCTAACTGCTGAGGCAATCTCTACAGCCCACAAAGTATTTTTTAGAAAGAAAATAGGCCAGACTTTGGTAGCACATACTTTTAATCCCAGCACTTGGAGGCTTAGATAGGAGACCAGCCGGGCTAGAAGTAAAATCCGAACCTCAAAACAGCAAAACAAGCTGTGCATGGTGGTGCACGCCTTTAATCCCAGCACTCGGGAGGCAGAGGTAGCATTGCTGTGAGTTCGAGGCCACCCTGAGACTACATCGTAAATTCCAGGTGGTTAGCCTTGACTAGAGCAAGATATTCCCTTGAAAAACCAAAACAAATGCATGTAATATATATGTATGTCTGTATGCATATGTGTGTGTGTGTGTGTGTGTATGGATTATGATCAAAATATAGTATGTACTTGTATGAAAATTGTCAAAAAAATTTAAGGGCTGGGCAGACAGCTTGGTGATTAAAGTGCTTGCTTGCAAACCCTGCTGTCCTGGGTTCAGTTACCCAGTCCTTATGTAAAGCCAGATGCACAAGGTGGCACATACATAGGGAGTTTATGTACAGTGGCAAGAGGCCCTGGTATGCTCATTCTCCCTCTTCCTTACTCTCTCTCTTTTTCAAATAAATAAATAAGTATTTAAAAATTTAAAAAGTGGGGTTGGAGAAATGGCTTAGTGGTTATCGCTTGCCTATGAAGCCTAAAGACCCTGGTTCAAGCTCAATTCCCCAGGACCCACGTTAGCCAGATGCACAAGGGGAGCATGAGTCTGGAGTTCGTCGGCAGTGGCTGGAGGCCCTGCGTGCCCATCCTCTCTCTCTCTCTATCTGCCTCTTTCTCTCTCTGTCTGTTGCTCTCAAATAAATAAATAAAATAAACGAAAAAAATTTAAAATTTAAAAAAATGGGCTGGAGAGATGCTTAGTGGTTAAGTGCTTGCCTATGAAGCCTAAGGACCCCGGTTCTAGGCTCTATTCCCCAGGACCCACGTTAGCCAAATGCACAAGGGGGCGCAAGCATCTGGAGTTCGTTTGCAGTGGCTGGAAGCCCTGGCGCACCCATTCTCTCTCTCTCTCTCTCCCTCCCTCCCTCTCTCTCTCTCTCCCCTTTCTCTCTCTCTCTCTGTCTCTCTCAAATAAATAAATAAAAATAAAGGAAAAAATTTTTTAAAAAGTATATGGTTTGTCAGGTAATAGGCCTTGGTAGGGAAGCTATTACTGTCGTTTGGGTAAATGAATATGTTGTGCCCATATACTTATGTTTATGCCCATAGATCAGAAGTGCTGCTCTCATTTTGATTAAAGGTGCTGCTTCTTACAGTTGGCTGTGAGTGCTGGGGAGATGCAAAACTCAGCAAAGTGCTGAGAAGTGACCTTATGTGTTCAGCACTAAATGAGATCCTCTAAGGCTCAGGGACCATTGTGGAAGAGGTAGCAGAAAGAGTGTAAGAGCCAGAAGATGTGGGGGCAGTGGCGGGCAAATAATGTTTTAGAATGTAGTGAGGACATGGCTGATGCATTCATGACCTCACAGTGGTTGTCCATATCTGTACAATATTAGGCCCATCTACATGAATGACATCATGGATGATGGAGGAAGGCTGGGGTAGGGGAATGAAATCAAATTAGAAGAGGAACTAGTTGGATAGACAAGGAGGTTCAGTGAGCATGGGGGAGGAGGGACAAAATAAAGCAAATGGGGCTTATGATAAAAATGCATTATGTACTTGTATGAAGGTTGTCAAAATTTTAAGGGCTGGGGAGATGGCTCAGCCATTAAAGGTGCTTGTTTGCCCTGGGCCTGGTAACACATGCCTTTAATCCTAGCCCTTAGAACGTAAAAGTAGGAGGATTGCTATGAGTTTGAGGTCACCCTGAGACTACGTAGTGAATTCAGGTCAGCTTGGGCTGGAAAAAGACTCTACCTGGATAAAGGTGCTTGTTAGCAAAGCCAGCTGGCCTGGGTTCAATCTCCTAGTACACATGTAAAGCCAGATGCACAAAGTGGCACCTGCATCTGGAGTTTACAGTAACATGAAGCCCTGGCAGCCCATCTTCCCTTCTTCCTTCCTTCCCTTCTTCTTTCCTCCCCTTCTTCTCTCTTAAATAAATAAGATTTTTGTTTTTTAAGAATACTTATTTATTTGAGAGACAGAGGTAAAGAAGAATAGGAATGGATGTGCCAGGGCCTCATGCCACTGTAAATGAACTCCAGACATATGGGCCACTTTGCATCTGACTGTATGTGAGTACTGGGAAAATGAACCTGGGCCACCAGGCTTTGCAAACAAGTACCTTTAACTGCTGAGCAATCTCTACAGCCCACAAAGTATTTTTTAGAAAGAAAATAGGCCAGACTTGGTAGCACATACTTTTAATCCCAGCACTTGGGAGGCTTAGATAGGAGACCAGCCTGGGCTAGAGTAAAATCCTACCTCGAAAAAGCAAAACAAGCTGTGCATGGTGGTGCACGCCTTTAATCCCAGCACTCGGGAGGCAGAGGTAGCATTGCTGTGAGTTCGAGGCCACCCTGAGACTACATCGTAAATTCCAGGTGGTTAGCCTTGACTAGAGCAAGATATTACCTTGAAAAACCAAAACAAATGCATGTAATATATATGTATGTCTGTATGCATATGTGTGTGTGTGTGTGTGTGTGTGTGTATGGATTATGATCAAAATATAGTATGTACTTGTATGAAAATTGTCAAAAAAATTTTAAGGGCTGGGCAGACAGCTTGGTGATTAAAGGTGCTTGCTTGCAAACCCTGCTGTCCTGGGTTCAGTTACCCAGTCCTTATGTAAAGCCAGATGCACAAGGTGGCACATACATAGGGAGTTTATTTACAGTGGCAAGAGGCCCTGGTATGCTCATTCTCCCTCTTCCTTACTCTCTCTCTTTTTCAAATAAATAAATAAGTATTTAAAAATTTAAAAAGTGGGGTTGGAGAAATGGCTTAGTGGTTATGCGCTTGCCTATGAAGCCTAAAGACCCTGGTTCAAGGCTCAATTCCCCAGGACCCACGTTAGCCAGATGCACAAGGGGGAGCATGAGTCTGGAGTTCGTCTGCAGTGGCTGGAGGCCCTGGCGTGCCCATCCTCTCTCTCTCTATCTGCCTCTTTCTCTCTCTGTCTGTTGCTCTCAAATAAATAAATAAAATAAACGAAAAAAATTTAAAATTTAAAAAAATGGGGCTGGAGAGATGGCTTAGCAGCTAAGGCATTTTCCCAGAAAGCCTAAGGACCCAGAATTGATTCCCCAGTACCCATGTAAGCCAGATGCACAAGGTGGCACATGGCACATATGTCTGGAGTTTGTTTGCGGTGGCTGTAGGCCCTGGCATGCCCATTCTTTCCCTCTCTCTCTTTCTCCCTCCCTCCCCCTCTCTCTAATAAAATAAAAAAAAAAATCCCAAATACATTAAAAAAAACGGGCTAGAGAGATGGCTTAATGGATTAGGCACTTGCCTGCAAATCCTAAGGACCCCAGTTCAATTCCCCAGGGCCCATATAAAGCCAGATGCACATGGTGGCACATGTGTCTGGAGTTCATTTGCAGCATCTGGAGGCCCCCCTTTTTTTTCTTCTCTTTCTCTCTGCCTGTTTGACTCATTCTTAAATAAATCAATAAAATGTTTAAAATTAAAACAGAATAGTTAATCAGTTCTGGTTTTGTTTCTTTTGTGGCAAGGTCTTACTCTAGTCCAGGCTGACCTGGAACTCACTCTGTAGCCCAGACTGGCTTTGAACTCTAGATCATACTATATGAGCCTTCAGAGAGCTGAGATTTTAGGCTTGAGCTCACATGTGAGGATTAGACTAATAGTTTGCAACTGCTTTTCAGCCCAGATTACATGACTTTTTTCTTGTCTTAAAATGAAATTTCTAGATAATAAAACTTACTGACATGCCTGCATTGTCTTCATTGCAATGTAGAAGAATATAAAAGGAACTTTAGTTATAGTCAAGTATGTTTTTATGTAAATTCTCAGAAGACAAATGCAGATAAGTGTGTATAGCACATAAGGAACCATAGCTGCCAGATGACTGTGGGTACACACAGCTTTATCTTTATGAAATGACACCTATGAATAACAATTGATCCTGGTGTATTTCATTGGTGACTTCCTAAAATAGGGAATAAATATTCATGAAGCTCACCACAAAGTACAATGAAGTCTCTCCTCTATTTGCATAGGAGTTACATTCCTAGAAAACTTACTGTTTGGGGCTAAAGAGATGGCTCGGTGGTAAAGCTTGCAAAGACTGACAGCCTGGGTTCAATTCCCCGTACCCACATAAAGCCACATGCACAAAATGTTACATGCTTCTGACTGGAGTTCATTCTGGTGTGCCCATACTCTCTCCTCACAAATAAATAACTTTTATTTTTTAAAGAAAAGGAAGACAACTTACTGTTCGGTAAATGGTGAAAAATGTTTAAGTTTCTCTGTGAAGTCTCCTTAGAGGTTTATGTAATTGTAAACCAAAGGTTGATTTGCTATGAAGCTGATGAAACTTCAGAGCCTTTTGCATGTAGACTACTTTGATGCTCTGTACCTAATAAACAAATGCTTTATTGACATACTGTATGCCCAGAAAAGTACATGTATAAAAGTATAACTTCATGAACTTTTACAAACAACATAAAGTATCCAGCAACCACATTAAGAAACTGGGTATTCAAAGCACCCAGAATATTACCATGACTCCTTCTAAATCACAACTTTTCTCCCTCCACCAAAGAAACTAGTACCCTAACTTCTAACAGCATGTTAGCTTCACCTGCCTTAATTTATGCATTTTGTATTTAACTTTTTTGATTAATTTTGTGTTTATGTGAATCATTCACATCTTAGTTACAGTTCATGTATTCTTGTTGCGATACCATATTCCGTGGATTATACTGAGGCTTCTTTGTTACTCTGCTGGTGTTGGCTAGATGGGAGGTTTCTGGTTTGGAGCTATTTTGAGTAGCACTTCTGTGATTGTTTTTGTCCATGTCTGTTGGTAGACCTAAGCACTCATGTCTCTTTGAGTGCATAGTCAGGAGTCAAACTCTGGATAACAGTACATGTACCTTCATATTAAAATATATGAAAAGCTGGGCGTGGTGGTGCACACCTTTAATCCCAGCACTTGGGAGGCAGAGGTAGGAGGATCGCCATGACTTCAAGGCCACCCTGAGACTACATAGTGAATTCCAGGTCAACCTGAGCTAGAGTGAGACCCTACCTCAAAAGAGTAAAAAAAAAGTGTGTGTATGTATGTGTGTATATATATGAAAGCCTCTGTTGCTCCATCTCCCTCAACAGTTGGTATTGTTTGCTTTTTTCATTTTACTCATCCTGGCAGTACTTTTATTTTGCATTTTCCTGAGCATGCTGAGTGCATTTTCATATGGTTATTGGCCATCTGGATTTTTAAAAAATATATTTTATTTATTTGATAGAAAGAGGGAAAGAATGGGCACACCAGGGCCTCCAGTCACTGCAAACAAACTCCAGATACATGTGCCCCTTGTACATCTGGTTTATGTGGGTCCTGGAGAATCAAACCAGTATCCTTTGGCTTTGCAGGCAAATGCCTTACCCGCTAAGCCATCTCTCCAGCCCCTGGATATTTTTTTAATTGTTAGGTCAGTTGACCTTTTTTTGTTTTTGCTTTTGTTTTTCGAGGTAGGGTCTCACTCTAGCTCAGGCTGACCTGGAATTCATTATGTTATCTCAGGGTGGTCTTGAACTCCTCCTACCTCTGCCTCTCTAGTACTAGGATTAAAGGCGTGCGCTGCCACCGGCCCTGCTGGCCTTTATTTATTTATTTATTTGAGAGGGACAGATAGACACAGAGAGAAAGAGGCAGATGGAGAGAGAATGGGCATGCCAGGGCCTCCAGCCACTGCAGACAAACTCCAGATGCATGTGCCACCTTGTACATCTGGCTTACATGGGTCCTGGGGAATTGAGCCTCAAACTGGGATCCTTAGGCATCACAGGCAAGCGCTTAACCACTTAAACCATCACTCCGGCCCCCCCTTTTTTTTTCCTATTGGGTTGTCTCCTTTTTATTTACTCTTAGGATTTTTTTTTCTCACAGGAATTTTTAATTGGGGGGGGGGGGTTAAGGTAGGGTCTCACTTTAGCCCAGGCTGACTTAGAATTCACTACATAGTATCAGAGTGGCCTTGAACTCATGGTGATCCTTCTACCTCTGCTTCTTGAGTGCTGGGATTAAAGGTGTGCCTCACCATGTCCGTCTGAAAAGGAAATTTTAATCGTAATACAGTCCAGTTTATCAAATTTACTTTTTTTTGTTTAGTGCCATTTATAATCTGTTCAAGAAACCTTTGATTTTAAGGTCAGGAAGATTTCCGGTAATATTTTCTTAGAGCTTTATTGTTTGCTTTTCATGTGTAGAGTCATAATGTACTGGAGCTGACATTTATGTAGGAGTGAGGTAGGGGTTAAGTTTCATTGCTACCAGTTTGGATATTTAGCTAGCCCTGCACTGTTCATGTAAAAATGCATGAGTTTTCTTTTTTTCTTTTAAACTTTTGTTGACAACTTCTGTAAGTATAGACAATAAACCATGAGGATTCTCTCCCACCACCTTCATTGTCCCCCCCTCCCAAATCCACCATTAAATCCTTTCTTTCTAATTAGTCTCTGTTCTATTTTGATGTCATCATTTCCCCCTATTAGGAAGAACATGTGTAGGTAGTGGCAGGTACTAAATTATGGGTTTTCTGCTATGCCACAATGTCCTTGATCATAAATCCCATGATATTTACATGTGATTTTAGTTCTGCACTATTGGTCAGCCTGTCCATCCTTCCACTGATATCCCTCTGTTTCAATTACTGTATCTCTTTCTTTTAAGCTTTTTTTTAAAATATGGAACACTGGGCTGGAGAGATGGCTTAGCGGTTAAGCGCTTGCCTGTGAGGCCTAAGGACCCCGGTTCGAGGTTCGATTCCTCAGGACCCATGTTAGCAAGATGCCCAAGGGGGAGTATGCGTCTGGAGTTCATTTGCAGTGGCTGGAGGCCCTGGCGTGCCCATTCTCTCTCTCTCTCTCTCTCTCTCTCTCTCTCTCTCTGCCTCTTTCTCTGTCAGTTTCAAATAAATAAATAAATAAAAATATGGAGCACTTCACGAATTTGCGTGTCATCCTTGCGCAGGGGCCATGCTAATCTTCTCTGTGTTGTTTCAATTTTAGTATATGTGCTGTCGAAGCAAGCCCTTTTTTTTTTGGTTTTTCGAGGTAGGGTCTCACTCTAGCCCAGGCTGACCTGGAATTCACTATGGAGTCTCAGGGTGGCCTCAAACTCATGGCGATCCTCCTACCTCTGCCTCCCGAGTACTGGGATTAAAGGTGTGCGCCACCACGCCCGGCTCTTTTTTTTTTTTTTTTTTTTTTTTTTTTTGAGATAGGGTCTCACTCTAGACCTGGAATTTACTATGTAGTCTCAGAGTGGCCTTGAACTCAAGGTGATCCTCATACTTCTGCCTCCCAATTGCTAGGAGTAAAGGCGTGTGCTACCATGCCTGGCTTGGATTTTTATTTATTGTTATCATGTGTGTATGCATGTCCATGCTAGGGCTTCTTGTGGCTGCAAATGAATGTCAGATTCTTACACTACTTTCCAGTTTAGTAGGTGGCTTGGGAATTGAACTCAGGCCTCAGAGTTTGTAAATAAGCTCTGTGTGTGTGTGTGTGTATTTGAGAAGTTGATTTTTCTTTTTTTATATTTTATTTATTTATTTGAGAGAGAAAGAGGCAGATAGAGAAAGAGAGAGGCCTCCAGCCACACTGCAAATGAACTCCAGACACTTGTGCCACCTTGTGAATCTTATATGGATACTGAAGAATTGAACTTGGGTCCTTAGGCTTAGGCTTTGCAGGCAAGTGTCTTAATCACTAAGCTATCTCTCTAGCCTGCAGATAAGCTTCTTTAAACCTCAGAGCCACCATGCCACCATATGTGTGTGCCACCATGCCTGGCTACTTTATCTCTTTTTAAAAAAACTACTTATTTATTTGCATGTGTTTATTATGTGTGTCTAAGTACAGGTGTGCCACAATCTCTTGCCACTGCAAACCAACACCAGATATTTGCGCCACTTTTTGCGTTTGGCTTTACATGGCTGTTGGGGAATTGAACTTTGGCCAGCAGATTTGGCAAGGAAATGCATCTCCTTAGCCCTTCTGTGGCACCGTATGTGTATATATCTTTTTCTGTATTTTTCCCCATTCTCATAAAATAGAAAACCCATGATAAAGCTGGGCGTGGTGGTGTGCGTACCTTTAATCCCAGTACTTGAGAGGCAGAGATAGGAGGATCACTGTGAGTTTGAGGCCCCTCTGAGACTACACAGTGAATTCCAGGTCAGCTTGGGCTAAAGTGAGACCCTACCTGGAAAAACCAAAGGGGGTGGGGGGAAGAAAACCCATGAGGGATTGGATTACCTTAAAAATAGAATTATAGTGAATCTAGGGCTGGAGAGATGGCTTAGCAGTAGGCACATGCCTGTGAAGCCTAAGGTCTCAGGTTCAATTCTACAGGTCCCACATAAGCCAGGTGCACATAGTGGCGCATGCGTCTGGAGTTCCTTTGCAGTGGCTAGAAGCCCTGGTGAGCCCATTCTCACTCACGCTCTTTCTCTCTCTCTCTCTCTCTCTCTCTCTCTCTGACTGTAATAAATAAATAATTATAATGAAACTAATTTTTGCAGTTTGCTTTTCTCACAGAACCAGGCATAGAAATTTCTGTAAGGTTTTGTTCCAAAGTGTTCTTTTCAGTGGCTGCATATTCTGTTGTACAATTTGGTTATTTGCATATGAAGGGATGGTAGGTTGAACTTAGGAAATAGGAAGACTAAAGGTCTGTCTTCAAGGGGAAGGGTAGCCAGGAATGAGCAAGAGTGAAAGGAGTACTAGATACTCCTGGGGTCCTAGAGCTTGAATGCCATTGAGGTGATATGGAAGTTGGGAAAATGGTGATGGGTGGAGTGTTGATTAGTTGGCTTTAGCAGGGAAATGACTGCTTTTGTATACATTAAAATTGCCTACCTGAGCATGAAGATGCAGGACTAGGTACAAGTCCAAAACAAATATATGTCTAGAGTTGATAGATAACCCCAAGACATAGAACGTCCCCTAAGGGAGAAGTGTGTCTTGCTCAGCATTAAGTGCTGTTGTTAGCAGTGGACCCAGAGATGACATTTCTTTAGTATAGGCCATGGTTCTGTGTGTTTATGTTTGATGCATTAAGTTCTGTTCTGTAAAAGCTATTTATTTTCAGAAGTAGCTTTTATTTTTACTTTATATAATATGGGCTGAGAGGATGTTGTGCTAAGTATAGTGTTGTGAGTTTGCCAGTCTTTCTGAGGCACGTAAGACATTCAAAATGTAAAACCAGGCAGGGAAACCTTATTGAAACTTCCCTGTTTTTCTTCTTCTTCTTTTTTTTTTTTTTGAGGTAGGGTCTCACTGTAGCCCAGGCTGACCTGGAATTCACTATGTCATCTCAGGATGGCCTCAACTCACAGTGATCCTCCTACCTCTGCCTCCCAAGTACTGGGATTAAAGGTGTGTGCCACCACGCCCACTTCCCTGTTCTTTAAATTAGTGAACCAAGTCTGGGAGTATCTCTTGATGACTGAGTGGCTGAAGAAGGCTTTATTTTCTCTTGTCTTGTTTTTTTTTTTTTGTTTGTTTTGTTTTTCGAGGTAGGGTCTCATTCTGGTTCAGGCTGACCTGGAATTTACTATGTAGTCTCAGGGTGGCCTCAAACTGTCGGCTATCCTCCTACTTCTGCCTCCCAAGTGCAGGGATTGAAGGTGTGTGCCACCACGCCCAGCTGCTTCTCTTGTCTTTTTTGTTTGTTTGTTTTGCTTTTTGGTTTTTTTTGGTTTTTCGAGGTAGGATCTAGGCTGATCTGGAATTCACTATGTATTCTCAGACTGGCCTTGAACTCACAGTGATCCTCCTACCTCTGCCTCCTGAGTGCTGGGATTAAAGGCATGCATGTGGAGATCAGAGGAGGACTTCAAGGTGTCTGTGCTCCACCTTTTGAGACAGGGCCTCTAGT
Organism: Dipus sagitta; assembly: GCA_036346955.1. NCBI lineage: Eukaryota > Metazoa > Chordata > Mammalia > Rodentia > Dipodidae > Dipus > Dipus sagitta. The sequence goes on along the minus strand of CM070770.1, from coordinate 161,810,477 downwards.
CACTGCAGATGAACTGCCAGACTGCAAAGGGTCAATCTATCTAGCCCACAAGCTGGGATTCTCCTGGCTCCACCTCCCCAGTTGTTGTAGGCACATTGAGATGGCAGATGCATGCACCATACCACTTTGCATTTGGCTTTGTGTAGGTGCTGGGGGAATTAAGCCCAAGTCAGCAGGCTTTGCAAGCAAGCACCTTTAGCTTTTGACCCATCTCCCCAACCCAAGAGGATTTTAGTAGGTGGTGGTTGAGAGGAAAGGAATTCGGGTTAAGTGTTTGGCACGTACAAAGTCTAATTTAGGGCTGTGGCAATGGATTTAGAAAGGAAATTATACAAATGTAAATTATGGCCGAGTTGGACTCAGTAAAATTTTGCAGTAGAGCCGGGTGTGGTGGTGCATGTCTTTAATCCCAGCATTTAGGATGCAGAGGTAGGAGGATCACCGCGAGTTCAAGGCCACCCTGAGACTACATAGTAAATTCCAGGTCAGCCTGGACTAGAGTGAAACCCTACCTGGGGGGGGGGGGGGATTCTGGTGGAGGATAGCTTTTTTTTTTTTTTCCTGGTTGACAGTATTTGAGTGGTCATTTTGAACTATATAGAAAAGTGTCACCAAACTATGGCTCACAGACCAAATGCTGTAGTTTTCTTGAAACCCAGATGTGCCTGTTCACTTACTCATTGTGTTTGGATGCTTTCATGCTATATTGTGTTTCATGCTATAGTGGCAGTGCAGATTACTTACCAGATACTCGGGGACCTGAAATGCCCAAGTCTTTACTACCTTCTGGACTATTATAGCAAAAGTTTGTTATTCCCCAATTGAGAAGAAACTGGCCCCTGGTTTAGTGCTATCAGTGGAGCTGCATTGAATATAATGATCAGAAGTAGCTTTTGTTTTGTGATTCAGCATGTAGGACCCTTGAGTTTTGTTTTCCATCTTTATCGTGCATTCTAGTTTGAGAAAGCAAGTTGTGAGGAATCTTTGTCAGTTTGTCACTTGATTTTATTTTGTTTTGTTTTGTTTATTGTCTTTTTTTCCCCACTAGAACCAAGCTCCATGAAATCAGGGGTTTTTGTGTCTTGGATTCATTATTGTGCTATCATGGTCTGGATCAATACTAAACACTTAGTAGACAGTGAGTAAATAATTGTTGGATAAAGTGAACGCTTTTGTCTTTCCCCTCTTTTCTACATTAGACACACTAGGGGTTTCTTGGGTATAAGAATGATGTACTTGTAGGTGGCAGGAATGCTATTAGCTAATGTGATAAAATTTTCCTCCAACAAAATTTAGAAAATTGTTTAATCAGTATAGTAGAACATTAAGCAGCAAACTAGTAATTATGAGGACTGTAACAGTGAGGGGAGATGTTTCTAGTATGTCACAATTTAATGCATACTGCCCCTTGAAAACTTACGTAAGTATGGACAGTGACTGGAAGATAATGTAGAAATGAGATCATTGCTTTTAAGACTGAATTTTTTTTTTCCAAGGCAGGGTCTCACTCTAGCCCATGCTGACCTGGAATTCACTATGTAGTCTCAGGTTGGCCTTGAACTCACAGCCATCCTCCACCTCTGCCTCCCGAGTGCTTTTTTTTTTTTTAACATAATTTTATTTATTTATTTATTTGAACAAGAGGAAAGAAAGGCAGAGGGAGGGAGAATGGGCACTCCAGGGCTTCTAGCCACTGCAGACAAACTCTAGATGCATGTGCCACCTTGTGCATCTGGCTTTTATATGGTTACTGGGGAATCGAACCTGGGTCCTTAGGCTTCACAAACTGGCCTTGAACTCATAGCGATCCTCCTACCTCTGCCTTCCAAGTGCTTTTTTAAAAAAATTATTTATTTGAGAGAGGGAGAAAAGAAAGAGACAGACAGGTGGAGAGAGAGAGAGAGAGAGAGAGAATGAGCATGGGCACTCCAGGGCTTCTAGCCAGTTTGTACATCTGGCTTTATGTGGGTACTGGGGAATTGAACAAAGTCCATTAGACTTTGCAAGCAAGTGCCTTTAACCTCTGAGCCATCACTCTAGTCCATGTTGACCTGGAACTCACTTTGTATTCCCAGGCTGGCCTCGAACTCACAGCAATCCTCCTACCTCTTCCTTCCAAGTGCTGGGATTAAAGGTGTGTGCCACCATTTTTTGAGACATGATTTTGCTAAGTTGCCCAGGCTAGCCTTGGATTTGCTCTGTAGCCCAGGCAGGCTTTGATCTTGTGATCTTCTGCCTCTGTCTCCTAAATAGTTGGGATTATAGGCCTTTGCCACTGGGCTCAGCTTCAGTAGACTGACCTTCCCTCTTTTCCTTCCTTTTTCTTTCTCTTTCTTGTGACAGGGTCTCCTTATGTAGCCATGGCTGGTGTGGAACTCCCTAGGCCTTAAATTTACAGCAAGCACTACTGCTTCTGTTTCCCAGGTGCTGGGATTACAGATGTCCGGCTTCAGAAACCTAGTTCTGAAGGAAATAATACTTCCCAGCATTACCAAATGGGAAGATCACTGAATACCTCTTCTCATTTAATTCAAAGTAAAACCCAGACTCCTCTTAGTAATATATAAAAGTCTATGTGAAGTGACACTCTGCCTTCCTTTTACTAATCTGACCACCTGCTTCTTTCTCCTAGGCCACTCTGTTGCAAACACATGGCCTCTTTGACCTTTTTACTTTTTCTTAAAGATGCCAGGCATGATTTGTCTTGGTCTTTGTACTGCCTCTGCTGGGTAGATTCATGGTTCATCCTCCTACTCAAAGTGTTAGCTCAGATGTCAGCTTCCCAGAGAGGTCTCTAAGCTTCTCACTACCACATCATTGCTACTTCTCTACTTCTACTTGGAAACATTCTAACATACTCCGTCAGTTTCTTACCTGTTGTGCATATTATTTGCCATCTCCCCCACCTCCAGCTAGAATGAAAGCTCTCTGAGGGTGGTAAGCTTTGCTGGTATGTTATTGGCTGACACCCATGGTGATAAATGTTTGCTAAATATTTACTGAATGAAAAAAAAAAGGCTGGAAAACTGAGTTCCACCTTCCACTTGGATTTTTTTGTTGTTTTTTTTTTTTTGTTTTTTTGAGACAGGGTCTCACTCTAGCACAGGCTGATCTGGAATTCACTATGTAGTCTCATTGTGGCCTCGAACTCACGGTGATCCTCCTACCTCTGCCTCCTGAGTGCTAGGATTAAAGGTGTGTGCCACCACGCCTAGCATCCACTTGGAATTTTCTTTTTAAAAAATTTTTTTTTTTATTGACAACTTCCATAATTGTAAACAATATCCCATGGTAATTCCCTCCCTCCCCCTACTTTCCCCTTTGAAACTCAACCCTCCCCCTTTCAATCAGTCTCTCTTTTATATCGATGTCATGATCTTTTCTTCTTATTATGATGGTCTTGTGTAGGTAGTGTCAGGCACTGTGAGGTCATGGATATCCAGGCCATTTTGTGTTGGAGGTGCATGTTGTAAGGAGTCCTACCCTTCCTTTGGCTTTTACATTCTTTCTGCCACCTCTTCTGCAATGGACTCTGAGCCTTGGAAGGTGTGACAGAGATACATTCTATATTTTTAAAGAAAAAAATTTAAATAAATAAATAAAGTAGGGAGCTGAGATGATTCAGTGGTTAAAGACACTTGCTTGCAAATCCTGAAGGCCTGGGTTCAATTCTGCAGTACCCACATAAAACCAAACATGCCAAGTTTGCATCTTCCAGGAAGGTTTCTTTGAGAAGCTCCCACATACTCTTGCAATTTTGTCAACAGATATGTTCAGTCATCCACATAGTAACAGGTGAGTGAGTATGTCATCATCCTCATTGCTATGGTGATAATCAGTCAAACAGTGATGAGGTAGAGCCTAGACTGGACCATCTTCGTGGTTTTTAGTGCTTTTTTAAAAAAATAGTTTATTTATTTGCATGTGTGCGTGTTTGTATGTATGTGTGTGCGCGTGCACCCATGAGACAGACTGAGAGAGAGCAAGCCTGAGAGTGGACATGCTAGGGCCTCTTGCAGCTGTAAATGAACTCTGGATGCATGAGCCACTTTGGGCATTTGGCTTCATGTGGTTACTGGGGAATTGAACCCTGGGCTGGCAGACTTTGCAAGCAAGCACCTTTAGCCACTGAGGCATCTTCCAGCCCAAGTTCTTCAGCTATAGGTTCTCAGCTCTCTCCCCAACCTTTGCTTCCCAAGCACTTTACTGTTTCAAACCCCAGTGACTTTTCATATTTTGAGGGGAGCTATTCTTTCTTTGTTTTTTCTAATTTCTTTTCCTTAACAGGTTGAGCTGAATCTTTTAGCCTTACTTTTCATCTCCCAGCTTTCTGCAAAGGCAGTTCTGGTGTTAAGTGATAGCTGTTCCTATCAGAGCCTTCTGTTGTCCATTAATAAATGATAAAGGAGATTGTCAGCCAGCACTAATACTCTCTTTATGAAATTGCAACTACTGATACAGCATATAAATGGCACAAGTGAGTTGATAAGTTATGGCTCCAGAGAATTCCTTATATAAGGCAGTATTTCTCTTTCCTTCTTAGGGGAATACAAATAACATTAAGTTAAGTTTGTCCTGGTTGCCACTTACTTTAAAACAATCTTTTTTTTTTCTTGCTGGGTATGGTGGTACATGCTTGTAATCACAGCATTTGAAAGGCAGAGATAGGAAGATTGATGTGAGTTCAAGGCCAGCTCGGGACTACAGAGTGTTTTCTAAATTAGCCTGTGCTAGAGTGAGAACCTACCTTGAAAAAAACAAACAAAAAACCCCATTCCTATCAGATTTTGTTGTTGTTGTTGTTGTTTTATATTTTTGAGGTAGGGTCTTGCTCTAGGCCAGTCTGACCTGGAATTCACTATGTAGTCTCAAGCTGGCCTGGAACTCAACAGTGATCCTCCTACCTCTGCCTCCTGGGTGCTGGGATTAAAGGTGTGCAACACCACACCCAGTCCCCAGATATTTAAAAAAAATTATTTGAGAGACACACACACACACAGATAGAGAGAATGGGCATGCCAGGGCCTCTAGCTGTTGCAAACAAACCTTTGGTGGTATTGAAGATGGATCCTAGGGTATTGTGCATGCTAGAATGGGTGCACACCAGGGCCACTTACCACTACAAACAAACTCTAGATGCATGTGTCACCTTGTGCATCTGACTTATGTGGATCCTGGAGAATCAAATCTGGGTCTTTGCCTTTGCAGCTAAGTGTCTTAACTGCTAAGCCAGCCCTCACATACTTTTATAAGAAGTGAATGTATTTCTCTGACAGTGTGGACATGGAGGAAATATCCTTTTCCTGCCTCAAATTCATTGATGACTCAAGAATATTAAAAATAATGAAAAGGTACTTTTGACATGCTCTTGCTTCAGGACCCATTTGATAATACCAAATGTCTCCTGTTTTTTGTTTTGTTTTGTTTTACAGTGGGTGAAGAGTTTGAGATTGGGTCTTAATCTGTACAATAGGCTGACCTGGAACTCATAGTATTTCTCCTGCCTCAGCCTCTTGAGTGCTAGGATTACAGGCAATGAGGCACCATGCCTGGCAGCTTGCCTTTACTTCATAGCACACTCAATAAAAAACTCAGTCTGACAGGTAACTTCTGTGATCCTCATTTTCTTTTAAAGATTTATTTATTTATTATTATTATTTTCTTGTTTTTTTTTTTTTTTTTGCTTTTTCAAGGTAGGGTCTGACTCTAGCCCAGGATGACCTGGAATTCACTATGTAATCTCAGGGTGGCCATGAATTCACGGTGATCCTCCTACTACTGCCTCCCAAGTGCTGGGGTTAAAGGCGTGTGCCACCACGCCTGGCTTAAAGATTTATTTTTATTTATTTATTAGAGAGAGAGAGGGCTGGAGAGATGGCTTAATGGTTAAGCGCTCGCCTGTGAAGCCTAAGGACCCCAGTTTGAGGCTTGATTTCCCAGGACACACATTAGCCGATGCACAAGGGGGTGCATGTGTCTGGAGTTCGTTTGCAGTGGCTGGAAGCCCTGGCGCACCCATTCTTTCCCTCTCTCTCTCTTTCAGTCTTTCTCTCTCTGTCGCTCTCAAATAAATAAAAATAAACAAAAAAATTTTAAAAAGAGAGAGAGAGAGAGAAAGACAGACAGTGGGCGCACCAGGACCTTCAACCACTGCAAACGAACTCCAGACGCATGTGACACCTTGTACATCTGGCTTATGTGGGATCTGGAGAATCGAACCTGGGTCCTTAGGCTTCACAGGCAATCCATCATCACCGCTAAGCCATCTCTCTAGCCCCGTGATCCTCATTCTTATGGGTTATAAACTTTACTTTGGGTGAACTGCTAGATAAGTTGAAATCAGGAAATAGGTACAGAATGATTGCTGCAAGTCCCATTCCTCGCCCCCACCCCCACCTAGATAGGGTCTCACCCTCGCCCATACTGACCTGGGATTTACTCTGTAGTTAGTTCCAGGCTGGCCTTGAACTCACAGCGATCCTACTACCTCTGCCTCCCAAGTGCTGGGATTAAAGACGTGGGCCAGCACGCTCAGTGATTGCTACAAGTTCAAAGCCAGCCTGGTTGCTCTACCTAGTGAGTTCTAGGCCAGCCAAAGCTACTTAGTGGGACCATGTCTCAAAACACAACATGAACAAACAAAAATTTCTCTTTTATTTCCTGTTTACCTTTCCCTTTAACTTTCTGTCCCAAATTAGCTTTTTCATTCATTCCATTTATCTGGCCATCCTTCCATCCAGAGTGTTGAACACTTTCATAGGGTTTGTTGATGCATAACTTTCTTAGTCCGCTTGACTGTAGCCCTGGCCTTCCCAGCTGTTGCTTGTTTTTGTTAGTATTCAAAATATTAAAAACAACAAAAACCCAGTTTCTTCATATCTTTTCTATATGTGGCAGTACACAGATCTGGAAGATTCTGGTGTTTACACAGAAAGCTGTATTTTAGGCAAATGGGTTGGAGTCTCAAAAAAGCCTGTGTGACATAAGTACATTTCCTCAGCTCTGCTTTTGGCAGATAGTGGGGGCAGGGAGCAAGCTGACATTGGTTTGATCAATGCAAGTAGGGCCAAGTGGTCTTCCTGTTGTTAGGTGTTGACTACTTGCTTGGTTACGAAACCGTCTGCTTTCACATTAACTGACCTCAATGTTAACCTCACCTTCCTTCCTCCCCTTTCTTTTTTTGGCTCCTGGCTTTGCCTTTCTAATTCGTGAGTATACCTCACTGTGAGGGTGGTGCACTTGGTAGAAATAATTACATTTTCTGGTGATTTTAGTTGTCTTGGCTTTCAAGCTTCCTTCCTTGTAGACAAACAATATGGGCAGCCTGTTGGGTTTAAGCTCTCATGAACCTTTTAATTTTTTGTGATTAAGATGAATTTTAAAACAAAACTATTTCCTCTACGAATTACCTTGGCAAAAAGCTGGAAATCCTAGAACCTTGTTGGGAAGGAGTATGTAGCTATTTGTTGTGAATATGTCTAGTCAGATCCAGTAACCACCCTGTTATGGTTGGTGCAACTAGATATCTTCATAGGGAGAGACCTCATTTTATGACAATGCAGCAAAAGCGTCAGAAGGGCTGGAGAGATGGCTTAGCGGTAAGGTGCTTGCCTGTGAAGCCTAAGGACCCATGTTCGACTCTCAGGTCCCATTTAAGTGAGATGCACAAAAGGGAGGTAAACTCAAGGTCGCACATGCCCACTAGGTGGCCCAAGCGTCTAGAGTTCGATTACATTGGCTGGAGGCCCTGGTGTGCCAATTCTCTCTCTCTCTAAAATAAAATAATAAAAAAGGAAAAAAAAAGTGTCAGGAGCTGAGTTGATAAGAGGGGCATTTGTGTCAAGGATTTTTAAAAAATATATTTTATTTATTTTATTGGAGAGAGAGAGGAAAATAGCGAATGGTGCACTAGGGCCTCCAGCCACTGCAAACGAACTCCAGACACATGTACCACCTTGTGCATATGGCTTACGTGGGTACTGGGGAATCAAGCCTGGGTCCTTAGGCTTTGCAGGCAAGTGCCTCAACCACTAGGCATTCTCTCCAGCCCAGAGATAAGACTTTTTGAGTTAATTCTCCCCTTCTTTTCCTTCCCTCTCTTCCCAAGTTTTTTTTTTTTTTTTTTTTTTTTTAGCATCTGAGTTTGTTGAGAATACAGACTAAGAAACAAAATTATTGCTTAGCTGAGGCTCAGTGAGTCATACCTATAATCTCAGCACTCAGAAGGCTGTGGTAAAAGGATCACATGAGTTCAAGGGCAGCCTGGGCCAGAGTGAGATCCTGCTTTAAAAAAGGGTGGGAGGGGCTGGAGAGATGGCTTAGCAGTTAAGGTATTTGCCTGCAAAGCCAAAGGACACAGGTTCGATTCCCCAGGATCCACATAAGCCAGATGCACAAGGTAGCACATGCGTCTGGAGTTCATTTGCAGTGGCTGGAGGCCCTGGCATGCTCATTCTCTCTCTCCCTCCTCCCTCTTTCTCTTCCTTTTTCAAAAAAAAAAAAAAAAAAAAAAAGTGGTGGTGCATGCCTTTAATCCCAGCACTCCAAGTCAGCCTGGGCTAGAGTGAGACCTTGCCTCAAAAAATCAAAATCAGTGCCAGGAGGATGGCTTACTGGTTGTAGGCACTTACTTGTAAAGCCTGTTTGTCCTGGTTCGATTCCCCAGAGCCATGTAAAGCCACATGTGGCAAGAGGCCCTGGTGCTCCCATATTCATATTTTCTCTCTCTCTCTCACTGTTTCTCAAATAAACACATAAAAATATTAAAAAAAATTTTAAAACAACAGTAATCAAAAGAATGCTTGCCCTTGTTATTGGAGAGATATAAACAGCTGAACAATCAAGCAAATCAGTAAATCACAGTATATTATAATAAATATTAGCACAGAGATAGGCCAGGTGTCACAAAAGGGGTCACTTGAGCTAAGTAGCAGTGGGGATGGCTGTGCTGTGGCACTAGATTGGGTTAGAAAAAGGGCCCCTGTTCACCGCTGTCCCTTTGCTTTCTTCTGACCCGTAGTGCTCCTTTGATACTATTTTGGTTTTATGTAATCTGTAAGACATACTTTCTCAGTAGTTAAATCTAAATGACAATGTTTAGTAACATTTGAAAATTATATTCATATTTCTGTGTGTGTAACTTCATTGGAACACAGAATTCTCATTCCTTTGTGAATGACCTTGGGCTACAGAGTGGCTGTATCCTACTTTAATGTTTTGTTTGTTTCTTATTTTGTTTTTTGAAGTGGGGTCTCATTCTAGCACAGGCTGACCTGGAGTTCACTAGTCTCAGGATGGTCTCGAATTCACAGTGATCCTCCTACCTCAGCTTCCCAAGTGCTGGGATTAAAGGCATGCACCAACACACCTGGCTATTTTTTAGGTGTTAGGTACATTAGCCCCCTCACAATGTGCTGGTGTTCAGGCTTACTGTAGGGTTTTTATTCCTCATTCTGTTTACTGATTATTTTTTATTATATTTTTGGAGAGAGACACAGAGCGTGAAAGAGGCAGAGAGAGAGAATGTGCGCACCAGAGTCTTTCAGCCACTGTGAACTAACTCCAGATGCACGTGCCCCTTTGTACGCATGTGCGACATTGCACACTTGCATCACTTTGCTTCTGGCTACTACTTGGGACCTGGAGATTTGAGCAAGCGTTCTTAGGCTTCACAGGCAAGTGCCTTAACCACTAAGTAATCTTTCCAACCCTGCTTTCTTTTTTTATATTTTGATTTTTTTTTGAGAGAGAGAGAGAAATGCAGAGAGAGAGAGAGAGAGAGAAAGAATGGGCTCACCAGGCCTCCAGCTGCTGTAAACAAACTCCAGACACATGTGCCACCCTGTGCATTGGCTTATGTAGGTCCTAGGGAATCGAACCTAGGTCCTTTGGCTTTGCATGCAAGCGCCTTAACTGCTAAGCCATCTCTCTAGCCCTCTAGCCCTATTATCTGATTTTTGTCAACAGTGGTTTCATAGTTGTACAGCTTTCACTGGATAGAGATAGGTAATGGTTTGCTGGAGAACGTCCCAGACTCCAAGTGAAAATGCTTTGTTTTGGGCTTGCTTTGCCCGTGACTCCCAATAATCAAGTGTTTTCTTGCTCTGAAATATGTCTGTTAGGACAGATTCACAACCAACAGACAGGTGATCCCTGCACAAGTAAATTCCATTGGAACTAGAAAGCCAAGTCATGCTGTCTTTAATTGAAGCCTGACTTAGAAGCAGACATTAAAAGCCTCAGCCATTCAGAAAGGGTTTAAATTACTGGTCTGGCCATATTTAGAATTTCTTGCAATCATTTCCACTGTATGTAACACTGAAATCCTTTGTGGTTGTCTGCTGTAAAAACGAATCTTTGACCCAGCAACCTTAAATACTCTTGACACCATTGGGAATTTTGAGAATTCTTAATTTAATCTATGCTTGTGGGACAGGGATGAGGGAGAAGCTATAGCTTTTGCATCTGGGGTTGTGCTGTTTGTAAGTAAGCAGAGGCCTGTGCTACTTCAGTTTAGGTTTATTAGGTAGCAGTAATTGGCATAAGTATTATTTTCTAACTTTTATTTCTGGAGGCAGTAAAGAACCAGCCAAACATATGCCCAGCCTGTAAGTCTGCTTTTTAATTTTAATTTTTATTATATTTCATTTTTATTTATTTATTTGAGAGAGATAGAAAGAGGCAGAGAGAAAGAAAGAATGGGTGCGCCAAGGCCTCCAACCACTGCATGCAAACTCCAGACACATATGCCACCTTGTGCATCTGGCTTATGTGAGTACTAGAGAATTGAACCTGGGTCCTTTGGCTTTGCAGGCAAGCACCTTAACCACTAATCCACTTATCCAGCCCCCCCCCCCCTTTTTTGAGGTAGGGTCTTGCTCTAGCCCAGACTGATCTAGAATTCACTATGTAGTTCCAGGCTGGCCTCGGACTCACAGTGATCCATCCTCTGCCTCCCAAGTACTGGGATTAAAAGACGTGTACCAACACACTTGGCAAGGTTGTTTTTTAAAAATATGTTTTTAAAATATATTATTTATTTGCAAGCAGAGAGATACAGACAGAGAGAGAGAGACAGAGAGAGAGAGAGACAGAGAGAGAATGGGTGCTCCAGGGCCTTCAGCCCCTGCATATGAACTCCAGACTCATGAGTCACCTTGTATATTTGGCATTATGTGGGTACTGGGGAATCGAACCTGAGTCCTTAGGTTTTGCAGGCCAAGTACCTTAACCACTGAACCATTTCTCCAGCCCTAAAACTATTTATTTATTTATTTAATTGCAGAGAGTGAGTGAGTATGGGTGTACCAGATCCTCTTGCTACTGCAAACAAACTCCAGATGCATGTGCCACTTTGTGCATCTTGCTTTATGTGGGCATTGGGGTTCAACTCAGGCTGGTAGGCTTTGTAAGCAAGTGCCTTTAAGCACAGAGTCATCTCCCCAGCCCCTGGCTGGTTTTCTTCTGAAGACAGGATCCTGCTATGTTGCGCAGATGGGTCATGAACTCCTGGACTCAAGCAATGCTCTTGTTTTGGCCTTCTAAATGGATGGGACTAAAGGGGTGCACCACTGTATCCATTGGTCAGATATAATTCTTCTCTGAATTTTTTGTATGTATATGTATATGTATAAAAATGTATGCCCCTTGAGTGTGCACATGCATAGGTCAGAGAAGAACATTAATTAGGTGTCCTCTATTGCTCATCCAGTGTGTTTCCTTGAGACAAGAGTCACTGAACCTCCTCCAGCAGCCATTTTTAGTCAGAAATGTCTGACCAGCAAGCTCCAACATTTCCCTGCTCTCCACCCACAGGACTGGGTTACAGATGTGTGTGGCCATGCCCAGATGTTTACTTGGGTGCTGGGGAATCTAACTCAGGGACAATAAGACCCTCTCAGACCTTCATTCTTGTGTGGCAAGCGATGTCACCTGCTGAGCCATTTTCTTAGCCCTATCCTGAACTTTTTTGATCTAAAGTTGGTGAGTCCTCCATGTACAAGAGCTGACAGTATTTCAGATAGTGATTTCAAGAATACTTATCACTTTGTAGGGACACTGTTATCCAGAATTAGATTATTAAATGAGGATGCCATTAACTAATACAGCAAAAAAAAATTTTTTTTGTTAGTTGAAGGAAGATACTGTTTTTTTTGTTGTTGTTGCTTTGTTTTGTTTTGTTTTTGAGTTAGGGTCTGTTTCCTAGGCTGATCTGGAAGTCACTCTGTAGCCCAGGCTGGCCTCAAACTCACATTGATTCTCCTACCTTAGTTTCCCAAGTGCTGGGATTAAAGGCATGACCCACCATGCCTGGCTGATACTGTGTTTTTCAAAATATGAGACAAAAACATAGGATATTATATATGTCTCCTGATAGTGTGCACAGTGCCACCTGTTGCCTCCCCAAACTTTACATCCTAAGTTTAAGAAAACTTCAGGGGAAATGACTCAGTGGTTAAAGATGCTTGCTTGCAAAGCATGCCAGCCTGGGTTCAGTTCCCTACTTAAAGCTGGACAGACATTCATTTGCAGAGACAAGAGACCCTGGTATATACACATATGTGTATGCACACACATACAAATAAATTATTTTATTTTATTTGTTTATCTTTATTTGAGAGCGACAGGCAGAGAGAGAAAGAGGCAGATATATATATAGAGAGAGAATGGGAGTGCCAGGGCCTCTAGCCACTGCAAATGAACTCCAGATGCATGTGCCACCTTGTGCATCTGGCTTACGTGGGTCCTGGGGGATGGAGTCTTGAACCGGGGTCCTTAGGCTTCACAAGCAAGCGCTTAACAGCTAAGCCATCCCTCTAGTCCTTTATTTTATTTTTATTTATTTATTTATTTTGGTTTTTGCTAGGGTCTCACTCTACCCTTGGCTGACTTGAAACTCACTCTGTAGTCTCAGGCTGGCCTTGAACTCACGTTGATCCTCCTACCTCTGTCTCCTGAGTGCTGGGATTAAGCTGGGCATGGTGGCAAATGCCTTTAATCCCAGCACTCGGGAGGCAGAGGTAGGAGGATCACTGTGAGTTTGAGGCCACTCTGAGACTGCGTAGTGAATTCCAGGTCAGCCTGGGCTAGAGACCCTACCTCAAAGAACCAAAAAACAAAACAAACAAACAAACAAAATGCTTGGATTAAAGGTGTGCACCTCCACGTCCTGCTTAGTAAATACATGTTTTTAAATTTTTTATTTATTTGAGAGAGAGAGAAAAAGAGAGAGAATGGATGTGCCAGGGCCTCTAACCACTGCAAACGAACTCGAAACACATGCACCACCTTGTGCATCTGGCTTTACGTGGGTACTGGGGAAATGAACCTGGGTCGTTTGGCTTTGCTGCCAAGCACCTTAACTATTACCTATTTTTCCAGCCCTAAAAATTTTTTTAAAGAGAAAACTTCAGATCTCATTACAGGTTTGAAGAAAATACCAGAGATAGAGAAACATGATAAATGATTTTTGAGGGGATATAGTCTATTTTTATTTATTTGAGAGAGAGAGATAGAGTAAGGGTATGCCAGGGCCTCTTGGCCGCTGCAGGCGAACTCCAGATGCCTGGGCCACATTGTGTATCTGGCTTTAATTTTACTTTTTTTTTTTTTTTCAAGGTAGGGTCACACTCTAGCTCAGGCTGACCTGTATTCTCAGGGTGGCCTCGAACTCACAGCAATCCTCCTACTTCTGCCTCCCAAGGGCTAGGATTAAAGATGTGGGCCATCACACCAGGCTCTATTTTACTTATTTTTTATTTGAGAGAGAAGCAGAGAGAGAGAAAAAGACAGGCAGATAGAGAATGGGCGTACCAGGGCCTCCAGCCATGCAAATAACTCCAGATACGTGTGCCATCTTATACATTTAGTTTATGTGAGTCCTGGAGAATCAAACCTGGGTCCTTTGGCTTTGCAGGCAAGTGCCTTAATCGCTAAGCCCTCTCTGCAGTCTGCATCTGGCTTTACATGGGTATTGGGGAATTGAATCCAGGACAGCAGACATTGCAAGCAAAAACCTTTAACCACTGAGCATCTCCTCAGTCCCTTATTTATTTATTCTAATAAATAACTGATAAGAGGAAAAAAATCCTCTAAAGATAAAAGAGATTTAAGGACTGGAGAGATGGCTTAGCGGTTAAGGCAGTTGCCTGCAAAGCCAAAGGACCCAGGTTTGATTCTCCAGGACCCACATAAGCCAGATGTGCAAGGTGGCGCATGCATCTGGAGTTCGTTTGTAGTGGCTGGAGACACACCCCATTATCTCTCTGTCTGCCCCTCTCTCTGCTTCTCTCTCAAATAAATAAAAATAAAAAATGCTTAGTGGAGAAAAATGAACCAACAAGAGAGATGGACACTAGTCCTGGTTAAGTGTGTTATTGTTTGCTTGTTTGAGGTAGGGTTTCACTCTAGCCCAGGCCAACTTGGAACTCACTCTGTAGCCCAGACTGGCCTTGGACTCGTGGCAGTCCTCCTACCTCAGTCTCCAGAGTGTGGGACTAAAGGCATGTACCACCATGCCCAGTCATTAAGTGTGATATTGAATAAGACATTTAGTGTTCTTCTTTCTCAGATGCTTGTGGTACATATACCTCATGTTTATTCTGATTTCTTAGAGACGTTCCCTAGCTGAAAACCCTGTTAGTTTAATTCCTTATGTTTGGTGGGTGGTAATGGTCATCCTGACAGCCTATTGAGTTTCCACAGGAGGAACTCCACGATGAAATTCCTTCAGCTTTCCCTGGCCTTGTTTACTTCTCATACCAAATGATACACTGTTTGTCATTACCTTTTCTGAATTGGATAAGTGGTAAATACTGGGAACAGATGACAGATAATCAGTTGTGCATGATTGTGATCTTTTCTTTCTCTGTTAATGGAGCTATAAAAAGCATTCCTAATAGTGTGAAGTTTAGTATTGTGTTCTTAGGATGATGGATTTATCCTATAAATATGAAAGTTTACTTGGGTACTTCTCACACCTTGGCATAGCTGAGGTATCGTGGTTTATGGTGCCCCTTCAATGACCTGTGTGGAACCTTGGTTACGGCGTCATTCTCCTCACTTTGTCCTCACTTTCTTGGGGACATGGTTCCCTGCACACCCTTTCTCCCTCTTACTCTGTCTTGCACACTAAGTAGTTATGCTTCTGATTATCTTTTTTATCCCCTCTTTGGGTTTCTCATTTCCTTTTATTCCTTTTCTCTTATCTCAAAAATGTCTTATTCTCCCCACTGATTGTCTTTATTTTTTTCCCCTTTCTTTCTTTCTTTCTTTCTTTCTTTCTTTTTTTTTTTTTTTTGTGGCAGCGCCAGGGGAAGTGCGGCACATCCAAACCTGGGTGTTGGGTATGCCAAGCAATAATTCTACTGCTCAGCTTACATCCTCAGCTCTTGGCTTTTTTTCTGGTTTTTCGAGGTAAGGTCTTGCCCAGGTTAATGTGGAAGTCTCAGGCTGGCCTTGAATTCACAGCAATTCTCCTACCTCTGCTGTAGCTCTTGGCTTTTTGAAACAAAGTCTCCCTTGTGTAGCCCA
The DNA here is from genome assembly GCA_036346955.1 of Dipus sagitta. Taxonomy (NCBI): domain Eukaryota; kingdom Metazoa; phylum Chordata; class Mammalia; order Rodentia; family Dipodidae; genus Dipus; species Dipus sagitta. The sequence goes on along the minus strand of CM070770.1, from coordinate 161,794,946 downwards.
GGCTGGCCTTGAACTGAAGGAATTCCTGCCTCTACCTCCCAAGTGGCTGGGATTACTAGCATTTACCACCCCACCTGCCATTCTTTCTTTTCTTTATGCTTTTGAGCTAAAACCTTTCCCCAGTCTTTAGTGGTGGCATGTTAATATCTAGGAAAAAAGGAACAGTTTTGTGGGGGGGGGGCGGAGGCTGGAAAGATGGCTTAGCAGTTAAGGCACTTGCCTGCAAAAGCTAACGACCCAAGTTCCATTGCCCAATACCCATGTAAAGCCAGATGCACAAAGTGGCACATGCATCTGGAGTTCGTTTGCAGCATCTGGAGGTCCTGGTGCACCCATTCTTTCTGTCTCTCTTCTCTCTATCTCTCTGCTTGCAAATAAATAAAAATATTATTATATATATATATATATATTTTTTTTTTTGTTGTTAGTTTGTTTTTTTTTGCTATGTGTGGTGGTGCATGCCTTTGATTTCAGCACTCAGGAGGCCAAGATAGGAGGATTACTGTGAGTTCGAGGCCATCTTGAGACTACAGAGTGAATTTCAGGTTAGCCTAGCCTACAGAGAGACCCTACCTTAAAATAATTCTTTTTGTGTGTGTGTCTGTGTGTGCAGGTGCATACATGACATGGCATGAGTATGCAGATCAGAGAACAGCTTTTTGGATTGGTTCTTGTTTTCCACCTTATTTGAGGCAAGTTCTCTCCTTGTTCAACACTTCATTTGCCAGACAAGCTGGTCTGAGAGCTTTCAGGAAATTCTCCTCTCTCTGCCTCCTCTCTCATAATAACCACACACACCTTCTGGCTCTTATGTGGGATCTGGGAATCTGAACTCAAGTACTCTTGGTTGCATAACAAGTGCTTTATCCACTGAGCCATTTCCCCAGCCCCAGAATAGCAGATTTTGAGGGAAGTTAGATGCTACAATAAAGACAGTATTGCTAACTTAGAGCTTTTGTGATATGTGAGGATTCCTGGAGATTCTTTTTTTCTTTCTTTCTTTTTTTTTCTAGGTAGAGTCTTAATCTAGTCCAGGCCGACCTGTAATTCACTATATAGTCTCAGGGTGGCCTTGAACTCAAGACAATCCCTTTGCCTCTCTAGTGCTGGGATTAAAGGTGTGTACCACCCCATATTGCTCTCCCCCAGAGTCTTTACACTTGCAGTTAACTTCCTAAGCCTTCTTCAGCTGAATTTGCTTTAGAGTTCAAGGTAAATTTATTTATTTTTTTATTTTCTTTTTCGTTTGTTTGTTTTTTTGGTTTTGATTTTTCAAGGTAGGGTCTCACTCTAGCTCAGGTTGACCTGGAATTCACTATGTAGTCTCAGGGTGGCCTCGAACTCATGGTGATCCACCTACCTCTGCCTCCCGAGTGCAGGGATTAAAGGCATGTGCTACCACGCCCAGCTAAATTTATTTATTATTTATTTATAAGTTTATTGTATAATGAGTGATTAGTATTCTAGTGGCATTTTCTCGCTGGAAAAATTGCTGGTAGCTGGGTGCCCAACACTGGGGAAGCAGAGGTAGGAGAATCACTGTGAGTTTGAGGCCAGCCTGGAACTACAGAGTGAGTTCCAGGTCAGCTTGAACTAGAGTGAGACTGTGCTTTGAAAAAACAAAAACAAAACAAAAATTGCTGGTTCAGGGTCTCTGCAATTGGGGACCAGCCTTCTCTCTGAGCTCCCCTTTTCAAAGTCTACCCAGTCAACTTGCAAACTAGCTTTTAGGAGACATCCATTTGTAAGTTGAATTCTTGTACTATTTGTCCATGTTAAGTAAGTTTCTCCCATGGATTATATGGCTTTACAACAATGTACCATACTAAAGAGCCCCCATATTTAATCCTCTGACCCTAATTCACTCTCTGAAAATTGTGCTTCTTTTTTGGCTTGTGTGTGTGGCATGTATGCAGATATTTTTATGTGCCCTTGTGTGGTGTCCCATGTACTTGTTTGCAGCATATTTATTTACTTGAGAGAGGGAGGGATGGAGGGAGAGAGAAAGAGGCAGCAAGAGAGAGACTGGTCACACCAGGGCCTCCAGCCACTGCAAACAAACTCCAGACGCATGTGCTACCTTGTGCATCTGGCTTACATGGGTACTGGGGAGTTGAACCTGGGTCCTTAGGCTTTGCAGGCAAGTGCCTTAACCACTAAGCCATCTCTTCAACCTGACTTACACATTTTATTTGTGCTTTTGGATTTTTTTTGTTTGTTTTTTTGTTTTTTCAAGGTAGGGTCTCACTTTAGCTCGGGCTGACCTGGAATTCACTATGTAGTCTCAGGGTGGCCTCAAACTCATGGTGATCCTCCTACCTCTGCTTCCTGAGTGCTGGGATTAAAGGCATATGCCACCATGCCCAGCTCTGTTTTTTTCATACTTAGAAAGGCCTTACCTCACTTGGTGGCTATTTAAAAAAAAAAATTGTTAGCCAGATGTGGTGGTGCATGCCTTTATTAATTCCAGCACTCAGAAGGCTAAGGTAGGAGGATTGCTCTGAGTTTGAGGCCAGCCTGATACTATATAGTGAATAGCCCAGGTCAGCCTGGGCTAGAGTGAGACCCTACCTCAAAAAAAATTGTTAAAAAATGTTTTTATGGGGCTAGGTAGATGGCTCAGCAGCTAACAGCTCTTGCTTGCAAAGCTTGCTGAACCAAGTTCAGTTTCCAAGCTGCCCATGTAGGCCTGAATTAAAAACTGGCACAAGTGTCTGACCTGCATTGCATTTCTTTGCAGCACCAAGAGCCCTGGTGTACCCATTCACAGATATATGCATGCACACACTCAAACACACAAATAAATAGAAAAATTTTAAAAATTAAATATATTTATTTGCACGTGCACACGAGAGAGTATGTAGGACCTCTTGCTGTACAAACAGACTTCAGGTGCATGAGCCACTTACACATCTGGCTTTACATGGGCACTAGTGAATAGAACCCAGACTGGCAGGCTTTGTAAGCAAGTGCCTTTAACTACTAAGCCATCTCCCTAGTCCCTAAATAAAAATTTTAAAAATTGGGGGGAGGGAGGCTGAGCCATCTAAAATGGATATTTTAAAAATGTTTTAAAACCAGGCATGGTGGCACATGCCTTTAACCCCAGCACTCGGGAGGCAGAGGTAGGAGGATCACTGTGAGTTCAAGGCCACCCTGAGACTATTCTAGGTCAGCCTGAGCTAGAGTGAGACCCTACCTTGAAAAAAACAAAAAAAATTGGGCTGGAGAGATGGCTCAGCAGTTAAAGGTACTTGCTTGCAAAGCCTGCTGACCTAAGTTTGATTCTCTAGTTCTCACATAAGACCAAATGCAGAAAGTAGCACATGCATCTGAAGTTTGTTTGCAGCAGCAAGAGGCCCTGGCCTCATTCTCTCTGTGTGTCCCTGATTATCTGTCTCTCTCAAATAAAAGAAATTAAAATATTTTATCTTCTTTTCTAGTACTTGGAGTTGTTTTTCTGTATTTGTATGAATTTAAATTGTGTGTTTAACCTTTTGATCCACATGAAATTTATTTTGATCTGTCAGGTAGGGATTCAAATTTATATTTTTCCAGCCTGCCTACCCAGTTACTCCAAGACCATTTATTTTTTTCTCTCTCATTAGTTCAAAATGCTATTATATATTAAATTCATGATATACTTGGATCTATTCCAGAGATAAAGCCAGTGCACATACCTTTATTATTGAGTAATTTAGCCTGAATGTGAAATTTTTGTATGTTCATCTAGTTAAATGTTCAGTCTGCCATCTAACCTGTCAAGGTGGCCTGACCATGGCTTCTTGCTGTCATAGCCGTCTCTTTTGTGCCACCTACAGGTTAATGTACTTATCTAGACCTTTGACAAAGAGTGAATAAAGGTTGGCCAATGTAAGGCTTTAGGCCTCCATGGGGAGCCAGGCTCTGTTTTGTATTAGATCTAGGTAGTGTATGATACATTCACCCTTATCACCTTGGGGTCAGTTGCAACACTGATTTTAGCATCCCTTCTATTCACTGGTTCATTTTTAAAATGCAGATCCTGATTCTGAAGGTCTGTGATTAGGCTGATTTTATATTTCTAGTGGGCCATACTGATGCTACTGGGCCCTGGACCACTATAAACCTTGCAGGACTGAGACTAGGGCAAGGCCAGTAATAAGCCTTAGTTACTTGTTTGAGAGAGAGAGAGAGAGAGAGAGAGAGAGAGAGAGAATGGGAACACCAGGGCCTCCAACTACTGCAAACGAACTCCAGATGCATGTGCCACCTTATACATCTGGCTTACGTGGGACCTGGGGAATCGAACCGGGGTCCTTTGGCTTTGCATGCAAATGCCTTAACCCACTGAGATATCTTCTCCAGCCCTAATTTTTATTTTTATTTTTTTGAGATAGGATCTCACTCTATCCCAGGTTGACATGGAATTCACTATATAGTCTCAGGCTGGCCTTGGACTCACAGCAATCCTCCTATCTCAGCTTCCCAAGTGCTGGGATTAAAGGCATGTGCCACCATGCCTGGTTTTAAAACATTTTTAAAATATCCATTTTAGTTATTTGAGAGAGAAAGAGAGAAAAATAGGGGCCTCCTGCAGGGCCTCCTGCCACTGCAAACAAACTCCAGATACATATGCCACTTTGTGCATCTGGATACATGTGGGCACTGGGGAATTGAACCCAAGATGTCAGGATTTGCAAGCAGTGCCTTTAACCACTGAGCCATCTCTTTTTTTGTTTATTTGTTTTATTTTTTGAGGTAGGGTCTTACTCTAGCCCAGGCTGACCTGGAATGAACTATATAGTTTCCGGGTGGCCTTGAACTCATGGCAATTCTCCTACCACTGCCTCCCGAGTGCTGGGATTAAAGGGATATACCACCATGTCCAGTAAGCCATCTCTTTAGCCTGAAACCAGTTCTTAAACCTGAAAACATGTAGGCACCATTTATCTTTAGCTTTCCTAATTCCACATGAGGCAATAGTGGCTGTATCCCAGGTGTCCACAATGGTACCCACGGGGTGCCACACCAGAGGAAAGTTGACTTAAATCTTCACCAAGTAGTAATGGCCTGATAGTGGGATTTTCTCTCAAAATCTAGCTGTTTTGAGCAGTAAAAAGTGTAATTGAGCTGAGTGTGATGGCACATGCCTTAAAATCCTAGCACTTGGGACACAGAAGTAGGAGGATTGCTATGAGTTCAAGGCCAGCCTAAGACTACATAATGTGTTTTAGGTCAGCTTGGGTTAGTGCAAGATCCTACCTCACAAAACAAAACAAAACAAAAAGTGTAATTGAAAATGTTCCATAGGTCAGTGCTTCTTGGACTCTATTATATATAAGAATCTCCCAGCACCCTCTTAAAATATAAGCCGATGGCTAGAGAGAGAGCTTAGCAGTTAAGGTGCATGCCTCTGAAGCCTAAGGACCCAGGTTTGATTATCCAGGTCCCATGTAAGCCAGATGTACAAGGTGGAGCATGCGTTTGGAGTTCATTTGCAGTGGCTAGAGGCCGTAGTGCACCCATTCTCTCTCTCTCCCCCCCCCCGTCTCTAATAAATAAATTAAAATAAATCTTTTAAAAAATTGCATTGAAGACCTTAAATATATATAAAAGCCGGGCATGGTGGCACACACCTTTAATCCCAGCATTTAGGAGGCAGAGGTGGGAGGATTGCTATGAGTTCAAGGCCACTGTGAGACTACATAATGAATTCCAGGTCAGCCTGGGCTAGAATGAGACTCTACCTTGAAAAACTAAAAACAAACAAACAAACAAACAAACAAAATATATAGATACTGATTTGGCAGGGCTGAGGAGACCTGGACTTCACTGCATTTCTGACATGCTCTTGGGTGATGCTAAGGCTTGTAGCTCACAGCTGCAGATCACAGACACAAAAGATTTATTGTTTAAGGTGGCAGGGAGAGGGAGAATATGGGCGTGCTAGGACCTCTAGCCACTGCAAATGAACTCCAGATTGATGTGCCACCCTGTGCATCTGGGTTATATGGGTACTGGGGAATTGAGCCTGGGTACACCGATACAAACCTATGGTAGATTATTAACCACAGACAGCCAGACTTGGGCACTGCTCTGCTCTGATGAAGGGAATACCCCTTCCCAACCTTTTTAGTTTTTATTTTTTTATAATTTTTTATTTTTATTTATTTATTTATTTTGGTTTGTCAAGGTAGGGTCTCATTCTAGCCCAGACTGACCTGGAATTCACTATGGAGTCTCAGGGTGTCCCCGAACTCATGGCAATCCTTCTACCTCTGCCTCCTGAGTGCTGTGATTAAAGGCATGTGCCACCATGCCCGGCAAGTTTTGATTTTTAAAATATTTTTTTAAATTTATTTGACAGAGAGAAAAAGACAGAGGGAGAGAATGGGCATGATAGGGTCTCCATCCACTGAAAACAAACTCCAGACACATGCGCCACCTTGTCCATGGCTTACGTGGGTCCTGGGGAATCAAGCCTGGGTCCTTTGGCTTTGCAGGCAAGTGACTTAACTGCCTAGCCACACCTCCAGCCCTTTTGTTTTTAAAAATAAAACTGGGAATAAGCTGCAGGAGTCTGAAGTAGGAGGATCACTGTGAGTTCAGTCCAGTCTGAGGCTTCACAGAGTAAGTTCTGGGTTAGCCTGGGCTACAGTAAGACCCTCCCTATAAAAATAAACAATTCGAAACTGGGAACATGGGCTGGAGATTTGTCTTATAGGTAAGGCACTTGCCTGCAAAGACAAAGGACCCAGGTTTGACTCCCCAGTTCCCAGTATAAGCCAGATGTACATGGTGGCACATACGTCTGGAGTTTGTTTGCAGTTGCTGTAGGCCTTGTATCTACTTCCCTACTTTGTTCTCATATATTTTTTGCATATATAAGCAAATGTAAATATATTTGTATATAATTGTATACCTTGACTTTTTAAATTCAATAATCTTGTGAATTTCTTTCATCATCTATATAAAAGGCTTTTGGGTGTTTTTTTTAAATTTTATTATCTATTTGTGTGTATGTGTGCTTGTTTGTGTGAAAGTGCAGGTGTGCACATGTGTAAGTCAGTGGACGCTGGGACCATTCACTTCTTGCCTTTCCATCTCATTTTAGGCAGGGTTTCTTCCTTTGGTTTCTCACTCTGTTGTTTTCTATGGTCACCACTTTCCCATCTCCCTGTCAGCTGGGATTGCAGAAGTCTGCCATGAGTTTCTGGCTTTTTACATGGGGTCTGAAGATTAAATGTGGGTATTCCAGCTTAAGTAGTAAGTGCTTTATCCACTGAGCCATTCATTACCCCAGCCTACTTTTTTTCTTTTCCTTCAATAGCATGATTCTTAATAGTATCTTATTACATGGGTCTACCATAATTTAACTAGAAGCTTATTTATTGATGGACTTTAGATCCTTCCCAATCTCTTGCTGGGGATCTATCCAAAGACCTTGTACATAATAGACAAACATTCTGCCTCTGAGCTTCATCTCCAACCTTCTCTCTCTCTTTTAAATTATTTATTTATTTATTTATTTGCAAGCAGAGAGAGATAGACGAGAGAGAGAGAGAGAGTGTGTGTGTGTGTGTGTGTGTGTGTGTGTGTGTGTGTGTATGAATGAGAATGGGCATGCCAGGTCTTTCAGCTGCTGGAAACAAACTCCAGATACATGCACCACTGTGCATGTGGCTTTACATAGGTAACAGTGAATCGAACCAGGGTCATTAGGCATTGCAGGTAAGCATCTTAACCTCTGAGCCATCTTTCCAGTCCATCTCTCTTAAAAGCTTTTTTATATCATGCAAACTGACCTTGAACTCACTATAAAGCCCAAGCTGGTCTTGAACTTGTGATCCTGCTACTGCCTCCACTTCCCTAATGTCAGGATTACAGGCCTTTACCTGGTTCATCCCTTCCTATTTCACTGCTGCAAAGAACACAGTCACACTTACATGTTTTATGAACAATATACATTCAGCAATGTTATTCAATTTTATAGTCTTATATTTTTATTTTTACTTATCTTTTTTTTTTTTTTTTTTTTTTTTTTTGGTGTTTCGAGGTAGGGTCTCACTCTAGCCCAGGCTGACCTTGAATTCACTATGGAGTCTCAGGGTGGCCTCGAACTCACGGCGATCCTCCTACCTCTGCCTCCCGAGTGCTGGGATTAAAGGCATGCACCACCACGCCTGGCTTACTTATCTTGGGATGTATATGCTTAATACAATTTTAATACAATATTTTTATATCTCTGAGTTCTCCCTTGGCAGACTTTGAAAGGGTTTACTCATCCATAATATTTTATTAACACTAAACAGACTGTGTGTATACAGACACATATACACAAAGAGGTCCTGCATTATCTGTGGGGAATTGGTTTCTGACTCCACTTCAGATTTTCCAAATCTATGGATACTCCAGTCTCTTACATAAAATGATGCAGTATTTCTATGTAGCCAGTGTTTATCCTTCCACATAGTTAAAAATTTTATTAGCAGATATTAATTTATAAATGCATTTATAATGTACTTCATGGGCTGGAGAGATGGCTTAGTGGTTAGGGCGCTTGCCTGCAAAACCTAAGAACTCAGGTTCGATTCCGCAATACCCACATAAGCCAGATATACAAGGTGATGCATGTGTCTGGAGTTCGTTTGCAGTGACTAAAGGCCCAGTGTGCCCACTCTGTATCTGCCTCTTTCTCTCTTCTCTCTCTCAAATAAATAAATGTGACATTTTCATACATGTTTGACAAAGTCCCATTTACTTTCAGTTATCTTTAGATTACTTACAATACCCAATACAGTGTAAGTGCTAAGTAAATATTTGCACCTAAGGGCCAGGATGAGCTCAATTGTTAGAGTGTTTGTCTAGCATATTCTGGATTCCATCTCCAATGCCACAAGAAAACAAGCAAAAAGAAACTGCATTTTAGGCTGTAGAGATGTCTTAGTGGTTAAGGCACTTGCCTGCAAAGCCTAAGAGCCCATGTTTGACTCTCCAGATCCCACGTAAGCCAGGGGCACAAGGTGGTGCACGTGTCTGGAGTTCAATTGCAGTGGCTGGAGGCCCTGGTACACCAGTTCTGTCTCTCACACACACAAAAAAAGTTGTGTACCACCATGCCCAGCAAGAAAGAAAGAAAGAAGGAAGGGAGGGAGGGAGGAAAGGAAAGAAGTTAGTTTCTTGTTGGGATGCACCAAAACAAAACTAAAAAAAAAAAAAAAAGGAAACAGTATTCTGTTTTAAAAGGGAGGGGGGGGGAACTGCAATGCAAACATGTTGTTTTCACAAATTTAGAGCTGTTAATTTAAACCAAAAGGGAGAAACAGAAAAGGAGTGTTCAAACAGGCTGCCCTTTCACACTCTCCCTCAAGATCAGCCCTTAGAGACTTGAGGTGGCTCTGAACCATATCCAAGGTTCTTGCATCCTGTCCTCTTACATGTTAGCTACCTTTACTGGAAAAACCCAAATCCATTAATGAGGTTTATATTTGACATGCCATCACTGAAAACAAAATGAATCACAAACCCTACTTTCGCCTGCACGCCACCTGTACAGCTTGAATGGCATTCCATTTTGTAGATAGGTCAGATCAGTCTATCCAAGAGGGACAGTAAAGAGGCTATTTTTTCCTGAGGCAGCCTTTAAAAATGCAGTCAGGTGATGCTATTAATGAAAACCACTAAACAAAAAGAGTGATTTACCCTCCAAGCTAGCTGTATTAGATTATAGTGTTGTCAAGAGGCTTGTAATTGGATTGCCTCCTAGTAATCAATCCTGCCCTATCAGTTAACTCCGCTTGTAATGGACTATTGGCTTCAACAGACTTTGGGTTACTTAAAACTTCTTGCTGGCTGGAAGAAACATCCTCTTTGGCATTTTTACCTTCCTCAGGTGAGCATCCTTCTTCAAGAACCTTTGAGGTTGTTTGTAGCACAAAGAGCAATGACTGAGCTTGTCTTGTAGCAGGTGCCCTGTGTGTGCTGAGCTGGGTTGAGCCTGGTTGAGTCTGAGTCTTTGTTGACATAGTTCTTACTTTTCCCTATCTTTATGACTATGCTGCTGGATGTTTGCCTTGACTTTCAATGTATAACATTAAGTTTAGGAAGTCATATGCTGTAAGTCATAAGTGTGCCACCATGCACTTACGAAAAAAAGAGAAGTTTTGAGTTTTAAAAGTGAAATTACAATTACTTTAGGATAGATTATGTGGAACAAATGCTTTATTGCAAACTTACAGTTGTCAGCTTAACAGCGCATTGAAAAATGTTTTTTTCTTTTATTTATTTATTTTTTGTTATCAAGTTCCATGATTGTAAACAATATACCATGGTAATGCCCTCCCTCCCCCGACTTTCCCCTTTGAAACTCTATTCTCCATCATATCTTCTCCCTCTCTCAATCAATCTCTCTTTTATTCTCTTTCTTCCAAATTTTTTTTATTAACAACTTCCATGATTGTAAACAATATCCCATGGTTATATCCTCTCTCCCCCCACTTTCCCCTTTGAAACTCCATTCTCCATCATATCCTCTCCCCCTCTCAATCAGTCTGTCTTTTATTTTGATGTCATGATCTTTTCCTCCTATTATGATGGTCTTGTGTAGGTAGTGTCAGGTACTGTGAGGTCATGGATATCCAGCCATTTTGTGTCTGGAGGAGCACATTGTAAGGAGTCCTACCCTTCCTTTGGCTCTTACATTCTTTCTGCCACCTCTTCCGCAATGGACCCTGAGCCTTGGAAGGTATGATAGAGATATTGCAGTGCTAAGCACTCCTCTGTCACTTCTTTCCAGCACCATGATACCTCCTGAGTCATCCCCAAGTCACTGCCATCTGAAAAGAGAAGGTTCTCTACCAAAAGTGAGAGTAGCATTAATATATGGGCATGAACATTAAGAGAAATGCTTACTGGGCAGTTTGATGAGCATAATATATACATTTAGCCAGACAACAGCAGACATTACACCCCTAGGGCTCATGACTACCCCTGTTGGAGGTTTTCAGTATCAGGGATGTTTTCCTTCCCACGGAGTGGGCCTCCAGTCCAATTAGAGGGCAGTTGTTTTCCACCATGAAAGACGTGCCACTATTGCACCCATTGGCTCATTTGGCCTGGCTGGCCAAATATAAGACTTGCAGTGTCCACTCTTGAGTATCTTCACTGGTGATTTCTCTCTCTCCCATTGAACTGTGTACAGAATGGCTTCTTCCAACTTTCTGTCAGCTGGTCTACATGGAGGAGGTTATCAGCTCAGTTCCAGCAGGATTTCTCAGTGGTCTTGCAGAAAATGTTTTTAATTATATGAAGTACATAGTCATAGAGTTCTTTAAGAGTTAGAAATTCCATGAGCTGGAGAGATGGCTCAGCAGTTAAGGCACTTGCCTGCAAAGCCTAATGACAGGGTTTGATTCCCCAGTACCCCACATAAAGCCAGATGCACAAAGAGGCACATGCATCTGGAGTTCATTTGCAGTGGCTATACACCCTTACATACCCATTCTGTCTCTTCTATTTCTCTCTGCTTGCAAATAAATATATTAAAAAAATTAGGGCTGGAGGGATGGCTTGGTCATTAAGGCGTTTGCATGCAAAGCCAAAGGACCCAGGTTTGATTCCCCAGGACCCATGTAAGCAGATGCATAAGGTGGTGCATGCATCTAGAGTTCATTTGCAGTGGCTGGAGGCCCCCTGATACACCCATTCTCTTTCTCTCTCTCTCTGTCTCTTAAATACATAAATAAAAATTAAATTAAAAAGATTTTTTTTGTTTTTTTCCAAGGTGGGGTCTCACTTTGGCTTAGGCTGACCTGGAATTCACTATGTAGTCTCAGGATGGCCTTGAACTCACAGTGATCCTCGCCTTTAATCCCAGCACTCTGGAGGCAGAGGTAGGAGAATCACTGTGAGTTTGAGGCCACGCTGAGATGACATAGTAAATTCCAGGTCAGCCTGGGCTAGAGCGAGACCCTACCTAGAAAAAAAAAATTTTTTTCAAAAAAAGAGTTAGAATTTCCTGAATTTGGCTTTTCATTGATAACTAGCTTTTTCTTAGGTTGGCTCCTTATCAGAGAATGAGAAGATAAATAGTAACAATAATGCCTGTTTGCTGAATGACTAGAGCTAGTCAGGTGGTATTTTGCAGCTTTTTAAACTTTAAAAAAAAACAAAAAAACTTTTAAGCTGGGCTTGGTGGCGCACGCCTTTAATCCAGCACTAGGGATGAGGAGGTAGGAGGATCACCGATAGTTTGAGTCCATCCTGAGACTACATAGTGAATTCCAGGTCAGCCTGGACTAGAGTGAAATCCTATCTCGAAAAACAACAACAAAAAGAAAAACTTTTAAAAACATATTTTACTTACTTATATATTTATTTGAGAGAGAGAGAGAGAATGGGTGCACTAGGTCCTCTAGCCACTACAGACGAACTTCAGACATACGCGCCACTTTGTGTGTCTGCTTTACGTGTGTACCGTGGAATAGGACCTGGTTCCTTAGGCTTTGCAGACAAGTACCTTAATGGCTCAGCCATCTCTCCAGCCCTAAAAAATTATTTAACATTTTATTTTATTTATTTATTTGAGAGAGAGAACGAGGCAGAGGAAGAGAGAGAGAATGAATGGGCACACCAGGGCCTCCAGTCACTGCAAACAAACTCCAGACCCATGCACCACCTTGTATATCTGGCTTACGTGGGTCCTGGGGAATTGAACCGAGGTACTTTGGCTTTGCAGGCAAACGCCTTAACCATTAAGCCATCTCTCCAGCCCCTAAAAAAATTTTTTTGTTGTTGTTTGTATTTTTTTCAAGTAGGGTCTCATTCTAGCCCAGGCTGACCTAGAACTCACTCAGTAGTCCCAGGCTAGCTTTAAACTCACTGCGATCCTTCTACCTCTTTCTCCTGATTCCTAGGATTAAAGGCATGTGCCACCATGCCTGGCGATTAAAAACTTTATTTTTTGGTTTTGTTTTGTTTTTCGAAGTAGGGACTCCTCTAGCCCAGGCTGAACTGAAATTCACTTTGTAGCTTCTGGGTAGCCTCAAACTCATGCAATCCTTCTACCTATGCCTCCCGAATACTGGTATTTAAAGGTGTGTGCCACCATACCTGGTATTAAAAATTTTTTTGATTGACAATTTCCATACATGAATGTATTTTTTTTTTGAGGCAAGCCCCATAGATTGGCCTTTTAATGTGAGAGAGAGTACACAAGAGAGAATTAGCGTACCAGGGCCTCTAGCCACAGCAATTGAACTCCAGATGCTTGTGCCCCCTTGTGTGCATATGTAACCATGCATGCTTGAGTCACTGTGTGTCTGGCTTACATGGAGCCTGGAGAGTTGAACATGAGTCCTTAGGCTTCGCAGGCAAGTGCCTTAACCACTAAGCCACCTCTCCAGCCCAAACATAATGTTTTTTATTTGGTTTGGTTTGGTTTTTGTTTTTGAAGTCTCACTCTAGTCCAAGCTGACCTGGTTCTACAGTCCCAGGTTGTCCTCAGATGTACAGTGATCCTCCTACCTTAGCCTTCTGAGTTCTGAGGTGTATACTACCATGCCTAGCTCCTGTTTGCTTTTTTGTTTTTTAAATTGACAACTTCCATAAATATAGACAATATGCCATGAGTGTAATTTCATATTTTTTAAATCATAATCTTCTACCATTACTTCTCTTATTCCCCCCTCCCTATTCTGATGTAGGATTGGAGTCCTGGGAGGGATTCAATCTCCATAAAAATATAGGAGACATCCAAGACAGGAACCCCAACTTGAAGTCCTTGTCCAAGCTATCAAAGAATGGTCAGCTGTGAGTGGAAGGCGTGGGAGGAAAGGTGAGGGGAGGGGTTGGCTCAGGACAGCATGGGAAGAAAAAAATAAGAATTGAAAACACAATTTGAAGAGTAAATTATGAATGATGAAATTTATTTTAGGAGAAGTAGGGGGGGGAAGCAAACCAGGAAAGCACAAGACAATTCTCTCCATTCCTAGCCTGGCTGGGAAGTGGAAGGGGATGCAGTGAGGATCCTCCTTGTTAGGGAAAGGGCAAGCTAAGAGGACAGGAAGTGGCCAAGAGAACTCGTATATATAGCTCAGGCCCATTTATATGAATCAAACATCTAACAGGAACAAGCCTCATCATCAGGCTTGGGTGTGAGGGACCCCACTGGTTGGTGAGTTCAAGAGGCTGATTCAGGAAAGGCCAGCCCACAGGTGTGTTAAGCCCAGGAAAAGATGAGAGAGAAGCAGGAAGCTGCTTTGGAGTTGTTGCAGCCATCTTGGATGAGACTTGATCAGATGTGTGTTCTAGTCTTTCCAGGGATATATGTACGCTGAGGGCTGGAGAGATGGCTTAACAGCTAAGGCATTTGCCTGTGAATCCTTGGGACTCAGGTTCAACACCCTAGATCCCACATAAGCCAGACACACTAGGTGATGCATGTGCATGGTCACATATGTGCACAAGGTGGCATTCCTGTCTGGAGTTCAATTGCAGTGGCTGGAGGCCCTGGTGGGCCAATTCTATCTCTCTCACGTGTGCATGCTTGCTCTTTCTCTCTTTCTGTGCTAAAAATACGCAATATTTTCTGAGAAAAATGAAAACTAGTTGGACTTGGTGGTACACATACCTGTAATCCTAGCCCTAATCCCAGCTTTCCAGGGGCTAAGGCATGAGTATCTCATATTCAAGACCCTGTAAGACCCTAGCTGGAAAGATAGCTCAGCAGTTAAGACACTTGCCTGCAAAGCCTAATAAGTTCAATTCCCCAGTACCCATGTAAAGCCAGATGCACAAAGTGGCACATGCATCTGGAGTTCGTTTGCAGTGGCTAGAGGCCTGACACACTGATTCATTCTCTCTCTTCTCTCTGTCTCCCTCTGCTTGCAAGCAAATAAATAAAAAATTTTTAATTTTTTTGTTTATTTTTATTTCTTTATTTGAGAGGGACAAACAGAGAAAGAGGCAGATAGAGGGAGAGAGAGAGAGAGAGAAAGGGTGCGCCAAGGCCTCCAGCCACTGCAAACGAACTTCAGATGCATGCGCCACCTCGTGCATCTGGCTTATGTGGGTACTGGGGGATCGAGCCTTGAACCGGGGTCCTTAGGCTTCACAAGCAAGCACTTAACCGCTAAGCTATCTCTCCAGCCCAATAAAAATTTTTAAATACTTAAAAAAAACAAGTCCAGGCATGGTGGCATATGCCTTTTCCCAGCACTTGGGAGGCTTTGGTAGGAGGATTACCATGAGTTCTAGGTCAGCCTGGAGTGACAGAGTTCCAGGTCAGTCTGGGCTAGAGTGAGACCCTGCCTTGAAAATAAAATAATAACAAAAAAAGCCAAAAATGAAAACAAGACCCATGGATTGAAAATTTCAATGCAACTAATATCTGTTTCTATAATTGATATGTAGATTCATACAATCTCAATCAAAATTTCTGCTATATTTTTCAAAATATTTTTATTTATTTGTGAGAGAAATGGGATGGGGGAACATGGGCACATCAGAGCTTTTTACTGCTGCTAATGAATTCCAGATGCATGTATGTAGGTACTGGGGGAAGTGAACCTGGGCCAACAGGCTTTTCAAGCGAGCATCTTTAACCATGAACCATCTATCTCCCCAGTTCCTTTGGTATGTTTTTGTTGGATTATTTGTGAGCTTGTTCTAAAATGTATATGGAAATTGAAAAATACCTAGATATGGTGAAGCCAGGTTTTTTGTTTTGTTTTGTTTTGTTTTTTTTTGTTTGTTTGTTTTCGTTTTTTGAGGTAGGGTTTCACTCTAGCTCAGGCTGACCTGGAATTCACTATGTAGTTTCAGGGTGTCCTTGAACTCTTGGTGATCCTACTACCTCTGCCTCCCAGAGTACAAGGATTAAAGGCACGCACCACCATGCCTGGCTCAAAGATGGATATGGTGGCTCATGCCTCTAGTTCCAGCACTCGGAGGTAAAAGGTGTTCAGAGCCAGCCTGGGCTACAGAGTGAATTCCAGGTCAGTTTGAGCTGGGGTAGTGGCACATACATCTGGAGTCTGTTTACAGCTGCTGGCACACCCATTCTCTCTGTCTTTGTCTCTTCTATTTCTCTCTGCTTACAAATAAATAATATATTTTAAAAATTGTTTATACATAAATGAGCATTAAGTTATGTTTTATTAGAATTAAAAATGGTCGTGGTGGCACAGGCCTTTAATCTCAGCACTCGGGAAGGAGGCAGCGATAGGAGGATCTCTGTGAGTTCAAGGCCACCCTGAGACTACAGAGTGAATTCCAGGTCAGCCTGAGCTAGAGTGAGACCCTTCCTTGAAAAACCAAAAAAAAAAAAGGAGGGCTAGAGAGATTGCTCAGTTGTTAAGGTGCTTACCTATAAAGTCTAATGACCCACATATAGCCAGTTGCACAAAGTGGCAAATGCATTGGAAGCTTATTTACAGCAGCTAGAAGCCTGGAATGCCCATATATTTCTACCACCCTGTTTGTCTCTCTCTGCTTGAAAGTAAATAAAAATATATTAAAATGGAGGGGTAAGATGAAATATGGGAAGAAAAGATCTATGTATCTGACCAATAACTGTAAAAGAAAACTAGCCTCACTTTTTATATTAGTCAAGATTTGTCAAGATACTTTATAAGGTAATATGAAAAAAATAGGAGACTGGGGAGGTGGCTCAATGGGCAAAGTGCTTGCCATGAAAGCATAAGGAACTGAGTCCAGATCCCCAGTATCCATGTACAATGCTGGGCTTGGCCTGCTGTCCTCTAACTCCAGCACCTGGTCTCAGAAATAAGATGAAAAGTGATCAGATAAGACACTCACATTGACCTTTGATCTCCAGATGTGCCCACACACATTCACCCATACACACATGGATATACACACCACACAAAAATAGCTATATTACTAATCATCAGGGAAGAGCTATTTAAAAATATAATGAATGGGCTGGAGGGATGGCTTAGTGGTTAAGGCACTTGCCTGCAAAGCCAAAGGACCCAGGTTTGATTCCCCAGGACCCACGTTAGCCAGATGCACAAGGGGGTGCACACATTTGGGGTTCATTTGCAGTGGCTAGAGGCCCTGGCACACCCATTCATTCTCTCTCTGTCTCCTTCCCTCTCCCTCTTTCTCTGTCAAATAAATAAATAAAGTATTAAAAATATATATATATAATGAACTTCTACTATGCACCCACTATAATGACTAAAATTGAATGATACAAAGGGTAATACCTAGTGTTGGCAAATAATGTGAAATAAGTAGAACTTTCATACTCTTCTGTTGAGAATATAAAATGATACAACTAGTTTGGAAAACATTTGGCAGTTTCTTTTTAAAATTAAACATGTACTTCATAAAATATGTTAATTCTATTGTTACGTGCTTTCCTGAGAGAAAAGAGAAGGCACAGACTGCATGCATATTTATAGCATTATTCATGGTCGTCAAAGATTGGAGATAACCCAAGTATCCATCAAACACCACTTATCAACTAAAAGAAACTTAAGTGCTTACTTACTACTGTATGGATCAACCCTCAAAACTTATATGAAAGAAGCCAGGCCCAAAGATATACATATTTCATGATTCCACTTATATACAAATCTTAAAGATGCAAATTAATATATAGTAACCAAAGAGCACATCAGGGTACCTGGGGCTTAGTGTGAATGAGACTGGTTGTAAAGAGGCACAAAGGAACTAATCTTAGAGGGGATGGAAATGCCCTGTGTCTTGATTGTAGTGATATCTATATCGGCATCTTGTATACACACTTTATGCTAATTGTGTATAAACTATACCCCAATAAAATTGATTTTTTAAAAAATATTTATTGACAATTTCCATAATTATAGACAATAAATCATGATAATTCTCTGTCCCCTCACTTTCCCCTTCACAACTCTACACTCCATCATATCCCTTCCACCTCTCAGTCTTTTATTGTGATGTTATCATCTTTTCCTCCTGTTATGAAGGTCTTATTTAGGTAACCAGGCACTGTGAGGTCATGAGTATCCAGGCCAGTTTTTTTCCGGAAGAGCACATTGTAAGCAGTCCTACCCTTCCTTTGCCTCTTACATTCTTTCCGCCACCTCATCCGCAATGGACCTGAGCCTTGGAAGGTGTGATAGAGATGTTTCAGTGCTGAGCATTCGTCTCTCACTTCTTCTCAACACTATGGTGCCTTTTGAGTCATCCCAGAGGTCACTGCCATCTGAAAAGAGAAGCTTCTCTTACCAAAAGTGAGAGTAGCATTAATATATGGATGTGAACATTAAGAGAAGTGCTTACCATGAAGCACTTTGGTGAGCATAAGATATACATTTATCTAGACACCAGCAGGCATTACACCTCTATGGCTCATGACCTCCCCTATCATAGGTTTTTAGTATCAGGCATGTATTCCCTCCCATGGAACAGGCCTCCAGTCCAATTAGAGAGCAGTTAGTTTCCCCCATAACAGACATGCTACTATTTGCACCCATTGGTGTTTATATTGGCATATTGTATGCACACCATATGCTAATTGTGTATAAATTATACCCCAATAAAATTTATTTAAAAAAACTTTCTACTTAAAAAAATATATTTCTTTGCAGTGGCTGGAGGCCCTGGCGTGTCCATTCTCTATCTCTATCTGCCTCTTTCTCTCTCTGTCACTTTCAAATAAGTAAATAAAATAAAATTTAAAAAAATATATATATATTTCATTTATGCCTGGTATGCTGGCACACACCTTTAATCCTAAGCACTCAGGAAGCAGAGGTAGGAAGATCACTGTGAGTTTGAGGCCAGCCTGAAACTACAGAGTGAGTTACAGGTCAGCCTGTGCTAGAGTGAAACCCTACCTCAAAAAAGAAGATATATATATATATATGTTTGAGAGAGAAAGAGGGAGACAGAGAGAGTGGGTATCTGCATGCCAGGGCCTCCTGCTAGTACAGTTGAATGCCAGACATATGCACCACTTAGTGTATGTGGCTTTATGTGAGTACTGGGGACTCTAACCCAGGCTGTCAGGCTTTGCAAGTGTGTGCATTTGACTGCTGAGCCACCTCTCTAGCCCGACTTTCTACTTTTTAAAGCAGGCTATTGGCTATTCCTTCACTAAATACTGACTACACTAAATACTGACTACTATTTTTTTTTTTTTTTTTTAAGGTAGGGTCTCACTCAGGCTGACCTGACTTGGAATTCACTATGTAGTTTCAGGCTGGGCTCGAACTCACAGCAATCCTCCAACTTCTGCCTCCTGAGTGCTGTGATTAAAGGTGTGCGCAATCACTTATTCTTTGTTTCTGAAAACTTTTTGTTCCAATACCAGCTTTTCTTTTGTGCTCAGGTTCTTCTAGAAAGAATGTTGGTCTCCCACTTGATGAATTGCTTCCTCTCAGATTCTTAAGTTGGTGCTTATTGCTCAGTTGTTATCAATGACAGGCGAACAGAAACCTCCCAGGAAGAGGTTGTAGAAAATTTGGAGAAATGTCATGGAGAAATGTCATATATTATATTTGCTTTTCCCTAACCTTACTAAAATGATAGTTTAAAAAAAGTTTTATTAGGCTGGAGAGATGGCTTAGCGGTTAAGCGCTTGCCTGTGAAGCCTAAGGACCCAGGTTCGAGGCTTGATTCCCCAGGACCCACGTTAGCCAGATGCACAAGGGGCGCACACGTCTGGAGTTCGTTTGCAGTGGCTGGAGGCCCTGGCGCGCCCATTCTCCCTCTCTCTCTCTATCTGCCTCTTTCTCTCTCTGTCTGTCGCTCTCAAATAAATAAAATAAACAAAAAATATTTTTTAAAAAGTTTTATTTATTTATTTTTTAGGGCTGCGGGATGTCTCAGTGATTAAGGTTCTTGCCTGCAAAGCCTAAGGACCTGGGTTCAATTCCCCAGGACCCACATAAGCCAGATACACAAGGCAGTGCATACATCTGGAGTTCATTTGTAGTGGCTGAAGGCCCTGGCATGCCTGTTTTCTCTATCTACCTTTTCTCTCTCTCAAATAAATAAAATTAATTTAAAAAATTCTTTTAAAAAGGTACAGATATAGGCTAGAAAGGTGGCTCAGCAGTTAAAGGCACTTGCTTGCAAAGCCTGACAGCTCGGATTCACTTACCTAGTACCCATATAAAGCCAGATGTACAAAGTGCTGCATGTGTCAGGAGGCCCTACCACGCCTGTTCTCTTCTTCTCTTCTCTTCTCTTCTCTTCTCTTCTCTTCTCTTCTCTCTTCTCTTCTCTTCTCCCCTTCTCCCCTTCTCCCCTTCTCCCCTTCTCCCCTTCTCCCCTTCTCCCCTTCTCCCCCTCCTCCCCCCTCCTCCCCCCTCCTCCCCCCTCCTCCCCCCTCCTCCCCCCTCCTCCCCCCTCCTCCCCCCTCCTCCCCTCTCCTCTCCCCTCCTCTCCCCTCCTCTCCCCTCCTCTCCCTTCCTCTCCCCTCCTCTCCCCTCCTCTCCCCTCCCCTCCCCTCCCCTCCCCTCCCCTCCCCTCCTCTCCCCTCTCCCCCCTCTCTCTCTCTCTCTTTGAAATACAAAACAAAGGGCACAGATCTGCTAGGCATGGTGGCTGACACCTATAATCCTAGCATAGGGAAGGTGAGGCAGGAGGATTGAAGTTTTCAGGACAGCCTGGGCTACGTAACTGGACCCTGTCTAAAAAGAGAGAGAGGAGAGGCGTGATAAGGAAATGATCACTAACAAATTAAGAAGTTAACTACAGGACCTAATTAGAGAACGACTTGGCAGCCTGCCCAGCTCATCCCATGGCAAAGGGAGAAAATATTCTGCATTTGTAACACTGTTTATAAAGGGGTAATTTAGTGCCCTTTAATCTACGTTAGTGTTGTCCAATTAAGAAGGCTGCTAGATAAAAACACTTGGGTATTTGTGCTTCATGGAGTAAAGAAAGAAATCTTTTATTCTTAGTATATTTATGGTGGACAGTTTAATTAAATAAACTTTACATTTCCTATTTTCTTTTATGTCACTTAGAAGTTGGAGGGATCTAACTTAAGAGGAAGACAGTAGCTATCTTTGAGCACATGTGATGTGGGGAAAGACTCAAGGAAGAACTAGAGAAGAGCTTTAGAAGGTAGAATCAGCATAGGTCCCTGAGGAGGGAGGAAGCTTGGCTCATAGTGGCAGTCAGAAAAGGAGATGAGCTTTGGGTTGACTTGAAATGATACATGCACTGGCAAAGTGAGTTAGAGGCAAGGGATTAGCCTCACCCTCCCTGCCATCTTTCGGTCTCACAGTGCCCAGGGATTTGTACATACTAGCCAAGTACCCTACACTAAGCTGGAACATGTGTTCTTAGGCTTCTCAGGCAAGTGCCGTAACCACTAAGCCACCTCCCCAGCCCACTAGCCCCTTTTGAGACACTGTCTCGCTAAGTTGCTCAGTCTGGGCTTGAATTTGCAGTCTTCCTGCCTCAGCTTTGCAGGTACATAGGTCTACAGCTATGTGCCACCACACTGAGCTTTAGTTGTGTCTTGTTTGAGCCATAAGCTGTGAAAATCATATTTTCCAGGTGTTGGCACACTCTAGCAGAGTCACATGAGTAGACACTAAAGTTTTATATCTGCAGGCAGGTCCAGTTCAGAACATAGACTTACACCATCCTGGCTACCACCCACCAGCTAACAGTCTCTCAGGCAAGCTGCTGAATTTCTCTATGCTTCAGTTTTCTCTTCTTTGAAATGAAGAGTGTATAATTGATTTGAAGACCAAACTCTTGTATGTGTCCCATTTAGTAGTGTCTGGCTCATGCTCTTGAATGTTTACCATTACTATTATGTTGTGCCCCTGTAAATTGATACTTTTCTCTGTTTAGAGTACTTTTCCAGTCACAATATTAATGCATAGCAACTGTAGGAAGGGTGGGATATGCAGAAAAGTATTTCTTAAAATTTGCTTGTAACCTCACCTCTAATAGGAAAGTATTTGGCATATTATCTCTGCTGTGGTCTTGCTTGCATGTACATATGTATGTATATATGGACGCTAGATCCCACCTCCCTAGCTTTCTAAATCTAGACCAACTGCTTACCAATCTTGGTCCAACTGTCATCTGTCAGATGCAAGTAATAGTGTCCCAACAGAGTGAGGATAATATAAGATGTTATACATCAGACATCTTAGAAGAACACAGGTAGAGAAGTGCTGTGTAGGTGTCAGTGCAGCTGCAGTTACTTTCTGTCTCCTTATGGCTATGATGTCATTATCTTCACACACACACACACACACACACATACACAATCCTCATGACCTGGCAGAAGGGATAGTTTTATACAAGACACTAGAAGCTAGGTATCCTGGTGCATTACAAGAAGCTGAAGTGGTAGGATGGCAATTTCAGGGCCAACCTAAGCTACATGAGACCCTGTCTCAAAAAAAAAAAGAGTAAATAGGAGATAGAAACTGGATTGGATTAAATCTTAGTTCCCCCTAACTGATTGGGAAGTGGTTTCTTCCTGGGCAACTAGAAGGAAAGTAAACAAACCTGTAGTTTAAAACTCAAGTAAAAGTCCAGGCATGGTGGTGCATGCCTTTGATCCCAGCACTTGGGAGGCAGAGGCAGGAGGATCACCATAAGTTCAAGGCTACTCTTAGACTACATAGTGAATTCCAGGTCAGTCTTAACTAGAATGAAACCTTACCTCAAAAAGCAAAAACAAACAAAAAACTCAAGTAAAGGGCTAGAAAAATGGCCATTCTCTATATATCTGCCTCTTCCTTCTTCTCTCTCTCTTTCTCTTTCTCTCTCTCTCAAGTAAGTAAATAAATAAGATATATAAAAAAAAATCAAAGATCTCTGACATTAAAAAAAAAAAAACTTAGCTTCTTTAAAGTAGCGATTTGGGCTGGAGAGATGGCTCAGCAGTTAAGGCACTTGCCTGTAAAGCCTAATGACCTGGATTCAACTCCCCAGTACCCACAGAAAGCCAGATGCACAAAGTGGGACATGCATTTGGAGTTCATTTGCAATGGCTGGAGGCCCTGGCACACGTATCTTCTCTCTCTCTCCTTGCAAATAAAAAAATAAAAAATATTTATTTTTCAAAGTAGAGAAGGGCTGGAGAGATGGCTTAGCAGTTAAGGCACTTATCTGCAAAGCTTAAGGACTTTGTTTGACTCTCCAGATCCCATATAAGCCAGTTGCACAAAGGTGAGGGAAGCTCAAGGTCACACATGCCCACTAGGTGGTACAAGCATCAATTGCAGTGGGTGAGGCCCTGGTGCTCTTCCCCTCTCTCTAAAAATTAGTTAATTAATTTTTAAAAAGTAGCGATTCAAGCCAGGTGTGATGGTGTATGCCTTTAGTAGTGGCTGAGGTAGGAGAATCACCATGAGTTCAGGGCCACTCTAGGGCTACTGAGTGAGTTGCAGGTCAGTCTGGGCTACAGTGATACCATATATATATTGGTTTTTCAAGGTAGAGTTTCACTCTAGCCCAGGCTGACCTGGAATTTACTATGTAGTCTCAGGGTGGCCTTGAACTCATGGCAATCCTCCTACCTCTGCCTCCCAAGTGCATGTGTCACCACACCCAGCTGAGACCCTATTTTGAAAAAAAAAAATGGAGTACCCACAACTTCTGATTTGTCAAATAGCTTTTAAGGAGTTAGCATTCACAGCATCAAGGGATTCACTACTGACTTCCTGTGAAGAAGACCTTTTCCCAAGTCAAGCTGGATTCTAAGAATGTTATTTCAGGAGCCGAGCCAAATGGCTATTGCTCAGTGTTATGGGTTGAACAATGGCCTCCCTTCTGCAAAAATAAGTTCCAATTCTAACCCCCCTAAGTCCTGATGAATGTGACCTCATTTGGAATTGGTCCAAATTCATGAAATCAATTCTAATTCCTTATAAGAGAAAAGAATGAAGGAATGAAGGAGGGAAGGATGAAGGGGAATTTTGAGACATAGAGAAAGACACAAGGGAGACAGCTAAGGGAAGACAGATTACAGTGATAGCCCGGTATGCCAAGGGTGAATGGCAGCTAACACAAGCTGAAAGACATAGGAAGGATCCTTCCTTGAAGCTTACAGAAGAAGCACAGCCCTGCTAATACCTTTAATTTTGGACCCCTGGCCTCCGCAACTAGCAGAGAATAAATTCCTATTGTTTTCAGTACCAAGTTTGCAGTATTAGTAATTTTTTTTTGGCAACCCTAGTAGATGAAACTAAGGGACATTTGAAATTGTTGCTGGGGAAATTATTTGATGTTCTATTTAAAGATATATTTGCTGCTGGGCATGGTGGCACATGCCTTTAATTCCAGCACTTGGGAGGCAGAGGTAGGAGGATTGCCATGAGTTCGAGGCCATCCTGAGACTTCATAGTGAATTCCAGGTCAGCCTGCACTAGAGCGAGACCCTACCTTGAAAAACCAATATATATATATATTTGCTAGCCAGGCGTGGTGGCGCACGCCTTTAATCCCAGCATTTGGGAGGCAGAGATAGTAGGATCGCCATGAGTTCAAGGCCACCCTGAGACTACATAATGAATTTCAGGTCAGCCTGAGCTAGGGTGAGATCCTACCTCGAAAAACCAAAAATAACTAAATAAGTAAATTTTAAAAAATAAAAATATATTTGCTAAAACTTGGGCATCTACTGTTATAAAACCAAGTGAGAAATCTTAAATATTTATAGGCAGTACATTGGGTAGGGCTAGTCATTTTAAATTTTTTATTTATTTATTTGAGAGCGACGGAGAGAAGGAGGCAGAGAGAGAGAGAGAGAGAGAGAGAGAATGGGTGCGCCAGAGCTTCCAGCCTCTGTAAATGAACTCCAGATGCGTGTGCCCCCCTTGTGCATCTGGCTAACGTGGGTCCTGGGGAATTGAGCCTCGAACCGGGGTCCTTAGGCTTCACAGGCAAGCGCTTAACCGCTAAGCCATCTTTCCAGCCCAGGGCTAGTCATTTTAGATAAAACTAATTCTAATGAGAAACATAAAATGACCCTTTTATTTGGAACCACCAGAAAGAGAAAAGAATGAGAGAGGGAAAGAGATAATGACATAGATAGATAGATAGATAGATAGATAGATAGATAGATAACAAGGCAAACTTAAAAGGCTAGGGAGATGACTTAGTGGATAAAGCACTTGTCATGCAACTCTTGAGCTCAGATACTCAGATCTCCAGACCCCATGTAAGAGCTGGAAGCTGTGGTTGACTTCTTTAATCCCAGTGCACCTATGGCAAGATGGCAGGCAGAAATAGGAGAACATCCTGGAAGCTCATGAATGGAGCAGTGAACAATGAGAGACCTTATCTTGAATGAAGTGGAAGGCAAAGACTGACCTGAAAGGTGTCCTGTGACCTCCACATATGTACCATGGCACATGTGCACCTGTATTCACACACATACACACACACTTAATAAACTTTTTAAAAATATTTGAGAGAAAGAGAGAATAAGCATACCATGCCAGGACCTCTTGCCATTGCACATGAACTTCAGATTCATGTGCCATTTTGTGTACCTGGCTTTCCACGGGTACTGGGGAATTGAACCCAGGCCATCAGACTTTGCAAGCAAGCATCTTAATCACATCACTGAGCCATCTCTCCTTTATATTTTCCATTAGAGAATGATTAGAACTAACTACAAATGATACAAGTAAAGTTTATTTCATGTTACTAAGGAAAAGAGTTGATTGCAGTTCCTCCTTGACAATAGTTATTGTTAAGAGTCTACTCGGGAGGCAGAGGTAGGAGGATCGCCATGAGTTCAAGGCCACCCTGAGACTACATAGTGATATCCACGTCAGCCTGAGCTAGAGTGACAGCTTACCTTGGAGAGGGGGGGTGTGGATAGCAGATCAGACTTTTCAAGGTAGGGTCTCACTCTAGTCCAGGCTGACCTGGATTTCACTATGTAGTCTCAGGGTGGCATTGAACTCATGGCGATCCTCCTACCTCTGCCTCCTGAATGCTGGGATTAAAGGTATGCACTGGCTTTTTGCCTTTTTTTTTTTAACCTAGTATTCTTCTTCCCCCAGCATCTTAGCCAACCCCAGCACTTACAGGTACTTCAAGAACATGCCTAATTTATCTTCATATTGCCTCTAATCCTTCAGATACAAAGTTAAATGATTACACAGATCTTAGACCTTAAGATTTGTATCTCATGGGTTGGGATTTCCATAGTGGCTTGAAGATAGTCATCCATATTTCAGAATTCTTTGAATACATCACTGTGGTTTGAAGCTACAGGGAAGAGAGATGTTTCCTCAACCCCTTAGTTTATATGTGGGCTCTTTGGCTGATTGTAGGAATCCAATAAATACAAGAACTGATTAACAAGAGGATTACCATACCCATTTAATTTCGATGTACAGTCTTCATGAGAGTAAAGTACCAAGAAATGACCAAAACAGGCTTCTATCTATCTATTGTCTGTCCGTCCATCCATCCATCATCTATTTTTTATGTATTTATTAGAAGGGGAGAGAGAGAGAATGAATGGGCAGGCCAGAACCTCTAGCCACTGCAAATGAACTCCAGATGCATGCGCCACCATGTGCATCTGGCTTATGTGGGACCTGGAGAATCGAATGTGGTTCCTTAGGCTTTGCAGGCAAGCACCTTAACCACTAAGCCATTTCTCCAGCCCTACCTATCATCTATTTTGAGACAGCATCTCACTGTAGCCCAGGCTGACCCGGAACTCACTCTGTAACCCAGGCTGCCTGCCTACCTTAGCTTCCTGAGTGCTGGTATTAAACGTGTGAGCTGGGCTGGAGAGATGGCTTAGCAGGTAAGGCACTTGCCTTCAAAGCCAAATGACTGAGGTTTGATTCCCCAGGACCCATGTAAACCAGATGCACAAGGTGGCTCACGCATCTGGAGTTTCTTTGCAATGGCTGGAGGCCCTGGCATGCCCATTCTATCTGCCTCTTTCTCTCTCTCTCCCCATCCCTCCCTCTCTCAAAAAAAATAAATAAAAATAATAAAGGTGTGAGCTACCACTCCCAATGTGATAGGATGCTTTTTATGTGTAAAAAATTAATGAAGTATGGGCTGGAGAGATGGCTTAGTGGTTAAGGCACTTGCCTGTGAAGCCTAAGGACCTAGGTTTGATTCTCCAGGTCCCATGTAAGCCAGATACACATGGTGGCACATGCATCTGGAGTTCGTTTGCAATGGCCTGGTGTGCCCGTTCTCTCTCTCTCTCTCTCCCCGCCTCCCCGTCTCTGTCTCTAACAAGTAAATAAAAATGAAAATAAACTCTTTTAAAAAACTAATGAAGCCGGGCGTGGTGGCGCACGCCTTTAATCCCAGCACTCGGGAGGCAGAGGTAGGAGGATCGCCATGAGTTCAAGGCCACCCTGAGATGACAGAGTTAATTCCAGGTCAGCCTGGACCAGAGTGAAACCCTACCTCGAAAAAAAAAAAAAAAAAAAAAAAACTAATGAAATAGAGGACAAGACAAATGTATATCTGGGCTAAAGTTCTAGGGATGTCACTAAGAGATACATGAGGTGGTAGTGTAGTAGCTACTCTAAGGTAAGGGTTCACAGTTTGTTTATTCAACTTCATTGCAGCCCCAGATTATCACTGTGGTGTTGAATGAAGGCTATTTTCTGCCCTGGTATATGAAGGACATATCTCCCTGAACAATCCTTATGGCTTGTTGCATATAGGAAAAGACAGGTCATATGGCCCAGCTGAAACTAAACCTCCTCAAATTATGTCAGTTTGAGGTCATCAGTATGCCAATTTTGAAACCACACTTCCTTAACTCCTTCAAGGGCTCATTTTTATTTGAAACTCCACAGTTTCCCAACAGTAGATAATGGTTTCCCTCTTACTGAAGCCTCTTGTCAGGAGTGCCTAGGGATTATCCTGTCCACCCCATCCTCAGCAGCTCTTTGTTTCTCTAGTGAGATGTGGGTTTTTGCCTTGGTCTGGGATGGGTAGGAAGATCAGAGAAAGATGGAATTATCTCTGGATAAACAGAGGACCAGATGGTTATACAATACTTCTAAATGTACCATTTAAAGGTAAAATGGCAAGTTGTTTCAGCCCCTAATATGACCTACTTTTTTTAATGACAATTGTCTTTGTAGAGAAGACATTTTGAATCCAAATTAATCCATATTCTTGTTTTGATAGTTTAAACATGGTAAAAATCTGTCAGCTGCTGAATGTTTGGAGAGGGTTATGAATAAAGGTAGAAGAGAAAGTGAACATCTAACAATGAGCATGAAAGGGAAGGGAGCTGAAATAACAGTGTGGTGTTTCTGTTTCCTTTCTTGGCTCTTCAGTTTCTGTGGGCAGAAGTATCTGGATGCCAGAATTGGGAAACGGGCAGATATATTATGTGTGTGTATAAACTTTTTTTTTTTTTTTTTTTTTTTTTTTTTTTTTTTTTGTTCTTCAAGGTAGGGTCTCACTCTAGCCCAGGCTAACCTGGAATTCACTATGCAGTCTCAGGGTGACCTCAAACTCACGGCAATCCTCCTACCTTTGCCTCCCGAGTGCTGGGATTAAAGGCATGCACCAACACACCTGGCTGTTTTTCATATTTTTAGCTTTTTTTTTTTTTTTGGATGTTTTTTTGTTTTTGTTTTGTTTTTTTGGTTTTTGTTTTGTTGTTTTGTTTTTTTGTTTTCTAGCCCAGGCTGACCTGGAATTCACTATGTAGTCTTAGGGTGGCCTTGAACTCATGGTGATCCTCCTACCTCCCTTTTGAGCTTCACATAATTTAAGATGGGTGTGTGTGTGTGTGTGTATCATAGTTCATTCCTCACATGTCACTATAGAGGAAATATAGATCAGCTCACCTTTATAATTTGATAAATAGGACAGTGCCAGAAAAGAACATGACTGTACTTTCTGGGCAGTTGTTTGCAGTGCCCATCTTCTCATGTATCCCAAAGGCTGCCCTTGAGTTTCTGATCCTCCTGTCTCTACCTCCAAGTGCTGGAATTAGAGGTGTGCCAACAAGCCCAGTTTTCTGTGGTGCTTTGTACACCAGGGTGTTGTACATACTTGACCAACTGAGATATACAACCAGCCCAGAAAGCTGTTTTGTGTGTGTCTACATGCACGTGTTTATGTGAGTGTTTGAGTGTGTTCAGGTGCAAACATGTTGAGAGCCACAGGACAACTTTGTGCCTTGTATTTGCACAGGCACCATCCACCTTTCTCTCTCTCTCTCTTTTTATTTTTATTTATTTTTTTTATTTTATTTTTTGTTTTTCGAGGTAGGGTCTCACTCTGGCTCAGGCTGACCTGGAATTCACTATGGAGTCTCAGGGTGGCCTCGAACTAATGGTGATCCGACTACCTCTGCCTCCCGAGTGCTGGGATTAAAGGCATGCACCACCACGCCCTGCTCCTTTCTCTTTAATATCTTTATGTATGTATGTATGTATGTGTGTATGTATTATTTATTGATTGATTGATTGATTGATTTTTTCGGGGTAGGGTCTCACTCTAGCCCAGGCTAACCTGGAATTCACTATGTAGTCTTATTTTGGTTTTCAAGGCAGGGTCTCACTCTAACTCATACTGACCTGGAATTCACTATGTAGTCTCTCAGGGTGGCCTGAAACTGACAGCAGTCCTCCTACCTCTGCCTCCTGAGTGCTGGGATTAAAGGCGTGCACCACCACACCTGGATAATATTTAAGTCCAGGTGCATGCACCACTTTGTGCATCAGGGGAACTGAGTGTCTTTAACTTATGAATCATCTCTCTAGCTATGTCCACCTTTTCAAAAACAATTTTATTTATTATTTATGAGAAGGAGAAAGAGAATTGGCATGCCAGGGTCTCTATCCACTGTTATCAAACTCCAGAAGCATGTGCCATCTTGTGCTTGTATGCCATCTTGTGCGCATGTATCACCTGGTGCGTCTGGTTTACATGCTCAGCAGTTAAGGACCTTGTTGGCAAAGCCAAAGGGCCCAGGTTCGATTCCCCAGTACCCACATAAAGCCAGATGCACAAAGTGGTACATGCATCTGGAGTTCAATTGCAGCAGCTGGAGGCCCTGGTATACCATTCTGTCTGTCTCTCATATCTCTCTCTTTCTCTATCTCTGCTTGCAAATAAATAAATGGAAGTATTTTTAAGGGGGGGTGCTGGAGAGATGGTTTAGCAGTTTAGGCACTTGCCTGCAAAGCCTTAGGACCGAGGTTCGTTTCCTAAATACCCTTGTAAGCCAGATGCCCATGGTGGTACATGCATTTGGAATTCATTTGCAGTGACTAGAGGCCTTGATGTGCGTTCTCTCTCTCTCTTTCTGTCTCTCTTTCTCAAAAATAACTAAATAAAAAGCACAAAACTGGGCATAGTGGCAAATGCCTTTAATCCCAGCACTTGGGAGGCAGCAGTAGGAGAATTATCATGAGTTCTAGGCCACCCTAAGACTACATAGTGAATTCCAGGTCAGGCTGAGCTAGAGCAAGACCCTACCTCCAAAAATAAGCAGGGTGTGGTGGCACACGCCTTTAATTCCAGCACTTGGGAGGCAGAGGTAGGAGAATCACCGAGAGTTCGAGGCCACCCTGAGACTACATAGTGAATTCCAGGTCAGCCTGAGCTAGAGTGAGAGCCTACCTCAGAAAAAATAAAATAAAATAAAATAAATAAATAAAATAAATAAAATAAACCAAAAAACAAAAAATTTAAAAAAGTACATGCCACCATTCCTGTTTTTTTTTTTTTTTTTTTTTTTTTTTTTGGTTTTTCGAGGTAAGGTCTCACTCTAGCCCAGGCTGACCTGGAATTCACTATGTAGTCTCAGGGTGGCCTCGAACTCACGGCGATCCTCCTACCTCTGCCTCCCGAGTGCTGGGATTAAAGGCGTGCACCACCACACCCGGCTCATTCCTGGGTTTTTTACATGAGTTCTGGGGATTGAACTCAAGTCCTCATGCTTTTGAGGCAAGCACTGTACTGATTGAACTATCTTCCCAGCCCCTGAGAGCTACTTTGTTTTTATTGACAACTTCCATAAGTTATAAACAATAATCCATGGTAATCCTCCCCCACTTTCCCCTTTACAACTCCACTGTCCATCATACCCCCCCCACCACGAGAATTACTTTTAAGAATTTTTATTTTAGTTTTTGGTTTTTCAAGGTAGGGTCTCAATCTGGCCCAGGCTAACCTGGAATTCACTATGTAGTCTCAGGGTGGCCTTGAACTCACAGTGATCTATCAGAAAGTTCCTGAATTCCACTTGCTGTTCATCCCAGCCACAGCCTCCTGACTATGGGTTCATCTTGTTTTTACCATCTCTTCTTTAGGTGATTATACACAAATCACTGTATATCATGATTTACTTGTTGATAATTCATCAGTAGCTTCCATCTTAAGTACAGTCAAGGTCCTAACTGCAAAATATAGTGCCATTTACATCTCTACCCCTGCATCTTTTGTTCCCCACATTCACCAAACTACAGACATACCTGCCTACTTTGTTTTTTGTTTTTTTTTTGTTTACTGTAACATTTCAACTTCATATTCTTATTTTTATTCATTCACTTTTATTGACAACTTCCATAATTACAGACAGTAAACCATGATAATCCCCCACTTTCCCCTTTGTAACTCTACTCTCCATCATATTCCCCCCCCCACGCTCAATCAGTCTCTTTTATTTTGATTTCATCACCTTTTCCTCCTATTATGAGGGGTCTT
Source organism: Dipus sagitta (assembly GCA_036346955.1). Taxonomy (NCBI): domain Eukaryota; kingdom Metazoa; phylum Chordata; class Mammalia; order Rodentia; family Dipodidae; genus Dipus; species Dipus sagitta. The sequence continues at coordinate 161,763,296 of CM070770.1, read as the reverse complement.
GTGTAGTGTCAGGCACTGTGACGTCATGGATATCCAGGCCATTTTGTGTCTGGAAGAGTGCAGAGGAGTCATACCCTTCCTTTGGCTCTCACATTCTTTCTGCCTCCTCATCTGCAATGGACTCTGAGCCTTGGAAGGTGTAATAAAAATGTTTCAGTGCTGAGCGTTCCTCTGTCACTTCTCAGCACTACGGTGCCTTTTTAGTCATCCCAGAGGTCACCATGATCTGAAAAAAGAAGCTTCTCTAACCAAAAATGAGAGTAGCGTTAATACGTGGGTATGAACATTAAGAGAAGTGCTTACTGGGCAGTTTGGTGAGCATAGTAAATACATTTAGCCAGATAACCAGCAGATGTTACTCCCCTAGGGCTCATGACTTCCCCTCTTATGGATTTGCAGTATCAGGCATGTATTCCCTCCAGTGGAGCAGGCCTCCAGTCTAATTAGAGAGCAGTTGGTTTCCCCCATAACAGACATCCACTATTGCACCCATAGGCTCATTTACCCTAGCTGGCCAAACTTAAGGTGTGCAGTGTCCACTGTTGTTTATTTCCACTGAGAATGTCTCTCTCTCTCATGGAGTTGCATGCAACATAGCTTTTTCCAGCTTCCTGTCAGCTGGTCTATAGGGAAGAGGTTTTCAGCTCTCATGTTAGTTATTCTTGTCATCTTGCCTTTAGAGTTTTACCTTATGTGTATCCCTACCTAGTTACATTATTTTGCTTGATTTTTAATTTTATATGCTCCACTATATGTGATCATCTTCAGCTTGGTTTTGTTTTCACTTAGCATAAGGTTTAGATATAAGTCCATATTGAAATGTAAGTTTAGGGCTAGAGAAATGGCTTAGCGGTTAAGATACTTATCTGTGAAGCCTAAGGACCATGTTTGATTTCCCAGAACCCACGTAAGCCAGATACATGTGCATTTGGAATCATTTGCACTGGCTAGAGGCTCTGGCATGTCATTCTCTCCCTCCCTCCCCCTTCATAAACAAAATATTTAAAAAAAAAGAAATATAACAGCACTTTGGGAGGCAGAGGTAGGAAGATCACCTGAGTTCAAGGCCACCCTGAGACTACATAGTGAATTCCAGGTCAGCCTGGGCCAGAGTGAAACCCTACCTCGAAAAACCAAAACCAAAAACAAAAATAAAAACAAAAACAAAAAAAAAAAAAGAAGAAAAAAGAAAGAAAAGCTTAATTCATTGGTTTTTACTGCTGAATAGCATTGAGTTGGGTGGCTGTACCACAGTTGATTAAGCTGTTTCTGATGGTGCTCATGTGAATTCTAATGAGTGTTAATGCAAGTAGTATCTGATACAGAGAGAGTTTACTGTGGGCAACAGTGTTCTCAGTGGTTTTGTATGTACACATCTCTCTAGTAGCCCTGTGAATTAGTGTGATTACAATGTTTAATCTAAGTATGAGGGCAGGGCACAGAGGCAGAGGGAGATGAGGTAGTTTACCTAGCATCATCTGGCCAGTGAGTGAGATTGCTGGATCATGATGGTCTCCACGTATGCTCAGCTTCAGAAGATTATGGCTGATAATTTTCTAAAATGGTTGTACTAGTCAGCACTCCCACAAGTAGCATATGAGTTCCCATTGTACCACATCTTCTTATGTGGGTGTAAATGATATTTTTATTTCAATTTGCATTTCCCTGATTTCTAAGCAGGTTCTGCATATTTTTGTGTTTATTAGCTATTAGTGTTTTCTCTTTTGGAAACATGAACCATCTGTTCATGTCTTTTGCCCATTCTTCTAATAATTTGTCGTTATTTTCTTATCAAATTATAGTTCTTTATAAATATGACACTTTGTCAGTATTGAGTTTCAGATATCTTCTGAAGTTCATGGCTTGCCTTTTGACTCTATCTAGTATTTCTTGATGAACATAAATTCCTAATTTCATATAAATTTCTCATTTTCCAAATTTTGTTTTTGGAAATCTATCCCTCATCTCAGAGTCATAAGAATATATGTCCTATATTTCTTCCAAAATTTGTATTTCATATAATGTAAGCATGTAATGAATCTGGAATGTTTATCCTTTTCAAAGTTACATAATACTGCCTTTCTTCCTTTCCTCCCTTCCTTTCTCCCTCCCTTCTGAAGTAGAGTTTCTCTATGTAGACCAGGGTAACCTCAAACTCATGGCAGAGGTAGGAATATCCTCATGAGTTCAAGGCAAGCCTGGAGCTATAGAGTGAGTTCCAGGTTAGCCTGTGCTAAAATGAGACCCTAAGGGGGGAAAAAGTGACTTACTTTATTGTCCTTTCATTTATTATTATTATTATTATTATTATTATTATTATCGGTTTTTCAAGGTAGGTCTCGCTCTAGCCCAGGCTAACCTGGAATTCACTGTGTAGTCTCAGGGTGGCCCCGGATTCATGGCGATCCTCCTACCTCTGCCTCCCAAGTGCTGGGATTAAAGGGGTGTGCCACCACACCTGGCTATTTATTTATTTTTTGAATTTTTTAAAACTTATTTATTTATTTGAGAGAGAAAGGAAGAGGCAGAGAGAAAGAATGGGTGCACCAGGGCCTCCAGCCATTGCAAATGAACTCCAGATGCATGTACCCCCTGTGCATCTGGCTTACGTGGGTCTTGGGGAATCAAACTAGGGTCCTTAGGCTGCGCAGGCAAAGCCTTAACTGCTAAGCCCTTTCCCCAGCCCTGTGTTTTGAATTGATTTTCCAAGCTAGGGTTTCACTGTAGCCCACGCTGACCTAGAACTTACTCTGTTGACCCAGGCTGTCCTTGAACTCAGTGATCCTCCCACCTCTGCCTCACAAGTGCTTGGATTAAAGGTGTGTGTCACCATGTAGGACATCACTTGTTAAAGAGGCTTTTTTTGGGGGGGGTGAGATAGGGTTTTGCTCTAGCCCAGGCTGACCTGGCTGTATTTTCTTTTTGTAATTAATAAATTTAAGAGCTGGGCATGGTGGCACACGCCTTTAATCCCAGCACTTGGGAGGCAAAGGTAGGAGGAGCACCATGAGTTCGAGGCTACCCTGAGACTACATAGTGAATTCTAGGTCAGCCTGGACTAGAACAAGACCCTACCTCAAAAAATATTCCATTGTAATTAATAAATTTATTTATTTATTTGCAAGAAGAGAGTGAGTATGCCAGGGCTTCTTGCCACTGCAAACAAACTCCAGATACATACACCACTTTGTGCATCTGACTTCACATAGGTATTGGGGAATTTAACTTGGGCTGTTATGTTTTGCAGGCAAGCAAGCCTCTTTAACCTCTGAACCATCTCTCTAGCCCCATTTTTATATTTTCTTTTATTTTGAGGCTAGCCCAACAGACTGGCCTTTTAAAAAAATATTTTATTTATTTGAAAGAGAGAGAGAGACAGACAGACAGACAGAATGGGCACACCAGGGTATTCAGCCACCCCAGATATACTCCAGATGCATGCGCCATCTTGTGCATCTGGCTTACATGGGTCCTGGGGAATTGAACCTGGGTCCTTTGGCTTCGCAAGCAAACACCTTAGCTGATGAGCCATTTTTCCAGCCTGTTAGAATGGCCTGTTTTTTATTGGGGGGAGGGGAGATAACTTGCATGCCAGGGCCTCTAGCCACTGTAATTAAACTCTACTTTGTGCGCATGTGTAAACGTGCACTCTTGTGTCACCTTATGCATCTGGCTTACATGGGAACTGTAGGGTCTCGAACATGGGTCCTTAGGCTTTGCAGGCAAGTGTCCTACTAACCACTAAGCCATCTCTCCAGCCCTATATTTTCTTTCTTTTTTTTTTTTTTAATGAATCATGAGGTTTATTGTAAAGGAAATTAAGCTCCAGGGAGGAAGGCTGGAGAAATGGCTTAACAGTTAAGGCACTTACTTGCCTGCGAAGCCTAAGGACTCAGGTTCAGTTCCCCAGTACCCACATAAGCCAGATGCAAAAGGTAGTGCTTGTGTCTGGAGTTCATTTACAGTGGCTCAAGGCCCTGGCACTCGTGCGCTCTCTGTCTCTATCTCTGCTGTTGCTGCTCTATATCTCTCACAAACAAATAAATCAATAATATTTTCTTAAAAAGATCTAGGGAGGAGATCTAGTTGAAAGACTCAAGCTAGAGGAGAATTCTTGCCAGGTTAAAGAAAGAGAGAATCTCCATCACAGAGAAATCACTGGGAATCAATCCAAAAGCTCTGGAGGAGGTGCAGACACCCACGCGTGGAAGGCAAAGCATAAGAACCCTTTATATGAAATACCAGCATAGAGTAAGAAATAGTGAAAGACTCAGATCAAAGAAAGACCAGCAAGTCGTGGTGGCACACACCTTTAATTCCAGCACTTTCAAGGCAGAGGTAGGAGAATCACTGTGAGTTTGAGACCAGCCTGAGACTTCATAGTAAATTCCAGGTCAGCCTGGCTGGGCTAGAGCAAGACCCTACTTTGAAAAACCAAAAAGAAAGATCGTACAGGTGACAAAGCGAGAAGGCACTCCAAAACAAGACACATGAAGGAGGCAAACAAGAAAATATTCAGGCAGAAGGAAGTGTCCCCCTCCCCTTCCCAGTCATACTGGGGGAAGAAGAGAAAAACAGAGAGAGGGAGATTTACACACTGATGTTCAGGTGAAACCTGTATTTTCAAATGTATTCTTTTGACCTTAACTTACTGTCTTAGTCCATTTTGTGCCACCATAACACATACCACAGACTGGACAGATTATAAGCAGTAGATACTTAGTCCCTAATGATTCTGGAGACTAGGAAGTCCAAGATTGCCAGGCTGCATCTTGCCTTGGCAGAAGGCATGTAAGAGAGCACAAATGAACCAAACTAGCTTTTGTAACAAACTCACTCTGAAGGAACCTAACCCTCCATAACAATCCATCCACAAGAGCAGATCCCTCATCTATCACTTTTTTTTGTTTGTTTGTTTTTCGAGGTAGGGTCTCATTCTAGCTCAGGCTGACCTGGAATTCACTATGTAGTCTCAGGGTGGCCTTGAACTCATGATCCTCCTCCCTCTGCCTCCCAAGTGCTGGGATTAAAGGCATGCACCACAACGTCAGGCTACCTATCACTTCTTAAAGATTCCCCTGCATCCCCAATGCTATTGCATTGAGAATTAAGTTTCCAACGTAAGAACTTTGAGCAAAACACAGTCACACCATAACACTTATTATTATTGATTTCTCAATCACAATTTAACAAAAGTACTCCTCACCTTACTGATTATTTTAAATTTATTAGTAACTTACTGAAAATCATCAGTTTTATAAAAACATTCCATGTAGTTTGAGAAGACTGTAGTCTCAGGATTCTGCATGTGTTCATAAAGTGGAGCATATTTTATCAACTTCGTGTTTTAGTTGCCCTCAAGTACTAGACAATTATGTTAGAATGTGTCTCTTATTTTGTAGTCTATAGTTTAACTAAATATATTTTCATAAAGGTTGTGTATGCATATTCATTTGTGCATGGGTGCATATGTGAAGACCAGAGGTTAACATTGGAAGACTGTTGCTCTCCTCTGTATTTACTGAGGCAGGGTCTCTCACTTGAGCCTACAGGTCTCACTGATTCAGCTAGTCTAGTCAGCTTGCCCTGGGGATGTCTGTCTGTTTTTTATTTTCAAATTTTTATTAACAACTTCCATGATCATAAAAAATATCCCATGGTAATGCCCTCCCTCCCCCCACTTTCCCCTTTGAAACTCCATTCTCCATCATATACCCTCCCTTTCTCAATCAGTCTCTCTTTTATTTTGATGTCATGATCTTTTCCTCCTCTTATGATGGTCTTGTGTAGGTAGTGTCAGGCACTGTGAGGTCATGGATATCCAGGCCATTTTGTGTCTGGAGGGAGCACATTGTAAGGAGTCCTACTCTTCCTTTGGCTCTTAAATTCTTTCCGCCACCTCTTCCGCATTAGACCCTGAGCCTTGGAAGGTGTGATAGAGATATTGCAATACTGAGCACTGCGGTCACTTCTTTCCAGCACCATGATACCTTCTGAGTCGTCCCAAGGTCACTGCCATCTGAAAAGAGAAGATTCTCTACCATAAGTGAGAGTAGCATTAATATAAGGGTATGAACATTAAGAGCAGTGCTTACTGGGCAGTTTGATAAGCGTAGTATATACATTTAGCCAGGGGGATGTCTGTCTTATGTGCTGGGATGATAGACTGCTGCCACACCCACCTGGCATTTATGTGGGTACTGGGGATCCAAACTCGAGTCCTCACACTTGTGTGGCAAACACTTTATCCACTGAACCATCTCCCCAGTGGTCCATATTATTCATTTATTTATATATTTATATATAACGTCCCCAGGACATGGGTCCTGGGGAATCGAACCGAGGTCCTTTGGCTTTGCAGGCAAGCGCCTTAACCACTAAGCTATCTCACCAGCCCTTTTACTTTTTTTATTTTTTTGAGGTAGGGTCTCACTCTTGCTGTGCTAGTTTGAATGTATACCCCCCATACTTAGACTTAGGTATTTTATTTAAGCTTGTAACTTGGGTCTTGAGTTTGAGGGCACCCTGAGACTACAGAGTGAATTCCAGGTCAGCCTGCACTAGAATGAGACCCTACCTTGAAAAAACAAAAAATACATAATAAAAGATGGAAGCCAGGTGTGGTGGTGCATGTCTTTAATCCCAGCATTTGGGAGGCAGAGGCAGGAGGATTGCTGTGAATTTTCAGCCTGAACTAGAGGAGACCCTACCTCAAAAAACTTAAAAAAATTCCTGGAACTGTCCAGGAGTCAAGGAATGCTTCACCAGTTTTTTAGAACAGATGCTAACAAAATCTGGCCATATGTGTATACACTTTCCTTAAACAAGATAACACCCATTCAATCCAGAGAAGTAGACTAAGCCTGCCTAGTTGAAGAAGCAGGAAGAAGACATTCATTCAGTCATGTGTAGAGTATTGCTGTTGTGTCCAGATCAGAAGATAGCTGACACAGCTTGTAGTATCTGTTGCAAGTTATTTTCTCATTACTGGGACGGAGCACCCAACCAAAAGAAGCTGATGGAAGGAAAGGATTTCTTTCTTTCTTTCCTTCTTTCCCTGTTTCTTTCTTTCTTTCTTTCTTTCTCTTTTTCTTTCTTTCCTTCTCTCTCTCTCTCTCTTTTCTTTTTTCTTTTTTGCCTTACAGCCTAAAGGGGAAGCTTCATGATGGCAGAGAAAACATGGCATGAACAGAGGCTGGACATCACCTCTGCCACAGTAGATGGAAAACTGCAGCTGGAGAGTGAGCCAAGCTCTGGCAAGGGGGTGCTGACTGTAACCCAGAGCCAGCCCCCAGCAACACATCTCCTGCAAGGCTCCACTTCCTAAACTGCTACCAGCTGGGGACCAAGCATTCAGAACACATGAGTTTATGAGGGATATCTGGTTCAAACTACCACAGCATCTTTCTAGTTTAAATAGAGAAGTACTAGGGAAACTATCATGTAGAGAGCGTTCTTGAAGAGGCCCTTCTCTGCCTTCAGAAAGAAAGCTTTTCTGCACATATGTTACCCCATTCACAGGAAAGCAAGTACAGGCTGGATTGCAACTAGTATCTAGCCTTCGCTCTAGCTGGGGTTTGACTGCCATATTGTTGCTATGATAATTTTGTTTTTGTTTTATTTATTTTTTATTGACAACTTACATAATTGTAAACAATATCCCATGGTAATTCCCCCCCCCACTTTTCCCTTTGAAACTCCACTCTCCATTATATCCCCTCCCCCTCTCAGTTTCTCACTTACTCTCAATTTACTTGAGAGCGAGCGAGTGAGCGAGCGAGAGAGAGAGCGCTATAAAAATAGGCAGGTAGAGAGAGAAAATGGGCGTGCTAGGGCCTCCAGGCACTGCAAACGAACTCCAGATGTGTGCGCCCTCTTGTGCATCTGGCTAACGTGGGTCCTGGGGAGTGGAACCTGGGTCCTTTGGCTTTGCAGGTAAACGCCTTAATCACTAAGCCATCTCTCTCCAGCTCATTATCTCTTTTATTTTGATGTTTGTTTTTGTTTTTGTCTTTTGAGGTAGGGTCTGTAGCCCAGGCTGACCTGGAATTCACTATGTAGTCTCAGGCTGGCCTTGAATTTACAGTAATCCTCCTACCTCTGCCTCCCAAGTGCTGGGATTAAAGATGTGAGCCACCATGTCTGGCCTGTGATAGTCTTTTTGCATGTAGTAGTGGTGATCTCTGATTCTCCCCTTCCTCCAAAAACTAGAGCCACAGCACCAATAAGCCTGAGAATGGACTGGAGAAATGGCTCAGCTGTTAAAGGCACTTGCTTGCAAAGCCTAAGGACTCGAGTTCCATTTCCCAGTGCCCACATAAAACCAGATACATGCCGGGTATGGTGGTGCACACCTTTAATCCCAGCACTCGGGAGGCAGAGGCAGGAGTATCACTGTGAGTTCAAGGCCATCCTGATACTACAAAGTAAATTCCAGGTCAGCCTGAACTAGATTGAGACCATACCTTGAAAAACGAAAAAAAAAAAAAAAATCAGATACACAAGGTGGCATGTTCATATGGAGTTCATTTACAATGGCTAGAGGACCTGGTGTTCTCTCTCTCTCTCTCTCTCTCTCTTTCTTTCTTTCTCTCTCTCTCTCTAATAAATGAATAGAATATTTTTAATATAAATAAGCCTAAGAACGCCAAAGGCTCAAATGACCCAGTCTTGTGCTGTATTGTCTCCCACCCTCATTGGTGGCAATTGAATGGATGCTAATTGTACTCAGTGGTCACCTCTCTCAAGTGACTGTCCACGTTTTCTTTATATATATATATATATATATATTTTTTTTTTTTTTTTTGAGGTAGGGTCTCACTCTAGTCCAGGCTGACCTGGAATTCACTATGGAGTCTCAGGGTGGCCTCGAACTCACGGCAATCCTCCTACCTCTGCCTCCTGAGTGCTGGGATTAAAGGTGTGCACCACCACGCCCGGCTCTTTCTTTATATTTTTGTTTTATTTGCAAGCAGAGAAAGATAGAAGAAAGACAGAGAGAATGGGCATGCCTTCTAAGACCTCCAGATGTATGCCACTTTGTGCATCTAGCTTTACAAGAGTACTGAGAAATCAAATTCAGGTCGTTAGGCTTTGTAGGCAAATTCCTTATCCGCTGAACCATCTCTCCATCCCCAATTTGTTTTTCTGAATAAGAATAATGCCTTGTTCATTGGGTCCACATGCTCTGTCTTCTATTGACTATAGCCATTTGTTAAAAGAAAAAAAGTTAGCCGGGCATGGTGGCACGTGCCTTTCTTTAATCCCAGCACTTGGGAGACAGAGGTAAGGAGGATCTCTGTGAATTGGGGGTCAGCCTGGGCTACAGTGAGACATTATCTCCAGGAGGGGAACCAAAAAAGAAAGGAAAAATTAAACATGAATGCATTAATATACTATATGATCTAATGATTTACTAGTAAGTCCATACCCAGAAGAAATGAAGCCCTAGTCCAGAGAAAGCTTTGTATGTAAATGTTCAAAATATTATTATTCATAACTAAAAAGTAGATATTACCCATATTGATGAAGAGAAACATGTGATTTATACATATGATAGAATACCACCTGTTAACAACAAACAATAACATCCTAATACATGCTACAAATAATGACCTTCAAAAACATACTAAGTGAAAGAACCTAGATATATATTATTAGTTCTATGAAATATCCAGAAAAGAAAAACTTACACAGGAAACAGATTGGTTTCCTGGGTTGAGGAAGAGCTCCTGTCTCAAGGAAATAGCCAGATGAGTAAGAGAAGGACACCCAATGTTCTCTGGACTCCACACACATGTGCATAGACCACACAGGCATTCTTCACATACGCAGGAGAAGAAAATATAATAATATCTGATTGCAAATCAAACCTCAATACAGTAGTTGTTTAGTTAGTTTTTTTCTTTAATTTAAATTATATTTATTTATTTGAGAGAGATAAAGAGGTGGATAGAGAAAATGAGAATGGGTGCACCAGGGCCTCTAGCTGCTGCAAATGAATTCCAGATGCATGCGTCACCTAGTGCATCTGGCGTTACGTGGGTCTTGGGGAATCAAACCTGGGTCCTTTGATTTTTCCAGGCAAGCACCTTAACTGTTGAGCCCTCTCTCCAGCCCAAGTTTGTTTGTTTGTTTGTTTGGTTTTTCAAGGTAGGGTTTCACTCTAGCCCAGGCTAGCCTGGAATTCATTATGTCTTCTAAGTGCTGGGATTAAAGGCGTGCGCCACCACGTGGGGCTAAGTTTGTTTGTTTCTAAGTCAGTTGTTAGTCTGCCTGTTTCTAGTTTGTCTTTTTCCTTTGGGTGCTTTGAAGTCTACCTTTGGTGTTCTACAGATTCACAGTAACATGCCTCTCTGTGGACTTGTTATATTTTCTGTCTGAGGTGGGATGGCTTTGGTAAACTCTGGAAATTTTTTTGCCAATGGCTTTTTGTGTACCACCTCTTACGTAGCTTCTTCTTCTCCCAGGAAATCATTGTATTCTACATCTAACTTCCCCATTTCCAGGTTTAATTTTATTGTTACCTATTTTGTTGTCATTCTACTAAAATTTCACATTTTTTTTGTTAGCTTTTTTATATTTTTTTCTCAATTTTTATTAACATCTTCCATGATTATAAAAAATATCCCATGGTAATACCCTCCCTCCCCCCACTTTCCCCTTTGAAATTCCATTGTTCATCATATCCCTTCCCCATCTCAATCAGTCTCTCTTTTATTTTATTTTATCTTTATTTTTATTTATTTATTTGAAGGTGACAGACAGAGAAAGAGGCAGATAGACAGAAAGAGAATGGGAGCACCAGGTCCTCCAGCCACTGGAAACGAACTCCAGACGCTTGCGCCCCCTTGTGCATCTGGCTAATGTGGGTCCTGGGGAATGGAGCCTCGAACTGGGGTCCTTAGGCTTCACAGGCAAGCGATTAACCACTAAGCCATCTCTCTAGCCCTCTCTCTTTTATTTTGATGTCATGATCTTTTCCTCCCATTATGATGGTCTTGTGTAGGTAGTGTCGGGCACTGTGAGGTCATGGATATCCAGGCCATTTTATGTCTGGAGGGAGCACATTGTAAGGAGTCCTACCCTCCCTTTGGCTCTTAAATTCTTTCCCACCTCTTCCGCATTAGACCCTGAGCCTTGGAAGGTGTGATAGAGATACTGCAGTACTGAGCACTCCTGTCACTTCTTTCCAGCACCATGATGCCTTCTGAGTCATACCAAGGTCACTGCCATCTGAAAAGAGAAGATTCTCTACCCAAAGTGAATAAGGGTGTGAATATTAAGAGAAGTGCTTGCTGGACGGTTTGATAAGCATAGTATATACATTTATCCAGACATCAGCAGATGTTACACCCCTAGGGCTCATGACTACCCCTATTTTAAGTTTTCAGTATCAGGGATGTATTCCCTCCCATGGAGCAGGCCTCCAGTCCAGTTGGAGGGCAGTTGGTTTCCACCATAATAGACATGCCACTATTGCACCCGTTGGCTCATTTGGCCTGGGTGGTCAATTATAAGGCTTGCAGTGTCCACTGTTGAGTATCTTCACTGGTGGTATCTCTTTCTCCCATTGAACTGCATGTAGAATGGCTTCTTCCAGCTTTCTGTCAGCTGGTCTACATGGAGGAGGTTATCAGCTAAGTTCCAGCAGGATTTCTCAGTGGCCTTGCAGCCCAAGTATGTGAAGTCTTCAGCAATAGGTCTTGCCATCTATTCCTGGTGGGAAACCAAGGGCCTCGGCAATGGCCTATAATGTTTTGGGGGTATCAGGGACCTCCCTGGCCAACAACTCACTGGAAGGTATCCCATCCCTGGCACTGAAAATTTTCTAGCAATGATCCATGGCTCCTGAATGTTCATTGTCCAAAACCAGAGGATTCCATATGATTTATTTATATCCTCTTATATCCTCAAATTTCTTTAGAGCTTTTACTTTAAAAACTGGGCTGGAGCCAGGCATGGTGGCACACGCCTTTAATCCCAGCACTTGGGAGGCAGAAGTAGGAGGATCGTGGTGAGTTCGAGGCCACCCTGAGACTCCATAGTGAATTCCAGGTCAGCCTGGGCTAGAGAGAGACCCTACCTCGAAAAACCAAACAAAAAAAAGACTGGGCTGGAGAGATGGCTTAGCGGTTAAGCGCTTGCCTGTGAAGCCTAAGGACCCCCATTTGAGGCTCGATTCCCCAGGACCCATGTTAGCCAGATGCACAAGGGGATGCACGCATCTGGAGTTCATTTGCAGCGGCTGGAGGCCCTGGCACACCCAATCTCTCTCTCTATCTGCCTCTTTCTCTCCCTGTCACCTTCAAATAAATAAATAAAAATAAACAAACAAAAAAAAACCTAACCATCAGTCCCAATGGCTAGTGACACCTGTACGCTGCGTGTGCATGTATGCATGTGTATGTGCTGGTGTATGTGCACATATATGGAAATCTATGTGGAGGCCAGAGGACAACTTTGGATGTCATTCCTCATTTACTGTCTTCCCATTTATTTATTTTTCTTTTCAAAAAATTTTTTTATTAACAATTTCCATGATTGTAAACAATATCCCATGGTAATGCCCTCCCTCACCCCACTTTCCCCTTTGAAACTCCATTCTTCATCATATCCCCTCCACATCTCAATCAGCCTCTCTCTTATTTTGATGTCATGATCTTTTCCTCCTATTATAATGGTCTTGTGTAGGTAGTGTCGGGCACTGTGAGGTCATGGATATCCAGGCCATTTTGTGTCTGGGGGGAGCACATTGTAAGGAGTCCTACCCTTCCTTTAGCTCTTACATTCTTTCCCACCTCTTCCGCAATAGACCCTGAGCCTTGGAAGGTGTGATTGAGATATTCCAATGCTGAGCACTCCTGTCACTTCTTTCCAGCACCATGATGCCTTCTGAGTCATACCAAGGCCACTAAAGTGAGGGTAGCTTAATATATGGGTATGAACATTAAGAGAAGTGCTTACTGGGCAGTTTGATGAGCATAGTGTATACATTTAGCCAGACAACAGCAGACATTACACCCCTAGGGCTCATGACTACCCCTGTTGGAGGTTTTCAGTATCAGGGATGTTTTCCCTCCCATGGAGTGGGCCTCCAGTCCAATTAGAGAGCAGTTGTTTTCCACCATGAAAGACGTGCCACTATTGCACCCACTGGCTCATTTGGCCTAGCTGGCTAAATATGAGACTTGCAGTGTCCACTGTTGAGTATCTTCACTGGTAATTTCTTTTTCTCCCATTGAACTGCATGCAGAATGGCTTCTTCCAGCTTTCTGTCAGCTGGTCTACATGGAGGAGGTTATCAGCTCAGTTCCAGCAGGATTTCTCAGTGGACTTGCAGCCCAAGTATGTGGAATCTTCAGCAATAGGGTCTTACTGTCTATTCCTGGTGGGAAACCAAGGGTCTTGGCAATGGCCTGTAATGTTTTGGGGGCATCAGTGACCTCCCTGGCCAACAACTCACTGGAAGGTATTCCATCCCTGGCACTGAAAATTTTCTAGCAACAATCTATGTCTCCTGAGTGTTCCATTGTCCAAAAAAGTAGGATTCCATATGATTTATTTATATCCTCTTGGATTTTCTTTTTACTTTTTTAAATTCATTTTTATTTATTTTAGAGTGAGAGAGAGAGAAGAGAGAGAGAGAGAGAGAATGGGCATGCCAGGGCCTCCAGCCACTGTAAACGAACTCCAGACGCGTGCGCCCCCTTGTGCATCTGGCTAACATGGGTCCTGGGGAATGGAGCCTCGAACCAGGGTCTTTAGGCTTCACAGGCAAGCACTTAACCGCTAAGCCATCTCTCCAGCCCTCCTCTTAGATTTTGATTACCCCTCCCTCCACCTTTCCTTTACTCAATCTCTTCCCCTGACCTCACTTGGGCCTTTTCACCCCCATTAATCTATTCTTCTACTTACATATATACAATACCATCATATTAAATACCCCCCTCCCTTCCTTTCTCTTCCCTTTATATCTCTTTTCTAGCTTACTGGCCTTTGCTACTGAGTTTTCTTCCTACTCACACAGAAGTACAATCATCTGTAGCTAGGGTCCATATGTGAGAGAGAACATGTGACATTTGGCTTTGGATTTTATTTTTAATTTAAATTTATTCAATTATTTGTGTGTGTGTGTGTACATATCAGGGTCCCTTGCCACTGCAAACGAATATCCGTCTGGCTTGACATGCTTACATGTATGGCTGGGGAATTGAACCCCATCTGGTGTTTTTGGTTTTTCGAGGTAGGATCTCACTGTAGCTCAGGCTGACCTGGAATTCACTCTGTAGCCTCAGGATGGTCTTGAACTCACGGTGATCCTCTTACCTCTGTCTCCCGAGTGCTGGGATTAAAAGCATGCACCACCACGCCCAGCTTCCATCTGGTGCTTTTATGGCTTGATTGCTTTCCTATTTATTGTTTTGTTTTGTTTGTTTTTCTTTTGCTCTAGTCCAGTCTGAACTGGAATTCACTATGTAGTCTGAGGGTGGCCTCAAACTCATGGCGATCCTCCTATCTCTGCCTTGTAAATGTTGGGATTACAGGTGTGTGCCACCTTGGACTCATACTTCTTATATTTGATGGAACCTTTTTTTCCTGTATTTTTCTAGGCTATTCAGCTTGACCCTAAAGAAACTCATCATGCTTAAAGAAATGGACAAAGATCTTAACTCAGTGGTCATTGCTGTGAAGCTGCAGGTGAGTCAAACATTAATTATTCAGGGCCCAGGAAAGCTGGATGGCGAATTGTGCTGTCCCAACTGCAGTAGTTCCCTGGGAGCCACCCTCTGTCTCTTCACTCAGTAAGGCAAGAGGCAGCTGTGGAACAGCATCTGAGCTCATGGGACCTACTGAGTCCCACTTCTACCTCTAAGTAAGGTACTAAATTTCTTTCCATCTGTCTTTGTCTGAAGAATAAAACTGGTCCTTCCTGCTGCCTGCCTGGCAGGATCAGTGAGACTGATGCTGAAGTGTCTGTAAACCACTCAACGTCAGCAAGGTGACCATGGTTGGTTTCAGTCTTAGTCCTCAGATTTCTGGGTTGGTGAAGAAACACTAAATGTTTCACATAGTGTGGAAGAAACTTACATGTCATTATTTCGGGCTTAGCAATTTTAAAATTACGGGGATATTTTATGTTTTGAATAGTCCTCATACTTGAATCTTTTCCAGGAACTCAAAATATTTCATAAATGTTTATAGTATAAGTATTCCTGAATTCAGTGAAGGTAGAAATTAAACTATAGAAACATTCAGGAACTTACCTATTGCCAGCTAGTTACCAAGTGACAGAGCTGAGACTAGAAACCAAAGAGTGTATAATTTATGTTTAATTAAACTTTATTCCCAAAACTTCCTTAAACTGATAAATCTTTTCTAATGAGGACTACCTGGAGTTTAGTGAGCATCCAAGTGCCTCTGCCATCATTAAAGAATGATGGGTCCATCACTTTGAGAAATGTGAGTTGACTAAGCCCATTTATTGAAAAACAATTAAAAACTATATGGTGGTTCCCTTCCAACAAGCATATTTTTAAAAAATTTTTTGTTGTTTATTTTTATTTATTTATTTGAGAGCAACAGAGAGAAAGAGGCAGAGAGAGAGAGAATGGGCACGCCAGGGCCACCAGCCACTGCAAATGAACTCCAGATGTGTGCGCCCCTTTGTGCATCTGGCTAACGTGCGTCCTGGGGAATCGAGCCTCCAACCAGGGTCCTTAGGCTTCACAGGCAAGCACTTAACTGCTAAGCCACCTCTCCAGCCCCCAACAAGCCTATTTTATTAGCTAGATTTTCTGCTATGTAGTGATTTATTTAGTAATATGAGCATCATTAAAATCCACATTTGAGCCAGGCATCAGGTGGCACATGCCTTTAATCCCAGCAATCAGGAAGCAGAGGTAGAAGGATCACTGGGAGTTCAAGGCCACCCCGAGACTACATAGTGAATTCCAGGTCAGCCTGGGCTACAGTGAAATGCTACCTAAAAATATATATATATATCCAGGCTGGAGGGATGGCTTAGCGGTTAAGACGTTTGCCTGCAAAGCCATAGGACCCAGGTTCAAGTCTCCAGGACCCACGTTAGCCAGATGCACAAGGGGGTGCACACATCTGGAGTTCGTTTGCAGTGGCTGGAGGCCCTGGCATGCCCATTCATTCTCTCTCTTTCTCTCTCCCTCTTTCTCTGTCAAATAAAAAATAAAATTTAAAAAAAAAATCCATATTTGAAAGCCTAGAGTGGTGGCACATGTCTTTAATTTCAGTACTTGGGAGAATGAGGCCAGGAGGATTATGAGTTCAAGACTAATGAGTTCCAGGCCAGTATGGGCTACAGAATGAGACAGTATCTCAAAACAACAACAAAAAATCCACCTTTGGGGGCTGGAGAAATGGCTCAGCAGTTAAGGCACTTGCCTACAAAGTCTAAGGAACAGAATTTGATTCCCTGGTACCCACGTAAAGCCAGACACACAAGATAGTGCATGCATCTGGAGTTTGCTTACAGAAGCTAGAGACCCTGCTACACCCATTCTCTCCCCTGCTGACCCCCCCCCCCCCACATGGTAGCCAGGTGTGGTCTTGCACACCTTTGATCCCAGCACTCAGGAGGCAGAGGTAGGAGGAGGATCACTGTGAGGTTGAGCCCATTTTGAGACTATATAGTGAATTCCAGGTCAGCCTGGGCTAGAGCGAGACCCTAACCGCCCCCCCCCCCAAAAAAAAATCTGCTTCTGTAGTACTCATAATATATGAATCGTGCATTGAGGTCTTCAGGTCTCTTTCTGGAGTAGGTAAATGCCTTGCTAGAGGCAGAACTGGAATTCATTAGGTCTCATGATCTCATTTGTGCTCCACAACTGCCCCCTTGCTTTGCTGATTAATATATCATTTTCATTTGGTCTTCAGAACTTCAAATTTTTATTACTCCTGATGAATTCCTACATTATCCCACCTTACATTCTGTTATAATTCCTCCCAAACCTGTGAAATGTTCCCAGGCACATGGGTTGGATAAACAAGTATGGGAATGATATGAGGTGGCAGCTTTCAGTACTTTGTCCTGCTTTCCTGATTTTGCCCCATTTCTGGGTCACAGGCAGTGTTCCAGTTTTCAGGAATTGTTTTCTTTGCGAAAGGCTCTTGTTTTTCTATACAAACATTATTGGCATAATTTTGAAGTTTGCTTCTTTTGCTAAAGAAATAATTTCTTTTATTTCATAGATCAATTTGACATCCTGCAAAATCTAAAATTATGCCAACAACTATAAATAAACTTTCAGAAATTTTAAAATTACTTTCAAGAAGCATAAAGTAATTATAGATATTATTACATTTATTTATTCAACTACCTATTTATAGATTCATTTAGTAAACATTTATGGATCATATATTATGTAATCAAACATTACTTTAGGACTGGGAGATGGCTCAGTGGATAAAGCACTTGCCATATAAGCATGAGTGTGCCCAACTTTGGATCCTCAGAACCCCAATTAAGCCATACACCATAGCAAGTATCTGTAATCTCAGTGTATCTAAAGCAAGAAACTCCCAGAAGCTCATGGACCAACTCACCTGTCTAATGGAGCCAGTAAACAAGAGAGCCTGCCTCAAAAAAGGTGGTAGGTGAGGACTGACACCTGAAGTTGTCCTCTGACCCCTCCCCCCCACACACACACACTGTGGCTCACACACATATAATCAGACAGTGTGTGTATGTGTATGTGTGTGGGTGGGTGTTTTCTGTTGTTTTAGGCACAGATGATGCAGTAGTGAGCAAAACAAAAATCCTGCCTTTGGGGCTGGGGAGATGACTCAGAGGTTAAAAGCACTTGCTTGCAAAGTTTGCTGGCCTGGATTCAACTCCCCAGTACCCATGTAATTCCAGATGCACAAAGTGGCATGTATCTGTAGTTCGTTTGCAGCAGAGGCCCTGACATTTGTTCTCTCTCTCTCTTTCTCATAAATAAAAATATTTAAAAATAAATAAATATAAACCAGGCATGGTGGTACACGCCTTTAAACCCAGCATTCGGAAGGCAGAGGTAGGAGGATCGCCGTGAATTCAAGACCACCCTGAGACTACATAGTGAATTCCAGGTCAGCCTGAGCTAGAGTGAGACCCTACCTTGAAAAACCAAAATAAATAAATATAATAAAAGTTTAAAAAACAAATGAATAAATAATCCTGCTTTTGGGGAACATCCATTGTAACAGAGCAGCAATGTTCCAAAATGAGGTCATGGATATGAGAGGTCAGAATTATTTTCACAGTAATACTGTGGTATTATTTGCCGCTTGCCTTGTATTAATTTCATTTGCATCAAAAGTGCCAGTGTAACAGTGGATAAAATGTATGCTGCAGTACAAATACACAGAATATACCAGTCATTGTCCTGTTGACCACTTGTGTTATTCAACCTTCCATCACTATAACAAAATACCTGAAATAATCAATTTAGAAGGAGCAGATTTATTTTGGCTTATAGTGTCAGAGGGTTTTGTCCCACGGCTGCTTGGCCCTGTTGCTTTTGTTTGTTTGTTTGTATGTATATATGTATGAATTTTTATTTATTTGAGAGAGAGAGAATGGGTGTGTCAGGGCTGCAGCCATTGCAAATGAACTCCAGATGCATGCGCCACCTTGTGCATCTGGCTTATGTGAGTTCTGGGGAGTCAAACCTGGGTCCTTAGGCTTCACAGGAAAGTATCTTAACTGCTATGCCATTTCTCCAGCCCTGGCTCTGTTGCTTTTGAGGGCCAGGCAGTATGTCATAGTGGGAGTTGGTAGGGAAGGAAGCTGCTTACTTCTTGGCTGTTGGGAAGCAAAAAGGACAAGACTAAAATCTATAATCTCCTTTAAGGGCACACCCTCAGTGACCTGACTTCCTCCCAGTAGGTTCTACTTCTCAGAATGTCCACCAGCTCTCAGTATTGCCTGCTTGGGACCCAAGCCTTTCACACACTGGCCTTTGGAGGACACTTAATCCAAGCCATACTGTATGCTTAAAGTAAAAGAAAGAAAGCCAGGGCTAGAAGGATGGCTTACTGGTTAAGGCATTTGTTGGCAAAGCCAAAGGACCCAGGTTCAATTCCCCAGGACCCACGTAAGCCAGATACACAAGGGGGCGCACGTATCTGCAGTTCGTTTGCAGTGGCTGGAGGCCCTGGCATGCCCATTCTCTCTCTCTCTTTCTCTCTCTCTCTCTCTGTCTCCTCCTCCTCCTTCTTCTTCTTTCTCTCTGTCAAATAAATAAAATAAGCAAAAATAAAAAAAAAAGAAAGCCAACTCCACTTGAAACACTGTTTGAGGAAGAATTATTACAGCTCAACCCTGAGTGATCTTATCACTGTGTGTGGTATGCATAAAGCTTTTATTCTACAGAGGGACGCACAATGTTTGATAAGAAGACACATCCCTAGTCCTTGTGTTATGAACTGAAGTCATGGCTTTTTCACAGGATACCATTTTTACTTGAAAGAAGGATTTATACAGCTAGATATGGTAGTTTATGCCTATAATCCCAAACACTCAGTAGGCTTAGGCAGGAGGATCACAAGGTTACAGTCAGCCTATGCTATATGTTACATGACCCTATTTCAGAAGAAAGAAAAAAAAAGTAGGGGCGTGCTGGAGAGATGGCTTAATGGTTAAAGGCATTTGTTTGCAAAGCCTGATGGCCCAAGTTTGATTCCCTAGTACCCATGTAAAGCCAGATGCACAAAGTGGTACATGCATCTGGAGTTAGTTTGTAGTGGCTGGAGGCCCTGGCATTCTCATTCTCTTCCCCCCCCCCCACTTACAAATAAATAAATAATTTTTAAAAATCAGAAAAAATAGACCAGTGGGATAGATTTATTTTAACCTCTTTTTAAAAATAATTTTAGGGCTGGAGAGATGGGTTAGTGATTAAGACATTTGCCTGTGAAGCCTAAGTACCAGGTTTGATTCCCCCAGTACCCACGTAAGCCAAATCCACAAGGTGGCACATGCATCTAGAGTTCATTTGCAGTGGCTGGAGGCACAGGTGCACCCGTTCTCTCCCTCTCTCTCTCTCTCTCTGCCTCTTTCTCTCTCTGTCTGTTGCTATCAAATAAATAAAATATTTTAA
Source organism: Dipus sagitta (assembly GCA_036346955.1). Lineage (NCBI taxonomy): Eukaryota > Metazoa > Chordata > Mammalia > Rodentia > Dipodidae > Dipus > Dipus sagitta. The sequence goes on along the minus strand of CM070770.1, from coordinate 161,743,179 downwards.
AAAATAAAATAAAAATAATTTGGACCGGGGAGATGGCTTAGTGGTTAAGGCACTTGCCTGCAAAGCCTAAGGACCCAGGTTCAATTCCCCAGAACCCACATAAGGTGGTGCACACGTCTGGAATTTGTTTACAGTGACTGGAGGCTGTGGTATGTCCCATTCTCTGTCCCTCTGTATCTTCCTCTCTCTGTGTGTCTCAAATAATAAAAAAATTAAAACATTTTTAAATATATGTGTGTGTGTGTGTGTATGCTTTTATTTTATTTATTCATTTAAGAGAGAGAAGCAGAGAGAGAGAGAATGGGCACACCAGGATCTCCAGCCACTGCAAACAAACTCCAGATACATGCTCCACCTTGTGCATCTGGCTTACATGGATCCTGAGGAATTGAACCTAGGTCCTTGGGCTTTGTAGGCAAGCACCTTAACTGCTAAGCCATCTCCCCAGCCCAAATTAAAACTTTGTTTTAAAAAGTAATTTTAGGGCTGAAGAGATGGCTTAGCAATTAAGGCATTTGCCTGCAAAGCCTAAGGACCCATATTCAATTCCCCAGTACCCATAAAAGCCAGATACACAAGGGGACGCATGCATCTGCAGTTTGTTTGCAGTGGCTGGAGGCCCTGGCATTCCCATTCTCTCTCTCTCTCTCAAAATGGATAAATAAATTTAAAATTTTTTTAAATTAATTTTAACTGTGCAGAAGAGCTGTAGAGATAGTAGAGTTCCAGTACCCCACACCCAGCTTCTCCAAATGTTCTTACCATTTTCCTTTTCCATGGCACATTTATTTAAACTAAGAAATTATCATCAGTATGACACTATCAAATCATAGGTTCCATTCAGATTGCTTACCTTTTCCATTGATTTATTTTTCTTTTAATTGATATCATTGTGATAGTAAGTACAAAGATTTTTTAAAAATATTTTATTTATTTATTTATTTGTTGAAGAGAGGGAGAGGCAGATAGAGGGAGAGAGAATGGGTGTACCAGGGCCTTTAGCCACTGCAAACGAACTCCAGACGCATGTGCCACCTTGTGCATCTGGCTTATGTGGATACTGGAGAATCGAACCTGGATCCTTTGGCTTTGCAGGCAAGTGCCCTAACCGCTAAGCCATCTCTCCAGTCCACAAAGACCTTTTAAAAATTTTTTTAATTAATTTATTTATTTGAGAGCGACAGAGGAACAGGCAGAGAGAGAGAGAGAGAGAGAGGGAAAATGGGCTCACCAGGGCCTCCAGCCACTGCAAACTCCAAATGCATGTGCCACCTTGTGCATCTGGCTTATGTGGGTACTGGGGAATTGAGCCTTGAACTGGGGTCATTAGACTTCACAGGCAAGCACTTAAGCACTAAGACATCTCTCCAGCCCCACAAAGACCTTTTTGATATGGTTTAGAATTCTGCTTTGCAGATAGCCTGTATGAAGTTATCACATGTATAGTTTTGATGCAATGTCAAACACTCTTCTTAATTATCTGACAAAACTGCTAAAAGAGCACCTTCTCCTTTTCTAACTATCTGAGTCTGCATCTTTTTCATTTAATCAACAAAAATAATATTTTGAGACAAACTGAATATAGGAATAGTTATCAGAATCCTGCTGTATTCTTATATGCTATATATTCAAAAGATTTGCAGAGCTGGAGAGGTGGCTTAGTGGTTAAGGCACTTGCTTATGAAGCCTAAGGACCCAGGTTCAATTTCCCAGTACCCATGCACAAGCCAGATGCACAAGGTGGTGCATGTGTTTGGAGTTTGTTTGCAGTGGCTAGAGGCCGTGGTGTACCCATTCTCTCTCTATCTGCCTCTTTCTCTCTCTCAAATAAATAAAATATTTGGAGCTGGAGAGATGGTTCGGTGGTTAATGCACTTACCTGCAAAACTTAATAACCCAAGTTTGATTCCCCAGTACCCACCTAAAGCCAGATGTACAAAGTGCCACATTCATCTGGAATTCGTGTGCAGCAGCTAGAGGCCCTGGCACACCCATTCTTTCTCCCTGTCTCTGTCCTCTCCTCTCCTCTCCTCTCCTCTCCTCTCCTCTCCTCTCCACTCTCTCCTCTCTCTCTCTCTCTCTCTCTCCTCTCTCTCTTTCTTTCCTCTCTCTCCCCCCCCCCTCTGTCTCTCTCTCTCTCCGCCTGCAAGTAAATAAATAAGAATATTTTTTAAAAAGCTGGGCGTGTTGGCACATGCCTTTAATCCCTGCACTCAGGCAGGCAGAGGTAGGAGGATCACCGTGAGTTCAAGGCCACCCTGAGACTACATAGTGACTTCCAGGTCAGCCTCAGCCACAGTGAGACCCTCCCTCAAAAAGCCAAAAAAAAAAAAAAAAAATTGCAGAAGTATATTACCTTGTCAGCTCCCTCACACACTGCTGTTGACAATGTGAAATACTGCAGCCACTTTGCAGAATACACAGAGTTACCGTATGACCTAAAATTCTACTCATAGTTATATATCCAAGAGAAGCAAAGGCATACAAAGCTAGCATGCAGATATTCACACTATTGTTTTCACAGTAGCTAACACATAGGAACAACTCAAATTTATCGACTCATGCATGGGTAAATATTATTTGGAAAAGAAAAAAGCAGCAGAAGTAGAAGGACTACCATGAATTTGAGGCCACCCTGAGACTGCATAGTGAATTCCAGGTCAGCCTATACTAGAGTGAGGCCCTATCTTGAAAAAGGAAAAAGGTTTTTTGTTCGCTTTGTCTTGTTTTGTTTTTTAAATGAATTTGTGCTGGGTGTGGTGACACATGCCTTAATCCCAGCACGGGGGGGGGGGGGGGGGGGGGGGGGGGGGGGGGGGGGGGGGGGCAGAGCTAGGAGGGTCACCATGAGTTTGAGACCACCCTGAGACTACATAGAGAATTCCAGGTCAGCCTGGGCTAGAGTGAAACCCTACCTTGAACCCCCCCCCCCCAGAAAAAAAAGAATGAATTATATCCATGTGACAATATAGATGAGCCTTAAAGACACGCTAACTAAAAGAAGCCAGCCACAAAAGGCCACGAGTGATCTCAGTTTCTCAATTTATGTCAGTAGGCACCTCTCTAGATTCAGAAAGTGGACTACTAGTTAGAGCAGTGGATGGAAGGGTAGGCAGGCTGAGAAGGGTAGCAGCCAAAGAATTGAGAGCTTCCTTGTGGAGTGATGAGAATGGACGCTGCTAATGGTCGCACAGCACTGAGGACACTAAAAGCAGTACAGTAGATTGTGCACTGGAAGTAGGTAGATTATGTGGTATTAACATTATAACTTACAAAACATTAACCTGCTTTTCCTCTAAAGTGTTTTAGAAAATACATTTTTTCATTCAGAAAAATTTGAAATATATAATCAGTTCATATTTTTGAATTAATATATAAGGACCTTGAGTGCAAAGACTGCCAACCCAGGTTCAGTTCTCAAGCTGTCTATGTAAGCCAAATGCAAAAAAGTTGTGTAAGCATCTGGTTTGTTTGCAGAGGTAAGAGGCCTTGGCACACTTCTACACGTATACCACATACAATAAAAATAAATTAATATTTTAAATGTATTTTAATTTCAAAACTGGTAAATATTGATAGATATAATTACATGAACAAAAGCTGTTTGAGCCGGGTGTGGTGGCACACGCCTTTAATCCTAGCAGTAAGGAGGCAGAGGTAGGAGGATTGCCATGAGTTCAAGCCCACACTGAGACTACATAGTGAATTCCAGGTCAGCGTGGGCTAGTATGAAGCCCTACCTTGAAAAAACAAATAAAAGCTGTTTGAGGGCTGGAGAGATAGTTTAGCAGTTAAGGCACTTGCCTATGAAGCTTAAGAGTCTAGGTCCTAAATAAGCCAGATGCAGTGATACAAGCACCAGTGTCGCATATACGCACAAGGTGTTGCATGCGTCTGGAGTTCATTTGCAGTAGCTGAAGGCCCTGGTGTACCCATTCTCTCCCCCCCTCTCAAAAATTAAGTAATTATTATTTTTTTATAAAAAGGCTATTTGAAATGGTATATCTAAGGGTATATATCAGTGGTATAGTTTTTGCCTAGCATGTTCATGGCCGTGACTCCAGTCACTAGCACTGGGGGAAAAACTGTTTAGACCACTCAGTAATTTTCAAGAATGTCAGAAAGGTCCTGAGGGGCTGGGGAGATGGCTCAGTGGTTAAAGGTGCTTGCTCACAAGGCCTGATGGCCCAAGTTCATTTCCCCAGTACCCATGTAGAGTCCAAAGGGACACATGCATTTGGAGATGATTTGCAGCTGCACATCCCTGGTGCTCCTCCTCCTTTTTCTCTTGAAAATAAATAATATTTATTTAAGCTAGGCGTGGTGGTACATGCCTTTAATCCCAGCACTTGGGAGGCAGAGGTGGGAGGATCCTCATGAGTTAGAGGCCACCCTGAGACTACAGAGTGAATTCTAGGTTAGCCTGGACTAGAGTTAGACCCTACCTTAAAAAAAAAAAACAAAAAAAAAAAAACCTGAGGTGTGGCATGTGATCAGAGCACTATAAGGCCTCCAGCTTTTGTATTGTGTGAGCCAGAGGGATTTGACAGGGAGGTGGAGGACACCTTGGCTGTTCTACCGTAGAAAGAGTGGAGCAAGGAAAATAGCTCAGTCAATTAAAGTGCTTATCTTACAAGAATGAGGACCTGAGTTTGATCCCCCCAACCTACCTAAAAATGCTAGGCATGGTAGTATATACTTGAAATTCCCATGCTGGGGTGGCAGAAACTGGAAGTTCATGGCCAGCCAGTCTAGCCTATTTAGTGAACTATAGGCTAATGAGAAAGCTATCTCAAAGGAGGTGGACAGTGTTTCTGAGTTGATCTTCTGGCCCCCACACTTATGTGCACACACACCTACATACACACATGTACCTGCACATGTACACACATTTAAGAAAGAAAGAGAGAGAGAGGAGGGGAGGGGTAGGGAAAGGGAGAAAAGGAAGGTGGGCCACAGTGATGATTTGGGCAAGGGATAGTGCAGGACCATGTTATGGCTCAAGCAACTGGTAGAGTGGATCTGCTGTTTTGTGAGAAGGGGAAGGCTGGGTAGAACAGATTTAGAGAAAAGACCTGAAATTTAGTTTGTTGTGTTATAATTAAGGTGCCAGAAACAGTTTAGTATAGAGTTCTGGAGAGAAGTCTGAGGAAAATGAAAGACCACAAGGTTGGTTGAAATAACAGGAAAGGAGGGAGTAAATACAGAGGTGAAAACCCAGCTGAGGATAGAGGCCCTAGGCTTTCTAGTGTCAAAATGTCATAAGGAGCAAGAGCACTTACAGGGTCAAAGGGAATCCCATGACTGTGATGTCCCTGGAGCAGCAAGTGGTGAGTTGTCAAAAGCTGCAGGCAAGACCTAGAGAGATGGTTCAGCAGTTAAAGGTGCTTGCTTGCAAAGTCTGGTTGCCTGGGTTCAATTCCCAAGTACCCATGTAAAGCCCTATGCACAAAGTTGTGCATGTGCCTGGAGTTTCTTTGCAGTGGCAGGAAGCCTTGGTGTGCCCATACTCTGTCTGTTTCTGTCTCAAATAAATAAATAAATAAATATATTTTTTAGTGTTTTGAAGTAGTCTCAGGCTGGCCTCAAACACAGCAATCCTACCTCTGCTGCAGTTAAAGGCATGTACCACTACACTTAAAAAGCTGCAGGCAGGCTAAGATGGGACCATCAGACTCACCAAGAGGGGATATTAGTCATCTTGTCCCTGGCAGTTTGGTGAATTGGTGACAGGAAGGCAATGTGCTATGAAGGAAAGCGCTGTGGGGTGGTAGCCAGTGGGGCCAAGTGGGGTTTTGTTTTTGTGTATGTATGTTTGGTGGTCATAGGGATTGAACTTGTGACCTAGTGCTTGCTAGGCAATCACCCTGCCACTGTGCTAAATCCTCAGCTTGTTTTGTGTTTTGAAATAAGGGAAGTAATAATCTCTTTGTTTATAAGAATGATCCAGGATAATGAGAATTGATTATGTAAGAAAAGAAAGAACGACAGTGCCTTTGAGTAGGTGAGAAGGGAAAATAACCCAAATGGGATGCTCCCTTGGCTTTGGATAGGAGCAGGGGTGGTCATTTGTAACAGGAGGGAAGGGAGGTAAGTGAGGACAGGTGCCAAACAAAGCTGCAGGCTTATGAAGTGGGAGCTGCTCTCTCTTTCTCTCTCTCTGAGGAAAATCAAGGTTAAGTGCTTGTGGGGGTGGGGGAGTTGGAGATGTTAAGGGACTCAAGTATGAAACATCATCTGACAATAACAGATAGGACAGTGAATGGACTTGGGACATTATGGCATGGTTACCAGGCAGCATTTTAACCCACTTAAGATTTGGGTCATAAATTTAGTCAGACCACATAGCCAGATTGTGTTTCTCTCTGGACATGTTCAGCAAGTACAGTTGGATTTAAAACAGCATTGTGAGGGCTGGGAACATAGCTCAGTGGTAGAGCTCTTGCCTGGTTTTGTTTTGCAAGGCCATGGTTTCAATGCTCAGATTAATAGTAATAATAATGGTGGTGGTGGTGGTGGTAGCAGTAGTAGTAGTTGTAGCAAAATAATTTTGGGCTGGAGAAATGGCTTGGCAGTTAAGGCGCTTACCTACAAAGCCTAAGGACTCAGGTTCTATTCCCCGGTATCCACATAAGCCAGATGCACAAGGTAGCACATGCATTTGGAGTTTGTTTGCAGTGGCTGGAGGCCCTGGCATGCTCATTCTCTCTCTCAAATAAGTAAATAAAAATTAAATTTTCTTTTAAAAATGAACCATTTTAAAAAGCAGTTATAATTTACTAAATGATCTTGATAGAGCAAAAGTAGGGCAGGGACTTAGGAGCATGCTTATAAATGTTGCTGTGATGTTTCAGCTAGTTTGGGAGACGGGAGAAAAGGGGTATGAGAAAAAGTAAAATGGAAGAGGGTGCTAGTCCATTTAAAGGATTATCACTGTGTAAACAGCAGAGAATGAGCCAGGAGGCATAGAGAATATGAGGAGTAAGAGGCGAATAAGAGGCAGGAATTGGGCGAATAAGAGGCAGCTCTAATTATGGGCAATGCTACAGTCTGCATGTGTTTGTGTGAATGAGTGGAGAACATGGGTAAGTGCAGGCTCATTGGAAGAGGGCCACCAGGGGATATAGTGGCTAGAATATTAGAAAAAACATGTATTGAAGTCATGAAGAATTGTGACTAGAGGAGTGGTGGGAAGAGAAGCAGTGACTCAGAGATAAAATCAAGAAGCAAGAAGAGTGACTGACAGTTGTAGATAACTGTAATCATAACATAAGAAATAGAGTGTGACCTGAGCTGGTGGTGACAGTTCACAATAGGGTTTTTAGGGCATTAGAAGGCAGAATGTGCTAGAGCTGGTGATAAGGAGCAAAGAGGATGCCTGTTCTACCTCCAAGCCCAGTGGTAAGTGGATTATGGGTTAGAAGCTGTCACAAGGGAGGGAAACCAGGAAATAGCATCTTGAGGGATACCTAGTCTCAGGGAGACCAGGCTTTTACAGTATGCCATTCATGAAACTTGGGATCCAATGGCTGTCGTGGTCAGCCTGCAACATGTGCCACAGGGCCTTAGCTGAGCTTTCATCGTCTATATGCCAGGAATATACCATCCCAGCTGTGCCAACCAAAAAAAAAAAAAATTCCAGGTATTGCCAAATGTTGCCAACTGGGCAAGCCCTGGTTAAAAACCACTTATTTTGGGCTAGAGAGATGGCTTAACAGTTAAGACTCTTGCCTGTGAAGTCTAAGGGCCTAGGTTCCACTCCTCTGAACCCATGTAAGCCAGGTGCACATGGTGGTGCATGTGTCTGGAGTTCATTTTCACTGGCAGGAGGTTCTGGTGTGTGCCCATTCTCATTTTCTCTTTCTCTCTAATAAATAAAGAAAAAAATCACTTTTAAAAAAAGGCTGGGCATGGTGGTGCACACCTTTAATCCCAGCACTTGGGAGGCAGAGGTAGGAGGATCGCTTTGAGTTTGAGGCCACTCTGAGACTACATAATGAATTCCAGGTCAGCCTGGGCTACAGCAAAACTGTACCTTGAAAAATAAAATTAAAACTCCACTTATTTTGTTTCATTTGCAAGCAGAGAGATAGGAGAATATACACGCAGAGAGAGAGAGAATGGGTGCAACAGGGCACCTAGCCACTGAAAACAAACTCCAGATGCATGTGCCACTTCGTACATCTGGCTTTACATGGGTACTTAGGAATCGAACCCAGGTTGCTAGGCTTTGCAGTCAGAGTCCTTAACTGCTGAGTCATCTCTCCAGCCCTGGTCTGACATCCCCCCCCCCCCGCAAGGTAGGGTTTCACTCTAGCCCAGGCTGACCTGGAATATTCACTATGTAGTCTCAAGGTGGCCTTGAACTCATGGCAGTCCTCCTGCCTCAGCTACCTGAGTGCTGGGATTAAGTACATGTGCCACCATGCTCCGCTGTGGTCTGATTTTTGGTGATCATTTTAACAGAGATTTTTCGTGGTTTCAGGGGTCCAAAAGGATTCTTCGTTCCAATGAGATCATCCTTCCTGCTAGTGGCCTGGTAGAAACAGAACTCCAGTTAACCTTCTCCCTTCAGGTAAGAATTTTCTAAATTTTGCCCTGTGTAGTGGTGCACCTCTTTAATCCCAGCACTTAGGCAGAGGTAGGAGGATTGCCATGAGTTCTAGGCCACCTGAGACTAGGTAGTGTACTCCCGGTCAGTCTCGGCTAAAGCAAGACTCTACCTTGAAAAAAATTTTAAGAAAGAATTTTCTAAATCTTGAAGTTCTCTAATATGCCATGACTAGTCTAGTTCCCAAAGAGTCCTCAAACCTGTACACTTTTCTCTAAAAGTCGCTAGAGCCCAATTTAGGGAGGAAAGAATACAAGTGTGCTGAGGCTCTGGCTTACCTGGGGGCCAGAGCAGTCCCTCAGCCAGCCAGCCAGGGTAGAAGTGCTGAGACTGATCAGCTGCTAAGACGTGTGCTGAGGCTCAGTCTCCCTTTGCCTGGCTTTATGTGATCAGTAGCCAGCCCCCCAATATGCCCTACCTACCACCATGCTCAGCATATCCAGTCTCCTTAACTGATCTGAATTACATGCCCCAGTAGGGTGCAACCCACCTCAATCCCCTTTTACCTCGATTACTCTTCAAATCCTCCTAGAGTCTTTGTCATCATAATCCTAGTAGGCTATGTTCAACCACGTGGAGAAAACAACTGACCAAGTAGCAAAGGAAAAGGTGATTTCTGAGCCTCTGTAGCAAAACCAGACACTCTGGCATTATTCTTATTCTGATCAATGTAGAAGAGTTACGTGTCCTCTAGCGGGACCTGAAGGTCAACTGCTTAGTAACCATCTGAATATTATGCTCTTCAGTACCCTCATTTCCTTAAGCGAGATGCCAACAAACTGCAGATCATGTTGCAAAGAAGGAAGCGGTACAAGAACCGGACCATCTTGGGCTACAAAACCTTGGCTGTGGGACTCATCAACATGGCAGAGGTGAGCAGACTATTCTCAAACTGTTGGCCTGTAAGTCAGAAACCAGAACACTGGGCTCAGCCATTCATGTCCAGCTGTGGGAATAAAGTATAAGAATGAAATGTGAAAAAGAACTGTGAGAATATTTCTTTTTTGTTGTTATTTTTATTTATTTATTTAAGAGCGACAGACAAAGAAAGAGGCAGAGGGAGAGAGAAAATGGGTGCACTAGGGCCTCCAGCCACTGCAAACGAACTCCAGATGTGTGTGCCCCTTTGTGCATCTGGCTAACGTGGGTCCTGGGGAATCGAGCCTTGAACCGGGGTCCTTAGGCTTCACAGGCAAGCGCTTAACCACCAAGCCATCTCACCAGTCCTGTGAGAATATTTCTTATGGGCCTTACAAATAACTTTTCTGAGACTATTGCTGTGAGATGGTTTTTCTGCTAAATTCCTGACTTGTAACTTGCCCTGAAGTTAATCTTACAACCTTGTAATCTACCCGCTTAAAGGTTTCTCTTGCCTTGGTGTACCTTTGGCCTGAATAGTACAGGTGACCAATATTGACAATGTTTAGAGATGCTGACTTATGTTAAGCTATGCTCTTTGCCCTACTTCTCAGTCACCTGGTTGTGCTTTTGACCCAGAACAAGTGGGCATGTGTGAGAAGTGCTGACCACGCATTTACCAACATGGTCAGTAACAAACTGCCCACAGAATATCACAGATCTTTTGAAGACGCCAGGTGGTGGGCTTAGTGTGACTGCATTTGTGAATGGAGAGAGAGAGATCATTCGGGGGTTTCAAAAGGGTTTTGGGGTTCCCAGGGTTAAGGGGAACTTAAGCCGCCCCTTTTACCACCTGTGGGAAATTTTTTTGGGCCTTCAAAATTTTTTTTTTAGCATGTTGGTTTTTTTTCTGCTAAATTTGGGGTTGTCTTGCCCTGGAAACTTTTAATTGTTTTTCCCGTTAAATTTTTTCCCTTCCCCTTTGGGTACCTTTGGGAAAACAGGTGCCAATTTCTGTTTTAGAGGGCTGTATGTTGTATCCTTTTCCCCATCCAGGCCACCTGGTTCTTTGCCCAGGGTGGGCCTTTTGGGAATCACAGCTTTCCAAAAAATGGGTCAGTAAAATGGGGCCCCCAAATTCACCCCTTTTTTTTAAAAAATTTTGGGGTTTTTTGAAAGAAGGAAAAGGAGAGAGAGGGAATTCGGGGTGCACGCCCAAAAACTTACCCTTAAAACTTCCATTGTTTTGTCTAAATTTCGTAAAAATTTCCTTTTTCCCCTTTGTCAAGGCAAGCTCCTTAACCAGCTAAGCCATCTTACCACCCCTCCTTTTTTTTTTTTTTTTTTTAATTGAGAAGGATCTTTCTGTGTTGCTAGGGATAGACCCAAACTTCTGGGCTCACTTGATCCCACTGCCCCAGCTTCCTGTATAGCTAAAACAATAGGTGCAGCATACTGCCAGCTTTATCTTAAAATAAAGGACAGAGGGGATGGGGAAATGGCTCAGTAGATAAAGCACTTGCTGCACAAGTAAGTGTGAGTACCTGAGTCTAGCTAGTCAAAAGGAAGAGATAGGAGAATCCCCAGAAGCTTATGGGCCAGCCAGCCTGGTGAATGTAGTGCTAAACAAGAGATCTTCCTCAAACAAGGAGGAAGATGAAGACCAACAACTAACATTGTCCTCTGTCCTGCACAAATACAAAGTCCCTCATACGCCCCCAAAAAAGAAAAGCTCTATGATGGCAGGGGAAAGGATGGCATGAACAAAGTCTGGACATTACTTTTGCCACAACAGGTGGAAAACAGCAGCAGAACTAACACTGGAAAACGGGGCTAATAAACCTCAAGATCTGCTTCTAGTGGCATACCTCCTCCAATGAGTCTCCACCTCCCAGATTGTCACCAGCTGCAGTTCAAGCATTCAGAACACATATGTTTATGGGGAACACCTGATTCTAACCACCACACATGTAAATAATTCCAATATGCCAAATTCACCTCAATTCTTCACTTGTTAACATATTGCCATGGCTACCTTACTATTTCTTCTTTATGTTTTGGCTTATTTTCTTTTCTGAGCATATAAGAAGTTGCAGGCATGATGCCCCATTTCATGTTAGTACTATATTGCCATAGAAGAGTACTGTCCTGCCTAAGCCCTATGCCACCACCACAATCAGGACATTGACACTTATGCAAGTCTACTGTGTGGCCCACAATCCCAAATCCCGTGATACAGAGTGTCTCAGTGGCCTTCTCGAGGGGCCCAGGACTGACTGTAGGAGTTGGTTGCACTTTGTTTTCCCATCTCTAGTCTCCCTCAGTCCCTAGACTTTCTTTCTTTCTTTGCCTTTCATTGCCTTCATCTTTGGTTTTTTTTTTTTTTTAGTTTTATTTTATTTTACTTTTTTTTTGAGGTAGGGTTTCACTGTAGTCCAGGCTGACCTGGAATTCACTCTGTATTCTCAGGGTGGCCTCGAACTCAGACAATCCTCCTCCTACCTCTGCCTCCCCAAGTGCTGGGATTAAAGGCGTGCGCCACCATGCCCGGCGCCTTTGTCTTTCTTGAGATCTGGTGTGCCTTCTTTCTCTTATCTTCGCACGCTTTCTCTTTCCCTCCCTTCCTCCCCCCCAAATAAATATTTTTAAAACTTAAATAGGGGTATCATTGCTTTTGTCGCCTCTCAGCAGAGAGAGCTAGGAAATATATGCACATGTGCGGATATGCCCTCATGAATCCCTGGACTGTTTCACCTGGAGCACACAGTGGTAACTTCTGTCCCAACCTAATGCTGTGGGGCCTACTCTAACTTCTCCCTTTCCCATGTTTCTCAGTTCCTTCCTGGAATAGCAAGACACTAGGCTCCATTTTTCTCAATATGTCTGTTCACTTGGGCAGTTCTTCTATGTGTCGGGCAAAGGGGAAGAAGAAAGGGGACCTGTAGCAGTTACCTTCTCGTTGCTGGGACAAAACACCCAATCAGAAATGGCTTATGGAAGGAAAGAGTGTACTTCCAGCATAAAGTTTCCAGAGGAGATTTCATCATGGTGAAGAAAGCATGACAGGCCTGAGCAGGAGGCTGGGGATCTCATCTCCACCATGCAGCAAGGACAAAGGAGAGTGAGCTAGTTATCACTGGCAAGGGGCCTGGACTGTAAAATCTCAAAAATCCCGCCCCCAGTGACGTACCTCCTCAAGCAAGGCTCCACCAGCTGGGGATTAAGTATGAGGCTTAATTACAAACACATAGGCTATGAGGGTAGGGGATTTTACATTCAGACCACCATAGGACCACAAATCAGCTTTTAAAATTATGGCTGTACCTTTTTGAAAAAAAAAATTTATTGACAACTTCCATAATTGTAAACAATATCCCATGGTAATTCCCTCCCTCCTCCCACTTTTCCCTTTGAAACTCCACTCTCTATTGTATCCCCTCCCCCTCTCAGTCTCTTTTATTATTTCTGTACCTTAATAAATTAAATTGGAAAACTGTTGTGATCCTAGTAAGATATGTGAGTAGTCCCAACCCATCTTTCTGTCCTCTTTACATTTTGTATAAGGATAAAGGACTGCAGGGAAGGAATTAATACAACATCCTACTTCCCTAACTGTGCAACCCCACCATTCCTCTGTGTTCTATAACTCTTTTTCCTCATTGCCAGGACTGCTAGCCAGCACATGGCCATACTCTGCTTGGACAGCTAATTTCCCTGTGAATGACTTAATTTAGCATGCAGTCATAAAGATTAGTAATCATTTTAAACCTCAAACTTCATTTGTTATCTTTAAACGCATGCCCTAACTAGTGGGTACTAGGGAATTAAGTCCAAGCCTACAGGCTTTATGAGCAAGTACCTTTAACAGCTGAGCCATCTTTCCAGCTCTTGGAGATCATTTTAAAGAAAGGCCCTAAAAAACACTAGGAAGATAGTAGGCATGGATTGGAAGTGAGAAGGAAAATATAGCCACTAAATGTCATTGCTCTTGGCTTGCATATCCACTTTGGTTTATGAAAATGACAACCCTATGGCCTTTCTGGTGAAGTGTTTCTATTGCATGCTTTGCACATAGGTGATGCAACATCCCAACGAAGGTGCTCTGGTGCTTGGCCTGCACAGCAATGTGAAGGATGTCTCTGTGCCTGTAGCAGAAATAAAGATCTACTCTTTGTCCAGCCAACCCATTGACCATGAAGGAATCAAGTCCAAGCTGTCTGGTAAGATGTATTCAGTGTCTGCAGACCCTGTGGAAGACAAAAGAGCCTGTGCCCTGATATTTATCCTGGGAAAGCTAAACAAGACACACATGGCATGTGCCCAGGCAAGAGAAGCTTGAGGATCCCAAAATATACCATGTGGCTGTAACCCTGGCTGTGGCCCTTTCCTCTAGCCCAGTTACATTGATTCCTGTCCATCAAAGTCTCTTAGGCCAGATCCTCTGAGGGCCAGACTCTCTTACTAGGATGTCTGTTCCAGATCGCTCCCCCGATATTGACAACTACTCTGAAGAAGAAGAGGAAAGCTTCTCCTCAGAACAAGAAGGCAGTGATGACCCGTTGCATGGGCAGGTAACTTCCCGTGTCCTTCCCTCATAGTGTGTGAAAAGTTTCTGGGAACTCCCAGCCTCATTCCATCTCCTTCCTGCTCAGGACCTGTTTTATGAAGATGAGGATCTGCGGAAAGTAAAGAAGACTCGGAGAAAACTAACTTCAACTTCAGCCATCACTAGGGTGAGTCACTCATGTCAGGGGCGCAACACAGCTCAGATTCTTGGTCTGTGGGTAGGAGGAGAATGGTACATTCAGCCCTTGTGAAAAGATCTCTACTTGTGACTACCTCTCAAGATTCTGACGCATCCCCTGGAATCCTGTGCTACACAGGGTGTCACAAGCTATGCAGAGAGAAAGAAGGCTAATAACCCATTTCCAGAAATTGGAACAAGTCAAATACTTCCTTAAGAAGCATAATGCTTCAGATGCCCAACCTCCACTCTTCAGGTGATGTGTCACATGATATACTATCCACTACGGAGAGAAGCCAGCTGTCTAGGGTATCACTATTTTTGATTATTTGTTGCATATACTCAGAAGTAATAGATTTGTGCTTCAGAACCATAAAAATCCTATGAGGCCTATGAGTTTGATAAGATTTAATTACATTAAATATAGTTCTTACCTTAATGAATCCATATTCCTGGAGACAAAGACCTTTGGAATACATTGCCTACCTGAGAGTCCTCAAGAGTGCCCTTTTTTTGCTGAAATTGGAGTTGTGAGCTGACAAGGTAAAACCTGAGCTCTTTGGTGATTTCTGCTAAGTGTGGAGCCCTTGTCTCTACACATACAGGATGATCAGAAGTACCAGAAGGTCCTAGGAGAAAAAGCCCATTTCATTTTCCCCAGAGACATCTTAGTTCTCTCAAGTATAGAGAGTATATGGGGACTGACACTCCGAGAGTGAGGTTTTCATCTCCTTGGGGGTAGATTTCAGTCCAACCCTTAGAAGGTGTCTCCCAGCCTGGCATCCCACCACAAAACAGTTCTTTCACGTCTGCAATCAAGGGTCATGCGACTTCTGGGTAAGCCGTCAGACCATGACCCTGATTTCCCCTTTGTATCACTGACCAACAAGCATGAGAACTGCTTCCTTTTCCCCAGGTTTCTCTTTGTTTAAACTTTTATTTACTTACGCGTGTGTGCACCACTACATCTGAGGCACATGCGTACATATGTGGAGGTCAGAGGACAGCTTTAGATATAGGTCTTCACCTTCCACTTTGTTTTGAGGCAGGGTCTTTAATTGTTCTCCACTGTTTGCCAGGCTAGTCGGCCTTCAAGCTTCTGGGAGCTACTTTGTCTCATTTACCATCTTGCCTTAAGTGTGCTGGGATTAGCCATGATAGCATACAGCCTTTTATGTGAGTTTTGGAGATTGAAACTCGTGTACTAATGCTTGTACAGCAAGTGCTTTATCCACTGAGCTATCTCCTCCAACCCTTTCCTCAGGTTTCTAAGCTCCCTAGGAAAGACATATCCCTAGAGCACAACCCTTCCCTCCACTGTACTCTGAGAAGGGAGAAAATCTGAAGGACCTTGTTGTCATGGCTCCTTCTGCTGAGCTTTCTCTTTTCTACTCTGTAGCCATAGGAGGCCCTGTTTTCTCTCCAGAGGATACTCCCTCAGCTTCCTAAGTCACTTCTTACTATGGTCTCCTTCATAGTACCACTCAGTGTATAACTAGAGACCAGCATCACTGTCCACTCCCCGAGTGGTATTTCCAAAAGCTGCAAGCACTTTTAAGTTATGTTTGTAGACACTTAGAGAGGACCCTTTATTTGTTGTCTCTTGTCCATGTTCATTCTTCTCTCTACCCAAAGAGCGCTTTGTCCCAGACACTGATCTACTTATGTCTGATTCCCTAATGCTGTGAACTTGGATTTCTTCCTTGTTAGGAAAGCCCTCACTCTTGAAGGCCTGTCAGTCTTAAGTACAAGTCAGTCATTTCCATTCCCAGATGGAAGTTTGTCATTCAGTCCAGTAATATGCATGGCCACAAGATAAGTTGAGCATAGCAAGAGACACGGTCAGGTTGGGACATCCATGAACTCGTGTCTGTAGACTCAGACTCATCTATAAAGTGGGTACCATAAGGCAGAGGTCTCTATGGGGTAGTGATGAGATGGCCATCTCTGACAGTGCCTTAGTTATGATGCCCAAAGATGGGGTTTCTTTTGTTTGTTTTGTTTGTTTGTTGAGGTAGGTAGGATCTCACTCTAGCCCAGGCTAACCTGGAATTCACTGTGTAGTCTTAGGGTGGCCTTGAACTCATGGCAATCCTCCTACCTCTGCCTCCCAAGTGCTGGGATTAAAGGCGTGGGCCACCACACCTGGCTAAGATGGGTTTATTTTTATTTTTATTTATTTATTTTATTTTTATTTTTTTTGGGTTTTGGTTTTTGGTTTTTGGTTTTTGGTTTTTGGAGGTAGGGTCTCACTCTAGCCCACGCTGACCTGGAATTCACTATGGAGTCTCAGGGTGGCCTTGAACTCATGGCGATCCTCCTACCTCTGCCTCCCGAGTGCTGGGATTGAAGGTGTGTGCCACCACACCCAGCTAAGATGGGTTTATAAAGACTGACCATTACCAAATAATTTGAGGAAAGGTTTTAGACAGGTATAGACCCAGGACAGTTTTTCCAAGAATAAGCAATGATTTTCCACTTGGCTTATAGTGAGGCTATTATGTATGCTGAGACTGCTGGGTTTGGATAAGGTGATTGACTCTGGAGAGAACCAAGCTAGACCACTGGCTGGGCAGGGAGAAGACTGTTGCAGTGACCCCAAAGAGATGCATGGAGAAAGACCTGAATGAAGGCCAGGAGCATTATAGGTGGAGGCAAAAGGGCATGAGCTAGCCAGCACTGACTGAGGAAGCAGAAGTAAGGAAGAGTCCAGGTGTGGGCCTAGTAACTGATGTCACTGACTAGGATGGCCGCGCAAGATGAGGACGAGTTCCATTCTGAGATACCAAGCAGTATGTGCACTCACAGTTGGCATCTGGATCTGAAGGACAGAGTGGGAGATGGGCTGGAGGTGCACCTCTAGAGATTATTGAGATGCAGCAAGGCCCTGGGGACAGATGAGATCACCTCTAGGAACTGTACCAGCATCCGCCGTCTTGTCAGAGACGTTTTCAGTGTAGGGGTAGGAACTGTGTCTTCCTCCTTTTTGTCCTCTTGCTGTTCCCTGCAGGGTGGGCCTGTGGCAATGTCTGTTGACTAGAACTGACCACAAATGGATATTCCTTGACAACAGCTTGTATAATTCATCCCTACAGCAACCTAATATCAAACAGAAGTTTGTGGCCCTCCTCAAGCGGTTCAAAGTCTCCGATGAGGTATGACTTTACTCCCAAAGTTAACAGTGAGTAGAATTCCCGTAGTTTCTTGTGCTCCTGTGTAGACACTGGGAGTTAGGATTCTGGGGTCACAGTCCATCCCTGTTGTGTGCATAGCAGAGCCCCAAGGTAGAGAGCAGCTGGAGAAGAGCTTTATGTTTCTTGAAAAGAGAAGGAGGGCTTCATATGAAGTGTGTAATTTCATGGTATTTAGCAACAATATAGCATAGTTGTACCCAACCATCAGTGAATTACCCAACCTCTGGCTTTACAATGACAAATCCAGCTGTTGTCATTTAATTTTCTCTGAAACCACTAGAGGAGCCACAGAGAGCAATAGTCTGAGGCACGGACATGTACTCAATGGTTAGTTTTCGTTACGGGAACCTCGCAGACTCTAGAGGTCTTGGCTTCAGTTCCTAGGCTTCTTAGTATACCAACAAAAAACAATTGGAAATGTTGTCAATTTGTCCCTTTATGGGCTACAGAAGACCTGGTGCACTGGGCTTGCCTTCTGGGTTTTCTTACATGCTTCCTGGGAAGAGGCCTATAGCATTCACTCTACCTCCTGTTGCTGGCTCTATGTGGATACTGGGAGGAACTGAGAAGGAACGTGGCCTCACTATGTTCCTGCTCTCAGGATCAGAGCCCAGAAAAGACTCTACTAACTTTGACTCTGTGGCATGTCCCTTTAGAGAAAATACTAGGAAAGCCAATTGGCAGCTGGCCCAGTGCAAAGGAAGTACTCATCCACCATAAATGTTAATAGGAAGAACTTTAAATTCAGAGATGCTTGTTCTATTCACAGGTGGGCTTTGGGCTGGAACACGTGTCCCGGGAGCAGATTCGGGAAGTAGAAGAGGATCTGGATGAATTGTATGACAGCCTAGAGATGTACAACCCAAGTGACAGCGGCCCTGAAATGGAGGAGACAGAGAGCATCCTCAGCACCCCAAAGCCCAAGCTCAAGTGAGGCCCAGAGCTCCTCCTGGGCTGCCTTCTGAGCCCTCTCTTCCCTCTGCCATGGTGTTCTCTGCACCTTCCCTCACACTCCATTCAGAGAATGACTATTTTGCCTCTAACTGACAAAAGTCCTCATAAGATTTTCCCAATGGACTTTCCTCAACCCAGACCCCTTGCCCCACCCATAGCATCCTTCCTCACCAGGTCCTAGAAGCCAGGCTGTTGTTCAGAGCTGTGCCGGCCACTGACCCTTGCTGTGCTTCTTTGCTGCAGGCCCTTCTTTGAGGGGATGTCACAGTCCAGCTCACAGACGGAGATTGGCAGCCTCAACAGCAAGGGCAGCCTTGGAAAAGACACCACCAGTCCTGTGAGCACACCAATGGCTATGAGGGGTGGGGAATGGGGCCTGGCATGCTGGCATCTGACTCAGGGCCCACACTCTGCTTCTCTGGGTATAGCTCCTTTTGGGATCTCAGAAGAGTGGGTGGCTGCAGTCTTGTTCTTCTCAGCCCTGGCTAGGAAATTAGCATTCAGAAAGCATGCTATGTCTAGTCAGGTGTTCTTTCTGATCTGCTGTCATATACATGAAGCCTTTCCTCCTGCCTCAGAGCCTCCCCTCTCTGGGTCCATGAGGCAGGCGGCTGAAAGTATAGGGCCTACAGCAAGCATTCTGCCAAAGGAGTGATTCTGCCTTCCATGTGGGGAAAAGATCAGGTATAAAGGGCTGCAGGGGACTCAGGACCACACAGTCTGTCTGGGAAACAGTAAATAAGCTGTGTTGTGTGGAGCACTTGGAGGAGAAGCAGTCCTCTGGAAGAACACAGAATTTGGTGAGCAGATTGTGATTTGCCAGCTGAGCAATGTGGCTCCAAACACCCAGCAGCTGGTCACAGGCAGGAGCCTGGGGAAGGTATTCTTCCCTTTGTTCACAACTAGAGGCAAATAGACATAATACATGATTATAGAACAGAGCTATGGTGTGCTGTTGAGGGCTGCAACTTTTTTGTTGTTGTTGATGATGAGAACCCAAATCCTTTAAGTCCTCCAGTTCTTGCTGCTTTGGCAGCAGATGAGGCATGCTGTCATTTGTTCACCACGGGAAATACACAGCTCTCTCTACAAGTGGGTATTAATTGTGAGGAAATGTCTGAAGGTGTGAGGCACTCCATCTGCTGAAAAACAGTCTGGGCTGGACTGGTTCCTGTTCTCTGTGTATAAACCACCACCCCTCTTGAGACCTCTCATGGTGGCCCTTCTGCCACCAGGTGGAGCTGTCTTCCAGCTTATTTCTCTTCCTATTTAAGGTTTAGCAGGCCACCAAGCTCACTGAGAACTGTACAGTGTGATGTTAGGAAATGAAAGAAGGAAAACTGGTCCATGCCAAAAATCCCCCTGAGGAGAAACTTTAGACATGCCACTTGCAGATCCACATCCCTAGCACTTTGCCAGCTCTGGGTTCATGGTGTTCTGGAGCTGAGGAGGCTGCATGGAATGTATTAACACTAGTTCATGGGTTAGAGCTGCCTCTCACCAGGAGCTTCCTAATAGTCTTGCTAAGTGTCACTGTCCAAGTGGACAAATGATTGGCCTCTAGAGCCACTGGAGAAAATATCTATAGAAAGAAGCCCAGGGCCTGGCTAAGAGAGGGCCGCTGCATCATGATCTAGGAATGCTGTGCCTTGAGCTACTGTGGTTAAGTATATGTAAGCTGAACTAGTGCCCAAGAAGCAATAAGCATAGCACATGACTTACTGTGAGCATTCAATAAGTATAGTGATCATTGTTAATAAATCAAGAAAAAGTGGGCGTGGTGGCGCACACCTTTAATCCCAGCATTTGGGAGGCAGAGGTAGGAGGATCGCCATGAGTTCGAAGCCACCTTCAGACTACATGGTGAGTTCCATGTCAGCCTGAGCTAGAGTGAGACCCTACCTCGAAAAGCCAAAAAAAATAATAATAATAACAATAAATAAATAAATCAAGAAAAGGAACTGTTTCATACAAACAGAAGTGTTTCTACATTGACAGAATAGAATTTGGCTATAAATTTTATGTCAGTTTCCATTACATGGTTTACAGTATTTAGGGGAAAAAAAAATCACCTTAATACTTAGCCATTGTTGACACATTGTTTGTTGACAAACAATGTAAAGGTGTTGACACAGGAGCCCAGTTAGCTTAATTCAGTAGACTATCAGTCTCAACAGTATGACAGCCTAAGGGCCCCTATTTAGGCCAAAAAAAGGGGGGGTCTGTGCAAAACTTGGACTTTCTAGTGTGACTCTTTTTTTAAAAAAAAAATTATTTATTTATTTATTTGAGAAAGAGAATGGGTACATCAGGGCTTCCTGACACTGCAAATGAACTCCAGACACAAGCACCACTTATGGATCTGGCTTTATGTGGGTACTGGGGAATCAAACCTGGACTGACAGGCTTTGCAAGAAAGCACCTTTAACCACTGATCCATTTTCCCAGCTCTTGTGTGTGTGGGGGGGGGGGGCGTAAATGTAAGCACACATGTGGTGCATGTGTGGAGATCAAAAGACAGCCTCAGGGGCCAGTCCTCTTCTTCCACCTTGTTTGAGGCAGGCTTTCTCTGTGCTCATCATTGCTGCATATGCCAGGTTAGTTGGCTGGCAAGCTTCAGGGGAGTCTCCTGTTCTGCCTCCCATCCTGCCATAGGTGCACTGGGATTGTAGATGCTGGCACTATGGTATCCAGCTTTACATGGGTTCTGGGTATTCAGACTCAGTGCCCACACTTCACAGAAATTGCTTCACCACTGGGCCACCTCCCTAGCCCCTGATGTAAATTTTACTCCATCTTTCTACTGATTGATCTTGGGCTGGTTCTCAAGCTTCAGTTTCCTCATCTGCATAATCCATGTAAAAAGCACATGTTCAGGGCTGGAAAGATGGCCTAGCGGTTTAGCGCTTGCCTGTGAAGCCTAAGGACCCCAGTTCGAGGCTCGATTCCCCAGGACCCACGTTAGCCAGATGTACAAGGGGGCGCAAGCATCTGGAGTTAGTTTGCAGTGGCTGGAGGCCCTGGTGCGCCCATTCTTTCTCTTTCTCTGCCTCTTTCTCTCTCTGTCTGTCGCTCTCAAATAAATAAAGAAATAAATAAATAGGAAAAAGAAACACCCTAAAAAAAAAAAAGCACATGCTCACAAGGCCATGTAGAGATGCTTTGCGAGCCTGTGGACTTTGCTGTATGGGAACCTACAGAAATGCAAGCTGATGCTACTTGTTCTGATTCAATTACTTAGAGCCATTTCAGTTTTGGAGTCTTCAGATTGATAGAATCTAAATGTCTTACATGAGTCCTTCAAATTCTAGTTTCCTTGGCTAGACCTCAGACTTCATTTGTTGTTTCCCTGCTGAGATTTCTATTTTGAAGAGCTCCATATGTCTTGATGTGGGTGTGGAACTCTGGAACCCTTTAGTATACAGGCACTTTGGAACAGTGAAACAAGGCTGTATTCTTGCATGGAGAACTTTCAGGAAGATTAGGAAAAACACATGATTGTGTAGATGTTGGGGCTGTGCACCTGCTGCTGAGAACTCTTGCTTAATTGATTTTCTGTTTCCCCTTTATTATTTTTATGGTACAAAGAAGTGAGCTCAGGGCTTTGCACTTGCTAAGAAAGCTCTCTACCACTAAGCTGTTACCAGCCCTATTGACTTTTTTATTTTATTTTTATTTATTAATTTGAGAGAGAAGGGGAGAGAATGGGTGTACCAGGGCCTCCAGCTGCTGCAAATGCAGACACGTGTGCCCCTCCTTGTGCTTACGTGAGTCCTGGGGAATCTAACCTGGGTTTTTTAGCTCTGCAGGCAAGCACCTTAATCACTAAGCCATCTCTCCAGCCCTGATTTTTCTTATCAATAGAAGCAGTAAGAATTTCTGCTGACACACATTAATGGAGTTGTTGAGTTTTCTCAAGACTCAAGCACACAGTGGGCAACATAGTTTGGTTCTCCAAGCTGATGGCAATAGAGCCTAGCAGTGCTTTAAGACTATGGCCTAAGATCAGGCTCTTAGCCCAGACTGCATCCTCTTAGAAGTTATTATTTCCATAGCACTGTTAGTAATGGTGTCAGAGACTAGTCTGTCTCTCTGTCTCCTCCTCCCACACTCTTTTCCTCCCCTCTCCCCCTTCCCTCTCTTCTCAGTAGCTACTTTCACCCATGGGCACAGACTGTAGTCTCCTGGGATCTCAGGACACACCTTTGATGCCAAACAGGGCTGCAAGCTCCAGGGTACTTGAGGGGGGGGAGCCTTTCTTTTTTGTGGGAGGAATCGGGGGATCAAACCCAAGGCTCTGGCACAGCCCTTCAGACAGTCTAGGAGCAAGAACAGAAGCTGGACGAGTTGGGAGTTTATTCCAGTTTTTCTTTGTCACGCACCTTAATAAAGCTTGTGTGGAAGGAGGAATAGACCTCCTCTGATGTTGCTACCATGCTGTGTGAACAACACCATGGCTGTTCCAGGATTTGACAAGTCATGCTACTTTAAAACCCTAAATGGGGCCTGGAGAGATGGTTTAGCGGTTAAGGCGCTTACCTGCAAAGCCTAAGAACACCTGTTCAAATCTCCAGGTCCTACATATAGCCATACACAAGTGTGCAATGTTGCACCTGAACACAAGGGGGCGCGTGTGTCTGGTGTTCATTCACAGTGGCTGAAAGGCCCTGTTGTGTCCATCCTCTCTCTCTCTGCCTCTTTCTCTCTCAAAAATAAAATAGTTGGGCGTGGTGACACACATCTTTAATCCTAGCACTCAGGAGGCAGAGTTAGGAGGATTGTGTGAGTTTGAGGCCACCCTGAAACTACATAGTGAATTCCAGGTCAGCCTAAGCTAGAGTGAGACCCTACCTCGAAAAAAATAAAAAATAAAAAACCATAAGGGGAACTGTGTTAGCACTCCAGTTCATGCTGAGCTCATAAGTAAATGGGATCATCTTCTGCCTTAGGTCAGAGCAGGCTTGTCTGGGATTCTAGACTCTGTTAACATTGGTTAACCATGTAGACAATGTATAAGTGAACTAGTTGTCTAGTCTTAGAGGCAGCCTGTTCTTTGTAGCTATGAGTCATTATATAGGCTAAGACATCTTGAGCCGTGGGGTCACAGCTTCTAGCTCAGATGTATTTGGTTTGTTTTATCCATGGCTTTGAGCAGTGGTTCTCTACTGAGGATGGTTTCACCTCCCAGGAGACTTTTGGCAATTATTTGAAACATTTTGGGTTGTCACCAATAGGAAAGGTTGTTACTGGCACCTAGAGCAGAAGTTAATACTACTCTTAAACATTTTACAGTACACCAAATATGACTCAGAAAAACCCAAAGGCTAGAGAGATGGCTTGGCAGGTAAGGTGCTTGCCTACAAAGCCAAATGACCCAGGTTCAATTCCCCAGGACTCACGTAAGCCAGATGCACAAGGAGGGGCACACGTGTCTGCATTTGCAGCAGCTGGAGGCCCTAGTACACCCATTTTTCTCTTCTCTCATTTTCACTTTCATTATTTTTTAGAGAGAGAGAGAATGGGTACAACAGGGCTTCAGCCACTGTAATCTAACTCCAGATGCTTCCGCCACCTAGTGGGCACGTGCAGCCTTACGCTTGCCTCACCTTTGTGCATCTGGCTTGTGTGGGATCTGGAGAGTTGAACATGGGTCCTTGGGCTTCTCAGGCAAGCACCTTAACTGCTAAGACATCTCTCCCAACCCTCTCTCTCACTTTCTACTGTCCTATTTCTCTTTCTCTCTCAAATAAATAAAAAATTGAAAAGAAAGCCTACTTTTGTAGCCTTTGTTTATTAATTTACCCAGTGAAGCCCTGGACTTACTAAAGCTTGTTGTTTCCCATTAACTTGCTTGGGGAAAGGACTTTGAGTAATTGAGATAAAGTGAGCTGTACCCTATATTTTCTTACTTTGATTCCTTAAAAGAAATTCACTGAGGCCAGTGCTCTCACAACATCCACAACTCACAGGCCTTGCAACTCATGACTGGCTTTGTTGCCTGCACAGCCAGATTAGCAAATATGGACCATCTGGTTATGCATCTTTGTATGCAAAGTAAACTTTTTTTTTTTTTTTTTTTTTTTTTTTTTTTTTTTGGTTTTTCGAGGTAGGGTCTCACTCTAGCCCAGGCTGACCTGGAATTCACTATGGAGTCTCAGGGTGGCCTTGAACTCATGGCGATCCTCCTACCTCTGCCTCCCAAGTGCTGGGATTAAAGGCATGCGCCACCATGCCCGGCCAAAGTAAACTTTTAACATTTATGAAAAATGCTAGTAAGAATTGGGACAAGTATATACCATTAATTTAGACCTAGTTGCTTCATATTAGGCACCTTTTTGTTTAATATATTCTGTTAGTTTTCTAGATGCATTTGCCAAAAAAAAAAAAAAAGGGTTTTGTTAACCATGGATGTCTTTAAGTCTCAAAATGGAAGTCTTGAACTATATGAGGTTCTCCCTTTTCTGACAAGCAAAGATAAACCCATGCATGTGTCCCTTTGAGGCAAGAGTGGCCACTGACTCCAAGGCCACAGACTTTATGGATCTAACAGAAAACCACCTAACTTTAAGCCTTTCTTCCCTAATAACATCTGTGGGAGTCAGAATTTCTTGAGTAACGTATCATTAACTTAGTGATTTTTTAAAAAAACCTAACCCCTCTGAAGCTTAGTTTTCACAAAAATGTCCCCCCCCCCATAAGATGAAAGCTTTAAAGATTTTCTGAGGTTGAAGATTAATGAAAAGTATTTTAAGCTTCTTAAGGACCTAGTAAAACAAGTTCAAATGCATGTTATTTGGATCAGGCTTAATTAACTATTATATTTTCTGCAGATGGAATTGGCTGCTCTAGAAAAAGTCAAATCTACTTGGATTAAAAACCAAGATGACAGCTTGACTGAAACAGACACTATGGTAGGTATGATTCAGTTTACTATTCCAGCCATTTCAAATAGTCTTTGTACTTTTAAAAATGAGACCAAAAAAAAAAAAAAAAAGACTCTTAGGATCACATTACAGATTTTGCCTGAATCTGTAGGCTTGTGACCATCCAGTGTTCTCTTTTTTTTTTTTTTTTTTTTTTTTTGGTTTTTTGAGGTAGGGTCTCACTCTAGCCCAGGCTGACCTGGAATTCACTATGGAGTCTCAGGGTGGCCTCGAACTCACGGCGATCCTCCTACCTCTGCCTCCCGAGTGCTGGGATTAAAGGCGTGCGCCACCACGCCCGGCTCATCCAGTGTTCTCTTTCTTCTAAAACCCTAACCCATGGAATGGAACCTACCTTATTCTTTCCCAAATTAGCAAATCAGAAGTGTCCCTATTATGTACTAATTAGAGCTAATCAAGGGCTAGTTTGCCTAATTTCTCACTGTCACCTTCATTTTCTTCTGAAAGATGATGAACAGTGTCCAGGCAAGTCACAGCATAAAGTTTCCCATGTGGTCACTGGCCAGCTCTTTTTTTTTTTTTTTTCTCTGTCTAGACAGGATCTCATTCTAGTCCAGGCTGACCTGGAACTCACTCTGTAGTCTTAGGCTGGCCTCAAACTCATGGCAGTCCTCCTAACTCAGCCTTCCAAATACTGGAATTAAAGGTGTGTGCCACTGTGTCCAGCCACCAGCTCCTTTTTCTGGGAAACACCGAAGCTGTCCAGAGCACAGGCTAAAGCCCCATGAAGTAGAATTGACACAGTTGGGGAGGCTGGTTACATTTAGCCTTCAACTGTATACCTGCTGGTGCTGAGGACAAAGAATACAAAGGTGGCCAGTCCGTCTTTTATCTTTTATCAAGTCCCCTCTGCTGGGAAAAGCACCTGTCCATACCTGGAGTAAAGTTGAGTGAAGGCCCAAGGAGGTGCAGGGTGCAGGGAAAGGTCATCTGATCTGGCCTCAGGATACCCTTAAGCATTCCCAGTGGGATAGGGAGCTGAACCCTGGAATGGGAAGGAGAGGAGGGGAACCTTATGAAATGCCATCTGGGTTTATGAGACTCGTGGCAAGACCTTCTGGTGGTTGAATGGAGTCCAAGAGTCATTTTAGGCCTATGATTCCCTTAGTAAATAAATGCTGTATTGAGTATGATAAAACATTTATTTGATTCAAGGTTAACTTAAAACCTACTATGCTAATTTGGGTTTCTCAGGAAAATTAAGGTCTCAGTTCATTCCATTGCTAGAGGTCAGGGTTGGAGTCAGAGGGATCCCCAGAATAGGAGAGGGAAGACAATTACTCACCAGCAATTGGTCCATTGCTTTCTGTACTGCATATGACCACTACAGTGATACTTTCAAAACAAAATGGCAGTGCCGGGTTTGGTGATGCACACCTTTAATCCCAGCACTTGGGAGGTACTCTGAAACTTACAGAGTGAATTCCAGGTCAGCCTGGGCTAGAGCAAAACCCTACCTCAAAAAGCCAAAAATAAATAAAATTTCAGTCATTTCATTTCCTGGCTAAAACACTACAGTGTTTGACCACATCTTAGTATTGAAGAAAAGAAGCCAAGGGTTCCATTTATGTGAAATTCACAAACAGGCAAAACTTACTGATGATGGCAGAAGTCAGGATACTTAATATCTGCAGATATAGAAAAAGGCATATGCTGCCAGCATGGTGGTGCACGCCTTTAATCCCAGCGCTCAGGAGGTAGAAGTAGAAGGATTGCTGTGAGTTTGAGGCCAGCCTAAGACTACATTGTGAATTCTTGGTCAGTCTGGGCTAGAACAAGACCCTATTTCAGAAAACAAAAAATAGGAAGGATAGGCAAAAACAAGGAGGTAAGCAGGCACATGGCACATAAGAATAGTCTCTCAAAAGGTGAGAGTGTTATGGAAATCAAGGTGGGGTGGTACTAAGAGATTAATTTAGAAAGGTAGACCAGAGGTGGGTCAGGGAAACCTAGCTACCTGGTCCACAGAAGCAGTGCAAAACTGTCTGTGCTGCTTGAATCGTATCTGGATATGATTGCCTTTGTGCTTTGGGGAGACAGCCTGGTGTGAGTAGATAGGACAATTTGAAGAGGGAGAGTGAATTTCATGATTGTTGAAAGTAATATAGGGAAGACAAAAAGGAAGCTAAGGTGGGTGGGCAAGGAAGGTGGGCGGACAGGAGCTGCACCCGGATGGGAAGGAAGCGGCGGTTCCAAGGCAGATGCAGGATGGCTCTAGCCGAGGTGAGGAATGCAGCTATGTACCTCCCAGGCTCCTTAGGCCACAGACCCTATACTGACAAGGAGCTAGAAAGATGCAGGTAGCAGTGCCCCCACCTACCTACAGAAAGCCTATTATCAGTCACTCCCTTGTGTGCCAACAGACTATTCATAGACATGGAGGTCAAAAGTGGATAGGAACACACAGCACGCTTGCAGTGCCCAGCACAATGGGAATAGTCATTTAAGTTAAAGCTTCCCCGTAGGATGAAGAAGGAGTATTAGACTATGTGCTTTACCCACCCGCCTCCAGGAAAACAGGATCCTTGTATGGGGACGATGGACTCTGTAGAAGCTCATGGGCAGTCATCAAGTGAGAAGTAACCACCTGTGCTTCCTTCCTCGTGGCAGGAAATCACTGACCAGGATATGTTTGGAGATGTCAGCACGAGTCTAGTTGTGCCAGAAAAAGTCAAAACTCCCATGAAGTCCAGTAAAACAGATCTACAGAGCTCCGCCTCCCCCAGGTACTCCCAAACTGGAGGGAAGCAGGTGGCAGAGACCTGAGACCATATTCAGTATACACCATGTGACTGGGGGTCTGAGGGTATGGGCTGATGTAGCTTTGGAGTTGGAGGGTCTATTCACCCCCTCCCTGTGCTATCATCAGCAAAGTGGAAGGGACACACACACCCCGGCAGAAGAGGAGTACGCCCCTGAAGGAGCGGCAGCTCTCCAAGCCCCTGAGTGAGCGGACCAACAGCTCTGACAGCGAGCGCTCTCCTGACCTGGGCCACAGCACACAGGTACTCGCCAGTTCTCAGCAAGACCAGGGCCCTGCGCACTGCCTGGATTTCAGTTTGCTTGGTTTTATTCTCAGATAGCTTCGTAGAGAGAAAGGAGGGATGCTTGAAGTGCCATGAGTGAAAAGACTTGCTAAAAGATCTAAATTAGAGAAGTCCACCACATTTGTTTATTCGCTGAGTGGAATCAGGGTTCCTGCTGATGTGTGATGAGCAGGAACAGAAGCAAGACTGCTGGCATCGCCTCCCTGCCGTCAGCTGCAAGGGTTATTCCAAGCTGATCTTGGACTCCTGTCAAGCCTGAGGGTAGCTAGAGAAGATGTAGAAAGAAAACAGATCTCTAGAGTATGTTCTTTCAGTAGCACTGATGTCAGGACTGGGGGAAGAAGCCTCCTGAGTTGGTTATTGTTCTCCCAGAGTTAAGCAGCCAGGTTTCCCTGAGAAACATCATGGAGGTAAGTTTGGTATGGCTTCCTGAGTTTGACACTATTACAAAGCAGCAAATGAAACCAAGACCAGAATAGCCCAGCGCCTGGGGTGAGGTATTGTCCTTCTGGTTAATCACCGCTCCTAAAATACCTTTATTCCCTAGAACAGTGGACCCCACATAGTACCCGCTGCTACTCTCATTATTTTTCACCCCACTGCCCTCACTGCTATTCTCCAAGCACCTGCTCACTGCTTGCACTCCTCCGCCTCTGCCATCCGGATGTCATGCCCTTCATGGGAAGCCACTGTATCCTAGCCACACAAGTCCTCCCTAGAACAGCCATCACTGTGACTTGTGCCTGGTGTGCTGGTGAGTTCTACAAGGACTCACTTCTTCCTCCCTGTCCTCTTTATTTTTATCTGGCCAATGGAAGATTGTCTCCTTACAAATTCCTAGTATCTATACTCTTTGAAAATATCCTTGTTTCAAGGATTACCCCCACCCACCCCCAGATACCCAGGCAATGCCTACTTAACTAACACTTGTCCTTGCAGATTCCAAGAAAAGTGGTATATGATCAGCTGAATCAGATCCTGGTGTCCGACGCAGCCCTCCCAGAGAACGTCATCCTGGTGAACACCACCGACTGGCAGGGCCAGGTAGAGAGCATTGAGGGTCATAGAGTAGGGGGCCTGAAAGATGCTCAGGGTATATGGCCTGAAACAGCACACAGGGAAGCAGGAGAGTGGCCCCATCTCTCCACCCCACTAAGCCCAGACAGAGAAAGAGCTTTGTTCAATATATGGGATCTTAAGTTACAAACTTCTGTACCTGGGCTCCTTGTTAGTTTTTAAAAAGGCCAGGCATGGTGGTGCACACCTTTAATCCCAGTATTAGGAGACAGGTAGGAAGATCACAGTGAGTTTGAGGCCAGCCTGAGATTACATAGTGAATTCCAGAACAGCCTGGGCTAGCATGAGACCCTACCTCAAAAAACAAGCAACAAGCACTTGGCCTAACCTGCTTTCTAGGGTGCCATGGGTTTCAGGAAGCACCCACCAAGCACTTTGGGATGTCAGGAGCTACCCCTGGTTTTCTTGAGGGCAGTTCAGCAGGGACAGAGCAGCCCTGCTGCTCCCTCACCATAATCATCCCTGTGAGACACTGGTCCCAGAGATGCTTGGACAAACAACCTTTGAAGCCCCAAGCCCCACCCCTTTTCATAGTCAGCATATCTCTGACTATGGGGTCTACCCCACCCTCTCTTCTTAGACATAGCCAAGAAACCTGATCACCTGTGCCCAGTGTTGGCCAGAGAACAGGGGCCCTGCAGCCCAATCTGTGCTGGTCTGCTTTCTTTTTTGGCACCTGTGGAGAGTGACATGGCCTCACCTATGTCCCTGCCTCCATCTCCTCCAGTATGTGGCTGAGCTGCTCCAGGATCAGCGGAAGCCTGTTGTGTGCACCTGCTCCACGGTGGAGGTCCAGGCCGTACTCTCCGCCCTGCTCACCAGAATTCAGCGCTAGTAAGAGCTCCAGTCGTCACTCTCTTCCGATTCTGGGGTTCCCTTTGACTCCAGCCCTGGCTTCTAGCAGTGGAATGACCTCATGGCCTCTTCAGACAAGGAAGCTACAGCTCTTATTGTGTGCTTGGGGGCAGAGTAATCTTTTACTCCATTTCTCTGTGTAAAGTGCTGCTTGATGGAAAGTCAGTGCTTTCCCTTTCCAGGGCTGCCTTAGAGAGACCTAGAGTCCCCCATGTTACAAAGAGCGAGGAGATAACAGATATCTGAGCTAGGCTGGGCTGGGCCAGCTGTGGGCCTCCCAAGCAGCACTGCCAGCTTGTCCCTATTAGCCTCAGCCCTCCTTTCTCCTCCATAGACAGCTCCCTGCTCTCTTAAGCAGCAGTGTGGCTTGCTGCCTCCCTGTACCACTTTATTTGTTGATGTGCTCAACTGTGGCTTGTAGAGGTGTGTGAAGTCAGAGCTTGAGGCCTGTCCTGGGTGAGATTCTGTGAGCCCTGTGAGTGTGGTATATGAGGATCTCTTTTCTTCCCAGCTGCAACTGCAACTCCTCCATGCCGAGGCCAGTCAAGGTGGCAGCTGTGGGTGGCCAGAGTTACCTGAGCTCCATTCTCCGGTTCTTTGTCAAGTCCCTTGCCAGCAAGACCCCTGACTGGCTGGGTTACATGCGCTTCCTCATCATTCCCCTCGGTAAAGTCCCACAGCATCCAGAAGTCTGCTGGCAGACCCAGCACATACAGCAGCATCAGGGAGTTGTTCCTAGGATGGGAATATCAGGAAAACCAAAAGCTGGCCTTTGACTGGGGACAACTGCTCCCCCCAGTTCCACCCACCAACCAGTTCACTTTCTCTGGTTTCTCCTCTTCTAGGTTCTCACCCAGTGGCCAAATATTTGGGCTCAGTTGATAGTAGATATAGCAGCACCTTTCTTGATTCTAGCTGGAGAGACCTGTTCAGTCGCTCAGAGCCCCCAGTCTCAGGTAAGGCCCCTTAATAAGAGACCATCCCCCAGGAGTAAGACCTCTGACTCCTTAGCACAGCCTTCTTCCCATTCCTGTGGCTCTCACCCACTATGCCAGTCCCTTTTCCAGTTAGTGTTTGTGAATGAAGGCACACCTTTGTGACCCTCTCCCCAGGATACCCTCTGTCTGCATCCAGAAAGTAAGGAGGCTGTGTGGCTGGGGCATGGGCCAACTCTGCTTGTAGAGATGAAATAGGTAGTAGAGAGTGTCGCTGAACTACCGCTTGATGAGTGAGTGACATTGTACCAGCAGGTGTCCCCCTACCACACAGTGGCAAGTGGCAGCATCAGAGTAAGGCTGAGATGGAAAGGGGAGGACAATGCTTTGGTTATTATTCCTTTGATTCACAGCTAAGGGGATCTTAGAGCCCTTCTCCACCTCTGCTCCATGGGTCCTCTCCTGGGACTTGGGAGGGCCTCTCCAAGGACTGCGGGTCTGTCCATTGAAATGAATGGTACTTCCTCCTGACTTTTATGCAGAGCCACTGGACATTGTGGGGCGTGTGATGCAGTATGTCAATGGAGCAGCCACAACACACCAGCTGCCAGTGGCTGAAGCCATGTTGACCTGTAGGCATAAATTGTAAGTCTAACTTGAAGGGTTTTCTTAAAAACAGGTTAGATGGGTTAGGGGGATCTTGAGTCCTTCTATTTTCATATTCTCTTCCACACCCTATTTCCTATCAAAGAATCTCAAAAGGATGTGCATGATTTTTGCTGCCACCATGCAGGTGCTCCCTTCCTCACCCTGGACCTCTACACACATGTGTATCAGTTATTTCCCTCTCTAGGGACTAAAATCAACCAGGCAGGATGGGCGCAGTTGTTTGCACAGTCATGTTCTTTGCCTTTGTTCTGTGCTCTCTGTATATACAATGAGTAGCAAACCCCCTTCCTGCCATCCTGCAGTTCCACAGGAAGTTGGAGCTTCATGCTCTGGATCCCTCTGGGCCACTGTACAGTGTGGAAAGCTTATTTCCCCCACACTCTGCTCAGTCAAACCCACTAATTGTGAAGCTTTCCTGTTTCCCAACAGCCCTGATGAAGACTCCTATCAGAAGTTTATTCCCTTCATTGGTGTGAGTACTCCCTCTGACCACAGTCCTCCCAGCCTTCCTGCTTCCCCACTCCTTACATGAAAAAGTAAGATTCATCTAAAACAGTGCTTGTCCTGGGAATGGATCTTGCCCCTCAAGGGATGTATGGCATCCAGTAGGCAGATGTCCTGCAGTGCCCTTCACAGACCCCACACCAAAGAATGATTCAACCTCGAAGGTCAGTAGTACCAGATGGAGAAAACCTGAGCCAAAGCTGTCCTCGTTCTTTTCTTTTTCTTTTTCTTTTTTTTTTTTCTGTTGGTTTTGAGGCAGAGCCTCATGTAATCTGGCTGCCCTTGAATTTATGTAGCTGAAGTTGGCGTTGAACTTGTGATCCTCCTGCCCCAGCCTTCTAAATACTTTTCCAAATCATGAACAAGTCTTGTTTCTTGCACCAGGCCCTTAACCTAGGGCTTGGACCTCTGTAATGATTCTTACAGGCTTCTCCAGGGTCAGGAAAGAGGAAATGGCATGCTATTCCAAGAAGTGGTCCATTAACTAGATAGCTCACAGACTGCTGAGAGGAAGGAGGGGCTTCTCAAGTGTAGGATAAGTACATATTAGTGAATCTGGAAATAAAAGAAGACTCTCATGGATGTCTTTGATGTCATTTTGCCCTGAATTTTTGTGTGTCCATTTGGCAGACTGGGCCCAGACACCCAGGAGGCCCAGAGAACCAAAGCACCCCCCAGAAGACTGAAAATTGGCACTTCTACTCAGAGGCATTCTGGCTTGCCTTCTGAGTCTACTTATATCTCCTTCTGTGATCTTGAGGCTGTTTCATAGCTTTCATAGAATGGAAGGGGCAAAGAAGACCAAGACTTAGCTCCCTACTATTGCTAAACATCCAAAACAGTGTGTCCTGAGTAATCTCAGCTGGAGAGTTGAGCAGCCCTCCTTGGACCTTACCAGCTACACAGTTGGTGGTGCTGTCATTGCCTGCTTGCCTCTGGTACCACTCCTGTAGCCATATTACCCAGGCTGGTAATGTAACTGACACCTTTATGGAACTGGGGGCATGAGTTGCTGTTCACCGTGTTTATACAGCCAAGTGAAAGATTAAAAAATAAACAGATGAGCCGGGTGTGGTGGCACGTGCCTTTAATCCCAGGACTCAGGAGGTAAAGGTAGGAGGATTGCCGTGAGTTCGAGGCCACCCTGAGAATACAGAGTGAATTCCAGGTTAACCTGGGCTAAAGTGAGACCCTACCTTGAAAAAACTAAATAAAATAAGCAGATGTCAGCCTGGGTGTGGTGGCTCACATCTTTAATCCCAGCACTCAGGAGGTAAAGGTAGGAGGATTGCTGTGAGTTCAAGGCCAGCCTCAGACTACATGGTGAATTCCAGGTCACCTTGGGCTAGAGCCAGGCCCTACCTCAGAAAACCAAATAAACAAACAAACAGATGTTTTCAGAAGCTATAGTGCAGTGTTAGAGTATATGCTGGAGTTCTTGGATTCCATCTACAGCATCACAAAAAAAGAGTTCTAGGGCTGGGGAAATGGCCCAACAGTTAAAGCACCTGCTTGTAAAGCCTACTCAGAACCTGCTGGCCCAGGTTCAATTCCCTAGTACCCACATAAAGCCAGGTGAACAAAGTGATGCGTGTGTCTAGAATTTGCCTACAACAGCAAAAGGCCCTAGTGTGCCCCCCCCCTCCAGCAAATACCTAATAATATCTTTTGGGTGAAAAAAATGTTTCCAAAAGTAAAGGAACTGTCAGCCTCACAGGATGCCAGGGGAACTGTATTCAGGAAGCCCCAGAGGGTTGATTTGTTTCTCTTGTCTTGTAAATGGACCCAGCCTCCAGGGACTGCCTGCAGGAAGGCACATGGTCTCTGCTTCAGCAGTAGCCCCAGCCGAAGGCTGGCAGAGGTACCAGGGGCACAGGGCCCAAATTGTCACTCAGATCACAGGGGAAGCCACCAAATCGTCTCTAGCTGTGTCTTTTTCTGGCCACTGGAGGGCCCCCTCTGTCCTCTGCAGAATTCTTTATTGGGAATTTTAAATTCCTAAAATACTCCTCCATGACTACTCCAGAGTCCAGGAAAGGGGGAAATGAGAGGGGAGTTGGCTTGGCACAGAGCCAGACCATCCCAACAGATGGAGCAGCTTCCTAGGCCACCTACTAGTGTAACCGTAGAAGAAATAAGATCAGGACACTGCTTTCCAGGTGTGCCTTGCCTTTATCTCCAGAGAAGAGCTCCCAAGTCTTATGAAGTTGTGTTTCTTTTCTCTTTATGGTGCTTGGGATAGAACCTGGGACCTTGCACAGGCTAAGCATAGGTTTTGCTACCGAGCTATACCCCAGCCCCTGGACTAAGGTCCCCTTCCCCTTGGCCTGTTGCAGATATGTAAAATTTTTCAGGCTGTAACAAAACACTATGTAGTCATGGGCAAAGTGTTGATCACCTTTCCATCTCGATTGGGCCTATTGCCCTGAGAGGGGAACTAACACATATTCCCCTCTACACACCAGGTGGTGAAGGTGGGCCTTGTTGAAGACTCGCCCTCCACTGCAGGTAAGTCAGAATTCCTTTGCTTCTCTGGATAAAAGTCGTACCCTCCCAAGTTTTTCTCTGGTCTGATTGGCTGTGTGAGCTTAGGGAAGCAGAATTTGAATAGGAAATTGTAAACTTATTCCCTATTGTGGTGTGAAGGGGAGGCAGGAGGAACCTGCGGCCCAGGTAGAAAGCAGTGCTGCCGCTAAGAGGAGACCAGGTCAAGGATGACTGCCTTTGGCCAAGTGCGCTTGTCCTCTTCACAGGAGATGGGGATGATTCACCTGTGGTCAGCCTTACCGTGCCCTCCACATCACCGCCCTCCAGTTCAGGCCTGAGCCGAGATGCCACAGCCACCCCACCCTCCTCCCCATCCATGAGCAGTGCCCTCGCCGTTGTGGGGTAAGGCTCTTGCACGGGACATAGTCATTGAATAAATGTTCAGTGAAGTGAGATGATACTTGTTGCCTCATCTGACATATGGAGATAAAGGATCTGTTGGGTCCGTGTAGACTGTAAAGGATGGTGCAAGTGCCTTGTTAGGAAACCTCTTGGGTTGTAGGAAGAGGGTGGCTTTGGGAGTAAAGGCTATCTGGGTTTGAGTGGCACCATCCTGTCTTCACTGGGTTGACTTGGGCAAGATCCTGAGCTCAGGTGTTTTTTGTTAAATATTTTTATTTATGAGAGAGAATGAGAATAATTACACCACTGTAAATAAACTGCAAACAAACTCCAGAAGCATGTGACACCATGTGTGTCTGGCTTATGTGAGTACTAGGGAATCTAACCTGGGTCCTTAGGCCTCAAAGGCAAGTGCTGCAACTGCTAAACCATTTTTCTAGCCACTGAGCTCAGTTTTGTCTTCTGTGTAGTAGAAGTGAACTGGCCACTTCACAGTGCTGTTGTGAGGCCTAAATAGTGATTGTGTCAGTGTGGGACACGCTGCAGTGTGGCAACTTTTGTGTACCTACTCCATGGGAGGCCCTACAGCTCTGGTAGTTGATAGCTAGTGGTGCCTGCCTTCCTAGGAGCTCAGGTTCCAGACTGGACCTACAGTGCAGAGGTGGCGAAGACCTTATAACAGATTGCAGGTAGAAGTAGGAGAGGGAGTATTTCTTTAGGATCTCTGGTGCCTAAAGGAGGACAAGGAAGCTATTTTATTTTCCTACCTAGGGGCTGTTGAAGGTAGTCATAAGAGCAGAGGACAGACACTTAGAGGCAAGAGAAGAGCAGGCTATTGTCAGGCACAGAAAACAGCATTCTTTCATCCTCTCTTCTCCTTTCCTTGGAGCCCCAAAGTCGGAGACATTGGCCAGTGGTTTTTCCACAAGTACTAGTGATGGTATCATAGCTCCTGAGAAAGGCACTGGTCCTGGAGCTAGAATCCCAGTCTTTGTTCTTCCTTTTTATTGCCTTCCACTCATTTGTCTTGAAGGGACAGTGCAAGAACACAGCCACATTCTGCCTCCCAGGACCTGGCACTTCCAAACTTCCAAGAAGCCAGTTTTCTCCTATTCCTTCCACTGCATGAATGGTTTCTGTCCATCATAGATTTGGGGCCATGAGACAAACCCCTTGCCTTGACCTCTTTTTCTCATCCAGTTTAAGCTTGTTTTTAATGGAGCCACTGAGACGAGGCATAATGAAAAGTCAGGTGATTTTCATAGCCTGGGTACCTATTGTGTCTGACGCCTCCTTTCAAGAAAATGCTCCTTTTTTTCCCCTGAGAGCTAAAATTATCACTGAGCTAAAAGTGCCACATACAAGCAAAAGCTCCGGGCAACATCCACTGGAAGCCATGATGGTTTCACCCCGTTCACTGCTTCTCTCCAGCCCTCTGCCTAGTTTGGGCCCTGACCCTGTGTGTATGGATATACATGCATGTGTATGTGCACTCCCAAAGCTTTTCATTGTTTCTCTAGACCTGCAGTGATTTTATTTAGTTCCCTTACTGTGATGTGAGCATTTATCCTCTCCTGGTGTTGTTCTCAGATCAGCCCAATTCTCCACCCAACATGAGCCAGTTCCATGTGGCTGGAAGGAACAGAGAGCCACCTGGCTGGCCTTCTTCCCCATCTCCAGCTCCCAAAGGCTGGAAGGCCCGTGTAGACCCATGAAGTTAGGCACTGAAGGCAATGATGACATCTCGTTTTTGTTCCCCTTCTCCAGGAGCCCAAATAGCCCATATGGGGATGTGATTGGCCTCCAGGTGGACTATTGGCTGGGCCATCCTGGGGAACGAAGGAGGGAAGGTGACAAGAGGGACACTAGCTCAAAGAACACCCTCAAGAGCGTCTTCCGCTCAGTGCAGGTTTCTCGCCTGCCTCATGGTGGGGAAGCCCAGCTTTCTGGCACCATGGCAATGACTGTGGTCACCAAAGAAAAGAACAAAAAAGGTAAGTGCCATCTGAAGCCAGGGAAGACAAAGGGCCACTAGGCCTCCTTTATCTCTAGGAGTTAGAGATAAAGTCAGCATCTGGATGGGACATACGTATTAGTGTTTAGCTTGAGGTCAGCCTGGAGCCTAGCAGGCAGCCTGCTTCACCTGAAGAACCAGACTATTCCTTCTGTAACACATGAAACGAAGGTCCCAGCTGCTGGGCAGCAGCACTTTAGTGCCTAGGAAGTCACTGCAGAGTCAGAGGAGATTGTCAGGCCACTGCCTGCAGCATGAACTATGGGACTGGGAGAGCTTACCTCTGTGTCCCAGCCCACAACCACCATGACCATTGAGCAGAACACTCATGCCTGTGGCTGGAAGCTGTGCCAGAAAGGCTTCATGAATAGAAGAACACAATTTTTAAAAATACTTTATTTATTGAGAGAGAAGCAGATAGAGGATGGGCATGCCAGGGCCTCCAGCCACTACAAATGAACTCCAAACGCATGTACCATCTCATGCATCTAGCTTACATGAGTCCTGGGGAATTGAACCCAGGTTCTTAGGCTTCACAGGCAAGTGCCTTAACAGCTAAGCCATCTCTCCAGACCCAATTGTTCTTGAAAAACAAGAGAGAGCTAGACATGGTGGTCAGACCTATAATCCCAGCATTTGAAGGCTAAAGCAGGAGATTTGCAAGTTCAATACCAGCGTGGTCTTCATAGCAAAACCCCATCTCAATAACAACAAAAGGGGAGGGAGATGAAGAATGAAGGGAAATGCAGCCGTTCATTGTGGATGAAGGTGATGATGGCTTACGGCACCGGAAGCAAAGTTGGAGAGACTGTGGGTCCTGTGCTCTGGGAGAGCGAGGCAGGAATCCCTACAAGCCAAGCTGCTGCTATCCCAGCCAGCTGAAACCTTGCAGCTATGGCTGTAAATCTGCTGCAGCTAAAGTGCTTGACCCCAGACCTACCTCTACAGGAACTTCCAGGCAGCTATGCCCCCTCCCTACAGAGACTCGGCAGAGGCTGTGCCAGACCTGTTAGCAGCTCAACAAGGCCTGCCCCACCTTGCCTTCTTCCTTACATGAAGACAGCTGGGAACACTCCTACATCTGGGATGGGGCTAATAGAAAAACCCTTTACGCTGTGTCACTACTCAGCCTCAGACATGGCATACCCCGTGCTCCAGACAGGGAGGCAGGCCCTCAAGGTGCCAAGAACACTAGCTGGAGACTTCAGAGATATTCTTCTACCCCAAGGTCCTTACCATACAAATGATGACAGGCCTGGGAACAGGCACAGGATCTCTGCTAAATGGCACTAGAACTTGAATGTCCTAACAGGGCCTTCACAGCAGGGCCAGGGGAGCACAGGGAAGATGGATAGACTTTTTGCAAATTACTTCCTTAGCCCCAGCAAGAAGGTAACAGATGGGACCTGGGGAGGAAAGGGATGGCAGATGGGAGGAAGGGCATGGCTGAGTCCCCAGGGCTGTGTCAAGAAGCAGTTTCTGCTGCCTTTGCAGTGCCCACCATCTTCTTGAGCAAGAAGCCCCGGGAAAAGGAGGTGGATTCTAAGAGCCAGGTCATCGAGGGCATCAGCCGCCTCATCTGCTCCGCCAAGCAGCAGCAGACCATGCTAAGAGGTGTGCGGGTGGTGATGGCGGGAAAGGGATGCAGCCACAGTCCTCCCTGGGGGTAGGGAAATGACCTCAGCTACCCTATAATCTCTCCCTTCCCTATCATCCCAGTGTCCATCGATGGTGTTGAGTGGAGTGACATCAAGTTCTTCCAGCTGGCAGCCCAGTGGCCCACCCATGTCAAGCACTTTCCAGTGGGACTTTTCAGTAGCAGCAAGGCCACCTGAGGCCCTGCTTCAAAGCCACTCTCCCTCCTGGCACTGCCACCCAGCCTCACCGCCTGCGGGCAGGGGGAGGCCAGCAGGCCTGGGCCCAGCCCCTCTTTCCCAGCACTGAGGCCTGCCTGTCATGTGCCCAGTCCTGAAGGATACTGCCACTGGGGATGCTGCCCCCTCTCACTGCCCAGCCTATCCCTGAGCCATCCTCCCTCTTACTCTCTTTTGGCCCTCCTTCCTGCTCCAGGTGCAGGGCAGGATGAGTCTACCTGCTGGTGCCCATAGTCCCTGAAATTGTGTCCTCTAGGCCTTCCTTCACCCACACCCCTGCCTCTCCCCTCTGTGGCCTTGGTTTCCTTTCTGGAAATAGAAAACCTGGACTCCTGGTACAAAATGGGAGAGCCCAGCCCAGACACCTTATTTTCTAAGGCTATGCTGCCAGTTACCCCTCACCCTGCCTGCCTCCAGTGGGTGCTGGGGCCTCTTCCACTGCTGTGAGGACTTCACCTGCTTCAAAACTTCCCAGAGGTGAAAGGGGACACTTGAGCACTATGGTGTGTTTCTGGGATGGAAACTTCCCATTCTTTCCATGCACGACTTCCTGCCATCCCAGGTCCCTGCAGATGTTATGTTCTGAGCATTTCTTTGGTTGTTCATGTGACTTGTCCTGTGCACAGGTCTTGTCCTTGTGGCTTTCTCCCCTACTAGTGATGCTCCTCCCTCTGCCTCCCAGCCCCCACCCAGTAAGTACAGTTCTACCTGGCTTTGAGAGATGGGAGGCAGGCCCCGCAGTATATTTTACATGACCCACCTACCTGACCTGTGTCAACTTGCCTCCCCTTCCCTGCTCTCTGTCTCCCAAACTCCTCCATGACTGGGCAGTAGATAGAGGCCCATTCTCAATGAGGTCGCCTTCCATCCCTCTGTCTGCCATGGATGAGTCTCAGTCCACCTCAGACTCCTCACCAGTGTCCTTGGGCGAGGCTGCGGACGAGAGGGCACAGCCAGCAGCAGCCTGTGCTCTCCAGCACCTCTGGAGCTACTTTGTTGCCCTCTCACTGCTCCCTGGAAGTGTGGCCCGGCACTTTACCTTGAACATGTTTTTCTCAATCTCTAGGCTCCTCCATCCCTTCCCTACTGCCCAGCCCCACTGTCCAGAGCATCTCCTGGGCCCAGGAACAGAATGGGGAGGGAAGAATGGGGCCATGTTGGATTTTTCATTCAATAAAATGGTGATTTCTTACCAACTGCCTTGGGCTTGTGCCCTTCACTGTGTTACTACAACTCTCCAATTCATAGCAGGGTATAGCATGACTCCATAGGAATATGCTTCCATTTTCTCCACTGTGGAAAATGACTTGAAAGTGGCTCTCCTAGTATGAGGCAAGCAGGGGTTGAACCAGGATGGGTGCTATTCCCATACAGGATTCCATTTTTTTCCAGAACCCATTATTCCCAAAACTGCCTCCCAAGGCAATGGCATACGGAGGGTAAGCTTTCCCCTTCTGAGTCTTTCACTCTGCAGGCAGAGTAGGCAAAGGCCATCTATTGAGTTCATTTTACTGTTGGCCCTTGACCCAAGTTGAAAAACTGTAATAGTCAGTATCCTGGATGACAGCTCTTCCCTACACTCCTAGGACAGAAGATTATACATTGAGCCTCCCCAGATGTGTCCAAGTTGAGGGCTTATGGAGAGAGGACACAGCTTGACCTTCTCACCCTGCAGGGAATAGCCCCAAAGGTCAGTGGCCACTTAACACAAGCTGTCCCTATCCTCTGATGGGCTCTCCATGTCCTATGGCCAGATGCCCTGCTGTGGAGAGTCCATGGCCCCCATCTGTGTGATCCTACAGCAGGCTTAACTAGAAGGTGGGAATGATGCCTGCCTCCCTAGGGGAAGAAGCCAGTGAGGCCTACAAAAATGTCCCAGAGAGAACTGAGTGTCCCATGCCCATAAGGCACTCCCAGAGGCACCCAGCATGTGAGAGGGAGGACAGGAGCCAGTCCTGCATCCCGTGAACTAGAGAGGGTGTGACAGCAGAGTGCAAGGCCTGTGAGCAAAGCCAGGTCCCTTCTTCACTTCTCCCACTTGCTCTACACTGTGCTCAGACTTTAAGCAGAAGTTCCCTGCCAGAGTCACTGATGACCTGGGCTACCAAATTCAAGGCTGGGTTTTCTCCTTTGACCTCTGAGCATTTAAGTAATCACTACCTCCTTGACCCTTTCTCAACTCAGTCAAGGGCCACATTCCTCACCTCCTGCCTCACTGGCCCTCCCTCTCGTCTCCACTATTGCATCCTCAGCACCCAACCTGAGAATGAAGAACTTGGGTTTTGTCTCTGCCCACCTCACCTGCTCTGGGACGTCAGTGCTCACTGGTCCCATGGTGGGAGCATGCTCCACTGTGAAGACCAACCTCCTCCAGCAAAGGGAAACTCCATTCTTCAGTTGCTGAGAACTTTGGGATCTTGGGTTCCTTCTCATGCCTGGCATCCAATCCATCTGGAAATCCCCAGCTTTCTCAGCAGCCAGCAGCAACTTGATCTCACCCGTCCAAGTTGTCTCTCTCTGGATGCTGTGCCTCCTAGTCACCTCTCTGCTTCCAGTCCTCTGCTGTCTGTCTACTTTGAAGCCAGAAAGAGCCTTCAAAAAAATGTTGATCTTTCTGGTTGTGGTGTCACACACCTATAACCCCAGCACTCTAGAGCAGAGGTAGGAGAATCAATGTGAGTTTGAGACCAGCCTAAGACTGCATAGTGAATTCCAGGTCAGCCTGAGCTACAGCAAAACACTACCTCAAAAAAAAAAAAAAAAAAAAAAAAAACACACTAAAAAGGCTGAAGAGATGACTTAACATTTAAGGTGCTTGCCTGCAAAGCTTAAGGAACCAGGTTTAATTCCCCAGTACCCATGTAAACCAGATGCACAAGGTGGTGCATGTGTCTGGAGTTGGTTTGCAGTGGCTGGTGGCCCTGGCACACCCACTCTCCCCCACTCTCTGTCTCTTTCTCAAATAAATAAATAATATTTTTATTCTTAAAAAACTAAAAAAAAAAAAAGACTGGAGAGATGGGGTGGGAGAGATAGCTCCATGGTTAAGGCCTTAACTGCAAAGCCTAAGGACCCAGGTTTAATTACCTAGAACCCACATAAGCCAGATGTACAAGGTGGCACATGCTTCTGGAGTTTGTTTGCAGTGGATGGAGGCCCTGGCGCGCACACACGCGTGCGTGCATGTGCGCACGCGCTCTCTCTCCCCCTCCCTCCCTCTTTCTCAAATAAATAATATTTTTATTTTTGAAAAACTTAAAAAATAGGGCTGGAGAGATTTCTTAGCAGTTAAGATGCTTGCCTGTGAAGAATAAGGACCCATGTTTGACTCCCCAGATCCCCTGTAAGCCAGACACACAAGGTGAAGCATGCATCTGGAGTTTGATTACAGTGGCTGGAGACCCTGGAGTGACAGTTCTCTCTCTCTCCTTTCTCTCTCTCTCTCTCTCATTCTCATAAAAAGGCCAGTCTGTTGGGCTTGCCTCAAAAAAATGATAATTTTTTAAAAACAGAAAAGAAAACAATGATCTGGTCCAATTTGTCCATGGCTCTCCACCTCACTAGGAATACAATCCAATCCCTACCCAACCCATCTCTCAGTAGCTTGATCTGATTTTTTACTCTTCTCTCCTCCTTGGCTCTTGTGTCTGCTGCACACTAGGCACACTGCCTCTGGACTTTCATACAAGCTATTCATCCTGCCATCTTGCTCTTGCCCCCAGGTCCATGTAACAGGCACCAGGATACTACTTAGTCCATCACAAGTGCCCAGTACATTTTTGTTGACAGAAGTAAGATCCTTTTGCTTCTAGAATGGGTCCCCTTATCCAGATATGCTACAAACAACTTTAACTGGTACTCAGCCTTTTCTCATAGGCCCTGGAAGAACAGGGTTAGACTCCAACTGTGAGCCAAAGAAAGGAACTAGGAACATGGTTCAATGATTGAATGTGCTTGCAAGGTCTGTGGCCCAGGTTCAATTCACCAGTGCCCACAGAAACCCAGATGTACAGAATGGCACATGATGCACCTAGAATTTGCAGTGGCAAGAGCCCGGGGTGTCCATTCTCTCCCTCTTTCTGCTCACAATTGTTTTAAAAAAAAGTCTTGAAGGCTGAAGAGATGGTCCAGTGGTTAAGGCACTTGCCTGCAAAGCCTAACGAGCAGAGTTTGATTCCCCAGTACCCACATAAAGCCAGATGCACAAAGAGGTACATGTGTCTGGAGTTCATTTGCAGTGGCTGGAGACCCTGATGTATCCCATAACCTTCGTCTTTCTTCTATCTCTCTCTGCTTGCAAATAAATAAATAAGTCAGGGGTGGCGCATGCCTTTAATCCCAGCACTCAGGAG
The DNA here is from genome assembly GCA_036346955.1 of Dipus sagitta. Classification (NCBI taxonomy): domain Eukaryota; kingdom Metazoa; phylum Chordata; class Mammalia; order Rodentia; family Dipodidae; genus Dipus; species Dipus sagitta. The sequence goes on along the minus strand of CM070770.1, from coordinate 161,699,658 downwards.
GCAGAGGTAGGAGGATTGCCATGAATCTGAGGCCACCCTGAGACTACAAAGTGAATTCCAGGTCAGCCTGGGCTAGTGAGACAGAACCTCAAAAAACTATATATATATAAAATAAAAGGGCTAGAGAGATGGCACAGTGGTTAAGGTGCTTGCCTAAGGACCCATGTTCGACTCTTCAGATCCCACATAAGCCAGACACACAAGGTGATGCATGCGTCTGGAGTTTGACTACAGTGGCTGGAGACCCTGGCATATCAATTCTCTCCCTCTCTACCCCCTTTTTCTCTCTCATTAAAAAAAAAAAAAAAAAAAAAAAAATCTCTTCCTGCCAAGCAGTATACGACTCAGAGAAGGAGCTGGCTTAGAACTTCCAAACAGCTCTGCCCCATCACTAACTGAGCACAATGGTCCCAGACTGCCAGACATCATCTAAAGGCAAGGGCTGGGACTTAGATGTGGAAGTAGAAGAAGCCCTATCTAGGCCTCACCAACTCTGGGCTGACTTTATTATTCTCAGAAAAGTTGTAAAGAGTACAGGGTGGCTGTATACACTGACCCCTTGCCCCGCTGTGAGCATGTTACATTAGGTCATAACTAATAAGCCAGTAGTGATACATGATTATTAATCCAAGTCTCCATTTTATGCAGATTTCTTTATTTTTCCCCTCATGTCTCTTGTCCACTCCAGAGCCCCATCCTGGATGCAGAACTACATTTAGTCACTCACTAATTAGGCTCATGTGTGCAGTGGCATTGCCTCTGATTTTTGACTTTTTTTGTTTTTCAAGGTAGGTCTCAGGCTGATCTCATACTCACAGCCAACCTCCTACCTTGGCCTCCTGAGTGCTGGGATTAAAGGCATGTGTCACCACGCCTGGCACAAGCACTTCTTTTTGTAAGTAGAGAGAGAAGAGAAACAGAGAATGGACATGTCAGGGCCTCCAGCTGCTGCAAACAGACTCCAGATGCATGCACCACTTTGTGCATCTGGCTTTACATGGGTACTCGGGAATCAAACCCAGGTTGTCAGGCTTTGTAGGCAAGCACCTTAACAACTAAGCTGTCTGTCTAGCCCCACAAGCAAGTACTTTTTAATCACCATTATCCCCCCCCCACTATCTTTTCAACTTTGTATTGACAGCTTGCATACATATAGACAATACACCATGATCATAATCCCCTCCCACTACCCTCTCTTTACCCCTACTGAATCCCTTCTTTCCAACTTCTCTCTCTCTTTTTTTTTTTTTTTTTTTTTTTTTTTGAGGCAGGATTTCACTGTAGCCCAGGCTGACCTGGAATTCACTAGGTAGTATCAAGCTGGCCTTGAACTCATAGCAATCTTCCTACCTTGGTCTCTCAAGTGCTCGGATTAAAGGCGTGTGCCCCAAGTCTGGCCTCTTTTCTGTTTTGAAGTCACTTTTTCCTGTTATTATGCAGGTCAGGTCTTCTGTGTCTGGAAGACAGTATTGCAAAGCACTCCTCCCTTCTTTTCGCCACCTTTCCACCACCTCTTCCACAATGGTTCATGAGTCTTGGAGGGTGTGATAGAAATGTCTCACTTAGTGCTGAATACTTCACTGACTCTTCTTCTTAGCACTTTCATGAGTTTTGAATCACCCCAGTGGTCACTGCCATCTGAAAAGAGAAGTTTCTCTAACCAGGAATGAGAATGGCATTAATATATGGGCATAAACATAAGTATGTACAGGGCAGTTTGGTGGGCATAATATATCCATTTACTTCAGACAACCATAGTAGTTTCCCCACTATGACTTATGACTTCTCCATAAAAAGGCGAGCTACATACATCAAAGGGCAGTTGGTTTCTCCCATTATAGCCATACCACCATTGCACCAGTCAGTATATTTGGCCTGGCTGGCCAGCTATAAAGCTTGCAGGGCCCACTGCTGGTTAAGACCATTGATGACTCTTCTCCTTCCACAGGTTGCATAGCTCTTTCCAGCATCCTGACAGCTAGTCAGCAGGGAGGGCCTTCCAACTTGATTTCTTAGTGACCTGTAGCCCAAGCAAGTGGTATCTTCAGCAATAGGGTCTGACCGGCTAGTTACGGTGGACAATCAAGAGCCTTGACAACAGCCTTTAATGTTTTGGAGGCATCAGAGACCTCCCTGACCAATACCCCTGCACTGAAACTTTCTTATGTACATTCTTATAACAATCTCTGGCTTCTGGGCACAGCATTATCCACCCTCCACAGGGTACTTCTACCCAAACTAATTTTTTTGTTTTGTTTTGTTTTTCAAGGTAGAGTCTCACTCTAGCTCAGGCTGACCTGGAATTCACTATGGAATCTCAGGGTGGCCTCGAACTCACAGCAATCCTCCTACCTCTGCCTCCCAAGTGCTAGGATTATAGGTGTGCACCACCACGCCTGGCTAACTTATTTTCTTGAGGTAGGGTCTCACTCTAGCCCAGACTGGCCTCAAACTCATATTTGATCCACTTATCTCAGCTTCCTAGTGCTGGGACTAAAGGCATGTGCCACCATGCCCAGCTCAAGCCAACGTTTGCTTACTTCTTTGGTGCTTTTGTTTGTTGAGATAGGATCTCACTATGTAGCCTAGCATGGCCTCTAACTTGTGATCCTCTTGAGTGCTAGAATTACAAGTATACACCACTACAACCAGCCAGACTGTTTTTTTTTTAAATATTTTATTTTTATTTATTTGAGAGAAAGAGGGAGAGAGAGAATGGGTGCGCTGGGGCCTCCAGCCACTGTGCACCTGGCTAACATGGGTCCTGGGGAATTGAACCTGGGTCTTTGGCTTTGTAGGCAAATGCCTTAACCACTAAGCCATCCCTCCAGCCCAGCCAGACTGTTTTAAAATACTTCTTTCATCTCCTTGGTACTGTGCCAAAGAAAGATGACATTAGTATCTATCAGGTCACACATACACACCCTTCCAAGCACTGTCTTAGCTAGGCCTCTGCCAAGTGCTTCCCGTTTCTTCACACAGTTTGTTGAGTCCTCTAAACAGTCCTATGACATCAGTGCTGTCACTGCCTCCAAATGAGATCAGAAATCTTCCCTCCCAGCTCTAGACTCTCACATCTAACCACTTAGTTGATGACATGAATGCTCACAAACATCTCAGTCCTTACCTGGCCAAAGCAAGACTAATACCCTCATCTCCTAATCTCCGTAAATGGCACTGGCACACACACTGTACTCAAGCCAGAAACTGCTTCCAGTTGGCAGTGACCATTCTACTTCCTGTTCTTACACCTGAGCCAGAGCCCCTCCCAACTTGAAGTCCTGCAGTGGCTTCCTAATGCTCTTGGGAGATAGCCCAACCATGTGTTCAGGTTCCCACCCCAGAGCCACACTTGATCATGTCCTCATCAGAGTGGTCTCCCTCATGGGCCTAGACTAGTTCTTTCTGTCTTGATTTTTCTATGCACAGACCCAGCCCCACTGCCTTTTATGGGCTCCTCAGAGAGGCTTCCCCCACCTCCCAAAAGCCCAGTTGTTACTCTCTATCTCAGTGCTTTGTTCAGAGTCATCTGCAATATATACCTATATGCTACTTTCACTTTATTTATGCCTACTTGCCTAGAATCCAGCACTCTGACATACAGTGAACCTTGACAGAAGCTAGCTAAATAAATCAGTGGACCCCAAGACACTTGCCCAATGCACACAGCTTGGCTAAGAAGCTACATTTATTTATTTCCTTCCTTGCTTCCTTCTACTTTTCCTTTTCAGATGGGGGGTGGTTCTCACTATGTTGCCCAAGCTGACCTAGAACTCCTGGGCTCCAGTAATCTCCCAGACTTCTCCCAAGTATCTAGGACCATAGCTAGAGCACACCATGCCTGGTGAGCCAGAACCATACTCCAGAGCATGTCTCAGCCCTCCAGCTGCCCACAGTCACTTAAGTTCCTGCTGTGGATAGGTTCCTGTTCCAGCTGAGCACAAGGATACACCACGTGTGGGTCCTCCCTTACACAGGAACTCTAAAGCTAGCAGGGATACGTCAGACAATTGCCACACAGCATGACAGTTTCCATAGGCGCCTTCAGGAAGGACATCTAATCCAGCTGGGGGGTAAGGTATCCAGGATATCTCAAAGGAAATGGAACTGAGCAGTAGTGCCTTAAAGGCACCCAACAAGGTGGTTGCTCTGAGCACATTGGCATGTATAAGAACTGGAGAGAAGAGAAAATATGGCCTATTCTTCTATTTTTTTTTTTTTTTGTTTGTTTGTTTGTTTTTCAAGGTAGGGTCTCACTCTAGCCCAGGCTGACCTGGAACCCACTATGTAGTCCCAGGGTGGCCTCCAACTCACAGTGATCCTCCTACCTCTGCCTCCTGAGTATTGGGATTAAAGGCGTGCACCACCACGCCCAGCCTTAAATGTGGCCTATTCTAAGAAGCACACATTGTTCAGTGCTGCCAAGGCATGGAGAGTGGAAGAAAAAAAGAGCCCAGGGTAAGAGGACATTGTGGTTATTATAATTACTATCTTTGCCAGAGCAAGAATTATGACCTAGATCCTGATACAATGGGCAGCCAATGCAGGGTTTTGGGCAGAGAAGCAAATTGATAGGGTTGAGAAAGCTTACCTTGCAACAGCACATTGGAGGATACAAGTGTGGTCTCCAGACTAGTCCATGGGTTCCAAGGCAGAAGCTGCAACAATTGAAAATAACGTTACAAGGGCTTGAACTACGGGAAGCATACCTAGCAACTCAAGAGGCAGAACACACAGGTCTGGATGACTGGTTAGAAAATGGGATCTCATGGCACACACCTTTAATCCTAGCTCCCTAGAAGCTGAAGTAGGAGGATCACCATGAGTTTGAGGCCAGCCTGCTACAGCTTAAGTTCCAAGTCAGACTGAGCTAGAGTGTGACCCTGCCTCGAAAAAAGGGCTGGAGAGATTGCTTAGTGGTTAAGGTGCTTGCCTACAAAGCCAAAGGATCCAGGTTCAATTCCCCAGGACCCACATAAGCCAGATGTACAAGATGGCGCATGTGTCTGGAGTTTGTTTGCAGTGGCTGAAAGGCCCTAGTAAGCCCATTCTTTCCCTCCCTCCCTCTCTCTCTCTTCCTGCCTCTTTCTCTCTCTAATAAATAAATAAATTAAATTAATTAAAAGGGGGAGCTGGAGAGATGACTCAGTGGTTAGACACTTGCTTGCAAAGCCTGATGGCCTAGGTTTGATTCCCAAGTACCCACAGAAAGCCAGACAGAAAAAGTGGTATATGTGTCTGGAATTCGTTTCCAGTGGCAAAAGGTCTGGGCATGCCCATACACACACACATATTCCTTCATATTCTCTCTCTTTTTCTCTCTCTCTTTCTGTCAAATAAAAAAAAGAGCTGGGTGTGGTGGCACACACCTTTAGTCTTAGTATTCCAGAGGCTGAGATAAAACTGCTATAAGTTCAAGGCCAGCATGAGTTCCAAGTTAGCCTGTACTACAGTAGACCCTCCCTCAAAAAAATCCAAAGGAAGCCGGGTGTAGTGGGGCACGCCTTTAATCCCAGCACTCAGGAGGCAGAGGTAGGAGGGATTGCCATGAGTTTGAGGCCACCCTGAAACTACATAGTGAGTTCCAGGTCAGCCTGGGCTAGAGTGAGACCCCACCTTGGAAAAAGGGAAAGAAGGAAGGAGAGAACGAGGGAGGGAAGAAGAGGAGGGAGGGAGAGAAGGAGGGAGACAGGGAAGGGGAAGGGAGGAAAAAAAGAAAGAAAGAAAGAAATTGTGCTGAAGCCTAGTGAAGTGATGTATACCTTTAATCCCAGCACTCAGGAGGCTTGAGAGCAGCTTGGGTTCTCGAGTTCTAGATGGGGGTTGGGAGGAAGGATAAGAAACAAGAAGGGAGGAGAAAAGATGGAAGAGGAAAGAGAAGAAAGGAGGAGAGGGGGTAATAAAAAAGATAATAGGGCTGAAAGAGCCAAGAATGGTGCTAGGTGTCTGGCCTGCGAGATGAGCAGATGGTAAGACATCTCTGCAGGAAACTTGGACACAAGATGATGAGCTGCAGGGCTAGGACTAGGGGCATAGATGCTATTCTGAATGGAAGTTGACTACAAGGGTCTGGCTAGAACTGGGAATTAGTGCTTCCTTGGCTGTGGAGAGCCAAGGGTGGACAATCTCTTACCCCCTGTCTCTCTCCCCCTCAGTCTCTCTCACACACAAAACTAGCAGCTGATACCCACCCCCCATCCTGACCACACAGGTTCCTCCTGTCAGCCCCAAACATCTCACATCTCGGCACTCCTGTTCAGACTTACTCGATTACATGCCTTGTCTGACGCTTGCCTTCATTCCTATTGTTTCTCTCCAGCAACACTATATACAGGGGCTGTGTGTGTCACGTTTTCCCCACCTCCCACTTCCTAGCACGGTCTGTCAAAAGGAAGCTGTTTGGTGTTGATAATACAACTATGAAGAACAGTGTCTACTATGTACAAGGCTTAATGGGAAAGCTTTGTTCTGTTTTGGTCAGTGTTCTCCACGACCCAATAAGGCAGGTATTAGGAACCCTCCTGTACAGATGAAGAGACAGGTGGAACAGAGCATGCCTTAAATGCCATAAAACTGGCAAAGAGAGACTCGGCTTTGACCTTACTAGAACCTCCTAGTTGAAGTGGGGGCACTACCCTTCTAGCCTGGCTAAGAGGCCACAGGAAGGGAGTATAAAGATTTGTCAGAGCCAGGCATGGTGGCTCATGCCTTTAATCCCAGCACTCAGGAGGCTGAGGATGGAGGATCGCCGTGAGTTCAAGGCCACCCTGAGACTACAGAGTGAATTCTAGGTCAGCTGGGGTTAGAGCGAGACACTAACTTGGGGTAAAAAAAAAAAAAAATTGTCAGGTGGCTGCCAGGACAGGAACTGGGCCCTCTCAAAAGAGCACCGAGCAGACTTGAATTTGGCTCAATGTCAGAAAAAGCTGGCAACCAGAGGTGTCCACTAAATAAGGAGCTGCCAGTCTTGGGCCCTGATGAGTGATTCCACAGAGGGTTCAAGTGGCATTAACCCCTTGGAGAAAGTGCCCCAGCCACTTCAAAGGGAAAAGAAAAGTGTAAGAAAAAGTTTTCCGTGGGATGGGAGAGGAGTAGTGGGAGAGATTTTCAGGAAGAATACAATAATATTAAAAGTAGCAAGAACGACGTCCCCAGGAATGGGGGAGGAGAGCCATTTAGCACCACAGAAAATGGCAGAAGGTACTGAATCACCACTAGGCACAAATTCCTTCCTTCTCTCTCTATTTACTGAGTACCACCATTGGCCTGGCAGGAGACCAGCAGCTGGGGTGATGGAGGGGGCGAGGTACAGCACAGACCAGAATGAAGTTAACAGTCCCCTCCCTTGGGAGAGCACAGTGTAATCCTCTGAGACCAGATAAAAAGGCAAGTGATGAAAATATGGAACACGGACAAGAAGGCTAAGCACGATAGGGCATGAGAACAGTGAGGAAAAGGTCCAGCCCTGCCTCCCCCAGTCCACGGGAGACAGGGCCAGCTGCCCAAGGAGAAGCACAAAAGAGACAAAAATCTGCAGAAAACCCAAAAGAACCAAACAAAGCCATAAAATGAGACTGAACACTGTCTTACCTGGGGAAAGGTGATAAAAGGATTATGGAGAGAAATCCCAGGGAAGGGGCATGGATGGTGGGTGTGTTGCACCTGACTGTGCAGCTTGCAAGTCCTGGGCCTGCAGACACACATGCAGTGCGTAGTGACAGCAGGTGTCTGCCCCTGGGGAACCTGCCTCAGACTGTGTGCTACAGGTACGTGCACCAGTGCTATTCTGTGGGTGTAAACATGTAACTTGCCTTCATTCTCTTGGCCTCTAATCCATGTGTTAGTTTCCCTCGTGCACTCTCAGTGACAAATGACCTGAACTAGATTCCAAAGGGATGTAGTGATAGCCAGGAGCCCTAGCTGTCAAGAACAAGAGGATAAGAAGATGGTCCCTGCTCTCTCACCCTGTGCAGCTGCTTCCCCTCTCCAGGCCTGAGTTTCCTCACCTGTAAAACAAAGACATTGAGGGCTGGAGAGATGGCTTAGTGGTTGAGGTGCATGCCTGCAAAGCCCAAGGAATCATGTTTGACTCTCCAGGTCCTATGTAAGCCAGACACACAAAGTGACACAAGTGCGCAATGGACACAAGGGAGCGAGTGTATACGTCAAGTTCAATCACAGTAGCTGGAGGCCCTGATATGCCAATTCTCATTCATTCTCTCCCTCTGTCCCTCTTCCTCTCTCTCCCTCTTCCTCTCTCTCTCTCTCTCTCTCTTTCTCTTGTGTGCGTGCGCGCGCATCAAAAAAAAAGGCCAGTCTGTTGGGTTTGCCTCAAAAAAAAATAAAATTAAGACATTGAAACAGCAGCTTTCAACCCAGGGTGCCAATCCCAGACACTGCTGTAGTTTTAAAAATGCCCAGAACCCTCCTTGACACCACCAAATCCTAGTCACTGAGGGAAAACGTCCAACAAAGTTATTCCCCCAAGGGATTCTGAAGCCCAGGCTCACTAAGGAGAACAAAGGCCTTGGCTCCAGATTCTCCTGTGAACTGAGCATTCCGGCGAGTTGGAGGTTTCATCATGATGGAATGCACAAGCAGTTTTATCAAAGGCCTGGAAGACAGCCAATGTGCAGGCTGAAAGACCACAGATGACAAACCATAGCCCTGACAGGCTCTGAACTTGAGATCCTCATCCTCTCAGCCTCCCAAATAGCTGGAATCATAGGGCTGTGCCACCAGGCCCAGACTGCACAAAAGGCAAACTCAAAAGACCCTACCCTCCAGGGTCCTATAGGAAAGCTAACCAGCAGAAACTGTCAGGGGTAAACATGAGCTGGGAACTGATACAAAGCACCAATGGACACAAAAAAACTGAGACCAGCAGGGGCTTCTAGACAGGGGTGCTATACGACTAAGAACTTCACATATGTATGCCTTTTAACTGCTGCAACTCAGAAAAACATGACCTAAAAGAAAAATACCTTTGGCACAAAATTGAGAAGGTGGGGCTGGAGATATGGCTTAGTGGTTAAGGCATTTGCCTGCAAAGCCTAAGGACCCAGGTTTGATTCCCCAGTACTCACATAAGCCAAATGCACAAGGTGGCGCATGTGTCTGGAGGTCACTTGCAGCAGCCGAAGGCCCTGGTGTGCCTATCCTCCCCACCTCCCTTCCCTCTCTCTCTCTCTCTCTCTTTCTCTCTCTCTCTCTCTCAAATAAATAAATAAATAAATTTTAAAATATCAAAAAGACCCTGATGGATTCTTCTGAGATATACAAGACTTAAGGTCTTAGCAGAACACAAGCTTTGCAGGTGGCTACCAAAGTTATACTGACCTTGGGATGCACAGGTAGAAAGACTGACTTTTAAAAATATTTTTATTTAATATTTATTTATTTGAGAGAGAAAGAGACAGAAAGAGAGAGAGAGAATGGGCATGTTAGGGCTCTAGTCACTGCAAATGAACTCCAGTCTCATGTGCCACTTTGTGCATCTGGCTTTACATAGGGAATCAAACCTGAGTCCTTAGGTTTAACCACTGAGCCATCTCTCCAGCCTGAAAGACTGATTTTTGTTGTTCTTTGCAGTGCTGTTTTTTTTTTATTTGATTTGTTTATTCGAGGTAGGGTCTCGCTCTGGCCCAGGCTGACCTGGAATTTACTATTAGTCTCAGGCTGGCCTCGAACTCACAGCAATCCTCCTCCTGAGGGCTGGGATTAAAGGCATGTGCCACCATGCCTGGCCAGTGGTATTTTTTGATTCCAGGGCTGCATACACACTAGGCAAGAGCTAGCTACCATTGACAGTGCAGGTATACATATCCCCAACCCCCTTGGTGACTTGACCTGCAAGGAGGACCATAACCTGTGCAGTTCATTTTTGGTCTGAATCATTTGTCCCTGGGTTGCCACCACATTCTGAGCAGCATGTGAACTGATGGTAAGGAGATAGCAAGAGGACAAGGTAGAGGAAATGGGTCCGTCCAGGTAGAGAAGGCTGGGTGGGTCATTGTGTATCTTCACTGACCTCTAACTGAGACAAAAGCTATCAGTGAGTAACACAGTAAGGCACTTTAGGACTAAGTCTCAGCAGAAGGGAGTGATCTCCTTGTCATAGCATGTCCTCAACACAAGCTAAAGGTGTAGAGTTCCATCTCTAAGTGAAATACGGTACCAAGGGGATGCCAACATCCACAAGGATACTGGACCTGGTTGACTGAGTCTGAACCCATCCCTACTCATAAGGCATACCACAGGTCCCTAAGATGCCAGCTATCACTGTGCAGCTTTTGTCTGCCAAGGAGGTTAGAGCTTTTTAAAAAATTATTTTTATTTATTTATTTATTTGAGAGAGAGAGAGAGAGAGATACAGAAATAGACAGGTAGAGAGAGAGGGAAAAATGGGTGTGCCAGGGCCTCCAGTCACTGCAAACAAACTCCAGATGCATGCGCCCCCTCAATACATCTAGCTTATGTGGATCCTGGGGAGTTGAACGTGGGTCTTTTGGCTTTGCAGGCAAGTGCCTTAACCGCTAAGCCATCTCTCCAGCCAGAGGTTAGAGCTTTTAACCTAGAATTTGGGTGAGGGTAGTACTGATCCAAATCCAAAGTTACAGAGACCAGACCAAATCCAGGATTGGAGGGACTTGGCAAGGCCAACAAGTAGCCCCCACACACACCTTTTTTTTTTTTTTTTTTCTCGAGGCAGGCTTTCACTCTAGTCCAGGCTGACCTGGAATTCACTATGTAGTCTCAGGGTGACCTCGAACTCAAGGCAATCCTGCCTCTGCCTCCTGAGTATTGGGATTAAAGGCCTGCGCCACCATGCCTGGCTCCCCCCCCACTGCCTTTTATGCAAACCAGCATCTACTGAGTACTCCTGTGTCCTCCACCTTGAGCTACTTCCAGAGTGAACCAGATAGATGGGTGCTGGTCAACATTATAGAAGACAAACCAACAAGAACACTATTAGGACAGTGTTGTAGACAACGTGGCTGAAATGAGAGGAGTACCCTAGAAGGTGGGAAATCAGAATGACTGTTCTGACTTACCCCAGTGACAGCATCACAGACCAAAGACGCTCCTTTGTTTCCTATTGAACTAGGATAAAAACCCTTTTGGCCAGAAGCAGCCCTAGGATTTCCTACAGAGACATGATCAGTTCTGAAAGGGGGAGGGACGCGTCCCTAGAAACAAGTGAGCCTGGGATTCAGTTCTGCGAGATGTGAATAATGGCAGCTCCCACTTCAACCGGTGGGCATTAAGTTGGCCATGTAAGGTGCCAACCAACAGATGCTAAGCGTTCAATAAATGTGGACTGCCTCTCTCTGGACTCTGTGAAGGCCAGGCCTTCTTCCTGCACTTCAGTCCTCGCTGGCCGGGAAACTGGGGGTCTTCGAGTTCCTACACTCCCCAGCAGCTCCGCACCTGAAGCTTTGCGGCGTTTCCCCCCTAAAAACGCAAGGGAAATGACCGCGACCCTGCAGCGGCGGCGACGAACCCCGCCCCGCCTCTTCAAGGGCCCGTCCCCTCCTCCCTGGACGGCCCCGCCCCAGAGCTGGCCAGGCCAGCGGACTCCTTTAAGGCAAGGGAGCCGGCCCACTGTAGCGTGTTTCGCCCCCTCCGACGCCGCTGAGGTAGCGGCTTCACCTTTAAGACAGCGCGGGGACTGCTGGGAAGGCCGGCGGGATGGAGGCAGCGGTACAGGCTCACCGTTGCGGATCTCGGTGAAGCCGGGAAGGAGTCCGAGCGGGAGCCGATCCACAGCCGGAAGGTGCAGTTTGGCGCGGGCCAATTGGGTCAGGAGGGGGGGCTTCAGACCCTAAAGTGGGGAGTGGCTGCGGGTCGCCCTAGAGGAGGCGTCGTCGTGGGCGCGGCCTCTGGGAGGACCGGGCTGGCCTGCGGGGAGGGGAGGGGAAGGGAGGGGAGGGGAGGGGGCGCGGTCCCGGGGCCCCCGGGTGAGAGCTCGGAGGGTCTGCCGGACGCTCTGCCAGCCTGTGGGAGGGGTCGTGTTGGGCGTGGCTTAGGGAACCGGGTCCCGAAATCTGAGACCTAGGCCTGGGTGGAGGGAGCGAGGGAGGGAGGGTCTGCGCGGCGTCCGGCTGCCCTGGGGGAGGGGCTCTGCAGGTCGGCCCGCCTGTGGGGTAGGGGGCTGTCGCTCGCACTGAACCCCGATCGCCTGGAGTTGCCGTGGTCTTTCCTACGCCCTCCCCCCGTACCCATTCCCTAGTGCTTCGTGTCCTGACCCAGGGGAGTTCCGAGAAAGCCCCGAGACTAGGGCCACGTAAACCAGCTTGAGCCGGTGGTCTAGGGCGGAATCGGGGTCCAGCCTCGCTGGCTGCACCGCATTGCGTCTCCCTGGACGAGACGAGCCCGGCGCGCCCCCTGTAGGACGTGTGGGCTCGGTGCTGGCCGCTGGCTAGGGGACCTGTGGACCCAGGCGTCCAGGGACCGACCGCTGGTGTTTACCTGACACGGGGTGGACAGCGGTGTAGCCCTATCCCCGGCGCCCGCCTGCCCGCCCTTCACCTCCACAGGCGGCACAACCATGGCCACGATGGTGCTTCCGCGGGAGGAGAAGCTGAGCCAGGATGAAATCGTGCTGGGCACCAAGGCCGTCATCCAGGGACTAGAGACCCTACGCGGGGAGCATCGTGCCCTGCTAGCTCCCCTGGCTTCTTCTCATGAGGCGGGCGAGGCCGAGCCAGGCTCGCAAGAGCGCTGCCTCCTCTTGCGCCGCTCTCTGGAGGCCATCGAGCTGGGGCTGGGGGAGGCCCAGGTAGGTCAGTCTCCGGGCTGAGGTGGGAGGTTACTGGAAAGATTGAGCCTTCCAGAGAAAACTGGTAATGTAGGAAACAGAATCTGAGTGTGCAACCACCTGGAGTCTCATGTTAGGACCGTAATAATAATGTTGAAGAAATGAATGCAGTTTGGAGACCATAGCCCTGAACCCATGAGCACCCTAGCCCCCACACACAGCCCTGTTCCTAGTTTCCATTCTACCTAATAGACTGGATGATATAGGAAAACAGAAAGGAAATCCTTTAAAAAGCATCCCCCATTAATTCATTATTTCTTCCATTAATTTAGGTTATTTAGTTTATCACATGTATTTTATGCCAGGCAGTGTGTTAGTACTAAGGGTGCAAGGGTGAACAAAGCAGACAGGCTCCCTGCTCTCACTAGGCATGATGTCAAATCTCAGCTCTAGAGAGGTGGAGGCAGGAAGATTACACATTTGGAGCCAATTTGAGCCACATAGTAAGTCGTGTCTCATATACCCCCCAAAAAAAGTTTCTATACTAGTTCAATAGAAAGAGAGAGACACACACAGAATTAATTATAACAAATTATGATAAGTGCTTCAAAGAAAAGAATGGATCTTGTGATAGTTTATAGCAGGGGTCTAATTTAGTGGCCATGCAAGATTTCTCTGAGAGGATAACTTTTAAACCAAGTCCTGAAAAAAGATACAAACCAGCCTCCAGAGTAGGGAGCTGGGGAGAAATTTCATGTGTAAAGATCTTAAAGTAGGAAAGATCTTATGAGGGAAGTGAGAGAAAAATTGTGTGGCCAGACCTTCATGGAGGAGAAAGAGAGTCAGAAGAGGTCTGTGGAAAGGCAGGAGCCAGAACATGGCATTGTTAGTTTGGGTTTTATTCCCAGGAAATCGGGAAGCCTTTGGAGGGTTCTAAGTAGTCAGAAGACAGTCTGACATAGGTTTTTTTGTTTTTGTTTTTACATTTTACTTGAGAGTGCACATGCGCGTGAGAGAGAATGGGCATACTAGGGCCTCTGCCACTGCAGATAAACTCCAGATGCATGTGCCACTTTGTGCATCTGGCTTTTTACATGGATACTGGAGAATTGAACACAAGCTATTGGGCTTTGCACACAGGTATTTTTAACTGCTGAGCTGTCTCTCCAGGCACTGACTTGGGTTTTAAAAACTGCTTTTGTGAGCTATTGAGAGTAAACCTAGGGTCAAGGATGGAAGCAAGGAGCAAATGGTTAGAAAGTCACTGCTGGGCTTCAAATGAGAGATGACAGCTTGAATTAAAAGGGTAGCCATGCAGCTGGGCATGGTGGGGCATGCCTTTAATCGCAGCACTTGGGAGGCAGAAATAGGATTGCTGTGAGTTCAAGGCCAGCCTGGAGCTACAGAGTGAGTGCCAGGTCAGCCTGGATGAGGCCTGTTGCAGTCAGGTTCGCATTGCTGGTAGAAATCACCCAACCAAGAGAAGCTTGTGGGAAAAAGAGGTTTATTTTGGCTTACAGGCTCGAGGGGAAGCTCCACGATGTCAGGGGAAAATGATGGCATGAGCAGAGGGTGGACATCACCCCCTGGCCGACATCAGGTGGACAATAGCAACAGGAGAGTGTGCCAAACACTGGCATGGGGAAACTGGCTATAACAGCCATAAGCCTGCCTTCAACAATACACTGCCTCCAGGAGGCGTTAATTCCCAAATCTCCATCAGCTGGGAACCTAGCATTCAGACCACTTCAGTTTATGGGGGACACCTGAATCAAACCACCACAAGGCCCTACCTCAAAAAGGTAGCTATGGGATTTTTTCCCTTTATGACTCCTCCCAGCTTGGGAGCTTTTCTGCTTTACTTCTTCTTTCTTCTACATCTCAAAACAAACTTTTCATAGTATAAAATAATAATAATAAAATTAAAAGGCAACCATGAGGGTGGAGAGGAGACCAGTCCTAGATGTTCTGGAGATAGGCTCAGCTAGACCTGGGGGTATAAAGCAAGGAGGAGAAGGGGGATGTCAGCTTCCAGGTTAATATTTTCAGCAAGTTCTGGGATGAAAGAGCCTGGGTAGAAGTTGGGCATGGGAACTCAAGGCTTTAATCCCAGTACTCAGGGGGCTGAGGTAGAAGGATGGCTATGAGTTCCAGGTCAGCCTGAGCTAGAGTGAGACCCTGCTTCAAAACAACAAAAGAGCCTGGGTGGGTCAGGAGTTGTATTTGGACCCCCATAAATTGGGCTGTCAGGATGGAAGAGGAGTTAAACTCTGTGGAAAGGGTTTAGTTCCCCTCATACCTTGACTGAGCCACTGCCTGGCTCCAGGAATCCTGGGTAGGTTGTATCATCTTGTCTTGATAGGGATCAGGACATCTGCTATATATACTTCCAGGCTAGCTAGGGAATTTTTTTTAAGCTGGTATGAAAACACCTGTCACTTAAACATTTGCTAACCAAGTGCAGGGTCCCAGATTACCTGACCTTTTGGAAGGGCAGTGTATTGCCACCTCAGCCAAGCTGGCTGTCTGAACAAAGATGGTCACACAGGAGTCCCACTCACAATGTCATGCAAGTCCTTCACTGATGGAGAATAGGACAGCATGGAGGGTATGGGAGTGAGGCCAGGAGTGGAGCTGGAGGAGACGAGAAGGCAGAAGTGACCCTGATTCATGAAGAATAGAGGAAGTATATATGCCAAGGCCTCAAAGCCAGAAGCCCAGAAAGAGAATCAGGTTAGGGAAAGGGTTGGGGGTTGAGGCTAAGGCCTATGGATCTCTTTACCTGTCGTTGTAGTATGTTCCTCAGATTTTCCTGGGGGTAGGTACATACTGCTTCTCTACCTGGATGCTACAGAAGTTAGGGAGTGCTGTGGATCCTCAGAAGTCAGAATAAGGTCTCTCTCAGAGGTCTTTCAGCCACCTATCAAGGTTCTTTGAAGAAACACTAGCCCTGTGGCAAGAAGTGGAATAATGGCTATGACTATGAGACAGAAGAAGAGTCTGGGAGTTCAGGGATTGCAGAAGGAAGCAGTCAGGATTCCCAAACCTGGGTTTGAACTCTGGACTACAGTCTGTTTGGAGCTGTGCAAGAGGAATCTCCCTTGAGGAGGGGAGAACTCCCAAGCCCAAGGTCCTACATGTAGTTACTACTCACAGGCTCTGCCCAGGCCTGGCCCTTCAATGGGCCCCAGGTAGCTCAAACTGGAATTGTAGGTTGAGGGGTGGCCAAGGCTGTAACCCTCATCTGGTGGACTACGCAGGTGATCCTGGCACTGTCAAGCCACCTGGGGGCCGTGGAGTCAGAGAAGCAAAAGCTTCGGGCTCAGGTGCGACGCCTGGTTCAGGAGAATCAGTGGCTGCGCGAGGAGCTGGCAGGGACACAGCAGAAGCTGCAGCGCAGTGAGCAGGCAGTGGCCCAGCTGGAGGAAGAGAAGCAGCACCTGCTGTTCATGAGCCAGATCCGAAAGCTGGACGAGGATGCCTCCCCCAACGTGAGCCCCAGATGGCTGCCCCAGCTCCCATGTGGCCTACTAATACCTGTGCCACCATTCCTGACACTCATCCTGTCTTCCTTCCCAGGAGGAGAAGGGTGACGTCCCCAAAGATTCTTTAGATGACCTGTTCCCTAACGAGGATGAGCAAAGCCCGGGTGAGAATGAGCAGTTGGCTCTGGGTTGGGGGACGGAAAAGTGTGAAGTCCTTGTGCTTGGGACCCAGAGGTTACAGGAGGCAGGGACTTATCAGCAGACATGTTCTTTCTTCCCTCATTTCCATTCACAACATCCCAGCATGTTAGAGCTTAAAACATGGGTCTTCCCTTTGTTGTATCTTGTACCCTTGAGCTCTGCAAGGAACTGAAGGATCTGGGCCTGGCTCTGTTGCTTGCACCTTTTTGAGCCTGCTCAGAGGGTTAGGAGAGACTCGAACAGATCTTTGCTTATTTGTCTCAGTCATGATATTGAGCACATGAGAGCCCACAATGCAGATGCAGAAGCTGAGCTTCAAAGATGAGGGGCTGGGACTTATTTCTATGGTGTACATATAGAAACTGAGGCAGAATGGTTAGTGACTTGCCTTTGTGGGCAAAGGACAGAACTGGCATGTGCCACCTCAGCCCAGTGGACACATCTAACCTTTTGCCCTTGGCCCTGTAGCCCCCAGTCCTGGAGGAGGGGATGTGGCGGCCCAGCACGGGGGCTATGAAATCCCAGCACGGCTCCGTACCTTACACAATCTGGTGATCCAGTATGCATCTCAAGGTCGCTATGAGGTAGCTGTGCCCCTCTGCAAGCAGGCACTGGAGGACCTGGAGAAGACTTCGGGCCATGACCACCCTGATGTGGCCACCATGTTAAACATCCTGGCATTGGTCTATCGGTGAGGGCTCTCTGGCCATGTGGGCATGTCTGTATCCTTCCTGATGGGTGGCTCCAATTCATAAGGGCAGTTGGGAAGCACAGAGAGAAGGGCCTGTGTGGAGCTGGCCTCTTCCAGGTGGAAATAAACCTTAGTGTAGTGGAAGAAAAAGGCTTAGGTGTGAGCAGTGGGGATGGTACATTAAAATGCCAGGGCCCCTGGAAGTCTACATGGCTTCTCTAGGCACTCAAGCTTGAGTATGGACTTCAAAAAGCAAGTTGGAGCTGGGTGTGGTGGCACACGCCTTTAATCCCAGCACTCAGGAGGCAGAGGTAGGAAGATCGCCGTGAGTTCGAGGCCACCCTGAGACTCTATAGTGAATTCCAGGTCAGCCTGAGCTAGAGTGAGACCCTACCTTGGAAAAAAAAAAGCAAGTTGGAAAGCAGGGTGTGGTGATCCATTCCTTTTATCCTAACACTTAGAAGGTAGAGGCAGGACAATCAGAAATTCTAAGTCATCCTTAGCTATAGAGTTAGTTCCAGGCCAACCTGGGATACAGAGACCCTATTTCAAAAAAAAAAAAGAAAAGAAAAGAAAGAAAGAAAGCCAGGCATGGTGGTGTACACCTTTAATCCCAGCACTCAAGAGACGGAGGTAGGAGGATCACTGTGAGTTTGAGGCCACCCTGAGACGACATAGTGAATTCTAGGTCAGCCCAGACTAGAGCAAGACCCTTCCTCAAAAAAAAAAAGAAAGAAAGAAAGAAAGAAAGAAAGAAAGAAAGAAAGAAAGAAAAAATTGAATTGACCCACAATTCAAAAGGATTGGAAAAGGTTTCTGTGGCAGAAAATGACATGAGTCAAGGCATGGGGACCAGAGAACATAATTGACTCAGGGAGAACTGAGCAAGGGTGGGACCATGGTGGGGTGTGGCAAACTGCCTGACACCCTCAGAGCTCTTAAGGGTAGCGCTGCTCAGGCCTCCCATGCTCTGAGTTGCACTCCTGTCATGTCCACTCATCAGCAGCCTCAGGAGGAGTGACCACAGGGACTACGGGCCCCTGGGGGCAGGCCTCAGGCTGGAGGACATCCCTGAATGTCCTGCCTGCTCCCAGGGACCAGAACAAGTACAAGGAAGCTGCACACCTACTCAATGATGCTCTGGCCATCCGGGAGAAGACACTGGGCAAGGACCACCCAGCTGTGAGCAGGGGTCAGGTTGGGGGAGGACTGCCTTCCACTCATTGCAGGTCTCAGAGTTCCTGCCTATTGGGGCCCTGGGTGAGGGCATATCCACTCTATTCCAGGTGGCTGCAACACTGAACAACTTGGCAGTTCTATATGGCAAGCGGGGCAAGTACAAGGAGGCTGAACCACTGTGCAAGCGGGCACTGGAGATCCGGGAAAAGGTGGGAGCACACAGGGCTGGGGTACCAGGTATACAGTCCTAGGCAGCTCAGAGCCTAGCCACTGATTCCTTTCATCTCAGGTCCTGGGCAAATTTCACCCAGATGTGGCCAAGCAGCTCAGCAACTTAGCCTTGCTGTGCCAGAACCAGGGCAAAGCTGAAGAGGTGGAGTACTACTATCGGCGGGCACTGGAGATCTATGCCACACGCCTTGGGCCTGATGACCCCAATGTGGCCAAGACCAAGAACAACCTGGTACCCTGGGTCTGAGAAGGAGGGAGGGCTAATGTCCAAGAAGAGGAAGAAAGGGAAACAGCTCCCTGCATGCTACCCACCCTCTGTATCTTGCCTGTCCAGGCTTCTTGCTATCTGAAACAAGGAAAGTACCAGGATGCAGAGACACTATACAAGGAGATCCTTACTCGTGCTCATGAGAAGGAGTTTGGCTCTGTCAATGGTGAGTTTGTGGCTGCTACGTGCTTATCCTACACAGGCCCACTCAGCCATGAGTGCCCAGGACAGTACTTTAGCCAGACAGGCCTTCATGCTTGGGGTCTGGGTGCTGGCCCAGCCTCATTTCTAGATGGTGCCCACAGTAGCCCACACACCTAATTCATTGCCCTAGCCAAACATCTTGACAAACCCCATGCCCAGAGTCTTCTCCTTTCTCCACATGGCAACTCTGAGGGCAGGCCCAACCGTTTTTCCTTCTGGAAACAACTTTCTGGCACCCTGTGGCCAGCCATTTCCTGATCTCCAACCTTCAGCCTAGCCCATCATTCAAGTTTATCATGGATCTTGGGCCTGAGGTATATAAGTCAGCCCCCACTCCCAAGGCCACTCCATTTACAAGCTACTGGCACAAGCCTGTGTCCCTGTCCATCTGGGGAGGGCTGTGGGGACAGATTCCCAATCCTGGGGTAGTTTTTTCAGGATATGAGAGGAAGCTCAGTGATTTTTGGGTCTGTTTATTCATTCATCCAAGTCCAAACCTAATTTTTCTGTGTGCCCCTGCTCCCCTCCCCAGACCCCAGTCCTGTCTGTGTCTATCCCAATCAGAGAGGCCTATATGACAATCCCTATCTTCCCCCAGGAGACAACAAGCCCATCTGGATGCATGCAGAAGAACGAGAGGAAAGCAAGGTAGTGCTGTGGGCAGAGCTTATAGGTGTGTGGAGAGTATGAGGCTGGATGTGTGGAAGGAAGGACTTCTTCCCACTTACCCTGACCAGTCTTTCCTCTAGGACAAGCGCCGGGACAACGCTCCTTATGGGGAATATGGTAGCTGGTACAAGGCCTGTAAGGTTGACAGGTGAGAACAGCAGGGTCTGGGTTGGGGATAGAGTGGATAGCAGGGAGACAGCATCCTAGGTCAGTGAGACCCAAGCTCTGCGCTCCACCTTCTCACCCCTGGGACACCTCTTCCCTGCTAGCTCATCTCTCAAGACCCTATTCACAGGCCAGTTGTCCAAAGAATTTCTATGTAGAGACAGCCCAATTTCTTACTCCTGGGTGTTCCGGCTTCTGGTCCTGGTGGTGACATCCCAGAAGAGTTATGGGGACAGGTTCCCAGTCCTGGGGTAGTTTTCTGAGGACATGAGAGACCAGTAGGTCTAACACAGGGCCAGGGGGAAAAAATGTTCCCATTTGGCTAGATTCTGGTTGGCCTGTTGGTTCCACAGGGCCCAGTATAGGCAGAGTGCCAGATTGGTCTACAGATCATGGAATTTGAGATTGTCCTGCTAATCTGTCCACAGCCCCACAGTCAACACCACCCTGCGCAGCTTGGGAGCCCTTTACAGACGCCAGGGCAAGCTCGAAGCTGCACACACACTGGAAGACTGTGCTAGCCGCAGCCGCAAGCAGGTGGGGCTCTATGCAGAAGCGGGTGGGAGGGGACCTGTGAGGCTCCACGTATGATCCAGTTAGGCCTGATGCTCTCTGATACCTTTCAGGGACTGGACCCTGCCAGCCAGACCAAAGTGGTAGAACTGCTGAAAGATGGTAGTGGACGGGGAGACCGCCGTAGCAGCAGAGATGTGGCTGGGGGTACTGGGCTTCGACCCGAATCTGACCTCGAGGAGTCAGGGCCTGCGGCAGAGTGGAGTGGGGTGAGTGTGGGGGCTGGGAAGGGCTAGGAGACTACATAGTCAGTGGTTCCTAGAGACACCTCTTCTTCCACAGGATGGCAGTGGTTCCTTGCGGCGCAGTGGCTCCTTTGGGAAGCTCCGGGATGCCCTGAGACGAAGCAGTGAGATGCTGGTGAGGAAGCTGCAGGGGGGCGGCCCACAAGAGCCCCCTAACCCCAGGTGAGCTCCTGACCTCCCAACTGTGGCCAAGTGATTTCTCATTCCTCTCTGGCCATTACCACAAAGTCTGCAACCCCATCCTTCCTAGCCCCAACCCGATGCCCCTCCCCCTTTTCACCTTGGGCAAATCCCGGCCCTCCTTTTCCTTCAGGATGAAACGGGCCAGTTCTCTCAATTTCCTCAACAAGAGTGTGGAAGAGCCAGTCCAGGTAAGGGTGGCCATGTCTGGCACTAGGCAGCTAAGGTCCAAGCCTCTGCCCTGTAGCCCCTGGTATCTACACCTCACTTCTGGTGCATGTCTCCATCCCATAACAGCTCTGTCCCCATCCCAGGCCTGCTTTGGGCACGGAAATGGGTAGGACCAATGGGAGAGAGAAGGTAGATGGGGGGATCATGCCTCAGCCCTGGGTAGACATATATTCAGGCAG
The DNA here is from genome assembly GCA_036346955.1 of Dipus sagitta. Lineage (NCBI taxonomy): Eukaryota > Metazoa > Chordata > Mammalia > Rodentia > Dipodidae > Dipus > Dipus sagitta. The sequence continues at coordinate 161,678,397 of CM070770.1, read as the reverse complement.
AGACAATACAAGGCTTGAGGCACTGGATGAGGGCTAAACCTGCCTCTGGTCAGCCTGGACTCATACTATCTGCACTGAGGGTCTGACTGGGTTATACTCTTGGCCATAGTCCCCAAACAGCAGCAGACCGAGTGACATGTCCTTCTGTCCACAGCCTGGAGGCACAGGTCTCTCTGACAGCCGCACCCTGAGCTCCAGCTCCATGGACCTCTCTCGACGAAGCTCACTCGTGGGCTAATCCTGAAGGGGTAGCCAGTCTCCAGAGCCTCCACACGGCACAAACTCCCCCCACATCCCCAGCCCTGCGCATGGGCCTGCTGCTTGTACCGCCTGTCCCTCCCAAGGACCCCTGTCTTTTCTGTTCAATCTCAGGGTAACCACTTCCCTCTCCTTATCTCAGCCTGGGCCCTGGAGGCCAGGCCTGCCCGCTCCAGTTCTACCCCTTATTTATTCCTTCCAGCAGGGGGCCCCCTCTTCCCAGGTTCAGGGCCACCGGGAGGGGATGCCTGGAGTCCAAGGCGCACTCTACCCAGACTCCAAAGCCAAGAACACTAAGCACCTGCCATCCCTCAATACCCTCCTCGCGCCCCCCCCCCCCCCGGCCGTTGCTTCTGTATATAGAGAAATAAGTTATTGGCCGTGTCCCTCCCCTAGATCCACGGTACACCCAGCCTCCATCCTTCTCCAGTGGTACCGCCCAGGCCTTAATCACCCCCTTTCCGCGCGGTGGTATCTCTCAAGCTCCACGTTCTTGGAGCGGCGCCTCCCCAAAGGATTCCCTGGACCTCCTAGCCTCGAAGGGATGTTTCCCACCCTGCCTTGCCCATGCCCTGTCCGCATCCCTCTACACTACAGCGCCGGGCCCTGCGCAGCATCCCGGACTTATGCACTGCCCCTCCCTCCTGGCCCCGCCCAGGCAGTCCTGACTCCTCCTCGGGCACCGCCCTTTGAGCCATCCTGCCACGCCTCCCATGTCCGCAGCTTCTCGCGAGGGCTAGTGATGGTCCTTCCGCGGTAGGAGGGGCTACCCTCAGTTGTGGGGTGGGCGGTCGCTCTCTATTTTCAGATGTTGCTGTAGAAATAAAGTCGGTTTGAATCTGAGCCAGGCTTGTTTTGAAGCGGAGATCCAGGGTTCTCTAACATCTCCGGGGTAGGGTGGGGTATGTATGCGTCGCTTACATCTGGTGCCCGAGGCTGGAAACGATGTTGTCTCTACCATGCACCTTCTCATTTAATGTCTTCAACCTACGCCCTGAGAGGGTGAGGATGGCTGCTGCTTTCAGAAGTGATACATGCCAAGCCAAGCGCTAAATTGAGCTTGCACCCTCCGCGTCGCAGTTTGTCTTAAACATTGAAATGAAATTCTGCAGCTCATCACGCCAGGGAGGCCAGCGAACTACAAACCCCAGAAGGCAGAGCGCCAGAGGCGTCGGGAGGGCGCAGGCCACCGGTGTTGCGGGTTTGCGCCTGCGCAGAGAGGGCGAATCGGACACCCCAGAAACTACATATTCCGGGAAGCTGCTCGGCGCTACCAAAGTCAGAAATGTTTGCGCCTGCGCGGTACGGGCGGGGCCTCTAGGGCGGAGCAGCCACCATCTTGGAAGAGGAGGCGGAGCAGAGCCGACAGGGAGCGACCGAGCGGGCCGCCGCCGCCGCCATGAACCCCGAATAGTGAGTGAGCCCCGCCCGCGCCGTGTGGCGCAGCCTCGATCCCGAGTACGGGGCTATATACTTATCGGGGTTGTCTGGCCCGGGTCAGAACTGCGCGGCGCCCCCACATCCGGGTCTCTCTTCCGCTGACCCCCCCCCTCACATCCGGGTCCTGCCCCTCCTCCCGGGAACCCCAGGACCCCGGCTCGACACCCCGAGTTCTCTCAGTCGTAGGTCACAGGCAGTAACCCCGAAAGGCAGCACTTGGAACCCGAGGGCACTTGACTCTTATCAGGCTTTTTCGGTCAGGTGACCCCGCAGGTCCGGTCTTCCTGGGCCTCAGTTTCCCCACCTGCTGCTTGACAACGGACCGGCTGCTCGAAGCCCAGTATTCCAGTAGTTTCTGGCCTCGAGTTCACTCTTGTACACATTGGGTTGGGTTATGAACCTCTGCCCTTGCCTATCTCCTGGGGCACGGATGCGGGAGGACCTCCAGCTCCGCTTGATTCGCGTCCCCTGCAGGTCCTTACCCCCGGGGCTGCCTTTCCCGTGTGTGGGACGCGGTCCATCCTTTCCTGCCCTCTCACCTTTGCTCAGGCCTCCAGCGCCACCGTCACACCCTTTCCCTCTGCTGTTACACTGCTGCACAACTTTAGGTGAATATGGAATCAGCGTGTCCCCCTCCCCCGAGGAGTGGGATTCATTTGTCCTCAAGCTCTCCTCTTGGGTCACTCCCCTTGTGGGAGGGTAGATGGCCCACGTCTTGTGTCCTACACGTCTAGTTCTTCCTCGTCTTCCACTTCCTTTTTCTTCAGCTCCAAGCTTCAGATTTCCGTGGGGAAGGCTGGTCACGCTCAGCCAGGTTAGGTAGGCGAATAGAAGGGAACCTGCAGGCTCTTAAAGCCTGGAGTCTGACAGGCCTTGTTTCCAGTCTCGGAGTTAACAGCGCGCCGCAGGTCACTTCCCTTCTCTGGCCTCTGGTTTCCTCAATAGTTGGGAATAACAACTTACCCCATTGCACTGTTGTGAGAGTTTAATGAGAAGATGCGTTTAATGTTTAATGTACTTCATACAGGACCAGGACCAGTTACAACTCGATGTTAAGTGCTTTTATTGCCACTTGTTGATTACCTCTTGCTAGTGGCTCTATCCCGGGTTCTTCACATAGCTTTTTTTTTTTTTTTGCGGTAGGGTCTCACCGTAACCCAGGCTGACCTGGAATCATTATGTAGTCTCAGGGTGGCCTCGAACTCACAGCAATCCTCCTACCTCAACCTCCTGAGCGCTGGGATCAAAGGCATGCACTACCGTGCCCAGACACAGCATTACTAATAGGGTTGGGGCCCGGCCCTAGCTTTCACTTCTGGGTCCTCCAGTGCCTGGCAACACAAGACATAGTGTGGGTTTCCTAGATAGCGCCTACTGGACAGAAACATGACGTCTGTGAGGAATCCGGGTAGTATGCCCAGCTCTAGCATCTAACTTGTTACTCTTGGAGAGTCATGTCTTTCTCTGTGCCTCGGTTTCCTTTGCCACAAAGTGGGAATTCAGACGTGCCAAGCAGAGGGCCCTTAGGGGCTAGCTTACTGGGGATAGGGGCTAACCCTTTCAAAACAGTGGGATGAAAGGTGAACTGTGTTAGTATACCAAACCAAAGCATGCCTCACAGTAGGTTGTGGTCACTCCAGAATGGTGGCAGGTGGGCTCCCTGCCTTCCTTCATATTTTCCCATCCTTTCTCTCCAGTGACTACCTGTTTAAGCTGCTTTTGATTGGTGACTCGGGTGTGGGCAAGTCATGCCTGCTTCTACGGTTTGCTGTGAGTAAGAAGCATCCCCACACCATTTCTTTGTGGTTCTGGCTGACTGCTGGGAGGGAGAAGGGGCAATTTAGAACACAGTTGTAAGACTTGCCAGAATGTCACCAGCTGGCAGGTTGGGGTACTCAAAACTAGGGCTTGGCAATGAGGAGTCCAGACTTTGTAGGGGGCTGGAGGGAGGCTTCCAAATGGGCCTTGAGCCTGTTTACTTAGGCCATTTCACTGGCCCCAACCTTCCAGGATGATACATACACGGAGAGCTATATCAGCACCATTGGGGTGGACTTCAAGATCCGAACTATTGAGCTGGATGGCAAAACCATCAAACTTCAGATCGTGAGTGTGGCTCTTCTCCAGCCCCTGGGACAGAAGTATTTGCCGGGGAGGGGGGGTTGGGGAGGCTGACCTGCCCCTCTCCCTCCTGTCTTGTAGTGGGACACGGCTGGTCAGGAACGGTTCCGGACGATCACTTCCAGCTACTACCGGGGGGCTCATGGCATCATCGTGGTGTATGATGTCACCGACCAGGTACTCTTGGGTGTACCCTCCACAGCCTTGCATCATTGACCTTGGGTTTCGACTCTTGCTTTTCCCATCTTCATTTCCCTTTTGCTTCCTGGGAGACTGTACACTGACTCATAAGCAGAGGAACAGCCACAGAAATGAATCTACCAAAGTCCTATCATTGGGGTCTTGCTAGAACCAGGCCTCGTAGCTCTTTTCTTGCTAGCTTCTTCTAGACCTTCCAGATGCCAGTGTTTTGTGAGGACTCAGTCACCTGGTTGGCTACTGCTGGTTCCATGGCTTCTTAAGTGCAAACACTTGAGGGAGCAATTGGAAAGCTTAAAAATGTGAGGGAGAGGGCTGGAGATATGGCTTGGCAGTTAAGGTGCTTCCCTTCAAAGCCAAAGGACCCAGGTTCAATTCACCAGGACCCACGTAAGCCAAATGCACAAGATGGACATGTGTCTGGAGTTCGTTTGCAGTGGCTGGAGGCCCTGGGGCACTCATTCTCTATCTGCCATTCTCTGTCTGTCTGTTTATCTATCTCAAATAAATAAATATTTTTTTAAGAGAGAGCCCTGAGCCCAGCATGAGCAGAGGTCCTGAAGGCCTGTGTCTACTGTGGTGGCTTTAGTCAGCTGTCATTAGCAGCAGCTAGAAACTGTCCTAACAATATCTTGTAGCTTATACAACCTTTCAGTCTTTAACTTTTTTTCGTCCCCCCCCCCCACACACACACACTGCTCCACAATGAGTGAGAAGCCTTGCTATGTTGACCAGGGTAGCCCCAAACTCCTGGGTTTAAGTGATCTCCCTGCCTCAGCCTCCCTAGTGACTAGAACTACAGATACCCACCTCCATGCCTGGTCTCCGATTTTTTTTGTTGTTGTTATTGTTTTGAGGTAGGGTCTCACTCTAGCCTAGGCTGACCTGTAGTTCACTGTGTAGTCTCAGGCTGACTTTGAGCCCAAGTCAATCCTGCTACCTTGGCCTCCCATGTTCTGGGATTAAAGATATGTGCCACCACGCCCGGTCAGATTAGTTTTTGATACGCATGAGAAATCTGTGTTATGCTCCCATCATAAAGATGAAGACTTGGTTCAAGCTGGTGAAGTGATTTGCTGAGGGCCCTCCAGCTAGTTCAGTGGCAAAACCTAGGAGGTCTTCTCTCCAGATTCCATCTGCTTTGCCTTTTTTTTTTTTTTTTTTTTCTGTTAAACCTTGTGCTTAACAAGGGTCAGGCCCTGGGCATGTAGAAGCTTCCATCAGCTGGGGCTGGGAGAAGTCCCTGCTTCCCAGGGCAAGTGTGGCTCTTCAGCTCACCAGACTCATGATTCCCCTGCCTCCCCAGGTCTTGCAGCAACCTGGTGTGAGCTGTATGCCACTTAGAGGTCACCAAGGCCCTCCTGACTGCCAGAACCAGTGACTCTGTTTCTGTTCTTGCTCTTGTTGACCTCCTGTGACTTTTAATTCCATTTTCTTGAAAAGTTTTCATTTGCAACTCCCTGTCCTCTGCCACACACGCACCTCTGCCTCTGAACCACATCCCAGACCCTTCTGTGTCTTTTACCCAGACCCCCTAGGGCCCCTATTTTCTGCTCTCCAAGTCTGACACTAGCCACTTCTTACTCTCCCTGCACACTTCTGGCCACTTCTGTGGTTTGGCTTTGCCTTGTGTTCTGTGATCCTTAGGTCTAGACAGCTGTCACCATGGGTTCCCTCCTGTTTGTTCCTGTCCTGGCCCTTTGCTGTCTGTAATGGGAATCTTCATGGTCTAACCCAGTGAACCACATCATGGGAGCCCATGTTCCCCAGATAAGGAAACTAGCCGCTAGGTTACTTGTCCCTGGTCTCCCATTCAGGAAAGGCAAAGTCCCCGTCCCTGCCCCCAGCTGCCTGTCCTGGGCTCAAGACCATCTGCAGACTTAGATTCCAGCACTAGCCTCACCATCTCTCCTTCAGCTGCCTCCTGCATCCTCATTGTTGTAACAGAATTCCTGTCAGCTTGTCCAGAAAACTTCCCTCCCCCATCCAGTTAGTCTCAAGGCCCCTCTATTCTCTCCCTATCCTCTCCAGTCTGTCCCCTATAATAATAGCAGTGATGAGGATAATAGCAGCTCTTGCTAATTAAGCACTTGTTATGAGACAGGCTTGTATTCATTCTGTCCTGCAAACAACAGCCCTGCTGGGAGGTATTTTATACAAAAGAGGAAACAGATTCACAGAAGTCAGGTGACATACCTAAGATCACACAGCAAATAGCTGAGCTTAGCCAGCAGCCAGTATAGTCAGACTCTGAGCCTGTGTCCTTCCCTGTCACGTTTCCTAGCTCAAAGTACATCTCTGGTACTTCTGGTACATCTAGCCACTTCCCATTTGGTCTCCATCTTCCTCTGTTTTTTTTTAAATATTTTCATTTATTTATTTGAGAGAGGGAAAGAGGGAGAGGGAGAGAGAGAAAGAGAATGCCTCCAGCCATTGCAAACAAACTCCAGATGCATGTGCCACCTTGTGCATCTGGCTTACATGGGTCCTGGGGAATCGAACCTAGGTCCTTTGGCTTTGCAGGCAAGTGCCGTAATCACTAAGCCATCTGTCCAGCCCATCTTCCTCTTTTTTAAAAAAATATTTTTATTTGGGCTGGAGAGATAGCTTAGTGGTTAAGCTCTTGCCTGTGAAGCCTAAGGACTATGGTTCGTGGCTCAATTCCCCAGGACCCACGTTAGCCAGATGCTCTAGGGGGCGCATGTATCTGGAGTTCGTTTGCAGTGGCTGGAGGCCCTGGCACGCCCATTCTCTCTCTCTCTCTCTCTCTCTCTCTCTCCCTCCCCCTCTCTCTCTCTGCCTCTTTCTCTCTCTGTCACTCTCAAATAAATAAAAATAAAACAACAAAAAAAATATTTTTATTTATTTATTGGGGGGGGGGGAGAGGAAGAGTGAGTATGGGCGTTCCAGGGCCTCTTCCCACTATAAATGAACTCCAGATGCATGTGCCATTTTGTGCATCTGGCTTTGTGTGAGTACTGGGGAGTTTAGCCCAGGCCATCAGAATTTGCAAGCAATTACTTTTTTTAAAAAATCCATTATTTTATTTATTTATTTTTGTTTTTATTTACTTATTTATTTGAGAGCGACAGACAGAGAGAAAGAAGCAGATAGAGAGAGAATTGGTGCGCCAGGGCCTCCAGCCACTGCACATGAATTCCAGACGCCAGCGCCCCCTTGTGCATCTGGCTAATGTGAGTCCTGGGAATTGAGCCTCAAACCGGGGTCCTTAGGCTTCACAGGCAAGCGCCTAACCATTAAGCCATCTCTCCAGCCCCAGGCAATTACTTTTAACCACTAAGCCATCTCTCCAGCCCAATCTCCATCTTATTGGTCTGCTCTAATGCTGGCCAAACCATCTTTCTAGAACACAGGTGTGATCATGTGCTCTCCATCTGAGAAAATGCCCAGTTGTCCTGGCTGAAAGCCTTTGAGCTCTGGCCTTTGCACACCTCTGCTCCCTTAGCTAGTACCTCCTGCCTGAGTTTCAGTCCATACCTGCAGGCTTAGGTCGGCAGTAGTTTCCTAGGCTGCCCAGCTCCTACCTTTGATCCTATCTTGCCATTATATGTGTCCTGGTCTGTTCCTCCACTGTGCCCGGATGCCTTAGTTCCCTTGCCATTCCCAGCATTAGCATAAGGCCCAGCTTGGTTCATGGTAGGACATGTACATTGGAGTCCGTGTGCCCCAAAGGAGGAAAGCTTGAGCACTGTCCTAGAAGTTCCATCCTGTGTTTGCATGAGTTTGTTGTCAAGCTGCTGAGAGTGTCAGCAGTGATGAAACTGCTGATGCCAGGAAGAGGGTGAACATTGAGCTCTGTAGCAGGATACCTGTCTCCCTTGCGGGCCAGGGCCTTCCTGGTGAAGAACCTCCACTGGGGTCTAAGGCTCCAGACCTTATTATTATATTATTATTACTTATTTTTATTAGGGTCTCACTCTAGCCCAGCCTGACCTGGAATTCACTATGTTGTCTCAGGGTGGCTTCGAACTCACAGCGATCCTCCTACCGCTTGTCTCCCGGTACTGGGAGTAAAGGTGTGTGCCACCACACCTGGCTCTTTATTGTTGTTATTGTTTTGGTTTTTCGAGGTAGGGTCTTGCTCTCAAGCCAGGCTGACCTAGAATTCACTTTGTAGTCTCAGGGTGGCCTTGAAATCACAGTGATCCACCTACCTCTGCCTCCCAAGTGCTGAAATTAAAGATGTGCGCCACCATACCTGGCTCAGACTTATTATTTTTTTAATATTTTATTTTTATTTATTTATTTATTTGACAGAGAGAGAGACAGAATGGGCACGCCAGGGTCTCCAGCCACTGAAAATGAACTACAGATGTGTGCGCCCCTTGTGCATCTGGCTAACGTGGATCCTGGGGAATGGAACCTGGGTCCTTTGGCTTTGCAGGCAAACACCTTAACCACTAGGCCATCCCTCTAGCCCCCTTATTATTGAGAAAGGGTTTCACTAAATTTCCTAGGCTCGCTGTGATTTTTTTTGTTTGTTTGTTTTTGGTTTTTCAAGGTAGGGTTTCACTCTAGCCCAGGCTGACCTGGAATTCACTATGTAGTCTCAGGGTGGCCTCGAACTCATGGTGATCCTCCTACCTCTGCCTCCAAGTGCTGGGATTAAAGGCATGCGCCACCTGACTCTAATCTTTTGATTCTGCTCCTTCAGCTTCCCTCATAGCAGCAATCATAGACCTGTTCCAACCATGCCTAATGTGGCCTGCCCCATCTGTTGCCCTTGGCTTCCACTTGTGGTTAGAGCTGGGAGTGGCTGAGAGAAAAACAGCTGCAGAAATGGATGGCCTGCAGGCCCAGACAGCTATTAAGGTGTTGGGTTGTTGGCTGCCAGCTACTTACTGTACTGGGCCTAACTTTGGTGTCCCACATGAAGGACAGCAAGCTGGAAAGTTAAGCCTGGAATGGAGGGCTTCCTCACAGATCTAATGCACAGGGCTCCTGCATTTCCTTCGAAGGATCCCTGTTCTCCAGGCCTGGGAGGGACTGGAGTTGGGAGCTCAATAACTTTGGACCTTGTACCCAGGAATCCTATGCCAATGTGAAGCAATGGCTGCAGGAGATAGACCGCTATGCCAGTGAGAATGTCAATAAGCTCCTGGTGGGCAACAAGAGTGACCTCACCACCAAGAAGGTTGTGGACAACACCACGGCCAAGGTGAGCAGGGCCATCCCTGGCTGCAGGGGGACTGGGTGCCTGCTACCCCTCACCCTTCTCTCCTCTCCTTTCCCTTTGTCAGGAATTTGCAGATTCTCTGGGTATCCCCTTCCTGGAAACCAGTGCCAAGAATGCCACCAACGTCGAGCAGGCTTTCATGACGATGGCTGCGGAGATCAAAAAGCGGATGGGGCCAGGGGCAGCTTCAGGAGGCGAAAGGCCCAACCTGAAGATAGACAGTACCCCTGTGAAGCCAGCTAGTGGTGGCTGTTGCTAGGATGGGCACTTGGGGTGGGACAGGAAGGGACACCTTCTCCAGATGATGCCCCTGGAGGAGGCAGGAGGTGTCTCCCTCTCCCTCTCCTAGGGCATTTGAGTCTGGCTTTGGGGTGTCCTGGGCTCCCCATCTCCCTCTGGCCCATCTGTCTTCTGCCCTAAGCCTCGGTCTTGTCAGGACCCCCAAGGGAGGACATGTAGGACCTGAGGCTAGGGTGGTTGCAGGGGCTGCTCTCTGCTGCTGCCTCTAGGTACCTTGAAAAGATGCCCACCATGCACCTTTCTTTGGAACGAGGGCTCCACTGTCTGTCACTCACTTCATGTATGCTGCACTGGGTTTCTCTCCCCTCTTCCAAACGCTAAGCGCCTCCCTGGCCTTTCTGTCCCCAGCTGCAGTCACTGACCAAGGGGATCCAGGACCTGGGATCTGGGGTCCAGGCCCAGACTTCAGGACAGGCATGGAGGCTACAGGAACTTAGCAGCCCACCTTTTCCTCTCCTCTTCCTCCCTCCACCGCTCCCACACTAACAGCTTGAACCGTCCAGCTGCGGTGGGGTCTGAGCGCAGCTAGTGTAGGTAGGCGGGAGGCTCTGCTGGGCCTGTGTCTCAAGCCCAAAGGGAGCCTGCTCCTGCCTCCCCCTGACCTGCCAGAGCCAGGCCCGTGTGCTTCCTGCCCACCGCGCCCCTTTGTCCCTGCAGCAGGCGGAGGCGGAAGGCCCACCGAGACAGAGGCCAGGCACAAGCCTTAACCCTCATTCTGCCAGCACCATCTCCCTTTGCCTGGGGCAGTACATTTGGCTTGTTCCCCTTCACCCTTTGGAGCCTGAGGGGCTATAGTCTCATCCCTTTTGCTACTTCTCCAGGGAATGTGGGTGTAGGCCAGGATTGGGAGACTGTTTTCCCCCTACCCACCCAGGATATCAGCCCCACCTTCTGGCACAGCTCCCTTCCGAAAACCTTTGGTCTTTACCTAAGAAGCCATGTCCCTTGTGCTGTCTCTAGCCTGTCCCATGCCCTGCCCACTTCTCCAGCTTGTGTATTTAAATCCTTGGGCTGCCCCTCAGGGAGGGGTCCCCCCTCTCCCAGGTTCCCCTCTGGTGTCATGTCAGGCATTTTGCAAGGAAAAGCCACTTGGGGAAAGATGGAAAAGGACAAAGAAATTAAAAATAAATTTCCACTGGCCCTTGGATGAACCGAGGGTTTTTGCAAGGAAGTTGTGGTGGTTGAGTGTGGTCTGTGGTCTGAACCTTCCTGGGGGTGGTGGGTGGAACCAGAGCCCTGGGTCTGGTGTAATGCAAGGGGGTCCTGGTTTGGGATCTACCCTGAGAGTGCTGACAAAAGCCCTTGACCCACATACTGGGGCCAGGAGAGCCTGCTGTCTGCTGTGGGTTGTCCCTAAGGGCCCAGCACGAATCTGTCAGGGAGGCAAGCAGGTTATCAGCAAATAAACTAGTGAACCACCACCAGCACCCAAACAGGCATCCCAGACGTGCAGATGGGCAACAGCTGGTGCTAGGGGCTCACAGTGTACCCCGTACCACTTGGCCCTCACCCCTTCAGTTCCAGTCTAATGTCCCCCTTCCGTGCTTCTCTGGCATCAAGGCTGGCGTTGTTGCCCCTTCCAACAAGGACAGGTGCTTCTCATTCGGGGGCTTTGATCAGTCGTCTTCCATACGTGGTATGTGAAGGTTGGAAGGAACAGGTCGAAATGGACCGAATGTGGCTGAGGTGGGCTGCTTGTATGACAGAGGTGCCGGTCCAGATCTACGTTTCCTGAGGATGCGTGGCCCTGGACAGGAGGGGCGCGTGGGGACCAGCCCCTCCCGAAGCCGCTGCACAGCGGCCCCGCCCCCGGCTCCGCCCCGCCGGCTTCGCGGGCTGGAGAGCGAGGGAGCCGCGGGCGAGGGATCGCAGGATGAGCGATCGGGGCCCGGGCAGCCGGCAGCGGACGCGCCCCTCGAGCCCACCGGCCCGCGCCCCGCATCCCCCACTGCCCCGCGGTCCCGGTCCCGGCCGCGCCGCCCGTGTTCCTCGAGTCTCGCGGGCCATGCCCAGCTGGCCCTAAGCGCGGGCCGGGGGGGCGTCCCCTTGCGCCCGGACCCCGCGCTGGCGCCCCCCGGGCCGCCGCCCGGCGCGGGGGCCATGGCGTTCACCTTCGCCGCGTTCTGCTACATGCTCACCCTGGTGCTGTGCGCCTCCCTCATCTTCTTTGTCATCTGGCACGTAAGGCTGGGCTCGGGCTGAAGGGGGGGGGGCCCTGGGGGCTCACCGAGCTGGAGGGGTCTGGGGCGCAAGGTCTCAAAACCGGGGAAACTTGGAAGCTCCTTTCCACTATCCCCCACCCACTGGTTTCTATTCGCCCCCATTAACACCCTCCGGTTGTTGGCATCCTTCCCATGGGGGGGGGGGCCTTCATCGGCCGCCCCCGCCTGTCTGTGGGCATGTCAGTAGGTCCCAGGCCCTCCTCTGCCCCATTCAGTCGTGGGGTAGGAGGTGGAATTCTTGCTCCTGCCCTCCCCCTTCCAGTCCAACCGCCCCCGTTTGTCCATCTAGCAGTTTGTCTGTCTGCTGTCTCCCCCCACCCTTCTGTGGGTTTTTCCAGCCTGAGTGATGGAGCTGGTTGCTATGGCAACTGCATCTGTTTACAGGACCCGCATATCTTGGAGGAACCCATTAACCCTTTCCCTTCCCAGCCCCCCCATCATCAAGCAGGTGTGGGTTCTAGGCAGCTCCAGGAACCTAGCCCCCAGTGAATCTCGCTTTGGGTATCCTCCCCCCAGCTTCCCTCTTATTCCTTCCCCCACATCCTGTGGTTCATGTCACCCCTTGGTCTGCCCTCACCCGGGCCTAGCCTCACACCTGGTTCTTCAGAATGTCCCTTTCCCATCCCTCATCTTGATGGCTTCTCCCTAGAGAGAGTTCCTTTCCCTCGTTCTCTGAAAGCCCTCCTGGACCTAACCACTTTTCCCCTCACTACAGAACTATAAGCCTCTGTTGGGGGTCCTAACCCCACTTTACAGCCTGTCTTCCACCTCTATCTGAGATTTCTGCCCCACTCATGTCCCCCTCCCCCAGGCTTCCGTTGCACCCTCTAGCACCCTCGGCTCACACCTTCTGCACACACCTCCCTGGTCTGCATCGAACTCTTTGGAGGTCCTCATATATGGCTCTAGGCTCTCTTCCATCTCCCTTTTTCCCTCTCTCTTTCCCTCCCTTTAAACTTACCTTCCTTCCTTCCTTCCCTCCCATTGCCTTACCTACCTCTTCCCTGCTCTCCCTGCTTCCTTTTCTTTTCCTTCTCCATGGTTCTCCCTGAACTCCACTCATCTCTCTGTCCCCCTCCTCTTTCACACCTGCTGTTCCTCAGTCCTCACAGGTATCTCTATAAACACGCACTTTATCTTTAGTCCTGCTTTTGCTCTTTGGCTGTCAGTTGGTTTTTCCTTTTTTCTCCCCCTTGCTCTATTTCACTTCCCTTCTTCCATTCCACATCCATTGTGATTTGGGCTTCCAAATCACACTATGCCTAGAGACTTGGAACAGTCCTGTGGAATGGGACAGGGCATCATGGGTGCTAAGGACTGGAAGGAGTAGGGGTTGGCATACAGACGGGAATAAAGGGCTCACCAGCTCCTGGAATTCAAAAAGCCCCCTTTCAGACCTCTCCCTCTTCAAGAGTACCTACTGTCCCTGACAGGGTCCTTGACTTTAAGTAATTTTCAGAGAAGCCCTCTAACACAGCTGTAATGTATACAGGCTGGGCGGTTAGGAGGGAGTCAGGCTGCATAAAACCCAGATTTTGCCCCTGTGGAGTGCCAAGGCTGGGACTAAGCTTTAGAGGGAAACCTTTGGTCACTAAACCAATCTTTACAGAGCCCCTACTACATGTACTGCACTGTGTTTGCTCAGCCTTTTAGCTGAGTGCTCTTAGCAAGTCATTTGCCCTGGGCCTGTTTCCTCATCTGTAACTAGGATTGACATCAGTACCCAGAGGGAGGTCTGTGAAGGGAGTGGGGGAGGGGTAAGGAGGAGATCCAGTCCTGAATTCAAAGCAGGTAAGAAGTAGAACCTTCTGGGACAGGACCTTAGATCCCACCCCAATGCTGAGCCCATGCCTTACTGGTTGCTAGGTAACCCTGGGGGTGAGTGACGTGTGTCAGCTGTCACAGTAGGGGAATGTTTGTTCCAGGAGGGGAGTAGTTGGGGGGGGGGAGCTGAGTCAGCACCAGGCTGTCTGGGGGGTGGGAGGTGCGACACCCGCTGCCTGCTGGTGGTGCCAGCTCAGGGGCAGACAGAAGGCACCCTTCCGCCCCTGCTGGACCCTTTTGCTATGCCTATCCAGCGGGTGGCTGCTCAGAGTCAATGAAGAGTTGGGGGAGAGGCTCCAGATGGCCCCAGCTCCCTCCAGGAAGCCCATGTTCTTTCCCTCTGCACCGTCTGGGGTCTGGGATGCTTGGGGGTGGTGGGCCTGCTGCCTCATCCTAGGGCTAGAAGGGAAGGGAGGAGATCCCTCCTCCAGCAGGCTCCTCTGCATGCCTGCCTCCCCCTCCCCCCCCCAGCCAGTTCACCTGTCAGGTGCTTCCAGTTCCATGCCATCATCCTAACAGTTGTTCCCTCAGGAGTTTCCCTACTTGTGGACAGTGTCACCCTTCCCCCCAAAACCATGCTGCAACAGAATGCACCTTGGGCCCCTCTACCTTCACTCCTGCACCATGCAACAAGCCTTTTGGAGCTTAGCTCCTAAGAGCTCTGGAATTCACCCACACCTCCATTTCTATGGCCACCCTCCTCACTTAAGACTACCATGAGCTTATCCCTGGTCACTCCAACAGTCTCATTGATCAGACCTGAATAAGACAAAGTGGTTAGTACTTTTAACTGTGTTAGAAACCCCATTTATTACTAACTAGTTGTGTGGCCTTGGACAAGACACTTCTCAGCTTTCTCATTTTCAAATCAGAAGTGAAAATACTAGCACTTAAGTCATTAGAGTATTACAAGCACTCAATGCCTGTTTGTGGATGTCTTGGCTGTGATTATTAGTTTGTATCCCCACCAATCCTAAGCCATCAGGTTGACTGCCCCACTTTGCTGTTCTATAGCCCTCCATGGCTCTCCTATTACTCTTATAAAGTTAAAGCCAAAAGTGGTTGGCTTCACAGAACACCCATGTTTGGCCTTGCAGGATGCCCATGTTTGACTCTGCTGACCTCCACCCATCATTCACTATTCCCTCCTTTCTCCCCACTCTCCTCTCACTCAAAGGAACCTGCAGCTTCCTGAATATTCTTTCTACACTTTGTGCCTTTCTACCTGCTATTCCTGCCTAAACTATATTTCTCCCACTTGCTCAACAAAGTTATCCTGAACCCCACTAGCCCCAAATGGGCTCCTGTCTTTATCCTTCAGCCCTAATTGCCTGGAAATTAGTTCAGAGCTCTCCCCCGCATCCCCAGTCTAGACTTCTCGTGGAGACACTGAAATCCAAGCCTCCAAGGTGCCTATGCTCAACAGGGCCTGGCAGAGGCAGGCCATGCCTTGAAATGTATGAGACTGGAGCGTAGTGACCATGAGCCCAAACTGGGCATCAAAACATTAGGATTCCATTTTAGACTGCTGTGTGACCTTGGGACTCAGTTTCTCCACTTTGCAGTGAGCTCTATCTGATCAGGTCCCCATGTATAAAAGCCCTATCTCACGGAAGGAAGGGTGCGGGTATCTACAGCTGCTGTCCCAACCCTGACGGGCACATGCCCCTCCTTCAGATCATAGCCTTTGACGAGCTGCGGACTGACTTCAAGAACCCCATCGACCAGGGGAACCCAGCGCGGGCAGTAAGTGATACATGTGCTGTGCCGAGGTGTGTCCGTCCGTCTGTCTTTCCATCTGTCATGGGCAAAGGGTGGGGGGGGATCGGGAAGACCAGAGTGCGGTGGGGGGGGTGGTTCTACCCTTTCCTCTGTCCCCGCCCCCAGCTAACACCTGGCGCGGGGCTCTGGGCTCGGGTTCCTCCTGGCAGGGCGACCGTTGCCAGGCTCTGGGCCGTTGCCGTGGAGACGCGGGTGAAGGCCCCCTCCATGGCGACAGTCGCCATGGGGACGGCGCGGCTTCTTTCCTGCCGCTCATTAGACACCGCAGAGTGATCTGGCGCCCCCAGGTGGCCTGCATGGGGCGGTGCGGGCAGCCCCAGTGGCTGCTCCTCGGCCTCCCGCATCTCGGCCCTTTATTTCCCCCACAGCGCGAGCGGTTAAAAAACATCGAGCGCATCTGCTGTCTCCTGAGGAAGGTCAGTGTCAGGGTAGAGATGCAGGGGGCTCATAGGTAGCCGTGCCCCCACTCTCTCTATGCTCCACCGCCGAGCCTTCCTCTTCTTTGGGTGTTTGGCCCACTTCGCTACCCAGAAGGATGTGGGATGCCTAGAAGCCTTTTCACTCTGTCTACAGTGGGTTGGCACCTCCCAAACCCCAGCTCCCCTATGTGCCATTGAAGCTTAGGTCTGCCCTGGCACCAGGCCACTGACTTCCTACCCTCACTCCTTCAGCTGGTGGTTCCGGAATACTCCATCCACGGCCTCTTCTGTCTGATGTTTCTGTGTGCAGCAGAGTGGGTGACCCTAGGCCTCAACATCCCCCTCCTCTTCTATCACCTCTGGAGGTGAGGGCAGCAGCTGCCTGGGGGAGGCTGACATGAGGGTGGGGCAGGATGGAGTGGGACCTTGGCTGGGGCACTCAAGCCTTCCTCACCCCAGGTACTTCCACCGTCCTGCGGATGGCTCTGAGGTCATGTATGATGCGGTCTCCATCATGAATGCTGACATCCTCAACTACTGCCAGAAGGAGTCCTGGTGCAAACTCGCCTTCTACCTGCTCTCCTTCTTCTATTACTTATACAGGTGAGGTCCTGGCCACAGCAGTGGGAACGCAGACAAAGGGGTATTGCCAGACATCATGCTCCCAATCTCAAGTCCCTGCCTTTGCCCTTGAGGACTGAGCTACACAGGGTGTGATGGGAGGGTGGCAGACTTGTTCAAAACTCAAGGTTCACAGCCTCATCTTTCCACAGTATGGTTTATACGTTGGTGAGTTTCTAAGGGGGAAGCCGGCCAGGGAGCAAGCCCAGAACGGACCGGACGCCTGTGCACCCCCAGCCCTGCCCCTCTGGCCACAGAGGCCTCAGTCCTGAGGGAGGGGGCACTGGTGCCCCCCCAACTCTTCACCCCCCAAACTGCTGCTGCGGGGACCCTCCCGCCTTCAGAGCCCCTTCCCTTCAGACTAGGGCCAGGCAGAGCTCTAAACCCAGGCAGGGACTCTTCTGCCAGCCTGTAGCTAGGCATGGCACTGGGTCCAGGAAGGGATAGGACTTCTGGTCATGTCCATTTCAGGGGAAACTCGGGCCCTGCCACCAAGCAAAGCCTGACCCTGGAAATTCTGGGTTGCCCCCCTTAATCCCTAACCTGAGGCTCCCCCTGCAGGTGAGGGGGCACCCATGCCAGGAATGAGCAGGCTCAACAAGGGGGCAGCCCCACCCCTAGTCTGCCCTCCTCCTCTCCCCAGGCTCTCTCCAGCCCTGTCTATTTGTCCCAACCCCAGCCACCCTGTCTCTTGGACCTATTTTCTATGTCGCCTGGAGGAGTCCGGCACCCCCTCCCCGGCCATTTGTGACAAAAGATGAATAAACTACTGCAAACATATGGTCCCCAGTTCTGCTCCTGAAAGGCTCAAAGAGATGAGGGTGAGGTGTAATACTGTGAAGAAGACAGTCTGGAGCTAAATCCCCAGCACAGCTAGTCTCGTCCCTGGGACCCCTTTATGGATCTGAGACCTTCGAGTCTCCTTGGGAGCCTGCCCTTCTAGTCTCCCTTTGCAGCGGGTCTGCAGCAATCTTAGCTGCCTTTCAAGTCAGTATCAAGGTCACTACTTCCAGGAAGCCTTCTCTAGACAGCTCCAAGGCAGGTCTATCAAGCAAAGCAGAGGCCCAAAGATATTTATAGCTTCCCCTTGGGCTCCAAGAATGAGGATCAAGTCAAGTCAAAGAAACCAAATATTCAATGTATCGAAAAGCCAGGGGCAGAGGTTACCGGACCAGGTGGAAGGTCAGCCAGTATATGATAAGGGGCTGGAAGGCCGCAGCTCCCACAGTCAGGTAAAGCTGGACACGCTGCCGAGGGGCTGGTCCCCCCATGGTCTCAGGGCCCAGGGCTGCTGTCCGCAGAGAGCGCACCTGGAAGAAAGAAGTGCTGAGGCTGGGCCAGAAAGGAAGGTTTGTCCTTAGCTTGGACCCAAGGGTGGAGACAGAAGAGAGAGTCCCAGACTCACAATGAAGTACATGAGCGCAGATGAGGTCCAGGCCAGGGCCACGTAGTAGCCATCACTGCCAAACAGCAGCCCTGTGAGCACACTGAGGATCATTCTGTAGGGGAGGGCAGGCTGGTGATTCCAAGGTTCAAACCTGAGACTGGCCCTACCACCAGGGTGCAGAGTCACCCATCCCCATGACTCTCAAGCTGTCAGGACCCAAAAGACCCAGACTCAGAATCTAGAAGGCCCAGAAATCAGGCCCATTCCTCCCCTGGGCTCCCAGGATGAATGTCATAATCCCCAACCTCCTTAAAGTCATTCAGGCTTAGGGGGGCACTGCTGAAAACAGCCATGCCTCCTAGAGTAGAACTGGAAGCCGAGAGGGAGGGGACAGAGATGACCAGGGTCATACCAGAAGGCTACAAGCATGCAGGCTCCAAAGCCAGGGCCATAGGACCCTTCTCCAAGCCCCTCCCCTCAGCCCATCAGCACTCACCCCACATATTTGTAGCCGCTGTAGGCCAGCAGGTGAAAGGTACTCAAGTCACTGCGCACAGTGGCCAGGTAGAGGCCCAGGAGCAGGGCAAGGACCTCCATCACCATCCACACCAGTGCTGTACTCGCACACAGGCCCAGCACCTCTGGGGAGAACCTGCAGCCATGAGGAGGACAGGTCAGAACATGCCATCCTATGGCAGAGGTGGGGTGAGAGGCAGCAGGGGGTGGGCTGGGATCTGGCACAGATCCCCTGTGGAGGCAAGGGGCGGGGGAAAGCCAGGACAGAGGGCAAGGGAGTTTGACACCAACCTTTGCTGAAGGCCAAGTGCCATTCCAGCCAGCAGCACATAGGTGATGAAGGCCATGGCTGCCAAGAGTGAAAAGAAAGCAGGTCACCCTGACTTCCTCACCCAGAGCCTATTACATCCCAGCTTCCCCCACTCTTCCCTTGCTGCATATCTCAAATGGTCCAATCTTCATATATGGCTTCCTAACACCCTGTCCAGATGCATTTCCCAGACCACCTCTCCTTGACTGAACATCATCCCTAGTGTCTCAGAAATTGCACCATGGGCAAAGGCCACTGCTCATCCTGGGCAGGGACCAGTCTGATTTCTGGCAAGACTGTGGGACCAAACAAGCAGAATCAGTGGATAATACAGGTTGTCCCTAGAGTCCAGGGCCATAGGGGGAATAGCTGCCCCTCATCTAGCAATTTGAAGTCTGGCCACTGGCACTGGCTACAGGCCCCTGACCAACTCAGCAGTTTTACTGGAGCTCAGAGCCATGGGGAGCCCAGGCTTCAAGCAGCAATTTCAACTCAGCTTCATTTTCTGCCCACATTGAGGCACCAGATTGATGTGCCCACCAGAGGGCACAATGTCTAAAATCAGGAAATCAACTGTCAATCTGCAGGCTGTGTGACCCTGAAGTCCTTATGAGCCCTGCCTGGCACATCTGCCCTCCCTCCATGTGTCTACTCGGAGCCTTGCTCTGTACAGCCAACAAGTCAGAGAAGAAGCAGCTGCAGAGGCCATGGAGTCAGATAGCTGTGGGGACCCAGAAGAGAATGCACACTTGCTCCAGGGGTCAGGCTTCCGGGAGGAGGGGATGCTAGAGCAGGCCTCAGAGGACAGGCAATATTGAGAGCAGCAGTTCGTATTTTCTGTGTGGTGTGCTTCTTACATGCCAGGGGCGATGCACATGATCACCTCTGGACTCTCCACAGCAGTCCTTTGAGGTAGAGGCTGTTATTATTCCTGCTTTACTAGAGGCTGAAAGAATGAGCCTAAAGTCTCATGGCTACAAGTGGCTAGACAGAGTATAAACCCAGAGCTCCAGGCCAGGGAGACAGAGACCAAATGAAGAGGTAAGAAGGTCACAAAAGGTGTTGTGAGGACACTGAAGGCACATTCAGAAAGCTCCCCATTAATCGCCCTGTGTGTCTGGTAGACACAGGAAGAAGTACCAGGGACAGATTGCTGGATCAACAGTTGAGGCTCTCTTCCCAATCATGCCTCAAGGCACAAGTCCTTTGTATCCCCAAGCAGAGAGGTAAAGACACTCACTGGGGATATAGAGGTCAGGGGCGTTGAGGTCTTGCCGTGGGGGCAGAGGCACATCACGACTGTACTGCACTTCCCAGTTCTGGCAATGGCAGAGTGCCCGGGTCAGCAGGAGCATAGGAGAGAAGAGAGAAGGGGGTTGAAGTCTTCAGGGCCAGGCTATGGGAGAAGGGTATGAGGAAAGCCTGCCAGCTCACCTGGTAAAAGCTCACCTGGTGTGTGTAGGGGAAGACCAGTAGCCCTAGCTTCTTGGCCACATAGGCTGTGTCCACAGCAAAAAAATACTTGAGTTTGTTCACAGACACAAAACGGTACAGCTGGAAGGAGAAAGAGGAGACTGGGTGAGCGTCACTGTGCTCGTCTGTGCTCCTTCGGGGTGGCTGCTAGTGAGGATCAGGTGGGAATTCCATGGTGCTTCGCCCTAGCCAGAAGTCCTGCCACCCTTTCCCTGGGGGCACGTCACACCTCCTTATGCATCATATCCTTCCCTTGGGATGCAATGGAGCTGCCATAGGCCATAGCCATGTTCGCCATTGGGTCCCCAAGCAAGTGGTTGACACTGAAGGCTACGTCGGCTCCTGGGGCTGGGTATACCCCTGACTGACTGGAATAACCACCACTTGTGTCATCAAAAAGAGGAGGGGGATCTGGAGCTGCTCGGGTCCTGTGTTTGGAACCTGCAGATGGAGGTATCAGAGTAAATGACAGAAATACCAAGCAAGAAGCTCAAAACTCTGCCCCTTCCCCTTCCCCTGGATGAGAAGTTATGCATAGGTCCTAGAGGCATCAAGCAATCGGTGAAGAAGAGTTGGACAGCTAATTTAGATTTTTAAAAAAATCTCTAATGAGAAATCCTTTGCTACACGAAAGCAAAGGAAATGCGCGTGGAAGGTTTCTGGGAGCCTCTCAAGGGAAGTGATCCCTGAAGCAAGCTCTGGAGAGTGAGCAAAAGTTTGCCTGGGGAAGATCGTTAGGGGAGCAACCCTTCGTGAACACGTCGGAAAGGTGACACTGGCTACCCGGAGAGCCTGGGCAGTGGTCAGTGACGCTGCCAGAGTCCTAACAAGGAAAGAAAATTCCGGAGGCGAACCCGTTCTCGCAAGATCAGACATGGTGATGCCAGCTTGTGCTATCACCGCCTGATCTCAGAATTGGCCAGAAAGGACGAAGTCCGGGACGCGTTGCAGTGTTGCGGGGCAGGAACCCGAGTGACACCGTCCCCCTCCCTCCCCCCACCCGGCCCTGGACAGAGGTCTCCGCCGATCTTCTCCCTGGGGATGAGCGGGCCGCGCAGTCAACTTTGCTCGGGGGGGGGGGGGGGGCAGGCCTGCCCCGCCCTCCCCACTCCACACGCACCGTGGGCTCCGTAGCCCGAGTGATAAGCCATGGCCGCGACGTTCGCTCTCCCAAAGGGTCAGCTGCGCGGCCTCGTGGGTACGAATACTAGTAAAACAGCTGCTGCTTTGGCCCGGCTCCGACCGAAGTTAGCCGACAGCCCGACACGTCCTGGGGCTGGCCGATTGCGGCCGCCATGTCAGTGACGTTATACTCCGCCGCCTGCCATTGGCTCTTCGGCGGAGCGGTTCGCCCTTCCCTTCTCTCAATTGGCCACTGGCGAGAGCTCGCCAAAGCGGATTCGGCCGTGGTCGACTTCCGGGAGAGGAGTAGGCGGAGCGAATCCGGGCGCTCGGGGATTGACTAGGAGGCTAGCTACATCACGGCCCGAGCAGCCAATAGGTGGGAAGGGGTTGTGAATTCTTTCCGCGTCTGCGCCGTAGGGCCCTCGACGCGCGCTGCCACGACTACGCCAGTGGCTAGGCAGGGCAGCAGGAGACTGGGACCCGAGTCCGTGGCCACAAAGCTTCGCTAGCGGAATTATGCCAAAAGGGAATGGGGTGGTCGAGCTCTGACCAGTAAAGACCCCTGCCCATTTTTGGTTCTTTTCCCCCTCATCCTCCATTTCACCCAGTCCTGGAGCGGAGCCCCTGGCCCGCCAGGATATGGTTGTGTTGGCTGAGCCAGGTAACGACAGCGCTGTCAAGAAATCCAGAATACTGACTCCTCCTCCCGCCTCCCACTTCTCCTCTCCGCGGGTGCTGTCCGTGGTCCGGTGCTGAAAATGCCCTTCCGCCTCTGCCGCCATCCTGCAGCAGACCCACGAGAGCCTCTGCTGGGAGGGCTTGGGATTGCGATCCGGACACACACACACACACACAGAGAGAGAGACAGACAGACAGACAGACAGACAGACAGGGAGAGGGAGGGAGAGAGAAAGACAGAGGATAGAAATGAGAGGAGAGGAGATCCCAAGTTCTGGAGTTCGAATGATTAGATGGGGCAGGATCCTGCTGCTGCTGCTGCTACTCTGGGCCTGTCCCATCGAGTCGGGTGATCAGCCTAAATAGGGGCAGAGGTGTGCTGATCTTTCAACTGAAGCTGCTCTCGAAACCCCTGAGTCATCGCTAGTCCTGTGATCTCGAAGTGAGGCCTTCTAGCCTCACTCCTAGTCTCCAGGGCTCCTTCCTCTCCACCCAGGTTGTGACCTCGCTCACCCTCACTATGTCCTCGAGAGCCTCCTTCTCACAGACCTTGGACCCCTGGGAGCACGTTCACACCCTCTGAGACTTGCAGCGAATTAGCTACCCAATGACCAGTTACATAGGTGACTTTGCTGATCCCCAAACTCAGTCCACGTGGTCCAGCTGCTGCTTTTAACCCTTTCTCTCATACTCACGTGTACCAAACTGTTAAGTCAGTTTAGCTCTGATAGAGGGACAAAGGAACAGAACTGACCTGGACTGGGGCGGAGGCTAGAGTTTGGGTTCTTATCTCCTTTGGGACTAGAATTTCCCCCGAATATAGGTTCCATGAGGATTGGGCCTGTGTCATTCTCCATTCCCTACACTTCTCTTCCCAGTGCCAACCACACACGACATATAGAGACACTCAATAAATAGTTGAGCCAAATAAATTAAATGGGAAAACCTAGTCCTTTCTTCCCTGTGTCTTAGTTATGTCATCTTTGAATTGGCATGGATTTTACGGAGTTCCCCTTTGTTAAAACACGCACATGAATAACCCGCCAGCATTGCAGCTACCTATCCTACAGATGGTCTAGCTCGGAGGCAAAGCCCAGACCCAGGCATAGGTGTGAGGAACAGAGTTCCCTGAGGGGCCAAGAGCAGCACTGGGGGGGGGCTCATGGGCCTGGGAGAGGACTATCCCATGCAGGGCAGACCTCACTTACCCTATGGCCCGAGCCTGCTTGTGAATTGGATCCAGCACTTTCCCATTCCCATTTCTCAGATGGGAAAACTGAGTTTGAGGGTGAAGCGTGCTAGCTCAAGGTCATGCAGCTTTGGGTCTCTGGTGTCCTCTCCCCCAGTCGGTCTACCCTAACCCGAACCCAATGGATAAGAGTCATCCTGTTTTTCTGGGCTGTAACTGCGAAGCCTGTTGGAGGTGGAGTCTGAGTGGGCTTGACGCTGGGTTTCCCGGGTAAAGAAGGGACTGGAGGAAAGGGGTGCGCCCACCCACCGTGAGATTCATCCTCCTCATTGACCAGCTGGGGAAACTCAGGCGCCACTGAGCAAGGACTCGCCCAAGGTCGCCAGCGCGAGCGCAGCGGGAGAAGAAGCCAGGCGTCCGGCTGCCCGGGCTGGGCTTCTCAGAGGCGGGGGTACCCTCGGTGCCAGGCGCGGCCGGCGGCGCCGCCGGTGCAGCGGGGGCGGGGTCAGCGGAGGGCGGGGCGCCGGGCCCGAGACAGCCAACGCCGCCGCCGCCGCCGCGTTCGGGCTGGGGCTCCGCGCACACGTCCGCGGCCGCCGAGCCCAGCGGACGCCCCTCGGGGCCGCGCCACGGTCCTCGGCACTCCCCCTTATCATGCCCGGGGCCCGGGCCCGGGCCGCCCGAGCAGCCAGGACACCATGCCCGAGGGCGCCGATGGCTCCGGCGGGGAGATGCCCCCGCTCATCGCGGACGGCGAGCCGCTGCGAGAAGAGGTACCGACGCCGTGTGATGGGGCCCGAGACCAGGGCTGGAGCGAGGTGAAGGGGACAGGAAGAGGGGCGACCCCTGGAGAGCGGCCGAGGAGGAAAGTCCTGCAGCCCCGTAGGGCAATGACGTCATTGGGGCCAGCTGTCTTGGCTGGGAGGGTCGCGACTTCAGTGTCCGCGTGGGGCAGGGGTGGGACGGCCAGGCGAGAGTGTGGGGGCGACTCCCACTCTCGACGCCCCCTCAACCATCCTAGCCCGTCCTGTGACGTCAGCACCTGCACTCCCCTCCCCCGCCACCACGATTCCTCTTTCTGCAGTGAAGCCGGGGATGGCGACCCCTCCGCCCCCACACACACATCGCTAGGGCCACGGGGTTAGGCCCCCGCCCCTGGCCCAGCAGCTCACGAGGTGCCTGGCGGTGCCTGCAATGCAGCAGCGGTGGCAAGGACTGGGGGTGGGGGAGAAAAGAAGGGAAGAGAAGGGAGTGGCCTCTGGTACCCCTTCTCCTTCCCCTGGTGAGAACTGAGGGACAGGTCTACTGCTTGGGATTCGCAGGACTGTCCCTCAGCCCTAGCTCATAAGGTGTGCCCGAGTGTGGGATGATAGGTGGTGATGTGAGCACTAGGGTGGTGAAAAGGTCTCTGTGCGTGAGAGTAGATATAGGAGACTGTGGTTGTGTGTGAGTGTGTGTGGGTGTGTGAAAGAGAGAGAGAAAATATGCAGGTATGTGTGTTTCCTGCATCGGTGGGACCTGTGTGTCCTGTAATCAGGTGAGGGTCTGGAGGACCCCTTGCCTTGGGTATTCACTCGGGGGAGTGGGCATGGGTGTTCATGAATGACTGTGTCTTGTGGTAGGAGGGCCTCTCCAGTGTGAAATGGGGTGTGGATGTGGGTGTCAGGTTGTTGTAGACGAGGGGATGTATACTGTGGTCAGATGAGGATCTGGTGTGTCACAGAGTGTTAACATGTATGTGCATATATGTCCTATGGTAAAGGGATCTGGTGTGTGTGTGTGTGTGTGTGTGTCCAGGGGGTCATGGGTTTTGTGCTTCAGGAACAAGGGAGGGTCTGGTGCTTATTGGATGAACAGGCAGAGCGTTTTCCTCCATGGTGAACATGTGTTGGGGTGGTGGATGTGTGGGCCTGTGCACCTGGCAGAATTCACCTGTGCTTGGTGCACAGTTGGAACAGGCTGCCCTGGGTGGGACTGAGGGAGTCTTTTTGAGGATTCAAAGAGATCACATCTCTTTCCCTTCCTATCTCCACTCCCTTCTCTCTCCATAGACACCTGGGACCGAGGTGGCCAGGGTGGCAGCTCTGCTATGGAGGATGTACCAAGCCTTCTAGAGCAAAGAGTGGCCCCCACTGCCCAGCAGCTGTGTACCCCCATCCACTCTCGCAGCACAAATGGGGAGGTGGAGGGTGGCCTTCCATCTGCTCCCAGTCTTGAGACTCACGCCTCCCCTTTCCTAGCTCTCCCTCTCTCATTGACTTAACAGCTTCTCTCAAGTCTCCTGCTGTCGTCCCTAGTGAAACAAGGGGCCAGTGGGAGATGCAGGGTGAAGGAAGACAGTGTTGATTCCTATGGCCAGATCCCGTACTAAGGTCTTCCCACAGGTGATCTCTTTAAATCCTCAACAACGAGGTACAGGTGAGGAAACTGAAGGCCAGAGTGGGTGAAAGGCCTGCCCAGGTCACACTGTGAGTGGAGGAGCTAGCACCCAGTGAATGGCGTGCAGCTGAGCTGGAAAGCCCATCTTTCAGCCTTTCCCATGCCTGTGAGGCCCCCTGCCACTGGGCCTCCCAGACCACCGGGACCAGAATCAAGACCCAGAGATGTGGCCAAGTGCACGCAGCAAATCAGAAGCACAGTGGGGACCACCAGGACTTAGATTTCTCAGTAGCCAGCATGGGGATTTGTTTCTTCTCACAGTAGGACAGATCTGTTGTGTCCCTGGGATGAGAGGGGCTCCTGGCTGAGCAACTGCAGGGTACAGCAAGAGACAGGTTTGAAGCAGGTAGGTGGGGGGAGGGGGTCCCATTATGCCACTGTGAGCTATTAGAAATGTGAGACTCAGCTGGGTATGGTGGTACACGACTTTAATCCCAGCACTGGGGAGGCAGAGGTAGGAGGATTGCTGTGAGTTCGAGGCCACCGTGAAACTACATAGTAAATTCCAGGTCAGCCTGGGCTAGAGTGAAACCCAACCTGAAAAAAAAAAAAAGAAAGAAAGAAAGAAAGAAAAAAGAAAAAGGAAAAGGAAAAAAATGTGAGACTTGGTACAAAGTAGTCAATCCCTCTGAGCCATAGGGTTGTCCACAGCCCAAGCAGGGGTCCCCTAGGGTGCCAAGGGGAGGACATGGTGCCCCTAGAAAGCCCTCCAAGCCTCAGTTCCTTCTTCTGTAAAGCAGGGACTAGGCCCAGTATACTATACAGCCAGTGGTCCTGCAGTGACATAATGCCTACCTTCTCTCTGCCCACCCCACAGCAGCGGCCCCTGAAGCAGTCTCTGGGAGGCTCCCTGTGCCAAGAGTCTCACTGGAAGTGCCTGCTCCTGACACTCCTCATCCACGCCTGTGGGGCTGTGGTGGCCTGGTGTCGCCTGGCCACTGTACCTCGGTTGGTTCTGGGGCCTGAGGCAGCTTTGGCACGTGGGGCCGGTGGTCCACCACCCACCTACCCAGCCAGCCCCTGCTCCGATGGCTACCTGTACATCCCGCTGGCCTTTGTCTCCCTCCTCTACCTCCTCTACCTGGCAGAGTGCTGGCACTGTCACGTGCGGTCATGCCAGGCGCCTCGCACCGATGCCAATACCGTGCTTGCCCTGATCCACCGGCTACAGCAGGCACCGCCCTGTGTGTGGTGGAAAGCCACCAGCTACCACTATGTGCGACGCACACGCCAGATCACCCGCTACCGCAATGGCGATGCCTACACCACCACACAGGTCTACCATGAGAGGGCTGACAGCCGAACGGCTAGGGGCGAGTTTGACTACTCAGCACATGGTGTCCGGGATGTCTCCAAGGAGCTTGTGGGCCTGGCTGAGCACGCGGCCACTCGACTACGCTTCACCAAGTGCTTCAGCTTTGGCAGCGCCGAGGCCGAGGCCTCGTACCTCACGCAGAGGGCTCGCTTCTTCAGCGCCAACGAGGGCCTGGATGACTACCTGGAGGCCCGCGAGGGTATGCACCTAAAGGACGTGGACTTCCGCGAGTCCCTCATGGTCTTTGCTGACCCCCGCAGCCCACCCTGGTATGCCCGTGCCTGGGTCTTCTGGCTCGTGTCAGCAGCCACACTGTCCTGGCCACTGCGTGTGGTGGCAGCCTACGGCACAGCCCATGTGCACTACCAGGTAGAAAAGCTTTTTGGTGCCAGCTCACCACCTCCAGGGGCTATGCCCAGTGGGCCACCGCTCTCTCGTGTGGCCACTGTGGACTTCACTGAGCTCGAGTGGCATATCTGCTCCAACCGGCAGCTGGTGCCCAGCTACTCGGAGGCTGTGGTCATGAGTGCTGGCTCAGGTGCCTACCTGCGAAGCTGCCAGCGCTGCCGCCGCTCAGTTAGCAGCAACTCGCTGCCACCTGCCAGGCCCAGTGGGCCTCGCCTGCCCTTCAGCCGCAGCCGCCTTTCGCTGGGCGCTGGGGGCCGAACCACCCCTGGAGTCTTCCGCAGCTTGAGTGGGGGTCCCCTAGCCCGCCGAGGGGAGGATACCGAGCCCCTGGAAAGCCCTCCATGCTATGAGGATGCCCTTTACTTCCCAGTGCTCATTGTCCATGGTGACAGTGGCTGCCGGGGTGATGGGCAAGGTGCACTCTGAGACCCCGTGGCCCCAGAGCATCCTCCTCCTCACCATCTCACCATGGGCTTAGACACCTAAGTAAGTGTCCAAAACTGGAGGGAAAACAGACCAGCCACACAAAAGGGGTGGGGGTGGGGTGTCCTTAGACTAAAATGCAGTGACTTGTGGTCATTTGTGGGGAGAGTGGTTGTCACCTAAATTGAACCTGTGATCTGTCCCCAGCATGGCTCCCCCACCATCACCAAGTTCCATCCCCTGTAACAGCAGATTATTTGGCTGGGGGGAGAGGGGGTCTTTCACACTGGACAGGGGAGGAAGTTTCTAGAAAGGTCAGGGTGTGGAGGAATACTGGGTATAGCTGCCTGTCCCCTTGCCATGACTGAAGTCCCCCATGGGAAGTCCTAAAACAATCTAGAAGCACAAAATGGTGGTCTGGGCCCATGCCCAGCTGGGCTGGCCAACCTGAAGCTGAAGAGCTGGCAGTGGCCCCACTACCTGCCAAAGTTCCCCTTCTCTTCCCCTGTTCATGCCTCTTGCCTACCCTCTGGCCTCTGCTCAGGTCAAGCCCCTGATTCTCCCTGGATCCCATGGTGCAGCCCTTCAACCAGAGCCTGGTTCTCAGAGCACAGCCTTGTCCCTGTCGTCCCTACTGATCTCCTTGGTGCCCATGTGTTCTCCCTCCATCTAGCTACCCCTGTGGCCCAGGATTCCTGCCCAGGGCTCTGCCACAGCCCTGGCATCTCAATGCCCATGTCTGCTTCTGCCCGCCATGTGCACACCAAGCCTTGTTCCAATTGCTTCCCCGGGCTTCTCTGCTCTTCACCTTCCTGATGATCCGCAGGATGCAAGGCCGCATGGCATCCGAGGGGCACAGACCTGGCCGTAGCCTCTTGGACGATGCCCTTGCTTTGCCCTGGAGGTCCCAGTTTCTTCCATCCATGGAGCCTGGCCAGGGGACACCATCCCTCCTGAGGGAGAGAATAATCCCTTCCCTTCCAACTGGGGCTTCCACCCCCTCTCAGGGGCTGGTAGGGGAGGGAGGAGGTAGAGAAGATGCAGACAAAATAAAGCTATGAAATGGAAAGGCTTCACATGTGCATTCCTGAGTGGCAAGTCCACTGGACCACACTGAGTTGGGTGCAGTGATGGGTTCTGGAAGAGGACCCAAAGGTGGGCTGTAGTATTCCCAGAAGTAAATAAAAAGAGGGGGTCCCTCTCTGCCCTGTCCTGGACCTTCGAGATGTTTTTGTATTATTACAGTTTTTTTTTTTTTTTTTTTTTTTTTTTGAGGTAGGGTTTCACTCTAGCTCAGGCTCTCCTGGAATTCACTATGTAGTCTCAGGGTGGCCTCGAACTCACAGCGATCCTCCTACCTCTGCCTCCTGAGTGCTGGGATTAAAGGTGTGCGCCACCACGCCCAGCTGTTGTTTTTGTTTTTTTTTTTTTTAGGTAGGGTCTCACTCTAGCCCAGGCTGACCTGGAACTGATAGCCATCCTCTTACCTCAGCTTCCTGAGTGCTAGGATTAAAAACATGTACCACCTCTCATGGGTCAGGGTTTTTGTATTATTTTTCTATGATGGGGCTGGAATCCAGGGCCTCACACAAGGCTAGGTAAGCACTCTGCCATGTAGCTCCACCCTTAACCCTGAGGCTCAACTTTGAGATGCCCTGAATAGCTGACTGATAGACCCCGGTTTTGGGGGCCTGGCTCACTTGTTTTGTTTTGTTTTATTTTGATTTGTTTTTCAAGGTAGGGTCTCACTCTAGCCCAACCTGACCTGGAATTAACTATGTAGTCTTCAAGGTGGCCTCAAACTCATGGTGATCCTTCTACCTCTGCCTCTGCCTCCTGAGTGCTGGGATTAAAGTCATATGCCAACACATCCAGCTTTTTTTTTTTTTTTTTTTTTGCCGGTGGCGGGGAGGCAGCAGGTATGGTCTCATTCTAGCACAGGCTAACCTGGAACCTGGAATTCACTATATCATCTCAGGGTGGCCTCAAACTCACAGTGATCCTCCTACCTCTGCCTCCCCAGTGCTGGAATTAAAGTCGTGTACCACCACATCCAGCTGTATTATTTTATTTTATTTTATTTTAAAGGTTTTTAAAGGCTGGAGAGATAGCTTAGCAGTTAAGGTCTTTACCTGCAAAGCCAAAGGATCCCAGTTCAATTCTTCAGGACCCACATAAGCCAGTTGCATAAGGGGGCACATGCATCTGGAGTTCATTTGCAGTGGCTGGAGGCCTAGGTGTTCCCATTCTCTCTCTCTCTGTCTCTCACTCTCTGTCTCTTTCTTTCTCAAATAAATAAATAAATAAATAAAATATATTTAAAGGTTTTTAAAGCCTTTTTTAAAATAAATTTTTCGAGGTAGTGTCTCACTCTAGCCCCAGGTTGACCTGGAATTCACTATGTAGTCTCAGAGTGGCCTTGAACTCATGGCGATCCTCTTACCTCTGCCTCCCGAGTGCTGGGATTAAAGGTGTGTGCCACCACGCCCGGCTATTTTTTTTTTTTAATTTATTTGAGAGCGACAGAGAGAAGGAGGCAGAGAG
This sequence comes from Dipus sagitta, assembly GCA_036346955.1. NCBI lineage: Eukaryota > Metazoa > Chordata > Mammalia > Rodentia > Dipodidae > Dipus > Dipus sagitta. The sequence goes on along the minus strand of CM070770.1, from coordinate 161,648,208 downwards.
AGAGAGAGAGAGAAAAAATGGGCGTGCCAGAGCTTCCAGCCTCTGCAAACGAACTCCAGATGCGTGTGCCCCCTTGTGCATCTGGCTAACGTGGGTCCTGGGGAATCAAGCCTCGAACCAGGGTCCTTAGGCTTCACAGGCAAGCGCTTAACCGCTAAGCCATCTCTCCAGCCCCACGCCCGGCTATTTTAAAGTGTTTTTTTTTTTAATAAAACCTTTTATTTTTGTTTGTTTATTTATTTATTGTTTTTTCGAGATAGAGTTTCGCTCTAGTCCAGGCTGACCTGGAATTCACTATGTAGTCTCAGTGTGGCCTAGAACTCACGGTAATCATCCTATCTCTGCCTCCTGAGTGCTGGGCTTAAATGTATGCGCCACCACACCCGGCTGTTTATTTATTACAGAGAGAGAATGGACACACCAGGGCCTCCAGCTGCTGCAAATGAACTCCAGACATATGTGCCACCTTGTGAATCTGGTTCACACGGGTTCTGGAGAATCAAAACTTGGTCCCTTGGTTTTGCAGGCAAGTGCCTTAATCGCTAAGTCATTTCTCCAGCCCTGTAATATTTTTAAGGCATTGTTCCAGTTGGTCTCTCTACCAGTCCAGCAGGAGATTCCAGTCTCTTACTTGGGGGTATAAAAGACTGAGGAAGTGCTGTCTGGTTCCCACTGTGGGGAGAAAACTATGGCCTGTGACTGAAGTAGTTCTCTTGGTGACTGTTTTTACGAGCTAGGGTCTCCCTGTAGCCCAGGCTGACCTGAAACTGACAGCAATCCTCCAACCTCAGCCTCCCTAGTGCTGCGATTAGAGGTGTGCACCACCACATCCAGCTCTCCTCATGCCTATTGAGCACCTTGGGCAATGGGTGCTCAGCAGGTTGGGGGATAATAAGCTAGAGTCAGAGTAAGGCAGCATGGGATGCAAAGAAGGAAAACAAGGGGCAGAGGAAAGAGCCTCTCTCATTGAGAATGCTCAGGAAGATATCTGGGAATAGCATCTTTGCATGGATGGTTGTTCAGGGAGTCTACTGTACAAGAGCACTGGGCTGAGGGACAAGAACAGGTAGAATACACCCCTCCCCAAATGCCTGGCAGGGAGATACATCCCATTAGAGAAAAACAAACAAACAAACAAACCAAACAACTTTTTCTAATTTGCCCAAATGTGCTATCAGGGCTAGTGGTGGTCCTGGAAAGGCACTGAAAGCGGACAGGACTTCCTCAAACAAAAACAGGGCAGGGGCTAGAGAGATGGCTTAGTGGTTAAGCACTTGCCTGTGAAGCCTAAGGTTCAAGGCTCAATTCCCCAGGACCCACATAAGCAAAGGGAACATGGTGCATACATCTGGAGTTTGTTTGCAGTGGCCAGAGGCCCTGGCACATCCATTCTCTCTCTCTCCCTCCCTCCCTCCCTCCCTCTCTCTCTCTCTCTCTCTCACACACACACACACATATTGAAAGCAGCCGGGAATGGTGGTGTACACCTTTAATCCCAGCACTAGGGAGGCAGAGGTGGGTGGATTAGTGTGAGTTCAAGGCCACCCTGAAACTACATAGTGAATTCCAGGTCAGCCTGGGCTAGAGAGTGAAACTCTACCTTGAACTCCCTCTCCCCCACCCCCCAAAAAGAGCTGAAAGCAAGCTGGCCATGGGGGTGCTTGCCTTTAATTCCAGCACTCAGGAGGCTGAGGTAAAAGGATTACCATGAATTCAAGACCAGCCTGGGGTATAAAGTGAGTTCCAGGTCAGCTTGGACTAGAGTGAGCTCCTATCTCAAAAACAAAATTATAAGAGCTGGAAGCTGTGGTGGGCTCAAAATAATAAAAGCTTGGCACCACGGTGGGATTCTGTAAATCCAGCACACTAATGACAAGATGGGAGGTAGAAGCAGGAGAATTTCCTGGAAGCTCATGGTAAAGACCAACACAGAGTGAATCCAGAGTCAGAAACCCTGCCTCAAATGATTCGGACAGGTGGAGACCAACCACAAAGTTGTCTACTGACCTCCACACAAGCACTGTGATGCGTGCGCCTGCACTCATACACGAATGTGCACATCACAACCCATGAACATTCACATACACACAAATAAGTTGAAAAACTAACTTAGGGCTGAAGAGATGGCTTAGTGGTTAAGGTATTTGTCTGTGAAGCCTAAGGACCCAGGTTCAATTCCCCAGAACCCACATAAGCCAGATACACATGGTGACACATGTATCTGGAGTTTATTTGCAGTGGCTGGAGGTCCAGGCATGCCCATCCTCTCCCTCTCTCCCCCCATTTTATTTCTATTTATTTCTTTGAGAGAGAAAGAGGCAGATAGATAGAGAATGGCCATGCCAGGGCCTCCAGCCACTGCAAATGAACTCCAGATGCATGTGCCACCATGTGCATCTGGCTTACACGGGTACTGGGGAATTGAACCTGGGCCTTAGACTTTTCAGGTAAGTGTCTTAACCACTAAACAGTCTCTCCAGCCGCTATCTCTCTCTAGCTAATAAATAAGTAAACAATAAAAAAGTAACTTAAAAGAGGATGTTGCTCAGTTGGTAGAGTACCTGCTTAGTATGTATGAGCCTCTGCATTCTACCCCCAGTACCACGTGCACACAAAATTTGAAGAGCTGAGCTGGGCGTGGTGGCACATGTGTTAATCCCAGCACTCGGGAGGCAGAGGTAGGAGGATCGCCTTGAGTTCAAGGCCACCCTGAGACTACATAGTGAATTCCAGGTCAGCTTGGACCAGAGTGAGACCCTACCTCTAAAAAAAAAAAAAAAAATTGAAGAGCTGTATGTACTGTAAAGAAAAGAGAGGGCTGGAGAGTTGGCTTAATGGGTAAGACACTTGCCTATGAAGGCTGAGGACCCAGGTTCAATTCCCCAGTACCCATGTAAGCCAGATGTATAAGGTGGTGTATGCATCTGGAGTTCGTTTGCAATGGCTAGAGACCCTGATGCGCCCATTCACTCTCTCTCTCATATAAATTATATATGGCCAGGTATGGTGTCACACTCCTTTAATTCCAGCACTTGGGAGGCAGAGGTAGAAGGATCACCATGAGTTCGAGGCCACCCTGAGACTACATAGTGAATTCCAATAAGCAAAACCCTACCTTGAAACCCACCCCCCCCAAAAGCAAAATGTTAGTATGCTTAAGCCTAAGCCACTACTTTGTTTTCTAAGTTCTATTACCAGCAACATTTATTAATTATCTGTTGCAAAGTAGCTTGAAGCAGCAATATAACCCTCATGCTTGCTTTCTTTTGTTTTTTCGTTTATTTTTATTTATTTATTTGAGAGCAACAGAGAGAGAGAGAGAAAGAAGCAGATAGATAGATAGATAGATGAGAGAGAGAGAGAGAGAGAGAATGGGCATGCCAGGGCTTTCAGCCACTGCAAACAAACTCCAGACATGTGCACCCCCGTGTGCATCTGGATAATGTGGGTCCTGGGGAATCTAGCCTCAAACTGGGGTCCTTAGGCTTCACAGGCAAGCGCTTAACCACTAAGCCATCTCTCCAGCCCCACCCTCATGATTTCTTGCCTCCTATGGACCAAGAATTCAGACAAGGCACAGTGAAGACAACGTATCTCCACCCCACCACATGAAAGGACACTGCTGGACGGATGTCTCAGGACTGGAGCCAAGCTGGGGCTGGGATGCTCTGAGAGTTCCTTCACTCACATGTCTGGAAGTGGATGCTGTCCTAGGGCCAAGAGCCCAAGTTGCTGGACCAGCCATGAGCTGGACCAGTCACACAAGGCCTGTGTGTGTGACCTGGTCTTCTTCATGGCCGGGTGGCTGGCTGCTTGGACAAGTGTGCCCAGAGAGGAATCACTGTATCATGTATGACCCAGCCTCACTTTTGCCCCTTTCTTTGGTCAAAGTTATTATGAAGGCCTATCCAGTTTCAAGGAGAGGAAACATAAGATCCCACCTCTTTCTTTTTTTAAATTTTTTCTTCATTTTTATTTATTTATTTGAGAGTAACAGAGAGAGAAAGAGGCAGATAGAGAGACAGAGAGAAAGAGAGAGAGAGAGAGAGAGAGAGAATGGGCGCGCCAGGGCTTCCAGCCACTGCAAACAAACTCCAAATGCATGCGCACACTTGTGCATCTGGCTAACGTGGATCCTGGGGAATCAAGCCTCAAACTGGGGTCCTTAGGCTTCACAGGCAAGCGCTTAACCACTAAGCCATCTCTCCAGCCCCACCCTCATGATTTCTTGCCTCCTATGGACCAAGAATTCAGACAAGGCACAGTGAAGACAACGTATCTCCACTCCACCACATGAAAGGACACTGCTGGACGGATGTCTCAGGACTGGAGCCAAGCTGGGGCTGGGATGCTCTGAGAGTTCCTTCACTCACATGTCTGGAACTGGATGCTGTCCTAGGGCCAAGAGCCCAAGTTGCTGGACCAGCCATGAGCTGGACCAGTCACACAAGGCCTGTGTGTGTGACCTGGTCTTCTTCATGGCCGGGTGGCTGGCTGCTTGGACAAGTGTGCCCAGAGAGGAATCACTGTATCATGTATGACCCAGCCTCACTTTTGCCCCTTTCTTTGGTCAAAGTTATTATGAAGGCCTATCCAGTTTCAAGGAGAGGAAACATAAGATCCCACCTCTTTCTTTTTTTAAATTTTTTCTTCATTTTTATTTATTTATTTGAGAGTAACAGAGAGAGAAAGAGGCAGATAGAGAGACAGAGAGAGAGAGAGAGAGAGAGAGAGAGAGAGAGAATGGGCGCGCCAGGGCTTCCAGCCACTGCAAACAAACTCCAAATGCATGCGCACACTTGTGCATCTGGATAACGTGGATCCTGGGGAATCAAGCCTCGAACTGGGGTCCTTAGGCTTCATAGGCAAGCGCTTAACCGCTAAGCCATCTCTCTAGCCCCCCCCACCTCTTTTAAAAAATATTTTTAGGGCTGCAGAGATGCCTCAGCAGTTAAAGGTGCTTGCTTACGAAGCCTGATGGCCTGGGTTTGATTCCCCAGTACCCACATAAAGCCAGATGCACAAAGTGGCACATGCGTCTGGAATTCATTTGCAGTGGCAGGAGGCCTTGGTGTGCCCATACTCACTCTCTCTGTCTGCATCTTTGTCTCTGTCTGTCTGTCTGTCTCTCTCTCCCAAATAAATAAATAGGATGTGAGGGCGGTAGGAACTTGGAGGCTGGGGAGATGACTCAATGGTTAAAGGTGCTTCCTTGCAAATCCTGCTGGCCCAGGTTCAGTTCCCCAGTACTTACATAAAGCCAGATGCACAAAGTGGCACATGCATCTGGAGCTCATTTGCAGAACAAGAGGACCTGGTATGCTTATATTCTCTAATGTTTTTATTTATTTATTTGAGAGCTTGTTTGGAGGTTCTAGCAGTGGAGTACAGCTACTCGTATACCCTTGACAGAAGACCAGTCCTCCTCTATTCAGGGAAGGTCGTCCTCTTCAACCGAGCACACAGCTTTGGGAGGGCTGCACATGGAGTGGTGAGGGAGGAAGGGGACACCTGCCTAGCCAGCCAGATCAGCCGAATCAACACTGGCAATCAATGGGGTGACAGATGCATGTGTCTGGAGTTAATTTGCAGTGGCTGGAGGTCCTGGTGTGCCCATTTATTCTCTCTCTCTCTCTCTCTGAAATAAATAAGTTAAAGTGAAATTTTTAAAAAAAAAAAAAAAAAGAAAGAAAGATGGACGGGAAGAAAAGAAAGAAATGAGCTGCTGAGCCTAATCCCATTCCTGGTTGACGTCTACCACATGGCCTGCCTTTCATGGTGCTGGCTTGAGAAAGGATTGTGGTGGTGTGTCAGAATGGACCTTCTGGAGACATACTGACTGGCTTAGGTCATTTACTGTGGCCTTTCAGGCCTGTGGAAGATTAACTATAGACATGAATTCCCTGCTAGTGTTCCAGCACACTAGCCTCACAATGTGCTTTGAGCCACAGAATGTGCTGGAATGGATGATGGGCAATTTCTGAGGCTGGATCTTAAGAGGACTCACAGCTTCTACCTTTGCTCCTTGGGAACCTTGAGGCCACCAAGCTGGGATGATGCCAATCTAACCACCTAACAAGCTCTAAGCCAGATAGGGAACTCAGGCCCCCAGCCAAGAGCTAGCCCATGGAGGCCATCTTGGAGACTACAGCTCTGTGGATGCTGATTAACCTCAGGTGAGCCCGGGGGGTGGGGGTTGGGGTAGCCAGTGAGCCACCTGGCTAATCCTAGCACAAATTGCCAACCTTCAGAATGGTAAGAAAGCAAAGACACCTTGTGGTTTTGGGTTACTAGATTTTAGGGTGATTTGTTACTTGCAGTAGGTCACTGATACAAGGACCTGGACCCACTTTCATCTCTCAAAGGGAAGAAAGGACCTGGAAACTTCATGTTTTATGGATAGCTCCTGGTTTGAGTCTCCTGTTTACCTCTCTTGGAGCCAACACCTAGCCAGAATGTTCCATTCTAAGCCCTTCTCATAAAGAGACGTGATGGCTGAGGAAAGGTTCAGACCCTTGTTCTAAAATCTCTAGGGGTCCTGTTTTGGGCTGGCTAAAACAACATATTAATTAATATATTTTTATTATTTTCACTTAATTATTAGAGACAGAGGGAGGGGTGGGGGGGAGGGAGAGAGAGGAGAAAGAGAGAGAGTGAGAGTGAGTGCACCAGGGTGTCTAGCCACTGCAAATGAACTCCAGACGCATGTGCCACCATGTGCATCTGGCTAACGTGGGACCTGGAGAATTGAACCTGGGTCCTTAGGCTTCGCAGGCATGTGCCTTGATGGCTAAGCCATGTCTCCAGCCCCAATTTTTTTTGTTTTGTTTTTCAAGGAGGGTTTCACTCTAGCTCAGGCTGACCTGGAATTCACTATGTAGTCTCAGGGTGGCCTCGAACTCACAGTGATCCTCCTACCTCTGCCTCTCGAGTGCTGGGATTAAAGGTGTGCGCCACCACACCCGGTCTTCCAGCCCCAATTTTTATTTTTTATTAATTTGTTTGAGGGAGAGATATTGAGAATGGGTGTTCCAGGGGCTTTCAGCTGCTGGAAATAAACTCCAGACACATGCACCACCTTGTGCATATGGCTTATGTGGGTGCTGGGGAATCAAACCTGGATCCTTTGGCTTTGTAGGCAAGTGCCTTAGCCACTAAACCATTTCTCTAGCCCCATATTAATATTAATAAAGACCAAATCCAAACTTTTAAAAACAATTATGAAATAGGACTGGGTATAGTGGCACACACCTGTAATCCCAGCACTTTAGAGGAAGAGGCAGGAGGATCATGGGTTGAAGGCTAGCTTTAGCTACATAGCTTCAAAGCCAGCCTAGGCTATTTTTAATTTGCAAAAAAAAAGAGGAGAAGCTTGGGCCGCCTTAAGCCCGCACAAGCGTGGTGATTCAAGGAACGGGGTCTGGCTTCAAGGCACCTTAAACGTAAATTTCCAGCCCACGGCTATTTTAAAGTGTTTTTTTTTTTAATAAAAACTTTTATTTTTGTTTGTTATTTATTATTGTTTTTCGGATAGAGTTTCACTCTAGTAAGGCGGACCTGGAATTTCTATGTAGTCTCAGTGTGGCCTAGAACTCGGTAATCTCCTATCTCTGCCTCTGAGTGCTGGGCTTAAATGTATGCCGCCACACACCGGCTGTTTATTTATTACAGAGAGAGAATGGACAACCAGGGCCTCCAGCTGCTGCAAATGAACTCCAGACATATGTGCCACCTTGTGAATCTGGTTCACACGGGTTCTGGAGAATCAAAACTTGGTCCCTTGGTTTTGCAGGCAAGTGCCTTAATCGCTAAGTCATTTCTCCAGCCCTGTAATATTTTTAAGGCATTGTTCCAGTTGGTCTCTCTACCAGTCCAGCAGGAGATTCCAGTCTCTTACTTGGGGGTATAAAAGACTGAGGAAGTGCTGTCTGGTTCCCACTGTGGGGAGAAAACTATGGCCTGTGACTGAAGTAGTTCTCTTGGTGACTGTTTGTTTTTACGAGCTAGGGTCTCCCTGTAGCCCAGGCTGACCTGAAACTGACAGCAATCCTCCAACCTCAGCCTCCCTAGTGCTGCGATTAGAGGTGTGCACCACCACATCCAGCTCTCCTCATGCCTATTGAGCACCTTGGGCAATGGGTGCTCAGCAGGTTGGGGGATAATAAGCTAGAGTCAGAGTAAGGCAGCATGGGATGCAAAGAAGGAAAACAAGGGGCAGAGAAAGAGCCTCTCTCATTGAGAATGCTCAGGAAGATATCTGGGAATAGCATCTTTGCATGGATGGTTGTTCAGGGAGTCTACTGTACAAGAGCACTGGGCTGAGGGACAAGAACAGGTAGAATACACCCCTCCCCAAATGCCTGGCAGGGAGATACATCCCATTAGAGAAAAACAAACAAACAAACAAACCAAACAACTTTTTCTAATTTGCCCAAATGTGCTATCAGGGCTAGTGGTGGTCCTGGAAAGGCACTGAAAGCGGACAGGACTTCCTCAAACAAAAACAGGGCAGGGGCTAGAGAGATGGCTTAGTGGTTAAGCACTTGCCTGTGAAGCCTAAGGTTCAAGGCTCAATTCCCCAGGACCCACATAAGCAAAGGGAACATGGTGCATACATCTGGAGTTTGTTTGCAGTGGCCAGAGGCCCTGGCACATCCATTCTCTCTCTCTCCCTCCCTCCCTCCCTCCCTCTCTCTCTCTCTCTCTCTCACACACACACACACATATTGAAAGCAGCCGGGAATGGTGGTGTACACCTTTAATCCCAGCACTAGGGAGGCAGAGGTGGGTGGATTAGTGTGAGTTCAAGGCCACCCTGAAACTACATAGTGAATTCCAGGTCAGCCTGGGCTAGAGAGTGAAACTCTACCTTGAACTCCCTCTCCCCCACCCCCCAAAAAGAGCTGAAAGCAAGCTGGCCATGGTGGTACTTGCCTTTAATTCCAGCGCTCAGGAGGCTGAGGTAAAAGGATTACCATGAATTCAAGACCAGCCTGGGGTATAAAGTGAGTTCCAGGTCAGCTTGGACTAGAGTGAGCTCCTATCTCAAAAACAAAATTATAAGAGCTGGAAGCTGTGGTGGGCTCAAAATAATAAAAGCTTGGCACCACGGTGGGATTCTGTAAATCCAGCACACTAATGACAAGATGGGAGGTAGAAGCAGGAGAATTTCCTGGAAGCTCATGGTAAAGACCAACACAGAGTGAATCCAGAGTCAGAAACCCTGCCTCAAATGATTCGGACAGGTGGAGACCAACCACAAAGTTGTCTACTGACCTCCACACAAGCACTGTGATGCGTGCGCCTGCACTCATACACGAATGTGCACATCACAACCCATGAACATTCACATACACACAAATAAGTTGAAAAACTAACTTAGGGCTGAAGAGATGGCTTAGTGGTTAAGGTATTTGTCTGTGAAGCCTAAGGACCCAGGTTCAATTCCCCAGAACCCACATAAGCCAGATACACATGGTGACACATGTATCTGGAGTTTATTTGCAGTGGCTGGAGGTCCAGGCATGCCCATCCTCTCCCTCTCTCCCCCCATTTTATTTCTATTTATTTCTTTGAGAGAGAAAGAGGCAGATAGATAGAGAATGGCCATGCCAGGGCCTCCAGCCACTGCAAATGAACTCCAGATGCATGTGCCACCATGTGCATCTGGCTTACACGGGTACTGGGGAATTGAACCTGGGCCTTAGACTTTTCAGGTAAGTGTCTTAACCACTAAACAGTCTCTCCAGCCGCTATCTCTCTCTAGCTAATAAATAAGTAAACAATAAAAAAGTAACTTAAAAGAGGATGTTGCTCAGTTGGTAGAGTACCTGCTTAGTATGTATGAGCCTCTGCATTCTACCCCCAGTACCACGTGCACACAAAATTTGAAGAGCTGAGCTGGGCGTGGTGGCACATGTGTTAATCCCAGCACTCGGGAGGCAGAGGTAGGAGGATCGCCTTGAGTTCAAGGCCACCCTGAGACTACATAGTGAATTCCAGGTCAGCTTGGACCAGAGTGAGACCCTACCTCTAAAAAAAAAAAAAAATTGAAGAGCTGTATGTACTGTAAAGAAAAGAGAGGGCTGGAGAGTTGGCTTAATGGGTAAGACACTTGCCTATGAAGGCTGAGGACCCAGGTTCAATTCCCCAGTACCCATGTAAGCCAGATGTATAAGGTGGTGTATGCATCTGGAGTTCGTTTGCAATGGCTAGAGACCCTGATGCACCCATTCACTCTCTCTCTCTCATATAAATTATATATGGCCAGGTATGGTGTCACACTCCTTTAATTCCAGCACTTGGGAGGCAGAGGTAGAAGGATCACCGTGAGTTCGAGGCCACCCTGAGACTACATAGTGAATTCCAATAAGCAAAACCCTACCTTGAAACCCACCCCCCCAAAAGCAAAATGTTAGTATGCTTAAGCCTAAGCCACTACTTTGTTTTCTAAGTTCTATTACCAGCAACATTTATTAATTATCTGTTGCAAAGTAGCTTGAAGCAGCAATATAACCCTCATGCTTGCTTTCTTTTGTTTTTTCGTTTATTTTTATTTATTTATTTGAGAGCAACAGAGAGAGAGAGAGAAAGAAGCAGATAGATAGATAGATAGATGAGAGAGAGAGAGAGAGAGAGAATGGGCATGCCAGGGCTTTCAGCCACTGCAAACAAACTCCAGACATGTGCACCCCCGTGTGCATCTGGATAATGTGGGTCCTGGGGAATCTAGCCTCAAACTGGGGTCCTTAGGCTTCACAGGCAAGCGCTTAACCACTAAGCCATCTCTCCAGCCCCACCCTCATGATTTCTTGCCTCCTATGGACCAAGAATTCAGACAAGGCACAGTGAAGACAACGTATCTCCACCCCACCACATGAAAGGACACTGCTGGACGGATGTCTCAGGACTGGAGCCAAGCTGGGGCTGGGATGCTCTGAGAGTTCCTTCACTCACATGTCTGGAAGTGGATGCTGTCCTAGGGCCAAGAGCCCAAGTTGCTGGACCAGCCATGAGCTGGACCAGTCACACAAGGCCTGTGTGTGTGACCTGGTCTTCTTCATGGCCGGGTGGCTGGCTGCTTGGACAAGTGTGCCCAGAGAGGAATCACTGTATCATGTATGACCCAGCCTCACTTTTGCCCCTTTCTTTGGTCAAAGTTATTATGAAGGCCTATCCAGTTTCAAGGAGAGGAAACATAAGATCCCACCTCTTTCTTTTTTTAAATTTTTTCTTCATTTTTATTTATTTATTTGAGAGTAACAGAGAGAGAAAGAGGCAGATAGAGAGACAGAGAGAAAGAGAGAGAGAGAGAGAGAGAGAGAATGGGCGCGCCAGGGCTTCCAGCCACTGCAAACAAACTCCAAATGCATGCGCACACTTGTGCATCTGGCTAACGTGGATCCTGGGGAATCAAGCCTCAAACTGGGGTCCTTAGGCTTCACAGGCAAGCGCTTAACCACTAAGCCATCTCTCCAGCCCCACCCTCATGATTTCTTGCCTCCTATGGACCAAGAATTCAGACAAGGCACAGTGAAGACAACGTATCTCCACTCCACCACATGAAAGGACACTGCTGGACGGATGTCTCAGGACTGGAGCCAAGCTGGGGCTGGGATGCTCTGAGAGTTCCTTCACTCACATGTCTGGAACTGGATGCTGTCCTAGGGCCAAGAGCCCAAGTTGCTGGACCAGCCATGAGCTGGACCAGTCACACAAGGCCTGTGTGTGTGACCTGGTCTTCTTCATGGCCGGGTGGCTGGCTGCTTGGACAAGTGTGCCCAGAGAGGAATCACTGTATCATGTATGACCCAGCCTCACTTTTGCCCCTTTCTTTGGTCAAAGTTATTATGAAGGCCTATCCAGTTTCAAGGAGAGGAAACATAAGATCCCACCTCTTTCTTTTTTTAAATTTTTTCTTCATTTTTATTTATTTATTTGAGAGTAACAGAGAGAGAAAGAGGCAGATAGAGAGACAGAGAGAGAGAGAGAGAGAGAGAGAGAGAGAGAGAATGGGCGCGCCAGGGCTTCCAGCCACTGCAAACAAACTCCAAATGCATGCGCACACTTGTGCATCTGGATAACGTGGATCCTGGGGAATCAAGCCTCGAACTGGGGTCCTTAGGCTTCATAGGCAAGCGCTTAACCGCTAAGCCATCTCTCTAGCCCCCCCCACCTCTTTTAAAAAATATTTTTAGGGCTGCAGAGATGCCTCAGCAGTTAAAGGTGCTTGCTTACGAAGCCTGATGGCCTGGGTTTGATTCCCCAGTACCCACATAAAGCCAGATGCACAAAGTGGCACATGCGTCTGGAATTCATTTGCAGTGGCAGGAGGCCTTGGTGTGCCCATACTCACTCTCTCTGTCTGCATCTTTGTCTCTGTCTGTCTGTCTGTCTCTCTCTCCCAAATAAATAAATAGGATGTGAGGGCGGTAGGAACTTGGAGGCTGGGGAGATGACTCAATGGTTAAAGGTGCTTCCTTGCAAATCCTGCTGGCCCAGGTTCAGTTCCCCAGTACTTACATAAAGCCAGATGCACAAAGTGGCACATGCATCTGGAGCTCATTTGCAGAACAAGAGGACCTGGTATGCTTATATTCTCTAATGTTTTTATTTATTTATTTGAGAGCTTGTTTGGAGGTTCTAGCAGGGGAGCGCAGCTACTTGTATACCCTTGACGGAAGACCAGCCCTCCTCTATTCGGGGAAGGTTGTCCTCTTCAACCGAGCGCACAGCTTTGGGAGGGCTGCACATGGAGTGGTGAGGGAGGAAGGGGACACCTGCCTAGCCAGCCAGATTAGTCGAATCAACCCTGGCAATCAATGGGGTGACAGATGCATGTGTCTGGAGTTAATTTGCAGTGGCTGGAGGTCCTGATGTGCCCATTTATTCTCTCTCTCTCTCTCTGAAATAAATAAGTTAAAATGAAATATTTTTTAAAAAAAAAGAAAGAAAGATGGTCGGGAAGAAAAGAAAGAAATGAGCTGCTGAGCCTAATCCCATTCCTGGTTGACGTCTACCACATGGCCTGCCTTTCATGGTGCTGGCTTGAGAAAGGATTGTGGTGGTGTGTCAGAATGGACCTTCTGGAGACATACTGACTGGCTTAGGTCATTTACTGTGGCCTTTCAGGCCCGTGGAAGATTAACTATAGACATGAATTCCCTGCTAGTGTTCCAGCACACTAGCCTCACAATGTGCTTTGAGCCACAGAATGTGCTGGAATGGATGATGGGCAATTTCTGAGGCTGGATCTTAAGAGGACTCACAGCTTCTACCTTTGCTCCTTGGGAACCTTGAGGCCACCAAGCTGGGATGATGCCAATCTAACCACCTAACAAGCTCTAAGCCAGATAGGGAACTCAGGCCCCCAGCCAAGAGCTAGCCCATGGAGGCCATCTTGGAGACTACAGCTCTGTGGATGCTGATTAACCTCAGGTGAGCCCGGGGGGTGGGGGTTGGGGTAGCCAGTGAGCCACCTGGCTAATCCTAGCACAAATTGCCAACCTTCAGAATGGTAAGAAAGCAAAGACACCTTGTGGTTTTGGGTTACTAGATTTTAGGGTGATTTGTTACTTGCAGTAGGTCACTGATACAAGGACCTGGACCCACTTTCATCTCTCAAAGGGAAGAAAGGACCTGGAAACTTCATGTTTTATGGATAGCTCCTGGTTTGAGTCTCCTGTTTACCTCTCTTGGAGCCAACACCTAGCCAGAATGTTCCATTCTAAGCCCTTCTCATAAAGAGACGTGATGGCTGAGGAAAGGTTCAGACCCTTGTTCTAAAATCTCTAGGGGTCCTGTTTTGGGCTGGCTAAAACAACATATTAATTAATATATTTTTATTATTTTCACTTAATTATTAGAGACAGAGGGAGGGGTGGGGGGAGGGAGAGAGAGGAGAAAGAGAGAGAGTGAGAGTGAGTGCACCAGGGTGTCTAGCCACTGCAAATGAACTCCAGACGCATGTGCCACCATGTGCATCTGGCTAACGTGGGACCTGGAGAATTGAACCTGGGTCCTTAGGCTTCGCAGGCATGTGCCTTGATGGCTAAGCCATGTCTCCAGCCCCAATTTTTTTTGTTTTGTTTTTCAAGGAGGGTTTCACTCTAGCTCAGGCTGACCTGGAATTCACTATGTAGTCTCAGGGTGGCCTCGAACTCACAGTGATCCTCCTACCTCTGCCTCTCGAGTGCTGGGATTAAAGGTGTGCGCCACCACACCCGGTCTTCCAGCCCCAATTTTTATTTTTTATTAATTTGTTTGAGGGAGAGATATTGAGAATGGGTGTTCCAGGGGCTTTCAGCTGCTGGAAATAAACTCCAGACACATGCACCACCTTGTGCATATGGCTTATGTGGGTGCTGGGGAATCAAACCTGGATCCTTTGGCTTTGTAGGCAAGTGCCTTAGCCACTAAACCATTTCTCTAGCCCCATATTAATATTAATAAAGACCAAATCCAAACTTTTAAAAACAATTATGAAATAGGACTGGGTATAGTGGCACACACCTGTAATCCCAGCACTTTAGAGGAAGAGGCAGGAGGATCATGGGTTGAAGGCTAGCTTTAGCTACATAGCAAATCAAAGGCCAGCCTAGGCTACATGAAATTCTGTCTCAAAAAAAAATTATGAGCAGCCAGGCGTGGTGGTGCACGCCTTTAATCCCAGCACTTAGGAGGCAGAGGTAGGAGAATCACCATGAGTTCAAGGCCAACCTGAGAATACATAGTAAATTCCAGATCAGTCTGGACTAGAGTGAGACCTTACCTCAAAAAACAAACAAACAAAAAAAAAATTGGGCTGGAGAGTTGGCTTAGTGGTTAAGTCACATGCCTGTGAAGCATAAGGACTCAGGTTTGATCCTCCAGGTCCCAGGTAAGCCAGATGTGCATGGTGGCGCATGCATCTGGAGTTCATTTGCAGTGGCTGGATGCCCTGGTGTGCTCATTCTGTCTCTCTCCCTCTCTCTCTGTCTCTAATAAATAAATAAATCTTTTTAAAAATTATGAAATGAATATATGATCATTTAGAAACTCATGTGGATATATACAAAATTGGTATAAATCCTTCTCAGGCTGCTTGCTTCATGTGTGCTGTGCTGTGGTTTAGAAGCTCATGAGTTCTAAAATTAATCTTCAAATTATGTTTTTAAAAAGATTTTATTTATTTATTTGTTTATTTAAGAGAGAGAGAAAGAGGCAGATAAAGAAAATGGGTATGCCAGGGCCTCCAGTCTCTGCAAACCAGATGCATGTGCCACCTTGTCCATCTGGCTTATGTGGTTACAGGGGAATCGAACCTGGATCGTTGGGCTTTGCAGGCAAGCACCTTAGCCGCTAAGCCATTTTTTCAGCCCTAGAGCTTATATATCTTATCTTGGACTATTATTATTTTTCTTTTTCTGTTTTTTTTTTTTTTTTTTTTTTTTTTGAGGTAGGGTCTCACTCTAGCCCAGGCTGACCTGGAATTCACTATGTATTTTCAGGGTGGCCTGGAAGTCACAGTAATCCTACCTTGTCCTCCCAAGTGCTGGGATTCAAGGCATGTACCACCACATCTGGCTGTTTTCAAATTCATATATTGACGGTATTTGGAGGTGGGACCCCTATGATGGGATTAGTGGTTTTATAGAAAGAGAAAAATGAAGAGAAACTAGAGCTAGCAGCTCATTCTGTCTTGCCATGGGATGCCCTGTGCTGTGTTATTTTTTTTTGTTTGTTTGTTTTTTTTTTCGAGGTAGGGTCTCACTCTGGTCCAGGCTGACCTGGAATTCACTATGGAGTCTCAGGGTGGCCTTGAACTCACGGCGATCCTCCTACCTCTGCCTCCCGAGTGCTGGGATTAAAGGCGTGCGCCACCACGCCCGGCATCCCTGTGCTGTGTTATGATGCAGTAAGAAGGCCCTCACCAGATACTGGCACCTTAACCTTAGACTTGCTAGATGAACTGTAAACCAGCCAGGCTGTGGTATTCACTTATAGAAACATAAAGGAGGAGCCAAGCACTCTGGAAGCTGAGGTAAGAGGTTTGCCCTGAGTTCGAGGCCAACCTGGAGCTACAGAGTAAGTTACAGGTTAGCCTGGGCTAGACAGAGTGAGACCCTGTCTCAAAAACACCAAAAAAAAAAAAAAAAAGAGAGAGAGAGAGAGAGAGAGAGAGAAAGAAAGAAAGAAAGAAAGAAAGAAAGAAAGAAAGAAAGGAAAGGAAAGAAGAGAAAAAAGAAAGAAATTTAGGCTGGGGAGATTTCTCAGTGGTTAAAGGTGCTTGCACACAAAGCCTGCTGGACCAGATTCAGTTCCCCAGGACCCATGTAAAACCAGATGCAAAAAGTAGCACATGTATCTAGCACTCAATTGCAGCAGCAAGAAACCCTGGTATGCCCCCCCCCCGCAACACACATGTGTAAATAAATAACTAATTTCTTTTTAAGTAAAGGAGCCAAGTGTAGTGGCACATGCTTTTAATCCCAGCACTTGGGAGGCAGACGTAGGATGATCACTGAAAGTAGTTTAAAGCCACCTTGAGACTATATAGTGAATTCCAGGTCAGCCTGGGCTAGAGCAAGACCCTACCTTGAACCCCGCCCCCCCCAAAAAAAAACCGTCTATAATCCCAGTGCTGAGGAGGTGAAGACAGGATCTCTGAGGCTAGCTGCCTAGCTTGGCCTAGAAAAATCAGTGAGCTCTGGGTTAGTGAGAGAACCTAACTCGAAAAAAAAAAAAAAAAAAGAAAAAAAATGGAGCCAGGTGTGGTTGTGCATGCCTTTAATCCCAGCACTTGGGAGGCAGAGGTAGGAGGACCACAGTAAGTGCAAGGCCACCCTGAGACTACATAGTGAATTCCAGGTCAGCTTGGGCTACAGTGAGACCCTATCTCAAAAAAAAAAAGAAAGAAAGAAAGAAAATAAAATGGAGTACAATTGAGGAAGACTACCAATGTCAACTTCCAGATGCATATCCACACACACATATATGAACATGTCATACACATGAGTACCACACATACACAAAATTATTTTTTACATTCAAAAAGGGGGCTGGAGAGATGACTTGTCGATTAAAAGTACTTGCTTGCAAAGCTTGCTAGTCTAGGTTCCATTCCCAGCCACCCACATAAAGGAGGATTCAAAAAGTTGGGCAAACATCTGGCGTTCCATAGTGGCAAGAGGCTCTGGCATGGCTTCCATGTAAATAAATAAAAGAATATAATTTAAAATAACACTTAAAAATTCAGCATGAGATGTGGCAGGAACAAACTGCAGCACTCTCCAGGGTGGATTCTCCTATGTTCTCCACCTCTGTGAATGGTATCACCCCTGAAACAAGTCAAAACCCAGCAGCCCTCATTAGCCGCTTCCTTTCTTGTCACTGGCCCCGCTCAAATCTACCTGCCCATTGCCTCTCAGTTCTGGTTCTCCTCTCTTCTCCCATCCCAACTCTACCTCATCCTCAATTCAGGTCACTGTCTTCTTATGTATGGTTAGAGCCCCAGGTGTTTTCTTTCTCATCTCTGGACACTTTTTTTTTAAAGCTTTAATTTAATTTAATTTAATTTAATTGTGAGAGAGAGAGGGAGAGAGAGAGAGAGGGAGAGAGAGAGACAGATAGAAAAAAGAGAATGGGCACACCAGGGCCTCCACTTTCTGCAAACAAATTCCAGATGCATGTGCCACCTTGTGTATCTGGTATACATGTGTCCTGGGGAATTGAATGTGGGTTCTTTGGCTTTGCAGGCAAGTGCCTTAACTGCTGAGCATCTCTCCAGCCCTCTGGCCACTTTTACATCCTGATTCTCAGTGGAGTCTGATGCATGTCCTGAATTCAGTAGATGAGTGACCAGATGGATGAGTGACAGATTTGTGGGTATAATAGCTATTATATTATGCCCATTTGTTCAGATGAGCAGGCAAGCTCAGATCCAGTGGGAAACTTGCCTAATATCCCCATCCCCACCCACTAAGTAGCAGAGCTGGAATCTACCGAACCTGAAAAATGCAGAGAACTGACTCCTACCACTGTGCTAGTTGGTTTTCTGATGAAAACAAAATAAATCTTTGATCTTGCTGAAACCACACCAGAGAATGGGCTGCAGGGGTCCTAAAGATGTATACCTTATCTGGGCGTATCTTCCAAATCCCACGTTCATGGGAAATACTTTGTTTACTGTGTCAACCCACCAGAAGCCACAAGCAACTAACTCTTCGTAGGGGAAGAAGCCAATCCTGGTACCATCATCCTCTCTGAGAGTCTCCAACATCCAGCCTTGTCCCTAAAAATCTAGCTTCCAGGAAGTGGACATTTTTCTGATTAGAGGCATGGCTATCAGATATGGCCTGACTCAGCTACGAGGTTAAAGATCATAAGATCTGCCTGTGTTCAAACCTCCACTTCTTTCCTTTTTGTTTTGTTGATTTTTATTTATTTATTTGAGAGTGACAGACAGACAGGGAAAGAGGCAGATAGAGAGAGAGAGAGAATGGGCCACTGCAAAGGAACTCCAGATGCATGCGCCACCTTGTGCATCTGGCTAACGTGGGTCCTGGGGAATACAAGCCTTGAACCAGTGTCCTTAGGCTTCACAGGCAAGCGCTTAACCGCTAAGCCATCTCTCCAGCCCCAAACCTCCACTTCTATTGGGGTCACTAGGGTAGAGGGCCTAACTTAGACAGTGCCATCTACGTTTGTTAAGTGGTAATAAGAATGGCACCTGGATGGGCTGGAGAGATGGCTTTCTTTCTCTCTCTGTCTGTCGCTCTCTAATAATAATAATAATAATAATAATAATAATAATAATAATAATAAAAGAATGGCACCTGGAGCCAGGCATAGTGGTGCACACCTTTAATCCCAGCACTCAGGAGGCAGGGGTAGAAGGATTGCTGTGAGTTCAAGGCCACCCTGAGACTACATAGTGAATTCCAGGTCAGTCTGGGCTAGAGTGAGACCCTACCTCGAACAAACAAACAAACAAACAAACAAAAAAGAATGGCACCTATGCTGGAGAGATTGCTCAGTGGTTAAAGCAATAGCCCTGAAATGCCTAGTGACCAGGGTTCAAGTCCCCAGTACCCATGTGAAGCCAGATGCACAAAGTGGTGCATGCATCTGGAGTTCATTTGCAGTGGCTAGAGGCCCTGGTGCACCCATTCTCTCTCTCTCTCTCTCTCTCTCTCTCTTTCTGCAAGAAAATATTTTTCAAAAATATTTTTTAAAGGAATGGCACCTACATCATGCTGGTCATTATGGATATTAAATAAGTCAAGCATGTAAACCTCTTGGAATGGGACTGGACAGGAAATTCCCTGTCACTTCCACCGATACTGCCATTCTCAACAGCCAGGTCACTGAAACTGGAGCCTTGCCTGGGAAGAATCTCACTTCCTAAGCCTGAAGTTGTCCCATGGGGGTTTGTTATAGGTAATGCTGGCACTTCGATGCCACCAGTGTCTAACACAGCTTGGGAAGGACGTCCACCAGGAGCTTTCTACTTGATTCCCCCTTCTCCACCATGACTCCGTGTCGGTCCCAATAATGTTCAACATTTTTTTTTTTTTGTTTTTCTCTTCTTTTCTGTTTTGTTTTTTCAAGGTAGGGTTTTGCTCTAGCTCAAGATGACCTGAAATTCACTATGTGGTCTCAGGGTGGCCTCGAACTCACGGCAATCCTCCCACCTCTGCCTCCCGAATGCTGGGATTAAAGGCGTATACCACCAAGCCCGGCTCAACAGCATTTAATGGCACTCTGAACTGCCAGCTCCCACCCTCTAATGCCATCTTTAGTGAGGAAGTGGGTGGGGTGGAAGCACTTTGAGGTGTTGCTTTTCGAGGTTTAGAGTTCTGTTCTGAGACACTGCCTGATCCTTTCCTATAAACTATAACTTTCAGCTTCCATGCAGGGCTTCTGAGCCAGACTGAACCCCAGGAAGAGTGTCTATCTACTTCAAAGCGGTTGTTGGGGACAGGGGAACCCAGTTCTAGGAATTCTGGGCCCCCATATGAGAAGCCATGCGTTTATCCTACAGAATGGGACTGGAGGGGGGTAGGGAGGGAACAGCCAAAATCCTACCAGCCCTATTACAGACTTTCAGGGCCACCTTAGCTCACGGGATGGCTTAATGGTTAGTGTGAAGCCTTCCCCTTGAGGGAAGACTTCCAAATATGAGGAAGGCCACCTTGTCCTGTCTGGGAGCAAATATTTAAGTGACACAAACATTTAACAAAGTAAGCTTTGCAGAGCACAACAGCCTCTGGGTGGCTGTAAGTCCTCGATACCAACGCCAGGTGGCGCGAAAGGGCCACTGGTTGACGCCATCTGCCCGGCTCTCCATTGTAAGAAAAGGGAACCCCGTCGTTGGAGGGAGAGAGGGGCAGGTTCAAGAGCAGTCTGGTCTAGCCTGCATGAGGGGTCTGGAGGACCAGCGAGTCTGCACATCGCGAACGCAAGTGGGTGACTCCGGCCTGGAGGGGGTTTGCGGTCAGGAAAAGCGGAGCCCACGTGTGGGCGGGGTCATGCATAGGAGGAGGCGGAGCATGAGGACAAAGTTGTGTTGCCTTCCCTGGGTGGACGGTGCTTACGGAGAGTCTGGAGAGAGGGCTTCTTTGGGGTCTGGGAGAGCAGATTTAAAGTGTGTCAGGGGGCTGGATGAGGCACTTGCCTGCGAAACCAAAGGACCCAGGTTCGATTCCCCATGCGTCTGGAGCTCGCGTACAGGGTCTGAAGGCCCTGGCATGCCCATTCTCTCTCTCTCTAATAAATAAATAAAAATAAAATATTTATGGCTGGAGAGATGGCTTAGCGGTTAAGTCACTTGCCTGCAAAGCTAAAGGACCCAGGTTCGATTCCCCAGACCCCATGTAAGCCAAATGCACAAGGTGGCACAAGTGTCTGGAGTGCATCTGCAGCAGCTGGAGGCCCTCGTGCTCTTTCTCTCTCTCCCTCTTTCCTTCCCTGTCTCTCTCAAATAAATAAAGATAATTAATAAAAATAACATGAAATATTTAAAGCGTGTAGGGATGGGGCTGGCTGCGGGGAGCAGCTGTGCGTCGCGTGTCAGCCAGGTGGGCGGAGCTCGGCGAGGGGGCGGGGATTGCAGCTGGAGGCGGAGCCTGATGGGCAGCCCGAGGGCAAGCCGACGTGCTCCCGGGAGGGCAGAGTTTGCCCCTCTCCCGGATAGAGTTAATAGCGCTTCAGATTCCGTGCAGAGTCGGACTCTGGGAAGGGGCGGAAGCGCACAGCTGCGTGAGAAGGTATGAACTCTGGGCGGAGTTCAAACCCTCCAGGAGGACGCCAAGAGTCATCGCTCTGCCAGTCCGCGCGGCGGCCGGGGAAGGGGGCGGGACCGTGGAGTTGCTGATAGGGAAGAGGGGCGGGCCGGGGGGTCTGCAGGAATCTCTGAGCTGGCAGGGGGCGAGGCTGTGGCTTTGGTGGGCGGGGCCTCTGGAGAGTTCCCCCCCAGGGGGCGTGGCTCGTGGCTCCGAGGGGCCGGGCCGACAGCGTCCGATTTCTGGGCTGCTCCTGGGTGGGGCGGGGCCTTGTGTCAAGTAGGCGGAGCCTGAAATCCAGCTCTGGGACTGGGTGGAGCCTGTGCGCGGAGCAGGCGGGGGCTCTGCCATGGGAGGCCGTCTGTTTAGGCCCGCACGCAGCTACGCATCTGGTGCTCATTACAGGATGACAAAGAGCCGGCTCTAGGCCCCCTTCCCCACTCCCATCCCCCCCTCCGACTGTAATGCATTTAACTCTTGCTTGCCCCCGAGATGGTGTGGATCCCCTGCTAGGGGTCAAAAGGAGGGCGCTTTAGTCCACTACCCGGCCCACTGTGTCATCCCACATGCTCTGGCCCAAACCTTCTACTCAGTCCCAGGCTTTCTGGGAAAGGCCGCGACCCCCACGCCCATCCATCAACCCCCCTTGGCGGCGTCTCCGAGGTTAAAAGCTGGGCATGATCTGGCGGGGGCGTCTGGTTTGAGTTAGGGGAACGTGAGAGTGGCGACCAGGGGCAGTGCGAAACGTTCCCTCAGCCCCCTGTGCAACACCCCCCTCTTCATCCCTACTGCCAGTCCCTCCTCTCAGGGTCCCCTGAGACCCAACCCCTAGGCTAGAGGGTGTCACTGGGCTTCTGGTAGGAAAGAGGCGCTGGTCCACCCCTCCTTACCTGCCTGGATGGTGGTTTCGGCTTTGCCCTGTCCTAATTAAAGGCCTTGAGAGGCTGAAGCTGAAAAATTATAGAGGTGGTGGGAACCGGCGCCTCCCTCGCACAGGTCCCGCCCCCTCCCCCCCAGGATGTGGAACCAAGGATGGGGGAGGTCATCCCACATGCCATGATCTTTGACCAGCCCCTCCTCCAGTTCCTGGGATCCCTCAACCCAACCTGGAGTCTCCTAAATTCTCTTCCATCCCACAGGGAGAAGAGCAAAGTGTGGCCCCTAAATGGAAGACCTCGTTTCTAAATGTGTCCAGGGAACCAGAACTGAGGACTCCCCAACCCAGCCTCCTGGACTTCCACCTCCTCCCCATAGCAAGGGGAAGGAGCATCTACTACTCTGGGGGTGGGGACATCCTTGGGTAACCCTGAGTCCCAGCCTAGACTTCTGTGAGGAAAAGGAATGGTCAGAAGAAAGTTCAGTGAAACCTACTGGATGTCTCTTTTCTCTCCCCTGACTCACTAGCCCCAGAATCCACCTTTGATTCCTGAACTTCAGTTTGGTACCAGCTCAGCAGACCCTTAGCTCAGGACCCTCTCCCAGATTCAGCTCTACATTTTTGTTGTTTCAATAAAAAGGGAATTCTCCCCTTGCCAAACCTCAGTCTCCTAGGCTTGCTGTGTGACAGTGGCCAAGTCTCTGCCCTCTCTGGGGCTTCTGTTTCCAAGAATTCTGAAGCATCCCTCTTTTAAGGGGTTCTTACCTTACCCAGACAATGGAAGAAAGAGCCAGTCTTTCCCCCTATTCCTCCCAGACCCTTCCCTCAGGCATCAATGGGGCCCAGAGCATTGGGTGAGGTTGGCACTCCATTTATTGGAGAAGACCCCAGCACCCACCCCTTGAGGTCCTAGAGGCCTTGGCATGTCCTCTGCCATGAGTGCTGGGCCCATGGAGCAGGAAACCCTATGTCCAACTGGGCAGTCCCCATGAGCCCCTGGTACAGCCTCAGCCATGTGTCCAGAGCGTGTCCCTTCCCCCTACCCCATGTGGGGGAATCTGTGCCCCATCACACGCTGGTTCTGCAGGTCTGTACCCCTGTGAGGCTGCCCCTGGGGGGCATGGGTTCCGTTGGGCCCTTGCTTCCCGCATGTGTGACCCAGCGATAGCAGTCAGTGATGCTCTTGTTGGGCGCGTGGGGGCCACAGCGAGTGCAGTACACAATGCCCAGTGCAAGCAGAACCACCAAGAAGACACAGGTTGGCACCAGGAGTGCCACCAGCAGCCACCTGTCATCCCTCTGGCTTTGGCCTGCCAGACCAGCTTCTGCCAGGGCTGTTGGAGCTACTGTAGGGGCCACTGAGGGCTGCCATGGGACCAACTTAGGACTGGGGACTCCTTCCCTTGGGACTTGGGGGGCTTGGGAATAGGGATGTGTAGAGCTGATGGACGAGGTCTGATTAGTAGGGCTCTGAGAGGCCAAGAGGGTAGGGAGGGCTGGGGGCTGGGTAGCAGCAGGCATAGGGGCTTGGTGGACAGATTTCATACGGGATCTGGAGGTGGTGGGCAGAGGGGGCTGGATAGTGGAGATAATGGAAAGCTGGGGAGCCTGGGTTCTGGGGACTGGAACATCTGGGGTCAGAGGGGGCTTATTGGTTCTAGGGGTGGTGTCCTGAGGGACAGGATTAGGTGGGATTTGAGGCAGATGCATAGATATTTTTGTGTCTGGGGACACGGGGGAATGGTGAGCAGGGGACACTTTGGGGTATTTGACTGAGATAACAGGGGGCTGGTAGGCAGGGGGCCGTACTGGGTGAGTGACAGAGATAACCCCGGGCTGGTAGGCAAAGGGCACATCTGGGTAGTTGGCCTTGATTGGAGGTACCAGGTGGTCAGGGGGCACAGGTGGAGGTGTGGTAGGGATCATGGAGGGTGGGTGGGCTGGGCTCTGGGGTGGATGTATGGCTGAGATAATAGGGATCTGGTGGGCAGAAGGTAGTGTGGGGCGTGTGGCAGAAACCACCACAGGCCTGGTGGCAGAGACCACTGAGGAGTGGTAAGGGCCCCTGGGGACACTGGGCAGGTGTGGCCAAGTAGGCTGCGGGTGAGGTCTTTGCTGCTCTTGGTCCTCTGGGAAGCTGGGTCTATAGGCCTGGTGGAAGTCAGGCCGCTGTGAAGGCCCAATCCACAGGACCCCAGGCAGGTCTGTCCAGCCTCCATCAAAGACTTCCCAGGCTTCATCATCATCCTCTTCTTCTTCTTCCCCATCATCCAGCAACTCATCCCTCAGGTCCTGAGAAGTCCGGGCACCCATGGCCCCTGCAGGGCTGCAACTGATGCCATCGGCCTCAAGCTCGTGCCCCTCGCTGCAATAGCACTCAAAGCCACCGACGTAGTTGACACACATCTGCTGGCACACACCGGCGATCTGGCACTCATCCGTGTCCACACAGCGGTGTGGCTCATCCTCAGCTGGCCTGAAGCCCAGGCGACAGTGGCAGCTGTAGCCTTGTGGCCCACCAGGCTCACACTGCTGCTCACACGGGGCCTGGGCACAGGGATCCTCACAACTGTGCCCATCTGCCGCTAGCCGGAAGCCCTCACTGCAGCGGCAGGATACATGACCGTCCATTTCCTCCACACACTCGTGTTCACAGCCCCCGTTGTCTGGACCACAGCCAGTCCCAGGGCACAGAGGCCCAGTCTGAGACCAGCCAACGCCACCGGCAGGCTGCTTGATGCAAAGAAGAGAGGCTCCCCTGCCAACCTCGCAGTGCACCGCAGCCACGGAGCCGAAGGGCAGCCACTCGAACTCGGTGGAGACCAGGTGGAAAGGCGTGGTGTAGACGGCTGGACCGGCCTGGCCCACCTCAACCGGCAATGCAGGACAGGCCCCCTCGAAACCAAACTGACACAGGTAGCCATCGACAGCCAGCGTGCACGAGCCCTCGAGCCATCGATGCTCCCCGCTGGCCTCCAGCGCCGCACAGCGTTGGGCCGGGCAAGGCCCTCCGGTGGCGGGTTGGGCCCAGTTGGTAAAGGCCGTGTCCTGATCTCCCGTGGTCCACGTGAAGCCGCGCAGCGGGCGCTGCGGCTGGCATTGCCGAGCCTGCCTCTGCAACCCTATCCACAGCAGCCCTCCGGCCGGGCCGGCACCCACCAGACTGTCCACACTCCGGGCCTCCTCCGGGGTCCTCGGCGTGGCCAGGTCGCCTCCCAGTTCGCGGCACGCCCGCCAAGCCTCCAGAAAGGTGCGGCGCCGAGGGAAGAGCGCGTAGCAGCTCCCAGGGCCGCAGGCGGCGCGGGGCTCCGGCGTCCAGGGCTCCTGGCCCAGCGCGGGCACCGCGGCCGCCCAGGCCAGCAGCAGGCGCAGCAACATCGCGACGCCCCCCGACTGGCTGGGCCCCGGGGCCCGCGGCCGCTCTTGACAGGGGGAGGGACCGCAGCCTCTGGCGGGCGGGCCGAGGGGGGCGGGCCCCGCCGGCTCGGGCCTTGTAAGGAGTGGGCCGGGGCCGTTGCCAACTAGCCGCTTGCTCCCCGGGGGGCTGCCGGAGCAGGAAGCAGTGGGGTTGGTGGGGGGGGATGCTGGGGTGGGAGGCAAAGGGCAGAGGAGAGGAGGAGGCGCAGTTAACGGGCCGCCCCAGGCCCCATAGTGCGGGTAGACCCTGAGAAGGGGAACCGCCTACCTGAGAGGCTGCCGGAGCCTCAGAAAACCACAGCAACAGTTTGCAGTTCTGGCCGCTGGGGTAAGTGAGGTTGCTTTCCAGAGAGACTGGTGGAGACCCGAATGTGGACACACCAACCTCCTTACACCAATGCGCTCTCAGCCCAACAACATGCGTAGGCCAGCCCTTTCCCATCACACATATGTATGCAGGCTCCTCTCCCCACTCTTGGCAAGAGCACACGCTCTGACACCCTATCTGTCTCAGACAGCCGGGCTCCCTGCCTCACTTGTGGTCTAGGCAGACCCCTCTCACGCACGCAGTAGTGTTAACATGCTATATGCCCTTCCGTGTACATGCAAAGATGTTGTGGCAGGCTACACTACTCCCCGCCCCCCCCCCCACGATTGTCCTTCCCATGCGTGGGAACCGACTTCCTAACCCAGGTGTGGACATCCTCCACCAATCATGTATTTGTGGATTCCCTTCCTCAGCCCATCCACTCCCAAGCTTTCTGGCTGCAGCAGGGGATGTCTTTAGGGGACACTGAGTGAGTGGGGGCCAAAGGCTGCCCTTACCTCACCCCTGCTCGGCCTGGGGCCCTGTGAACCTGGGCTTAGAGGAAAAGGAGGCAGCCCCCAAACAGGAAATGTTTCTCTGGGTTCCTGCTGCAGGAGAGCAGGATGCAGTTGATGAAGAGCTGGATGGGGAACAGGCTGAGGTCAAGGTGCAGAGCGGGTCTGTGAGGGGACCAGTGCAAAGCCATGTATGGGCACAGGACACCCAACGACACGTGTATGTGTGACACAAGCATCACATTGCCCTCCCTGCTCTCAGAGCTAGCTGCATGGCCTGGCCAGGGTCCTTTTCCCGCCCCTCCTGGAAGCCTCTAGAGGCTTGTGCACTGAGCCAGGCACCCAGGATGGCCCCTGGGGAGCTGGCTGGAGGATTAACCCCAGCACAGCCACTGCATTCTCTTCGACTTTTTATTTATTTAATTTGTTTAAAAGACAGGTTTTTACTGAAGCTGGTCCCAAACTCCTTGGGTTCTAGCTATCCTGCTGCCTTGGAATCCTGAGTAGCCAACTACAGACACCCAATACCAGCTAACCTCTTTGTGTTATTTTTGTTGTTGCCTGAGACAGGGTCTGGTGTAGCCCAAGCTTGTCTGGAACTCTGTATGTAGCCAAGGAGGATCTGGAACTCCTGATCTTCCTGTCTCCTCATGTCTGGCTTGAAAGTGTTACATTCTTAGCAGACTTTTAAAAAACAGTATTTTATTTTATTGTCTTATTTATTAGAGGGAGAGAGGCAGAGAGAGAGAGAGAGAGAGAAAGAAAGAGGATGGGTGTGCCAGGGCCTCCAGCCACTGTAAATGAACTCCAGATGTGTGTACCACCTTGTGCATCTGGCTTACTTGATACTGGGGAATCAAACCCGGGTTCTTAGGCTTCACAGGCACACGCCTTAACCACTAAGCCATCTTTCCAGCCCTCTTAGCAGACTTTTGATCCAGCTTTTGATGTAGTTCAGTGATAGAGTGCTTACCTAGCAAGGGCCTGGATTAAATCCCCAGCACTACAAATTAAAAGGAAGCAGAAAAACTTTTTTTTTTTTTTTCCCCAGGGTAGAGTCTCACTCTAGCCCAGGCTGACCTAGAATTCACTGTGTAGTCTCAGGCTGGCCTCAAATTCTCAGCAATCCTCCTACCTCTGCCTCCCAAGTGCTGGGATTAAAGGCGTGTGCCACCACACTCAGCTAGAAAAACTTTTTAAAGATTTTATCTATTTATTGGCATGCATGTGTGTGTGAATGTATGTATGGACACACAACAGGGTCTCCTGCCCTTCTGGCTTTTTGTGGGTGGCTGAACTCTGGGCTGGCATACTTTGCTAACAAGAAAGCACCTTTAACCACTGAACCATCTCCCCAGCCCCAGAAAATCTTTTAAATTGGAGTGAAGAGATGAAGGGGTGAAAAAGAGATCTGGCCCCTTAGAAGGCTGTCTTGGACCAGATTCCCACTCTGCTACTAATCTGTTGTGTGACTTTAGGGAAGTCTCTGGGCTTTCATTTTTCTTTTCCTTTCCTTTGCTTTCCTCAGTATTTTTTCCTCCTTTCCTTTCCTTCTCTTCCCTTTCCTGTTTCCTTGAAGCCTCATCATGCCTGGCTTTCATTTTGTCATCTATAATATGGAGTTAATGCGTCCAAGCTTTTTAGCTCAGTGGGTCTATTTTATCACGTTACTCACTATTCGCAAATGTGCTTTGTCTGCTACAGAGCACATGACAAATGTTCCTTGGTCTTCTGAGCAAATCTGCACACAAGTGGGGAAGTGGGGACCACGCTGGTTTTGCTAACCACCTTACAGTGCCCACGCAGTCTGACACTGCGGACTCAGCCAGTCTGTGAGCACTTGCTTCATGCCCAGAAGTCTGTCGTGCAAGGCGAATGCCTGTGCAGCACATGGAATTACTCCACTTCTCAGGAGAGCAAAGTCCATCCTGCCATTGGTGCAGGCGCCAAACCTTGAGCTCATCCTTCACTCCTCTCTCTCCCCCACCCTTCTTCCAATCTCTCAGCAAATCCTGTTGGCTTCAGTTTCAAGATAGATCTGAGTCTGATGATCTCTTCTCACCATCTCCTTTGCCACCCATCCCAGCCCATGTCACTTGCGTTTCGCAGCTAGAACCTCAGAATGGCCTTCCCTGCTTCCTCTCCACCCTCCTAGAGGGAACCTTTAAAAACCTAGGTCACTCTTCTGCTCTGAACCTTCCAAGGCCTGCATCTCACTGAGAAGTAGCCAAAGTCCCCACCATGTGATCTGTCTCTAGATGGCTCACCCCTTCCCTTCCACGTCTTTGCTGTAGCCGCTCTGGCCTCTGTGCTGGTTCTTAAACTCACCGAGTACTGGATCTCAGCATCTTTGCCTTGGATACTCCACGGCCTGCAGCGCACTTCCTGCAATCTCCAAATGCTCTGCTCTCCTCTTTCTCGGGTCTCGGTTGAAGTAGCAGAGTCCCTGATCCCAGCCCCATACTGCTTCATCCTTCCCAGGGGACTCCCTGACCCCACACACTATCACTATAACTCTCTGACACAGTATATCTTTTTTTTTTTTTTTTTTTCTGAAGTGGGGTCTTACTGTAGCCCAGGCTGACCTGGAACTCACTCTGTAGTCCCAGGCTGGTCTCAAACTCACAGTGATCCTCTTTTTTTAAATAAAATTTTAGTTTAATTTTTTGAATTTTGTTTATTTTTATTAATTTATTTGAGAGCAACAGAGAGAGAGAGAGAGAGAGAGAGAGAGAGAGAGGAGAATAGGTGCACTAGGGCTTCCAGCCACTGCAAATGAACTCCATATACATGTGCCACCTTGTGCATCTGGCTTACATGGGCACTGGGGAATCAAGACTCGAACCGGGATTCTTAGGCTTTGCATGCAAATGCTTAACCGCTAAGCCATCTCTCCAGCCCACAGTGATCCTCTTAACTCTGCCCACTAAGTTCTGGGATCAAAGGTGAACACCACCACACCCGGCAACATAGTATATCTTTAATAGTTGATTTCTGGCCGGGCGTGGTGGCGCCCACCTTTAATCCCAGCACTCAGAAGGCAGAAGTAGGAGGATCACCATGAGTTCAAGGCCACCATGAGACTACATAGTGAATTCCAGGTCACCCTAAAAAAATAAATGATTTCTTTATGGCCCAAATCCTAGCCAGAGAACCTCAGCTTTAGCTAACTTTTTTAAATTTTTTTTTTTGTTGTTGTTGTTGTTTTGAGGTAGGGTCTCACTTTAGCCCAGACTGACCTGGAATTCACTCCACTCGGTAGTCACAGGGTGGCCTCAAACTCATGATGATCCTCCTACCTCTGCCTCCCAAGTGCTGGGATTGAAAGCATGCCCGGCCCAATAATTTATTTATTTATTTTGGTTTTTCAAGGTATGGTCTCACTCTAGCCCAGGCTGATCTGGAATTCACTCTGTATTCTCAGGGTGGCCTCAAACTCATGATGATCCTCCTACCTCTGCCTCCCAAGTGCCGAGATTAAAGGCGTGTGGCACCACACCCGGCTGATAATTTTTTTTTTTTTCGAGGTAGGGTCTCACTCTAGCCCAGGCTAACCTAGAATTCACTATGTAGTCTCAGGGTAGCTTTGAACTCACGTCGATCCTCCTACCTCTGCCTCCCAAGTGCTGGATAATTTTTTTTTAATATTTGATTTAGGCTGAAGAGATGGCTTAGTGGTTAAGGAACTTGCCTGCAAAGCCAAAGGACCCAGGTTCATTTCCCCAGGACCCACATAAACCATGTGCAGAAAGTGGCACATGCATCCAGAGTTCATTTGCAGCAGCTGAAGGCCCTGGCATGTTCTCTCTCTCTCCTTGTCTCTTTCTCTCTCAAATAAAAATAAAAAAATATATTTTTATTTATCTGAGAGAGAGACAGAGAGAAGGAGAGAGAGGAGAGAGAGAGAGAGAAGAGAAGAGAAGAGAAGAGAAGAGAAGAGAAGAGAAGAGAAGAGAAGAGAGAGGAGAATGGGCATGCCAGGACCTCTACCACCACAAATGAACTCCAGACACATGCACCACCTTGCTGGGTTGGCTTCACTAGCAAGTGCCTTAATTGCTCAGCCATCTCTCCAGCCCATAGCATTATTTATTTATTTATTTATTTATTTACTTACTTATAAGCAGAGAGATACAGACAGAGAAAGAACAGACAAAGAGAGAATATGGGTGCACCAGGGCCTGAACCACTGCAAATGAACTCTAGATGAATGTGACACTCTGTGCATCTATCTGGCTTTACGTGAGTACTGGGGAATTGAACCTGGATAGTTAAACTCTGCAGACAAGTGCCTTAACCTCCTGAGCCATCTCTCCAGCCCTGGATGGAATTTTTTTTTTTTTTTTGCATGTGTGTAGAGTATGTTTGGTATAGTATGTGATGTGATGTGTGTGCAGACATGTGTGCCTCATTGCATGTGTGGAGGCCAGAAGAGTACATCGGGTTTCCTGCTCTTTTCACTCATCACATATTTCCTTGAGACAGAATCTTTCCCTTAATCCAGAGCTTCCATTTCTTTTCCAGTCAATAAGGCCCAATGATTCTCCAGTCTGCGCCCCTACACCCATAATTCACAGGACTGGGGTTACATATATGTGTGACCACATTCAGCTTTTAAAAATTATTTATTTATTTAAGAGAGAGAGAGAGAGGGCTGGAGAGATGGCTTAGCAGTTAAGGCACTTGCCTGCAAAGTCTAAGGACCCAGGTTCGATTCTCCAGGTCCCACATAAGCCAGAAAGCCAGATGCACATGGTGGTGCATGCATCTGGAGTTTGTTTGCAGTGGCTAGAGGCCCTAGTGCACCCATTCTCTCTCTCTCCCTCAAATAAAATTTAAAAGTTAAAAAGCAAAAAACCAAAGAGAGAGAGAGAGAAGAAAGGAGGGAGAAACACCAGAGCTGCAAAGGAATTCCAGACACATGCACCACTTTGTGCATCTGGCCTTGCATGGGTGCTGGGGAATTGAACTTGAGCAGTCACAGGCCCTCTCAAGACCTCATGCTTAAGCAGAAATTGCTCATATCTGCTAAGCCATCTCCCCAGCCCCTTGTCTGGCATTTGAAAAAAAAATTTAAATTTTATTTATTTGAGAGAAAAGGAAGGGGACATAGAGACAGAGATGGAGAGTATGGGCAGGTCAGGGACTCTTGCTGCTGCAAAGAAACTCCAGACACATGCAGCATTCTACATCTGGCTTTAGGTGGTTACTGGGGAATTGAACCTTGGGCAGTGAGGCTTTGCAAGCAAGTACCTTTAACCTCCAAGCCATCTCTCCAGCCCATTTTTTTTTGGAAGTTTTTGAAGCAGAGACTCACTCTAGCCCAGGATAACCTGTAACACACTCTGTAGTTTTAGGCTGGCCTTGAACTGTCTGTCCTCCTACCTCAGTCTCCCAAGCACTGGGATTAAAGGCATGTGGCACCATACCTGGCCTTGGTTGGCATTTTTTTTTTTTTTTGAGATAGGGTTTCGCTGTAGCTCAGGCTGACCTGGAATTAGTCTCAGGGTGGCCTCAAACTCACAGCGATCTTCCTACCTCTACCTCTGCCTCCCAAGTGCTGGGATTAAAGACATGCACCACCAACCAGATAATTAGTAGTTGTTTGGTCTGTGTTATGTGTTGTATCCCTGGCTTTTACCTAAAGATAGATAGCATCCTTCCATTTAAGGCAATAAAAAGTGTCCCTGGAGGGCTGGAGTGATGGCTTAATGGTTAAGGCATTTGCCTGCAAAGCCAAAGGACCGAGGTTCAATTCCCCAG
Organism: Dipus sagitta; assembly: GCA_036346955.1. NCBI lineage: Eukaryota > Metazoa > Chordata > Mammalia > Rodentia > Dipodidae > Dipus > Dipus sagitta. The sequence goes on along the minus strand of CM070770.1, from coordinate 161,616,066 downwards.
GACCCACGTAAGCCAGATGCCAAGGGGACACACGCATCTGGAGTTTGCAGTGGCTGGAGGCCCTGGCGTGCCCATTCTCTCTCTCCCTCCCTGCCTATTTCTGCATCACTCACTCAAATAATTAAATAATTAATTAAAATTTAAGTTAAAAAAAGTCCCTGGCGAGCCGGGCGTGGTGGCGCACGCCTTTAATCCCAGCACTCGGGAGGCAGAGGTAGGAGGATCGCCGTGAGTTCGAGGCCACCCTGAGACTCCATAGTGAATTCCAGGTCAGCCTGGGCTAGAGTGAGACCCTACCTCAAAAAACCAAAAAAAAAAAAAAAAAGTCCCTGGGCATTGCCAAATGCCAGGTCCCCCACCTCACTTGAACACTGTGAGCTTTATAACTGCAGAGTAAACGTCCTGTCCCTTGCTGTTCGCAGAGCTCAAAATGCTACTGGCCCAGAGCTGCTGCTCAATAAATGCTTGTTGCCAGGCCTATAATCCCAGCATTCAGGAGGGGGAGGCAGAAGGATCATCCTTCAAGGTCATCCTTCACTACATAATCAAGTTCAAGATCCTGTGTCTATCCAAAAAGCAAAGGAAAAAAGGAAAGAGGATTTGTTGAATGACTAAAAGAAGGCTTGGGTAAGTGAAAAATCCTGGCTCAAGGAGATACCATCCATTGGGGATCTGGGATTCTCCCCACAGTTGCTATTCACACCCATGAAGATAGACTAATCCCAGAAGTGGGAGATACCTGACAATCAGCAAGTCTTTTTTGTAGATGGGGAAAATGAGGTCCAGACAATCTCAGAGCAAGTGAGTGAGTGGCAGGGCTCAGACTTGAAGCAAGGCTCCTGATTCTCACTCTAGTTGTCTTTTCCAGCATCACCTATGACATCATTAGAGCAGAGACCAAGAGGTAGGAATAGCATCAACGGCAGGAAGACTGAAGCTGGAGTTTGGAGTGGGGAGCATAGATGAGTTTGGAGACTACAAAGGACTCCCTGCCTGGCCTGGAGAGGGGAATGATGAGGACCAGAGAGAAAATATCAGAAAGAGGATAGGCCTGACTTAGGGGGTTTTTTGAACCTGCCCTGGGAGGCTGACATATCACTGTAGAGTCCATGGGAAGAATGGCATGGCTAGGGACCTCCATGGCTGGTGGCTGGAGGGGACCAGTTAGGAGGCTGTTGCAATTGTCTGGGAAAGAGGAGGGAGCTGGCTGGAGAGCTGGGCTACAGGGCGGGCCAGGCTGGGGGAGGCAGCCCCTGGAGGCTCCTTGGGGGCGGTTCTGAGTCTGGTCCAAGGGTGTGGTGAGCCCAGTCATGCTTCGGGCAATGGCCAGTGCTGGGCGTCTGAGAGGAGGCTGCAAGACGTCTGGCAAGTGGGTGGGTCAGATCAGAGGTCAAGACCCTGGCTTTGGTGGGGTGAGGAGTTGAGGAGTAGAGAAGGAAGAGGGTCAAAGACCAACTTCCAGATGTACTAGGTAGGCCTACTTGTTTTATTTTATTCATTTATTTATTTTGGTTTTTCGAGGTAGGGTCTCGCTCTAGCACAGGCTGATCTGGAATTCATTATGTACTCTCAGGATGGCTTCGATCTCATGGCAATCCTCTTACCTCTGCCTCCCTAGTACTGGGATTAAAGGCGTGTGCCACCACTCCCACCACTGGGCCTGCTTGTAAGTGGAGGGAGTCCCAAGCACAATGGGAAGTGGACAGTGGATAGGGTGTATCTCTGGCACCAGCAAAGCTAAAGGATTGGTGGATCAAAAATAAGACACACACACACACACTGGGCTGGAGAGATGGCTTAGCGGTTAAGCGCTTGCCTGTGAAGCCTAAGGACCCCGGTTCGAGGCTCGATTGCCCAGGACCCACGTTAGCCAGATGCACAAGGGGGCGCACGCATCTAGAGCTCGTTTGCTGTGGCTGGAGGCCCTGATGCACCCATTCTCTCTTTCTCTGTCTCTCTCTCTGCCTCTTTCTCTCTCTGTCTGCCGCTCTCAAATAAATAAATAAAACAAAAAAATTATAAAAATAAAAAAATAAGACACACCTGGGTGTCCAGTTTGGGATAGGATTGCCTCTTCTTCTTCCTTCTCCACCTTTTTTTTTTTTTTGTTTTTTTAGGCAGGGTCTTACTCTAGCCCAGACCGACCTGGATCTCACTATGTAGCCCAAGCTGGCCTTGAACTGATGGCAACTCTCCTACCTCAGCTTCTCAATGCTGTGGGGTTATAGATGTGAGCCATTGCACCTGGCTAAGAATGGTCCTATCCAGTTGAGTTGGGGAATACAGTGAGTATTAGGGATATATATGGGTGTGAGTTCCTAGACAATGGTCGTTGGCGCTTTCTTGCTGCTCTGGGTCTGGTTCATCTTGGTGCAACCATAGCATGGAGAAGATGCTAATTGATGCAATAAATACTTGAAGGATGAATGCGAGAATACGTGGATGGATGCAGTAGTGAACGATGAATAGATGGATGGGGAGATATATAGATCATGATGCATCATAGATAGATGCATGGACATATGGGTGGGTGATGGATAGATACAAGAATGGATGCACAGGTAGATGGTGGAAAGATATATGGTAGATGACGGATAAAGATGCATGAATTAGTGGAGCATGGTGGCACATGCCTTTAATCCCAGCACTTGGGAGGCAAACGTAAGAGGATATCTGAGAGTTCGAGGCCACCCTGAGTCTACGTAGTGAATTCCAGGTCAGTCTGAGCTACAGTGAGACCCTACCTCAAAAAAAAAAATGCATGAATGGTGCAAAGGTATATGCAAGAGTGGATGTACAGTTGTGTGATGGATAGATGGATGCAAGAGTGGATGCATGAATGGGTAGATGAATGAATACATGGAACCGTGTTTAGTAGGGAGGCTGGAAAAGATGGATAGATGGATGGAGAGATGGACAGATGTATAGAAAAATTGATTAACGAGTGTACAGATGCATAGATAGATAGATGAATGAATGAGTGGGCAGATGGATAGATTGAGGGCTGTGTGAATGAGTGAGTAGATAGGTGTCCAGGTAAAGGGATGGGTACTGTAGATGAGAAGATGTTTAGATGTGTGGCTGGACACAGGGATACAGGCAAAGACAAAGGCTGTAAGTCATCAATGGCAGCCATCAGGCATGCTCAGAATGGGCCCCTCTATTTGCAGGAGGATAGCTTGAGTTACCACAGCAGGAAACAAGTTGAATGCTTTGCCTGGTACCACACAGCTGTGTTCTCTGCTGGGGCTTGAGGCCAGTGTGTCTTGCTAGCTGGGGTGTGTGTGTGTGTGGATGGGGGATGGTTCAGCTCACACTGGGAGCCAGAAGGTTGAGGCTCCTTGCTCTAATAATGGCTCATATCCCCTCAAGAGGGGCATGAAAACAGAAGCTCCCATGTCCCCAGAAACCTTGTCCAGGATAAGCAAGAGGCAGATGGTGGATTTGGATACGATGTGTGGGCCCACAAGGAGAGGGGGAGAGCATCCTGCAAAAGTGCTGGCCCAGAGAGGGCCCCGTGGAACAGCCGAGTTGGGGAGGGGAGTTGAGTGAGATTGGGGGGCGCCCCCTGGGCAGGCGTCCTAGAGAGCCTTGGCATGCTGGCCGCTGAGCCAGCACATTATTTTGTGTGCAAATCACCTCCTTCCTTGTGTTTTCTTCTGTCCCTCCCCCCACCTTCGTCCATGTCTAAACTCTTCCTTCTCAAACCACCCCAGCCTTTGGGCTGTCAGGAGGAAGGGCCAGTGGTGGGCGGGAGGCACCCGGTCTTGGGTGGGAGCCAGAGAAGGGGAGGTGGGAGAGGCCCCTCTCCAGGCAGCAGTGGAGGAGGGAAGGGTGCAACCACAGCCTCCTCCCCTCCGAATTGTTGGGGCCACGCCCTGTGTGCTGCTGCAGGGAGAGCCCTGTAGGGAGGGGGTCATGCTGCAAGCGACAGGATGGGTGGGAGAGAACAGCTAGAAGAGGGGAGGGGCTGGGTGAAGGGATACTGTTCTTCCTCAGTGTCCCTGAAGGCAAAAGATTGTGACAGTGGGGGGGGGGGGGCTAGCTGAAGGTAAGAGGCCTTTGTCATGAAGACCCCGTGGAGTGTGTGTGTGTGTGTGTTTACAGGACAATGTACTTGTCTGCCTGCATACACGTGTGTTTGCACAGCCATGTATTATTGTGGATGTGCACAACTGTGTGTGTGTGTGTGTGTGTCCCAGGCGAGTTCACACCTGTGCCTGCAGCTGTGAGAATGAAGCATATGGCCTCCCTGGATTGCCCAACCTGGACCCATCTGTGAGCCCAGTTCCCTGTCTTGGCAGACGCTTGACCTGAACATCTGGCCACATCTGCCCTCAAGAAAGGGAATCCTGGAGCCTATGTCCGAGCTAGAGGGACCAGTAGGCAAACAGTCATTCTGAAGGGCTGTGCAAAGGGTACCTGTGGAAGTAGATCCCTCTGCCTGACGCCTGCCACCTAGGGGAACCAACTTGCCCCGTTTCCAGAGGACTTTCTCATTTCAGTCCCAACTCTTAGAGTCCCCATCACACCCCAAGATGGTGAGCCACACTGCCACAGGGACAAGTCTTTTCCTACCATGGCCTTATGTCCTTTCCCAGATGTCCCAGTCTCAGCCTTCCCCACCTCTACCCCACCCGATTTCTGGAACTTTCTCCAAAGGCTCTTACTTTCCCTTCTTTTCCTGTCCAACGCCTCTTCCTCCTGCCCCCTCAGAATCTCCAGGGATCCCTGAATTTCAGTTCTCTCCCTCCCTGTTCCTCTTTCTTCTTTCTCTGTGTCTGGGGTCTCTAGCTTTCCTGTTGGCCTTGAGGAGGTCTCTCACTCTACTTTCCTGCTTTCATTCCCAGGACCCTCTGTGTCCCTGCTCTGAATCTCCCATGTCTCTTGCTCTCTGTAGTAGTGTCTCTGGCTTGCCACCATCCCTGGGTGGTCCAGCCTCCCTCCTCTCTCCCTGCACTGAACCCTGGGGGCTGGCTGGGGTAGAAGCCAGGTCTGGGGGCTGTGACCAGGCCCGGAAGGAGAACCCAAGTAGACATGATATTTATGTTGGGACTTCAAAGTGGAGCCCTGGGCCGAGGTGGGGGTAGAGGGGGTTGGCAAGCAAAAGCCAGACTGAGGTCAGATCAGGCTCCGCCCTGGTGAGGGTCTCCTTGGTGACACACACCTCCCCCGTGGGACACCAGACCCAGGGAAGAGATGGAATGGTCTATTTTGGTGTAGAGTTCCAAGAAAGGCACTTCCTGTGCCCTCACCCTGCCCCCAGCTCCATCCTTTCTTCCTTTCACCCTGCAGCTGAGTCTAGGCAGCCTGGCCTCCACCTCCTGAGAGCATCCCCTGATCACACAGAGGATTCTGGGGGTGGTAGGCCCAGAGGGCTCGATCTCAGCAAGAAAACATCCCTGGCTTCAAGACAGCCCGTGCGTTCTCACTCTCTGGCAGAGGTCTCGCCGGGCAGGGCAGTGTGGGTCTGTAACCCTGTGAGCCCCAAATAGTCAGGACAGGCAGGCCGTAGCCACTCCAGACCCATGAAGTCCATCTACTGGCTACCTGCCTGAGGTCTGAAGGTCTAAAAATGGTGAAGTTGATCCCACTACTGGCCCAAACCTTGCTCTAACCCCAGCTAAAGACATCCAGTTGCTGGGGCTGGGAAAGCCTGTGGTAGGCAGGCAGGCTGGGAGCCTAAGCCCCTCCCAGAAGCCCCACCCAGTAGGCACCCTTTCAGGCCAGGCCACCCCTTCTGAAGTCACCCCCCTCTCCCCACTGCAAACAGTCCTGCTCTGGGCCCAGAACCCTTGGGCTCATCCTGGCCCCCAGAGCCCCAGAGCCCCTCCCCATCTGTGATTCTCTTCGTGTGGTGTGAATCAGGCCTGCTGGAATCTGATGAGCTCAGGCTGCCCCGCCCAGCTTGCCTGCTCCTCCGCTCCTGCCTGGCCCGTGAGGTCCCCACGCCCTTGCAGGGGTCTTCCCAGCAACTCACAGTGTGCTCGGGGCCCACCAGGGGCTAGACAGGGAAATAAGGCAGGGGTAGGACAGGGCTGGAAGGTCAATCAGGAGAGAGGCTTGGACCCCCTGTGCATGCTCCAAAATACAAAAAGTATGCATATGTGGAGGTGGGTTTGCAGTTCCAGGGCTTAACCAGAATAGGAAGGGGCAAGCTGTGTTGTGTCTCAAGAGCATGTAGGTAACAGTGTCTGAATGGGAATGAAGTGGTGGTGTAGTTTCATATGGATAGGTCTGTGTCCGGAAATCCCTGTGTAGCTAGTCACCACAGGCCTCTATATGGACCCATGTTGACCGTTCCCCATGTGTCCTACTGATGTTAGGGTATGGCTGTGTACACTGTGGGTACCTGCCACTACTGGCAGTGTGGCTCTGCATCAGCATGTGGGTCAAGGTCAAGATGTTACTGTGTACTAAACTGTGGGTAGGAACATGGGTTAAGAAGCCACAGTGGGGTGTTAACTGTAATGAGGGTGGGTCAGGATGAGTCCCAACGATTGCTGTCCACCCCACCCCTTGGGCTAGTCACTGGGCTTGGTTTCTCGGCCTGCCAGGCCCTAGAACATAGGACAGACAGCTCCTTTCTCACCCCTCTCCTGACCCACTTTTGAATGATCCCGGTTTCCCTTCTACCACCAGCTGGGCATTGGTCCCTGGGAAGCCTCAGGGGAGGTCATCTGTTCCGGGGTTGGGAATGAGATGCGCACACCCCCTGGTGGCAGTGATGGAGAACATGCCACCCAGGAACACATAGGACTGGCTTGGGTGGAGTCTTCCTGCATCCATCATTCTAAGTGCCAATTCTGGCATTGTTCTAGGTCCCCGAGAGCTGGCTGGGAATAAAGCTGACTTGGCTCTGGCTCGCTAGTGGCGGGAGTGGGGGTGGGGGACAGGGAGGAGGGACAGATAATAAACTCATACATACAACTGGGGTGACTTTAAAATGGTAAGTTAAAATAAATAAATAAAATGATAAGTGTAGCTGGGTGTGGTGGTGCACTCGTTTGATCCCAGCATAGGTAGGAGGATCTGTGAGTTCGAGGCCAGCTTGGGACTACAGAATGAGTTCCAGGTCAGCCTGGGCTAGAGTGAGACCTACCTCGGGGAAAACAAACAAACAAACAAACAAATAAATAAAATAAGTGCGACATTTCCAAGCAAGAAAATGACCTAGCTAACTTTCAACAGATCTGCGCATGAGGATAGTGGCCCCAGGCCTGCACGAGGCGTGTCACACCTCAGAGCCTTGGCTTCTTCCACAGGTAGCGGCAGACAGAGATGGTGCAGAGCCCACTGGAGCATAGTGGTTCTCGGTCAACAAGCCTGAGGGTGTTGCTTGGTGGGTTCTGGATGCTCTTCAGATTGTTTCTTTTCTTTTGAGACAGGGTCTTGTTAATGTAGCCCAGCCTGGCCTTGAACTTACTGTTGTAGCCAAGGATGACTTTGATCTCCTAATCTTCCTGCCTTAGCCTCCCAAGCACTAGGATTGTTGCACCTGCCTGGTTTTGATAGATTGTTGAGTAGATGAATAAATGAGTCTTTTTTATTCTGGGGGATTTGCAGTGCTTGGTGTTTTAAATTCTCTGTTCTAGCCAGACACGGTGCACGCCTTTAATCCCAGCACTTGGGAGGCGGAGGTAGGAGGATCACCATGAATTCAAGGCCACTCTGAGAATACATAGTGAATTCCAGGTCAGTCTGGGATAGAGTGAGACCCTACCTCAAAAATACAGAAAAGAAAATTAAATTCTTTATAAAAGAAAATTAAATTCTTTGTCCTGCAACAAGTCCCTTTCCTGGAGATAGGCTTAGGTTCCTTATCTATAAAATGGGAACACTATTCCTAGAATAGCCTACTACCACCTGCTCTGGGCCTTACTCATCCTGGTTTGACTTGGACTATGGAGCAACCAGACACGCCAAATAACCCTGGCAGTGGTCCTGTGAACCAAGGGTAGAGACACACTGAATTCCAGGAGTGCAGATTTAGGACTGAGCACAGGAAGAAAGGGCTTGTAGAGGTTCCAGACGCCTGGTTCCCGTGAGACCAGCTCCACATCCGGCCCCTGGGATTCTCCGAGGACCCCCTGCAGACATTCCAGGTCCTTCCTCTGGGACCGTGTTGCGCACATCCTGTGTCCTGTTCCCAGAAGCAGCCCTCCCTGTGCTCCCACTCCTATTTACCAAGCTTCGAGTCAGTGGACACCATTTATTGAGCACCTATAATGTGCTCGGCACTGTACAAGTCTTTGCGGAAGGTGTTGGGGTGGAAGGCTAGGACAAACATCAGAAGATTAAAGGGTGACTTCCTACCAGCAAGAAGCTGAGGAGGGGCATGGAAAGTGGGGAAAGAAAGGCTTCGGTGGCCTAGGGAGAAATGTGGAGCCCCACACCAGCTGTATGTGGGTCTGAGAACCAGTGTCCACAATGTCTACCCTCCCAGTTGTCCTGTCTGACTTGCCAGTTGATGTTCTTTGGTGTTCAGGGCCCAAACGTGCTCTGAGACTAGCTAGGCTTTTCCTCTATCTGCAATTCTTTTCTAAGGACTCCGTAGCAAGGGACACAAGGGCTAGTAGACTTGGTCCCTTGCAGTGTTTCCAGGGTGTTCTATGCCTGTATGAATGTGAGGGCAGTGACTGCCTACACTTAACCCAATATCTCCCAGCCCTAGCCCCCTGCACCCAGTGTGTGTGGGAGGAGTAACCCTCTACAGCTTCCTGGGTTGTGTCCGCCCCCTTGTGGTCATCCATGGGCATTTTTTCTCCGTTCACATTTGAGCTTGCTTTCCTTTGGGGCTTGAGGACTAGTTTGCTGTGACATCTTGGGAGTTGCCCTCCCCAACCTTAGTGAAGCCCACAAGCTATGCCTTGCCTCCATGTCCAGCTTTGGTGGTGGCCTAGAGTCAAGGGCAAAGAAAATGATATCCAAGACCGTCTTTTGTTCTGTAAGTTTATCTCTGCTGACTGGCATTACCTCCCAGGGTCCAACTCCCAAGGGCTAACGGAGTGCCCAGGTGAACTGATCTTGAGAAGTGAGTGGAACATAGGTACTTTCTCCCCAGAGGCCTGCAACCCAAGGGAACATAACAGTCTCTTGGACTATGAAGTCACAGGTAGGAATCCCAATGGGCAGGGGCAGGCTGTGGGAGGGGTACAGATGGGGCTGCTAACAGCCACCTTCCCTGCCTTTGCCTGTCTTTGGAGCTTCTCTGAAAAACCACGTGCATGAATCCTGGAACACTTCTGGGAGACCAGGAAAAAAAGCAGCCATATCGCTACTTCTTGGGCAGGACGCTGAGGGCAGCAGGAGCTGGTCCTCTGGGGACCTTTGCTGCCATTCTGCTGCCTCCCTGACACCTGGCACCAAGACAGGTTGGAGCCTTTCGAGCACCTTGAAGCTCCAGTAACCCTATTTGTGCCTATGGTGGGGGGGAGGATGCCAAAGGAGCTGGGACCAGTCCTCCACCATGCTAGAAGTTGAGTATCAGATGGATGTGTCACCTGTTGGGCACATTCACCCTCGGGGAAGAATAGGGGTAAGGGACCTTGGACAAAGAGTCTGGGGTCCTCCAGGCTTCCTTAACTTTGTTCCAGGCCCTCTATGTGGCCAACTCCCTCCCCCAGCCCGTAATAGGCGGCCTCATGGAGATCAGTACCAGTCAAAGGTGGCTCTAGATGACCCTTCTGGTCCCTTTCAGCTACTCCTCTGTGACCTGGCTTCCCTCTGCCTCTGGCTCCCCTAACCGAGCACCGTCCATTCTGTCCTGACCCTCCCCCTCACCAACAGTTGTCTCAGACTCTCCTCCACTGTTCTTGGGGCTGTCATTGACCCTCAAATTTTCATCTTGGCAGTCTCCTTTCTCCTCCTTCTGGCTCCTTGCCTCTGGAGGTTCACTCCTCCCCTTCTTTGTAGCAGCCCCCTGGCTCTCAGGCCACTCTGCCCGGCGGTAGACGAGGTAACCAGTTGTGGGTAGCTTGTGGACCAGGGCTTCAGGGGGCAGGCAATGATAGCCCTGCTCCTTGTACAGGAAGAGGCCAAACATGTCAGGTTGAGTCACTCGGAACTTGGTGGCACAGAGCTGGCTCAGAGAGGCAATTGAGGATCCTGGGGGCACAGCCAGGGTCTTGGAGGTGCAACCAGTGCTGGGGTCCTGGTAGGCTACTCGGAGAAGGTGCTGTGCAAAAGAAGCAAAAACGGAGTCTTCAGTCTGACTGGAGCCTGATCTGCCTCCAAAGCAGGGGGACAAACTGAGGCTGTGCTGAGAGGTGAGGGGGTGGTACACTCCCACAGTAGAACCAACTGGCAGGAGCCTTGCCTTGTGAACTCCAAGGGGGCTCTGGGGCAGGGGGATGTGTGTTTGGGCTGGTGGTGCAGATGCAAGGAGCCTCAGGAACCTGAAAATGTGCTCAAGTAGAACAGTGTCCTGGGCTCTCAGAGTACACCCACCCACTTGATCTTCATGGCAACCCCAGGTGCCCATGTTACAGATGAGAAAACTGAGGCACACACAGAAAGTGATAGACCTGGGAGGAACCTTGGGACCTAGCTATAGAATGTGGACTCATAGCAAGGCTGAGAGTGACTGGATGTGGTGGTGCATGCCTTGTATCCCAGCATTGTAGAGGTTGGGATAGGAGGATCACCATGAGTTTGAAGCCAGCCTGGGGCTACGGAGTGAGTTCCAGGTCATCTTGGGCTGGAGTGAAGCCCTGCCTGGGGATGGGGGGTAACGGGAAATCACACAAACAACAAAAACAACAAAGGCTGGGAAAGGTGAAGGGCAGAGGTGGTAGCTGGCTTTAAGGACAAATGGACTGGAGCCCAGAAGCAGAGCATGGGTGATGCATGAAGACAGGGAGGGCAGAGCCCTGGCTAGGGGTTGGGAGCCAAGACTTGGGGCCTAATCCTGTGACCTGTGTCTCTTTCCCTCTCCATATCTGCCTCAGTTTCCTCTTCCACAAAATGGGAATAAAATGGCACAACTTTGGTTTCTTCAAGGATTCAGGGAGGCTGCCCTGGAGTATACAGTGCAGTGCCAGGTTCAGGGATCATGTTACTTACAAGGACTAGCTTTGACATTCACGTGCTGCTTCTATTGGAGGATGACACTAAAGGAGACTGTGCTGGGTGCTGTCAGAGTCTCACTAAGCCTGGCAAGTTTGGGGCAGACATGTTACCTGGAAGCTGTGGGTGGCTGGCAGGCGGCGCTGCTCCCAGAGGGCCAGGGAGCGCTGCAGCTCCTGTGCAGGGCTGAGGGGCAGGGTGTGGGCCTGGCCCAGGCCACTCAGCAGTGCCAGGCTGGCTGACAGGCTGGTAAGGTAGTAGCCACCTGGGATGCAAGGGATAGAATGAAGCTTAGTCTGGGGTGAGGTGGCTTGTCCATTCCCTGCTTACTCAGAGCCCACTAGCAGCTAAAATACCCAGTGACACCTAGACAGGAAAGGGCTCACCCTCTCCGGTGAGCAGGGTGGGTTCCAGTAACTCTGACATGTACTCGGCTTCCAACAGGAGGTCAGGAAGGTCACACTGGGCCAAGACAAGGCTCAGCAGAGGCAGGAACTCATCTGCGCCTGCATTCTCCCCTGTAGGAACATGTGGAAGAGAAGTTTCAGTGTCCTCAGAGGTCCACAGGCATAGTCCAGTCCCTGTCCCTGACAGCAAAACTCTCCTCTGCCTGCCAGTACCTAGAGAGTGAACAGTTATATCAACCACAGGAAGGATGCTGTACTCTCTGGGCCTGTTTCACCCTCTGAGATGGGAACTTTGGATCCTTCTCCCTTATGTGCAGTCCCAGGGTCCCGGGAGGCTCTCCCTAGGGATGGGAGACGGGACCTGCCTCTACCGAGAAATGGCAGGGCTGGAGGATACAGTGGGTACCATACCTGTCTGGGTCCTCAGGGCCGTGTACAGCAATTTGCAGGCCTGCAGGAGTCGCTTGACCTGGGCACTGGGTGAATAGGTACGAAGCAACTGCAGTAGCTTCTGCCGCACCTGTTCCATCTCCACTGGGGAGGGCAGGCTCAGGTGGGATGCGAAAGCTCCAGGGCCTTGGACGCGGGCCAGATGAAAGCCCTCAGCCAGGCGGCCCAGGGAGCCATCTGCGGAAAGCCGGCGCCGCAGACGGGCTGCCAGGATGGGCCGGAGAGGCTTGAGCACGGAGCGATGGAGTGACTTCTCCAAGACCAGTTCTGTCAGAGGAGGAGCAGGCAGAGTGAGAGAGAAGGGGCTGAAGAGTGTGGGAGAGAGCAGGGAATAGAACTTACTGGAATAATGGTGAGGAAAAGGAGGCTGGGGAAGAAGCAGAACGGTATCAGAGAGGCAGGAGGCGCCATGGCAGAGAGACAGGCAGATGGGGAAGAGATGGAGAGTCGGGGACTAACTGAATGAGCATATGGAGGCTTGCACTGGAGTCTTACCTAGTCTCTTGGGCGGTAGCAGCTTTTCGGGGCCCAGCTCTGCGCTCAGCATGGCTCGGGCCCTACTTAGTGATTGGCGGATGCTCTGCAGCTCCCGGGGTTCAGGACCTGCCCGCACTTGGGTCAATAGGTCTTGCACCAGTTGGCCCACGGCTGTGTATCTGTCTTGCATTAGCATTGTGGCTGTGCGACCCACCTGCCGCTCAGGTGCCAGCAGGGAGCAGAAGGCAGAGCTCATGGACCTAAGCAGAGGCCGCCTTGACCTCCGGCGGGCCAGGTGTGGGGAAGTGGTGGGACTCCTTGGAGACCCCGGCAGCCCCTCTTCTTCAGAGCTGCTGGGAGAGCAGCAGTCCACCTCCTGGAGGGAGGGCAGGGGAGGAAGGCTAGGGCTGGTGCTCCCTGGCACGCGGTACCCCACTGAGCTCTCCCTCTGCAGCAGCTGGCGAGGAGGCAGCCTTTCTGTGTGGCTGGGGGCTGCCCCAGGCAGCACGGGGACCGGGGGTGGTGGCACAGCAGGTGGAGACAGGGGGCTAGAGGTCTCAGTGGACACACGCACTTTGAAGCACCTCTTGAATTTCTCACGTTTGGTAGGGCCTAGGTCCCCTGGGAACAAGGGATTGAAGAAGCAGAGGGCAGCACCGGTGCCCTGGTCCAGCTCTTGAGGGGAACGGGCTTTCAGCCGGGGCAGCAGTGGGGCTTCGGATGGGCCCTGCTGAGTCTTGATGTTGAGGGAGGAGCTCCAGAACTCTGTGAATCAGAAACCAATTGGGGCCTCAGGGCAGGCTCAAGAGGGTGCTCACCAAGGAAAAGCATAAGCTGTGCCCTCCTATCCCTCCCCACCCGCCGCCCCTTGGCCTGTGAGTGGTCAACTATGCAGTGGGTAGCAGGGAGCCCTTACCAATGCCCATATGGGAGATGGCCTCCAGCTCCTTGTGGGTGGCTGCCTGATGGATGGCTCTGGGGAGCCGGAGTGGGAGGAGAAGAATGTCCCTGAGGCCAGAGTGGGGAGCAGACAATCAAGAGTGAGGGGTGCTTAGGTACAGAGGGTGGTGAATGATAGGTTAACTCAGGGAGTAGGGCCTGTGGTCACCATGTGCTTCTCAGGCAGACTCACCGGGTGTGGCAGTAGGTACAGATGAGCTGGACGAGGTCAGGAAATATGAGCTCTGAGCCTTCCAAAAAGACACCTGAGAGACATGGGAAGTGAGGCTGTTCTCTGGGGACTGCCCTCCCTCACCTATTTCTAGCCCCTTCTGACCAGGCCAGCCCCTCTCACCGTCAGGGTTCTCCTGGATGTAGTGGCTAGAGACGAAAGAGGGGCCACTGGCCTCTGGCAGCCGCACACACAGGGCCTGGCACTGGCGGGTGTTAGATTTCCGCACCAGGAAGGTCTGCCAGTGGATGAGATCAGGAGACTCAGAACCTCAGTGTCCAGCTCCCGCCTCCCCACTCTCAGATGGCCAGTCCCCGGGAGCAGGGGAAAGAAAGACTCACTCCTGGAGGCTCAGTCCTCAGTACATGGAGCGCAGCTGCGGCGTTGGCCCGGAGCTGCAGCCACACGGGCCGGGTGAGCAGCAGGCGCTCCCGCAGGCTCACGGTGCGGGCTGGCTGCTGTGGCCCACCTGCCTGCTCCCCACTGGCGGCGTCAGGTGTGTCATACAGCGGGACCTGGGCTGTCCTGGAGGCCAACACCCAGACCTGAGCAGGGGGCCAGGGCCAGGACATTGCGTATGTCTTTCCCCTTTTGGGTTCCCCACATACCCTGCCCCCATATCCTACCACCACCGTCTACCACCACCCCCACCTTGCTGCCCTTCCAACTTCACTAACTTTTCTCTCTGCAGGTGTCCAGGAACAAAATTCAGGTTGGTTGCTTCCAGAAGGTGTGCTCTTGGCTCCCCAGGGTCTTCCATGGCTGGGAGCTCCTTCTGCTGCTCAGGAAGAGAATCCAGCCCCCAAGGCACAGGCACAGGCGCGCACATTCCCAGTGGTGAGTAACACTTCCTGAAGGCGGATCGCCCTGTCACACCCTGGCAGTTAACTCTTCTATGTCCACTCCTTGTGCCCAGTGCCTTCTTCCTCTATTCTGGACTCAGGCTCAAGGGGCAGGGATCTCTCCCAAGTTAGTGGCCCTCCGGGAGCCCCACGTGTGGGGTACCACCTCCACACTGCTTCCTGTAGCCTCCTCAAACCACTCATGTGGTTAGGAAGGGGTTAAGCGGGGCTAAGTTTGCACAGGCATAATCCTCGACTTTGGGTCACCTTAAGTCTGTGGTCAGTTGCTCATCTGTTCCAATACTGAGGGTAAGCCTTGTGGGTGAGCACCCCCTACTGGCTATAGATGACTCATTCCCGAACCTAACTTGGATTTTGTGATTCTAGGTTGCTATGGAGAAAGGATGCTGTGTCTCTAAGGAAACCAACCCCTTTGCTTAACTGAGGTTCTGGGGGTGGTTCTGACACTCAGAGCTAACCAGGGGGAGTGTGGCTGTGAGGTCGTCAGCACATGGTGCTGCTGCCAGCTGCCTCCCACACACAGGCCCTACCAGCCTGCCTTGCCAATCTGCCAAGCAACTGGGGCAGGTGCAGACATGACCTAGCCTCCAGGCTCATGCACCAGCCCCTTCAGCACTAAGCTTCTGGCTCTGAGCCCAGCTGCCCTTCCTCCAACTATTTCTGAAGTCAGAGTACCCCAAAATGCAGAGACCCCAGAAGAGTTTGCTTGTCTCAGGTGTTCTCCATGCGAACCCTGATTCCCTTGCAAGGTTAAGTCAGACACACACGAGTCACAAAAGGGTCCTAGGAATGATTTTAATTTCAGTCCTTAAAATCTAAGAGGCAGACACCAGGAATGACCTGAGAAACCCTGGGGAGCCTGGCTGCCACCTCCAGCTGGGATGGGCAGGACCCCAACATATTGCTTCTAGCTCAAGTTCCTCCTGCAGTGAGGCTCATCTCCCCAGTTCAGTGGCTGAGGGGCCAAGGTCAGAAGGAGGGCTGTTGCTTTGGCTTCAAATAAGGCCTGTATTCTTTGTCCAGGGGACACTGAGGAGGCTACGCTTCACGAAGGGGCTGGTGGTGGGCTGGCTAAGAATGGAGACAACAGTCTTGTTTATTCAGGTCAGCTCCAGGGCCACAGCTGTGCAGGTCCCAAGGAGGGCAAATGGGCCCAAGGCCAGTGATGGCTGGGGATAGGAGGCAGCAGTAAATACTGAAGAGTCGATGGGCAGCTCTTGCCTTTACAGAAAAATGTGATTCCCAGGTGTGGTGCCAGTTGCTCCATGGATCCCCTGGCTGTGACTGGCAAGGTCATGGTCCTGGAGATATATGGGAAGAGGAAAATCAGTGAAAGAACTGAGCCAATAGGGAGGTGGCCACTTCCTATGGGGGACTAAGCGAAAATGCTACAAGCTAGTGGCCTTTACCCACAAGGCTCATCCTGCCTCTGGGCCCTTCCCCAGCTGGGGAATTCAGCTCACCTTTATTTATTATTATTTATTATGTGGTAGTACTGGACACCCAGGGTCTTGCTCACATGCTCCACCACTGAGCTACATCACTGGCTTTTCACCCCACCTATATGTGACCACTCCACCAAACCAGAGATTCCTTCTCCCCAAACTCCCACAAAACCCTCCAAACCAGATCAGGCCACTGATTCTGACAGGGTCATCTCTGTGGTTCTTACCATCTGCTTTTCTCTTCTGAGGGGACACTGCTGCCCTGGCCTGGGTGGTGAGAAGAAAAGGCCCCTCAGAGTCCACCTCTAGCTTCAATTCCTCCTCCCTGCCTCTGCAGTGCAGGGGCTGCAGAGTCAAGTTGTAAGACCCTAAGCCAAGCTGAGGTGTCCCTTGTCACAGGCCAGTTCAGCCCAGTGGCAATCCCTCCCCTCCAAACCTGTCCTGGAGTAACAGGTCATAAACATGTTCCCTGTTCCAGGGTGACTCTACCAAGAGGGCCAAGAGTTACCACAATGTCGGCATTCCTGGACTGAGGTAGAGGTGTCAAGGGGCAAGCAGAAAACTCTACAGGTACTCTGATACCAGAGCTGGCACCCAGAGGGAGGCCTGCACTACTGTTCCCCAAAGTAAGATGGAGACGCAATGGACCCACCTTTTTGATAGCAGTCCAGTCCTCCAGGATGTCTATCTCCTGCAGCATGTATACAATGTAGGGGCCTGTTGCGGGGTCAAGGAAGCAAGATGGCCACTGGAGGGGAAGGTGATGGGGCTCGGCCTGGGAGACCACAGGTGGCAGTACCACCCACCCAATGCCCAGAAGTGGTACGTGGACAGTATGGAGGGGTGTTGAGAGCCAGGATTCAAGCACAGCTTCTACCTCCTGTGTTGAAGATCCTGGGAGGCTCACTTTCAGTCTATGTTGGGGCATCAAGCCCTCCCCATCTTCCTCGTTCACCCTTTCTCCAGATTAGTTGACCAAGGCCCACCCCCACCTTGCGGGATCCTACTTCTCTTGTTGTCTGGTTCTATGCCACTAACTGGCTCATCATTGGATCCCCCCCCCCCAAAGGTAGATCCTAGCCTCTCCCCTCATGACAGAATCCCTTCCATGACCTTCCATGGCTCAAGAATTTGGAAGTCCCTCCCTCCTGTCTCCATCCAGAGCTGGACCTATGGCTGACACCATGGCTGCCAAAGAACTCAGCTCAGGAAGATCAAGGACAGTGAGTTCCCTCTGGTATGCAGAAGTACAGAGTACCACATGCATGGGAAGAACAGACTGCACAGACATGATCATGTCTCACTTGGCACTAAGCAGGCAGGGACAGGTAGGAGTGCCAGAGAAGGATAAGCAAGGCCAGGGTGGGAAAGTCCCAGGGCTATGTGGGGCCCACTAGGACACTGGAAAACCAGAGGAGTCTCCAAGGCTGATCCTCACTCAACAAGTGTACAGTGAGCCAAGCTGTTTCTTTGGAGGTCCACATAGTCCAGGGGAGACCTAGCACTCGGTAAGAAATTCCTGACAGTTGGCTATGTCCACATGACACTAAATGACTGTGTGTCTAGTCTGCTTTGTCCCTCACAATCCCTCCAATCTCTTGGGAGTCTGGAGCTTGCCACTCCACCCTGCCCAGTTTAGGCCACCTTGAAAGGAAGGATACCAGAAACAAGAGGCGCCTTCTTCCTCTTGCTGGGTGGCAAAGAGTCCCAGGCTTTTGAGTTGCCTCTGGTGTGCAGCTTGTCATCCCACCACTCTGGCCGAGAAACGCATTGTCAGGATCAGTACACTGACCCACAGGCCATTCCCACCCCTGTAGCCTCTGCCCCAACGTGAGCCACACTGACCTCCCCTCCGTTCCTCATCACCACTCAGGGCAATGGACTTGGGAGTAAGTAGCACACTGATAGCACACTGGTGTAAGCCCAGGGAAGAGGCTACTGTCCTTCGCTGACCCCCACTTCTTCAGTTGCTTAGCAGACAGTGGAATGAAGACAATTCCTACCTCCACAAGACCCCACACAAACACAGATGCTGTGGCTATGGAGGGGATTGTGTTTCTTCTTCACCTTATTTTGGAGACAGTGTCTCTCACTGAACCTGGAGCTCACCAATTAGGTGAGACTAGCTAGCAAGCAGGCCCTGGGGATCCTCCTGTCTGCCTCTCCAGCACTGGATTACAGGTACACATCACTGTACCCTGCATTTTATGTGGGTGCTGCAGATCCCAACTCAGGTACTCATGCTTGTGTTGCAAACACTTTCTCAGCCCAAGGCTGTGGTTTTTGTATGTGTCCACATGTCAGAGGAGCATTCCCAGTTCTACTCAAGCCCTCATGAATGCAGAGTGCTGGGCTAGGACTTTCTCTGATGTCTCATTCACTCCTCACAGGAACCCCAAGAGCAGGCTGGCTGACTCCCCCTGTGTGGCCTGGGAGCTAAGGTTCAGAGCAGGGTGGGGCACTGTAGAACTGGGCCCTTGCCTCACCAGAACTGATGTCCAGGCTCTGGCGGTCCTCCTCCAGCCTCTGGATCCGCTCCTGCAGCTCCCCAAGCAGTGTGTCATACAGCAGCAGCTTCTCACTCTGGGCAGGGCACAGCCACTCAGCCAGAGAGCCACTGGACCCTCGGCCTGGCGCACCCTCACCCCTGTGTCTCTTCACTCACCTCCAGGTGCTGTTTGGCTCCTGAAGCTCACACTCATATTTATTTCTGATCACATCCAGACAGAAGCCCTTGTAGATCCCTGCAGTGCCCAAAAAGGAGGGCCAGAAGAAAAGGGTGAGGCAGGGGACAGAGAGCTGTGGGCTCTTTGGGGGAAATAGAGCAGCCACAGACCTGCCACCTGAATGCGGATCTTGAGGCTCCGCTGCAGCCCTCCAAGAGGTTCTGTGTATTCTGGGGCTCTCTCAGCCCCCACTTCCTCCAGCCGCAAGCGCAGCTGGCTCAGCCGCTCCCTGAACAACCTGGGAGGTAAAAAGGCCACTGGCTCCTCTAGTGCTCACCCATCCTCTTGGGCAAATGCCTGCCAAGTGCCTGCTCCCCACAGGTCCCACTAGGCACTGATTAAAGTGAGCATTTGCACCCGAGGCGGGCCAGCCCTCGTGCCCCTGTGCTCACTTCTCCTTCAGTTCTGAGAACTGCTTCTCCAGGTCCAGCATCTCACTGACACACTCGCTGCGGCGCCGTTCGTAGTCCTCGTCGTCCATCTCTGAGACAAGAGAGGCCAGTCAAGTACAGCACTGCTCCTGTGTGTGCATGTGCTGCATGTGCAGGGGCTCACCTGAGCTCTCCTCTTCCGACTCAGTCTGACTGCCACTCCGTTCTTCCTCACTCTCATCCTCCTCCCCGTTCATCTCGGCTGCTGAATCGCCCTCAGCCTCCATCTCTTCTGTTTCTTTGCCTGTAGGCTGGATGGGCATCTGGACTCTGGGAGAGGGAGTGCAGCCATCACTCACTACTGCCCACACTCGGGGCCAGATAGCAGCCAAGCTGGGAGCTGACCTAACATGACCCCTGATGGGGATTGGGGTGTGTGTGTATGACTGGCATCTGCCCCTGACAGAATCCTGAGCCATGGAAATGCTCACGTTCTCAGATGTTGCTAGCCATCCCAATTCTGAGACTACTGGCCAAAGGTATGACCCAGGGCCGGGCTCTCCGTTACCAATGGGACTGGACCCAAAGTGTCAAACTGGATCTTCACAGACTGGACTTGAACTACAGGTCTAACTCCTTCATCTAATGGCCAGTTCTCACTCTTGCACTCCCTTTGTCCACATTGTTTTTCTACCTACAATGCCCTCAGCTTTTTTTTCCAGTAACATTTCACAATCCTCTTCTTTTGCCAAGTTTCAGGTCAAATCTGGTCTTCTGTTTCTCTGGGACCTCAGTGTCCCTTTCTCCCTGTATGACCTCAGCTTCTCCCTTCTGGCAGGTACTATGGTTTGAATATGACCCCCTCACCCAAGTTCATGAATTGTAAACTTAAGCTGTAATGAAACTGTGTTTGGAGATGGGACTCTGAAAGGTAATTAGGTCTGCTCTCAAGAGTGCACTAAAGTTGCCAGGTGTGGTGGTGCACGCCTTTAATCCCAACACTTGGGAGGCAGAGGTAGGAGGATCATGTAGAGGAAGAAGATGAGTTCGAGGGCAGCCTGAGACTACACAGTGAAGTCCTGGTCAGCCTGGGCTACAGTGAGACTCTACCTTGAAAAAAAAAAAGTATATTAAAGCCACTATACAGCAGTGAGGTCTCCTGATAAAGAGCTCAGTATAGAGATGAATGGGATGAGGGAAGGGTGAAAGGACAAGGTGATATGTAAGTAGAAAGGAGGAAGGACATGGGGGGGGGAATCTAGGGAGGATGGGGAAAAAAAGGGGAGGTCAGCTGAAACAAATTATATTTGACTTTTATTTGTTTACTTGAGAGAGAGAGAGAAAGAGGCAGACAGATAGAGAATAGGCACACCAGGGCCTCCAGCCACTGCAAACAAACTCAAGATGCAGGCGCCCCCTTGTGCATCTGGCTTACGTGGGTCTTAGGGAATCGAGCCTCGAACAGAGGTCCTTAGGCTTCACAGGCAAGCGCTTAACTGCTAAGCCATCTCTCCAGCCCTGTTTTTTTGTTTTTTTTTTTGAGGTAAGGTCTCATTCTAGCTCAGGCTGACCTGGAATTCACTATGTAGTCTCAGGGTGGACTTGAACTCATGACAATCTTCCTACCTCTGCCTCCCGAGTGCTGTGATTAAAGGCATGTGCCACCATGCCTGGCTTACAAATTGTATTTGAAAATGGCTGGAATGAATGGTACCTAGATCTCTGTATGCCAACTAAAAAATATTTTTTTTAAAGATGAGCTTGACTTCCTTCCATTCATTCTATCACCCTTCTACCTTCTGCCATGAGATGGTCCAGCAAGAAGGTCCTTGGTAGAAGTAGGCCCCTCAACCTTTGAACTCCCTAATCCCCAGAATTCTGAGAAATAATGTATTTGTTTTTATTCCTGGTACTAGGGATTGAACCCAGATCCTCAAGTATGCTATGGCAAGAAAGTTCTACCATTAGCTATAAGCCTGGCCTTTTTTACTTTGAAATGAGGTCTCCATAAGTTTCCCAGGTTGGCTTCTAATTTGTAATCTTCCATTCTCAGCTTCCTGAGTAGCTAGGATTAAACCATCACACTCAGCTAAAATCTGTTCTTTATAAATATAACCCAGTCTCAGTTACTGTTCATTTTCTTTTCTTTTCTTACCCTAACTCTGCCACTGAACAACATCCTGAGCCCTCAGGCACTGTTAGGGCAGCACAAGATGGATTAAGAAGAAATCTTTCTATGAAAGTTGAGATGTGCTCAAGTTTTCCCTACCATTAAGAGAAAGCAGACCTAGTGCATGCCTTTAATCCCAGCATTCCAGAGGTTGAGGTAGGAGGATTGCTGTGAGTTCGACGTCAGCCCGAGACTATGCAGTGGATAGGTCAGCCTAGGCTAGAGCAAGACCATACCTCAAAAAAAAAAAACAAAACTAGGACCCAAATTCGATTCCCCAGGACCCATGTAAGCCAGATGCACAAGGTGGCACATGTGTCTGTAGTTTGTTTGCAGTGGCTGGAAGCCCCAGTTTGCCCATTCTCTCTCTCAAGTAAATAAAAATATGATTTTTGGAAAACACACACGCACACAGAGTAGGCCTACAAATTGTCCAGTCAGAAAAGTGCCTGCCTTGCAGGCATGAAGAACTGAATTGATCCCCAGTACCTACATAAAAATACTGGGTGTGCTGGTGTAAAACTGTAATCCAAGGAAATAGGGGGACCCCTGGGGCTTGGTAGTTAACCAGTCTAGCCTAACTGGTGACAGCCAGCGTTCCTTGTCACTTATTCAAGTAGTTATAGTGCCTGGCTTACAGGAGTTTTTAGTCACATGCCTCAACGATCTGAACCTCCTCCTCCAAACCATCCTCACCTTTCCCATTTTCAAGCCTCAGTTTCCTGCACAGACAATTCCTTTTCATTGTTAAGACGCAGGGTTAAGTCCTCTCTTCTTCAGATGCTTTTCACTCTAACTCTGATTGCGTTAGATTAAACCACAACCTCCCCTCCTTAACCCACCGAAGAGGGGGTCACCATGGCTGAGGGTTGTAAGGACCACATGGGTTAGAGATGGAAAGGCACACGGTTAAAACGCAGTGTACACGCAATTTGTCTTAAGACTAAGCTCCTTGCGAGCAAGCCCCTGGGGAAAGCACACCCTTCTCCACAACCGCAGACATCAACTCAGCTTCTTGGCGGCGTTCCGGGAGCCTCCTACCCAGCTCCACCTTCAGAACGACGCCCCCCGCGAGCGCTAGGGAATGCCAGGGCTCTCCCGAGCTAGCTTCTACCTCGCGCCCCGATCCCCCCGCGCGCGCCGGCCGGTTAAGTCTCCGCTTCGGCTTCCGAGGAGACCGCGCCTGCCTGGCCGGAGAAGCCACAACAGGGACCGGGCATGGCGATACGCACCGCGGGGACGGACGCCTCCCGCCTCACGTCGGAGACTCCGGGAGAAGCGTGGGACCCCCCAGATGCCCGGCGTAGCCGCTGTGCTCCCGGAAGTGCTGCGCAGGTCCCTCTTCAGCCCCCCGAGGGGCGGAGCTGGTCGGCGCTTCCGTGTGCGTCATCAGGAGGCGCCTGCTGCAGAGCTTACAATTGGACAGCTAGGGTCGAGGCATGCTGGGATACCGCGGGCCGGTCTCCATAGCAACTGGGCGACAATCATCTTAGGCCTTCAGCCTGCCCTTTGCTTTGTGGTCCTGGTTCCTTGGTCTGCACAGCCACCACCCTTGGGGGTGCAGGCGGAGACCCCGACGTTCCTGCCCTCCACCCCCCCAACCCCAGGAGAGTAACGGAGCCAGCTGTGGGTGTGAACACTTGTTTATTTACACACTGTCATTCGAAGGCAAATGAGCAGCCCAGCCTATTAGAGGGCGCAGAAAGCAGACTTTTCACCCCCGCCCCCCAATTCCTGCAGATATGCTCCAAGGAACTCGCAAAATGCGAAGATCTGGAAGAACCAGGGAGCTTAGGCTTTGCCCCAGAGTTGAGAACTAAATTCTATGCTTCCATCTTTCCAAAAGGCCCTCAGATTTCTCAGCTCTGTCCCATTCATACTTTTTGCTCTCTTACTGCCTACCCAAGATTGTTAATAACAACAACAACAATAATAATAACACTGTAATATTAATAATACTTCACATTTATACGAAGCATACAGAATGTTTTCACAGACAGCTTCTCATCTGAGCCTCCCAACAGTTCTGTGAGGTAGGTAGTCTCACCTTCCTTTTTACAGACAGGGTAACCAAGGCTCAGAGAGGCAACGGGATTTACTCAAGGCCACACAGCTAGTTAGTGGTAAAGCTAGGACTCGATCCCAGCACCCCATATTTAAGTCCAGTGTTCCAAAACCACAGCTACCCTTGTAAAGCGAGTGACATTTCTTACCCAAGTCAGGCCTGAGGAGCCTGAGACTTCTCAGACTAGGGGAGGAAAGGCCTCAGCAGCGACGGGGTGAGTTGGGGTACTTGGCCTTCAACTCCTGTTTGAACTGGCGGTAAAGGATCTTATTGTGTTGGTTTTCAGCCTCCTTTTGGGGATGGAACTTCAGAGCTTCCTTGAAGCCCTTATGAACCAGGAAACCTTCATTCAGCACCTCAAAATCAAACCCTGCGACATGCAGTTCACAGGCCTGTAGAGGGACAGAAAGTCAACAAAGGTTAATGACATCCCCAGGGCCCAGAAGAGTAACCATTCCCTAAAGTCACACTTCCAGCTTCTTCTCGAAACCTCCCACCATCCAACTACTTCCCAAACTATGATCTCCCACTTCGTTGCCTTCTTTCCACCGAGGGCCACTCCATCCCTGACCTCCCTCCTCCCCCATTCCCACCCGCCCACTCCCTTTCAGGCACCTGGCTGATTCGATTGAAGCCATACTGCCGAAAGCGCTCGTCGAAGGAGGGCACCTTGCCTCCAGCCACATAGAATGGTTCCCAGGGGTCCTGCCAAGGCACCACGTAGGCAGGCCTCAGCAAGCTCTCTTCTGGCAGGTTGACCCAGCGGGAGTAGTTGGTGGGCGCTTGGCAAGGTGTGCACAGCCCATAATAGAAGGGCCGGACCTCGCCCACCTGATAGAGCTGCAACAGTTCAGTCTTGCTCATAGGCATGCGTCGAGCTCGGCGGATTTCGAATGCAGGCACCACCAGGGCCGTGCCCCCCCACTGGTTGCTCTGATCCAGCATTTCCCTCAGGCCTCTCCACAGCCCCTCGCTGGGCACCATGTCCACATCAATCACCAGGGCATAGTTGGCTCCCTCACGGGCCAGATTCCTCAGCAGGTTATTGGGGTAGGAGACGTTGGTGCCCAGTGCATAATTGATACCGGGCTGGGCCACCCTGGCTAGCTTGTCAAAGACCTCCTGGCAGGACCGCAGCAGGGCAAACTCCCCGGGCTCCCGGGGGTCGGGCACAGAGGCTTCATAACGCGAGGGGCACACGAGGTGCATGGCGACCCTGGCGCGCATGTCGGGGCAGTGGCTGCTCAGCGCGTAGGCCAGCACCGTGGCCAGCTGCGCCTCCTCCTTGGTGGCCGCGAACACTGACACGGACAACGGGCCCTCCCAGCGCTCCAGCAGGCCGGATAGATGCAGCAGGTTGTCTACGCTGGCATGTGTGGCCAAGATCACATCGTTGGGGTCCATGGTGGTCTTTAGTAGGCCCCGGTAGACACGATAGTCTCCGCTGGCATCGAGGACTCCTCCGGAGGCCAGTGCGGTGCGGAGCTGAGACTTGACCTGGTCCACGGATCGCGGGGATGGCGGGAAGAACTCGAAATATTGTTCCTGCTCCTCCTGCCCGTGTAGTCCGGACAGTAGCGACAGGTAGAGCAGCTGCAACATCGCCACCAGCATGAGCGCGGCGAGCAGCAGCTGGTAAAAGGCGCACCGGATGGCGTAGGCCATCTGCATGGCTCTCGGGGCTCCGGGGCGTGCAGCAGGGACCACCAGGGCCGTAGTCTCTGCCAGCCGTTGCCAAGCCCGGATTTACCGCAGCCTGCCGAGCGCACTCGAGGCGAGCCGAGCCGAGCCGAGCCCAGCGCGGCCCCGCCCCGCCCCGCCCCGCCCTCGCGCGTCCCCGCCGCTCTAGGCGCGTGCCAGCCCGCCCTCTGCGAGGGAGGAGGAGCTACTGCACCCGCCGCCGCCCGGCGCTTAGCGAGCTAACGCCGTGGGGTCCCCCCGCTCCGATCTGGACTGGTACCTCTCCCTCCAGGTCTGGCTTGAAGCCCCCCCTGGATCGGCGCATCCTGAAACTTGGGTGCGCTCACCTCCACGCCGGGAGGGGAAACGGTGCAGAGTTCGATAGCACACTAGTGAAGGATGGCGCGGCTCCCGACCGAAGCGGGTGGAAAGGAAAAAAAAAAAATTATATATATATTAAAAACAAAACAAAACAAAACAACTCCTTGCCACGGTTTCTTCCACCTCCGGAATCTTTCCAGATCGTTGTGAGAATGAATAATGGAAGCCAGGAGGTTCAGAGAAGATGAGAGATATGGGAATGGAGAAGGAAGTGCTGCACATGGGACGAGGTGGCCGAGTGGTTAAGGCGATGGACTGCTAATCCATTGTGCTTTGCACGCGTGGGTTCGAATCCCATCCTCGTCGGCCGTGTTTTACAGGCATAAAACTTATTAATTTTCCAGATCCCACCAGTACAGAGCATCAAAGTGAAGAAAACTGTGGAATTGTAACCTGTTTGCCCAACATACATGTTCTTACTCGTTATCAGAACGTTACGGCTGAGGCCAGAATGAGTACTTTTCTTTCTCCCTAGAAGTGACAGCGCACAGGTTGGTAGCATTCAAGCCGGGCGTGGTGGTGTGCGCCTTTAATCCCAGCACTCGGGAGGCAGAGGTAGGAGGATCACTGTGAGTTCGAGGCCACCCTGAGACCTCATAGTGAATTCCAGGTCAGCCTGGACTAGAGTGAGACCCTACCCTGAAAAACAAATAAAAAATAAAAAAAGAATGGCATTCAGATGCTGGGCAGTGCGCTGAGGGGGCAGACACCTCTACTACTTAATCAATTGTACTCAATACCCCGCATTTTCAGCCAAATCATGGGGCACACATAGAGCAGAACATTGTGAATCTTGGTTAAGGGGGCATTGGAACAGACTAGAGGAAGTTGAATGCCAGGATCCCGCATTTCACAGGTTGTAGGATGCCAAGCATTCAGGAGATTTAGGTTTTGCTGCTCAGTGAAGTTAAATTGGGGCACTACCTCTGTGTCAGGGACTGTGTTAGGCATTGGTGCAGTGGGCCTTGTAGACACAGGTGCCCTCCTTTTCTCTGAGGACAGATTCCTGGAGAGAGGGGAATGGTTAAGTACCTGTCCTTCCAGCACAGTGTAAACCCAAGGCTCAGAAGCCATACTCGGTGCCATGTGCTTCTCTTTGACCTAGTCAAGGTTTAAAAACAACAGTTTGAGGGTTGTACAGATGGCTCAGTGGTTAAGATACTTGCTTACAAAGCCTAATGGACCTGGGTTCAATTCCCCAGTACTTTTCTTTGACTTGGTCAAGGTTTAAAAATAACAATTTTTTTCTTTAGTGGCAGGAAATAATACATTTTTAAAAATTTATTTATTTTTTATTAACAACTTCCATGATTTTAAACAATATCCCATGGTAATGCCCTCCCTCCCCGAATTTCCCCTTTGAAACTCCATTCTCCATTCTATCCCCTCCCCCTCTCAATCAGTCTCACTTTCATTTTGATGTCATGATCTTTTCCTCCTCTTATGATGGTCTTGTGTAGGTAGTGTCAGGCACTGTGAGGTCATGGATATCCAGGCCATTTTGTGTCTGGAGGAGCACGGTGTAAGGAGGCCTACCCTTCCGTTGGCTCTTACATTCTTTCCGCCACCTATTCTGTAATAGACCCTGAGCCTTGGAAGGTGTAATAGAGACATTGCAGTGCGGAGCACTCCTCTGTCCCTTCTTCCTAGCACCATGATGCCTTCTGAATCATCCCAAGGTCACTGTCATCTGAAAAGAGAAGCTTCTCTAACCAAAAGTGAGAGTAGCATTAACATATGGGCATGAACATTAAGAGAAGAGCTTACTGGGCAGTTTGGTGAGCATAGTATATACATTTAGCTGCCAGATAGCAGCAGACGTTACACCCCAAGGGCTCTTGACTACCCCTGTTGTAGGTTTTTTATTTATTTATTTTTGTTTATTTATTTATTTATTTGAGAGTGACAGGCAGAGAGAGAGAGAGAGAAAGAGAGAGAGAGAGAGAATGGGCACGCCAGGGCCTCCAGCCACTGCAAACGAACTCCAGACGTGTGCGCCCCCTTGTGCATCTGGCTATCGTGGGTCCTGGGGAATGGAGCCTCGAACCGGGGCCCTTAGGTATCAAGGCAAGCGCTTAACCGCTAAGCCATCTCTCCAGCCCAAGCCATCTCTCCAGCCCTGTTGTAGGTTTTCAGTATCAGAGATGTATTCCCTCCCATGGAGTGGGCCTCCAGTCCAATTGGAGGGCAGGTGGTTTCCACCATGACAGACGTGTCACTATTGCACACATTGGCTCATTTGGCCTGGCTGGCCAAATATAAGGCTTGTAGTGTCCACTGTTGAGTATCTTCACTGGTAATTTCTTTTTCTCCCATTGAACTGCATGCAGAATGGCTTCTTCCAGCTTTCTGTCAGCTGGTCTACATGGAGGAGGTTATCAGCTCAGTTCCAGCAGGATTTCTCAGTGGACTTGCAGCCCAAGTATGTGGAATCTTCAGCAATAGGGTCTTACTGTCTATTCCTGGTGGGAAACCAAGGGTCTTGGCAATGGCCTGTAATGTTTTGTGGGCATCAGTGACCTCCCTGGCCAACAACTCACTGGAAGGTATTCCATCCCTGGCACTAAAAATTTTCTAGCAACAATCTATGTCTCCTGAGTGTTCCATTGTCCAAAAAAGTAGGATTCCATATGATTTATTTATATCCTCTTAGATTTTGATTAGCTCTCCCTCCACCTTTGCTTTACTCAGGTTCTTCCCCTGACCTCACTTGGGCCTTTTCACCCACATTAATCTATTCTTCTACTTACATATATACAATACCATCCTATTAAGTACCCTCCTCTCTTCCTTTCTCTTCCCTTTATATCTCTTTTCTAGCTTACTGGCCTCTGCTACTGAGTTTTCTTTCTACTCACACAGAAGTCCAATCATCTGTAGCTAGGATTCACATATGGGAGAGAACATGTGATGCTTGGCTTTCTGGGCCTGGGTTACCTCACTTAGTATAATCCTTTCCAGATCCATCCATTTTCCTGAAAATTTCATAACTTCATTTTTCTTTACTGCTGAGTAGAAGTCCATTGTATAAATGTGCCATATCTTTGTTATCCACTCATCAGTTGAAGGACATCTAGGCTGGTTTTATTTCCCAGCTATTGTGAATTGAGCAGCAATAAACATGGTTGAGCAAGTATCTCTAAGGTAATGAGATGAGTTCTTAGGATATATGCCTAGGAGTGCTATAGCTGGGTCATATGGTAGATCAATTTTTAGCTGTCTTAGGAACCTCCACACTGATTTCCACAGTTGCTGGACCAGATTGCATTCCCACCAACAGTGCAGAAGGGTTCCTCTTTTTCCACATCCTTGCCAGCATTTATGGTCATTTGTTTTCATGATGGTAGCCAGTCTGACAGGAGTGAGATGGAATCTCAATGTAGTTTTAATCTGCATTTCCCTGATGACTAGGAATGTAGGACATTTTTTTAGATGCTTATATGCCATCCGTATTTCTTCTTTTGAGAACTCTCTATTTAGTTCCATAGCCCATTTTTAATTGGCTTGACTTATTATTTAATGATTTGAGTTCTTTGTATATCCTAGATATTCATCCTCTATCAGATGTATAACTGGTAAAGATTTTTTCCCATTCTGTCGGTTGCCTCTTTGCTTTACTCACAGTGTCCTTTGCCGTACAAAATCTTTGTAATTTCATGGGGTCCCTTTGGTTAACATGTGGTTTTATTGCCTGAACAATTGGGGTTATATTCAGAAAGTCTTTGCCAAGACCAATATGTTGAAGGGTTTCCCCTCCTTTTTCGTCTAGCAGTTTCAGGTCTGATGGTAAGGTCTTTAATCCATTTGGAATTAATTCTTGTGCATGGAGAGAGAGAAGAATCTATTTTCATCCTTCTACAGATACATATCCAGTTTTCCCAGCACCATTTGCTGAAGAGGCTGTCTTTTCTCCAATGAATATTTTTGGCATTTTAATCAAATATCAGGTGGCTATAGCTACCTGGACTTATATCTGGGTCCTCTATTATTTTCCATTGATCTACCTATCTGCTTTTGTGCCAGTACCATGCTGTTCTTGTTACTATGGCTCTTTAGTATAGGTTAAAATCAGGTATGTTGATACCACCAGCCTTATTTTTGTTGCTCAGTATTGTTTTAGATATTTGAGATTTTTTGTGATTCCAAATGAAGTTTTGGATTGTTTTCTCTATTTCCGTAAAGAATGCCATTGGAATTTTGATGGGCATTGCATTAAATGTGTAGATTGCTTTTGGTAAGATTGCCATTTTCACAACATTGATTCTTCCGATCCAGGAATAAGGGATGTTTTTTCATTTCCTAGTGTCTTCTGCAATTTCTTGCTTGAGAGTTTTAAAGTTTTCATTGTAGAGATCCTTCACTTCCTTGGTTAGGTTTATTCCAAGGTACTTTTTTTTAATGCAATTGTGAATGGGAGTGATTCTCTGATTTCATCCTCTGTGTATTTGTTGTTAGCATATAGGAAGGCTACTGATTTCTGTGTATTTATTTTGTATCCTGCTACATGGCTGTAGGTGTTTATCAGCTCTAACAGTTTGCTGGTAGAGTCTTTAGGGTCCTTTATGTATGGAATCATATCATCTGCAAATAATGATAAGTTGATCTCTTCCTTTCCAAATTGTATCTCTTTTATGTGTGCGTCTTGCCTTATTGCTATGGCTAAGACTTCCAGTACTACATTAAATAAAAGTGGGGACAGTGGACACCCTTGTCTTGTTCCTGATTTTAGTGGAAAAGCTTCCAGTTTTTCCCCATTTAGTAATATGTTGGCTGTAGGCTTGTTATAAACAGCCTTTATTATGTTGAGATATGTTCCTTCTATTCCCAGTCTCTGTAGGACTCTTATCATGAAGGGATGTTGGATTTTGTCAAATACTTTCTCTGAGTCTAATGAGATGATCATGTGATTTTTGTCCTTCAGTCCATTTATATAATATATTACATTTATCAGTTTGCTTATGTTGAACCATCCCTGCATCTCTGGGATAAAGCCTACTTGGTCGGGGTGAATGATCTTTCTGTTATATTCTTGTATTCTGTTTTCCAATATTTTGTTGAGAATTTTTGCATCTATGTTCATGAGGGAGATTGATCTCTAATTTTCTTCTTTTGTTCTGTCTTTGCCTAGTTTTGGTATCAGGGTGATGCTGGCTTTGTAGGAGTTGGGTAGGATTCCTTCTTTTTCTATTTTATGGAAAAGCTTAAGAAGCAATGGTGTTACTTCTTCCCTGAAGGTCTGGTGAAATTCAGCAGTGAATCCATCTAGGCCTGGGCTTTTTTTAGTTGGGAGATTTTTGATAACTGCTTGGATCTCCATACTTGTTATAGGTCTATTTAAGTGATTAATCTCATCTTGATTTAATTTAGGTAGGTCATATAAATCAAGGCTATCATCCATTTCTTTCAGATTTTCATACTTAGTGGAGTATGTTCTTATAATATGTCCCTATGGTTTTTTGAATTTCTCTGTTATCTGTTGTAATGTTGCCTTTTTCATCTCTAATTTTATTACTTTCTGTCTCTTCTCTTTTTCTTTTGGTCAGATTTGCTAAGGGTTTATCAATCTTGTTTATCCTTTCAAAGAACCAACTCTTTGTTTCATTGATTCTTTGGGTTGTTTTTTTGGTTTCTATTTCATTAATTTCTGCCCTAATCTTTATTATTTCTTCCCATCTACTGATTTTCGGTTTGCCTTGTTCTTCTTTCTCCAAGGCTTTAAGGTGAAGCATTAGGTCGTTTACTTGAGAACTTTCTGATATCTTAATATAGGCACTTAAAGCTATATATTTCCCTCTTAGGACTGCCTTCATTGTGTCCCAAAGGTTTTGGTATGTTGTGTTCTCATTATCATTTGACTTTATGAATATTTTGATTTCCTTCTTGATTTCCTCATTGACCCATTCATCATTTAGCAGTGTATTGTTTAGTTTCCATGATTTTGTGTATGTTCTATAGCCTTTCTTGCTATTGATTTGTAGTTTGATGCCATTATGGTCTGATAGAATGCAAGGAAGTATTTCAGTTTTCCTGTACTTGTTAAGATTTGCTTTGTGTCCTAACATATGGTCTATTTTATAGAATGTCCCATGTGCTGCTGAAAAGAATTTATATTCTGCAGCATTTGGATGAAATGTCCTGTATATATCTGTTAGGTCCATTTCTTCTATGACTTCATTTAATCCAGATGCCTCTCTGTTTATTTTATGCTGGGATGACCTGTCAATTGATGAAAGTGGGGTGTTAAAGTCTCCCATCACAACTGTGTTTGGTGTTATCTGTAACCTCAGTTCTATAGTGTTTGTTTGATGAAGTTGGGAAGCCCCCATATTGGGTGCATGTATGTTTAGGATTGTTATGTACTCCTGCTGGAGCGTGCCTTTAATCAATATAAAGTGACCTTCCTTATCTTTCTTAACTAAATTTGGACTGAAGTCTTACCTTGTCAGATATTAGGATAGCAACCCCTGCTTGTTTTCTAGGCTCATTTGCTTGAAACAGTTTTCCAACTTTTCACCCTGAGATAGTGTCCATCCTTTGTAGAAAGGTGAGTTTCTTGGAGGCAACAAATTGAAGGATCCTGCTTTTCAACCCAGTCTGCAAACCTATGCCTTGGTTGGGCATTGAGGCCATTGATATTAAGAGATATTATTAAAAGGTGTGTATTTATTTTTGCCATTTTTTGTAGTCCTTCTGGTTTTACCTTTGCTTTCTTGACTTAACTAGTGTTTGAGTATGGCTTGCTTTTTCCAGGTTCCTTATATGAGTGCTTTTCTTTCTCTTCAGAATGGAGGATTCTTTCAAGTATTTTCTGTAGAGCTGGTTTTGTTTTCAAATATTCCTTTAGCCTGCTTTTGTTGTGGAATGTCCTTATTTCTCTGTCTATTTGAATGGATGGCTTTGCAGGGTTAGGGTTAGGGTTAGGGTTAGGGTCCTCTTTGTTTCAGGACCTCCCAATCAGACAGAGTAAGCGCCTATGTACAAAGGAATATACTTTCATTTGGGGTCTTCCCTGTGGCTTATTTCAGCAACCATGGTCCTATCTTGTCTCCATCCTGTGGTTTCTGCTAATGCAAGTCCCCTATGCTGGCTCAGCACCTGGTACATTACCTACTCAATGCATGTTCATTGAAGGCAGAGGGCAAGGAGACCCTGCTCTTGAGAAGGGTAGGTGCTGCAGTCAGGTTTGCATTGCTGGCAGAAAATGTCCAACCAAGTGCAGCTTGTGGGAAAAAAAAAGGTTTATTTTGGCTTATAGACTTGAGAAGTTCCATGATGGCAGGGGAAAACGATGACATGAGCAGAGGGTGGACATCACCTCCTTGCCAACATCAGGTGGACAACAGCAACAGGAGAGTGTGCCCAACACTGGCAAAAGGAACCTGGCTATAACACCCATAAGCCTGCCCCCAACAATACACTGCCTCCAGGAGGCTTTAATTCCCAAATTGCCATCAGCTGGGGACCTAGCAATCCAAATACCTAAGTTTATGGGGGACACCTGAATTGAACCACCACAGTAGGTGATATAGGTGTGTGAAGATATAACAGGCCCCTTCTCCATCTACTAGGGGCAGAGGGTGGGTTGCTGAGGCCATACTCAGACTGACTGCCTCTCTGAGCTGAGATTTCTGGGAAGGAACAACATTGAGGAGGCAGGTGAGACCCAGGGCTCATGGAAGGGGAGAGTGATAGGTACCCATCTAGCCATTCGCTCTGCTCAGCACAGAGCTCTGCAGATCCATGTGGTCTAGTGGGCCAGCATAGGGATACCCCACAAATCACTGCTTCTCTCAGGACCTCAGTCATCCCACCTGTTAAATGAGTACAATCATCCCCACCCTGCCTGGCTCACTGAGGCCAACAGAGCCCACCAAACTTTGGAAATAAAGACTGGATGCATCATACAAACAGTTTTTATTAGACCTGGGAACAGGTTTCAAGGGAGAAATGGGATGAAAAGATGGTAGGAGGTGCTTAGAATTCCTGCCCTGAGCCCCTTGAGGAGCAGGTGGTGGGCAGGATGATCAGCACCTATGAGAAGGCGGGGGATGGCGGCTGAATCCTGGCTCAGTCACTTCCCTCTGGGACTTGGTTTCCTCTCCTGTCAGACAGGGAGGCACAATCCCTGCCCAACCCCGTCCAGGGGTCTCTGAGACTTCAGTGAGAGCAAGGGTGTGGAAGAGCTTTGCAAACTATCAAATAGTGCAGCACTCACATGCAGGCTAACTTTTTCTGTTAGCCAAGTCCAGTTGGGTTCTAGGGAGAGGAGACAGTAAGTATTGGCCATGAAAACACTGCTTGAAGTTCAAAGGCTAGTCCTTTGTGCACTCAGATCCTTAACATCTGTTCTCTCCTCAATTTCCCTGGCACTGTTTGACCTCAGTGGGAGAGACCTGACCATGGGGTCAGTGGGGCTTAGGAGGAGGAGGAGCTGCTGTCCTGAGCTAGCCCCACTTCCCACTCTGAACTGAGGCAGAGCCCGTCAGTGCATTCCCAGCAAGGCCTGCTGGTGCTTCTGCTCTCCGGAATCAGCAGGTGGCTTGAACAGGTGGCTGTTCTGGTGACAGGGGACAGCTCTTGTCCTGTGTCCCCCTGTCCCTGTCACCTGATGTACTCTTTTGTACGTTTAGGTGAAGTCGATCCCGCTGTGTCCTGTTCTATTCCTGGGCTTCTTCCTTGTAGCACCCCCAAGTGGCCATCAGCCAGGGATGGAGGGGGGTTCCTGTGCCCTCCTGGCACCTGTAAACCAAGCACCCCGGCCTAGTAGACACCTGGCTGGCTTAGCATTCCCCTAGGTTGGGTCCCAGTTCCAGAAGGGGTGCCAAGAAGAGGGCTGTGGGAAGCCCTGATGGAACTCTTCAGAGCAGAGCCTTGAAGAGGAAGGAGAGGGAGGCTCCACAGGAGAGTCCCAGGGCCAGGAAGAAGGTCATGAGGGCACCAGCCACCTCCCTCTCGTGTGGCAGCACCTGCCTGGAACACAAGGAGCAGGAACTCTTAGAAAATGCTCAGTCTAACCTTAGAGCCAGCCACCAGGCCCCCTGCTGTCTCTATACACAAGACACCTAAGTTCCAGTTCAGGTCTGACCTTACCCTGGTGGCACTACGACCCAGCCCTTCTCTTGATTTCATTATGCCCATAGGTAAAACGAGGCTGCTAACAAAGGCACCTCTCAAGGACTTTAGGGACTAACATTACAGAATTCGAAATAACCTCCTATTTCTCAGCAAAATGTCCTCAAGCCCGTCCTTTCTGGCACCTTTACTCTCTTGAGATTCTCAGCCCAATTGTCCCTAGAGGAAAAAAAAAAAAGCCTAGAAAACCTGCTTTTGATCAAAATTAATCCTCTACAACCAAGACTTTTGGAACTAGATGAGCTGTAAAGGATGATAGTCAACCCAGAATCAGTGCTGGGCTAATAATAAAGTCACTTACTTCCCCAGCTCCTCCTAGCCTGGGGCCAGCTCAGCTCG
Organism: Dipus sagitta; assembly: GCA_036346955.1. NCBI lineage: Eukaryota > Metazoa > Chordata > Mammalia > Rodentia > Dipodidae > Dipus > Dipus sagitta. The sequence continues at coordinate 161,581,322 of CM070770.1, read as the reverse complement.
CTCAGCTCAGCTGAAGACCACACCCACAAGGTGGCGCCATCGAGTCACGAAGACAGATAAGACTGATCAGGACAATGTCCCTCAAGCTGTCCCTCCTTAAAGACTCTACCCCCTCCCCACCATCAGTATCTAGCCTTCCCCTCCTTCAGACCTGGGTGCCAAACACATGGTGAGGGACACCAAGTAGCCGTTGGAAATGGCGAAGACTAGCATGAAAGTGATGAAGTAGGCGTCCTGCGGGAAGAGGATGGGCAGCCGCGAGCGCTCCCGCACGTTGCACAGCATGAAGAGTGGCACAAATAGGAAGCGCAGGCACACTAGCAGGGGCAGCAGCCTGCTGTCCTCATCTGGCTGTGGCAGAAGCTAGGGTGAGTTTGAGCCAGATTTCTGCTCCACAGATACCTCTGAACATTCATAGCATAGACCCATCAATCATCCCCTGGCCTCCTCTGTCCTGACCCACCCTCGAATCACTAAGGACATAGCGCTGGGGCCTCTAGGGAGCCAAGGGATGGGCCAAGTCCACCTAGCTACCAGACACCAGCCATGGCATCTCTGCGGGGGGGGGGGGGGAGGAAACAACAAAAAAACTTTTAGATTTACTCCTTAGAGGCAGATGGGGTTTCATCTTTTGGTTTTTTAGTTGGTACACAAATTGTACAAATTTATGGGGTACCACATGACATTTTGATTCGTGCACATATTGCGTAATGTTCAAAGCTGGGGTACATATCTGTCTCCTCCAACACTGATCCTCTCTAGTGAAAATGTTCAAAATCCTATGTCCTTGCTTTCATGAAACATACAGTACAGTACTGTTTATAATCACTTTACTGTGCCATGGAACATCTGAATGTATTTCTTCTACCCAACTACTACTAGTACCTATTGATCATCCTCTCCCAGATGGGCTTCTAATTGGGACAGGAGGCTGGAGACCTAAGCTGCTTCCTTACTTGGGGTACAGCAGCTCTTCTTGAATCTCTGCATTTATTATCCTTTGGAGATTCCATGTAAAGAAACAACACTCCCCAAGCTATGCTAATCTTCACCACCCCTTCCCCAGGTACAGGAACCTCCATATCACATTTTCTGAGCACTGTGGTCCACTTGATGTGGCTTCTGCTTTGGAGGATCTCAGGCCAAGTCCTGGCCTGCCCACTCACTGGCCCTTGGCAGGCTGTTCCACTGTCAGACAGACTACTAGAGTTCTCTCTCTATGCTCCTGCTTCTTAAACCATCAGTTGGCTCAGTCCAGGCACGCTTACCCATAGGAAGTAGGATGTCAGGCTCCGGCCTACCCAATCCATGATGTTGAAGAGCAGGAAGCAACAGATGGGGTTGAAGAACCGATCTGTGGAGGGGAGAGAGAAGACTGGCAGTCACTCTGGTCCCCAGCTATCTTCTTCCCTCACTTCCCCAATCTTCTTCACCCCAAGACTCACTCCACTTCCCAGGACCGGTGGAGCTGGTCACCATGGCTGTGATGGCAGGGAAGACTGACAGGGTGACTGTGAAGACCAACACAAGGCACAGCGCCGTCAGCCAGATCTGGGAGCCGAAGGCAGGGGTGTGAGTGGGCAAGGCGATCCCTAACCCAACATGCAGCACCCACCCTACAACCCTCTTGCTGCAGCCCTGCCTGCCCAGGAACAAGGCATCTGGGGCGCATCCCACTGTGCCCATGACCCAGGGGCCTTGGGGGAGACAAGTAAGCACTAAGGCCGAGTTGCAGCCTAAGACTGGAGAAGGTGTCCTAGGGTTGACGGTTGGGGGCTCTCCTAGCTGAATCTTCCAGAAGACAATGAACCTTTTGGAAGACAACAAAGACAGAAGGTTTCCCTGGCTTCTGGGATTCATCCAATTCCAGCTCCGGCTCCTTCTCAGGGTCAGCATCCACAGTTAGTGCTGCCTTCTGGGGACTGTTGGGAATGCCATTCTTCTCATCTGGGGTGAGAGAGGAGGCTGGGGTCATGCCTGTGACCCAGAATTCCTAGGAGCCAAGCCCCAGGGAGGGAAATTCTCAGTGGTTGGTTAATACAATGGTACCCTTTCTGTGGTGGTTTGAGTCAGGTGTCCCCCATAAACTTAAGTGTCCTGAATGCTAGGTTCCCAGGTGATGGAGATTTGGGAATTAATGCCTCCTAGAGGGAGCGTATTGTTGGGGGTGGGCTTATGGGTGTTATAGACCAGTTTCCCCAAGCCAGTGTTTGGCACACTCTCCTGTTGCTATGGTCCACCTTATGTTGGCCAGGGGGTGATGTCCACCCTCTGCTCATGCCATCGTTTTCCCTGCCATCATGGAGCTTCCCCCTCAAGCCTGTAAGCCAAAATAAACCTCTTTTTTCCCATAAGCTGCTCTTGGTTGAGTGATTGCTACCAGCAATGTGAACCTGACTGCAACACTTTCCAACCCAGGCACAGCAAAGGGGATTAATGATGGCAACATGGCATTTCTATACATACTATTTTTTAAAATATTTTTTTTATTTATTTGACAGAGAAAGAGGGGGACAGAGAGAGAGAGAGAGAGAGAGAGAGAATGAGTGCACCAGGGCCTCCAGACACATGCGTTCCCTTGTGCATCTGGCTAACGTGGGTCTGGGGGAATTGAACCTGGGTCCTTTGGCTTTGCAGGCAAACACCTTAACTGCTAAGCCATACCTCCAGCCCATACTATTTTTTTTTCTTTTCAATGTGAGTGAGAGAATTGGCATGCCAGGGCCTCCAGCCACGGCAGTTGAACTCCAGATGCATGAGCCCCCTTGTGCACATGTGCAACCCTGCATGCTTCCATCACTGTGCATCTGGCTTATGTGGGACCTGGAGAGTTGAACATGAGTACTTAGGCTTCACAGGCAAGCACCTTAACTGCTAAGCTATCTCTCCAGCCCTACATACTATTTTTTTGTTGTACTGGAGATTAAACTCAGTCTCATGGCTGCTAGACAAGTATTGTATCACTGAGTTACATCCTCAGCCCTTGGGTGTTTTATGGAGAGTTTAACTTTGTAGCCCAGGCTGGCCTAGAAGTCACTGTGTAGTCCAACCTAGCCTCCTCAAACTCAGTATCCTCCTGCCTCAGCCTCAGAGTGCTGGAATTACAAGTGTGTCACCATACCCAACATATCTATTTATTAACCAGATGTATGTGTCAGCAGCAAGCAAGGTACCTTGAGTGTATTCTCTCATTGCCATTGCTTTAAGGGGTGAGGTAACTTGCCTAAGACCACCTAGCTTGGATGTTGTGAAGTCAGGATCCAAACTCAGTGTGTTTGGATCCAGAGCTTGCGTGCACGACTCTACAGCCTCATCATTTCTTACAAGAGGCACACAGTCCTCCATTTGTGATCTGCTTCCACTCACACAGGGCTTCTAGGGAGGGGGTAGGGCTCTATTTGGGGACAGAGGGGGAATGTGTCCCATGGTACTGACTTGAGCTTTCTCTGTGTCTCTCCAACCTCCCATGAAGAGTCCCAGGGCTTACCAGCTTGGAGGAGCTCAGCTTTGGTCTCCAGCTCCTGAGCTGGGGCCTGTGATGGCTTCTTGGCCAGGTAGTAGCGAGCAAATGCCTACAGAAGGATTGGCAAGTGTCAGCCATGCCTGAGGTAAGGTGTCTGTATCCTTCCCCTGTACCCTTAGCTTGGAGTCTGAACTCTCCCAGTAGCCAACTCCTTTGGGGTGATCAGTGCCTTTCCTACTTCTGCCACCCCTAGTCTCTCCCAGGCCTTAGACTCATGGTTCTGTCCAGAATGCCCCAATGTAGGGTATTGAGTCCAATGGCAGGCTTACCAGATGGTGTAGGCTCAGGTAACACAGGATAGACAGGAGGATGCCCACACAGGGTGTGATGAAGTACCCTAAGGCAGAGGTTTGGGCATCCGTGCCACCTGCAGCAGAAGTTTTAGCTACCAAGTAGAATGGGAAGGCCCCACAGGGCCCCCAACTACTGCCTCACTTCCTGTGGTTCATGATTCAGATTCATTTCCTAACGTTTCCCCTTCTTTCCTTCACTATCAAACTCCAAACTTGTACAGGAACCCAGAGCAGCTCTTCCCCCCGCTCCTACTTTTCCCTAAATGACATTTCTGTTGGGCAACCTATCCAGAAGCTTCCTTGTACTGCAGGCTCATTACAATCGGAACAAGGAGCTATAATAACCATGCATGTGGGGGAATCTATGCCCTCAGCTAGTAAGCAGTGAAATGGATTCAAACTCAAGTTTATGTGAATCCCAAATAGATCCCTCCTCTCAACCTAAGCACATTGGCACAAATGCCAGTGTAGACATAGGCATCTTTCTTTTTTTTTGGGGGGGGGGAGGTTTCAAGGTAGGGTCTCACTCTGGTCCAGGCTGACCTAGAATTAACTACGTAGTCTCAGTGTGGCCTCAAACTCATGGAGATTCTCTTACCTCTGCCTCCTGAGTGCTGGGATTAAAGGCATGTGCTACCATGCCCAGCTATAGGAATCTTTTTTTTTTTTTAAATTTATTTATTTGAGAGAAAATGGGCGTGCCAGGGCCTCCAACCACTGCAAATGAACTCCAGATGCATGTGCCACTTTGTGCATCTGACTTACATGGATAAGGGGGACTCAAACCTGGGTCCTTAGGCTTTGCAGGCAAGTGCCTTAACCACTATGCCATCTCTCCAGCCCTTTTTGAGGCAGGTCTCACTCTTGCATAGGCTGACCTAGAATTCACTCTGTAGCCGGGCTGGCCTTGAACTTACAGCAATTATCCTACCTTAGTCTCCACAGTATAGGGACTAAAGGTGTGTGCTACCACACCCAGCTCTAGGAATCTCTTACTTTTTTGGGGGGGGGGGTTTCGAGGTAGGGTCTCACTCTAGTGCAGGCTGACTTGGAATTCACCACATAGTCTCAGGGTGGCCTCAAGCTCATGGTGATCCACCTACTTCTGCCTCCTGAGTGCTGGGATTAAAGGTGTGTACCATCACGCCCAGCTAACATATTTTTTAAATTTATTTATTTGAGGTAGAGAGTATGGGTGTACCAGGGTCTCTTGATGGTGCAAATAAACTCCAAATGCATGTACCACTTTGTGCATCTGGCTTTATGTGGGTACTGGAATTAAACCCGGGCTGACAGGCTTTGCAAGCAAATGTGTTTAATTGCTAAGCCATCTCTCCTAACCCTACGACACAGGAACCTTGCTCCTGGGCCCAAGGTAACTTGGTCATTCTCCTTTAGTATAAAGTCCAAGAGCCCTGCTCCCTAACCCCAGTCTCAAACCCCACTTCCCCATCATCCTATCACATTTTTCTCCACCCCAGAATCCCAAGCATCTTCCCTTAATGCCACCCCCCCACTACTGAAAACCCTAAAGGCCACCCAGCCCTCCAAACACCCAGGTGTACTCACTGGCCATGGACATGAGCATAGCAAGGGCAGCAAAGATCCCAGCCAGGCCCTGGCCACTGAGGAAGAGAGTGCTGTAGGTAGATGGCATGGTGCCCAGTTGCCCAAAGAGACTACCCTGCAACACTGCACAGAAGGCTGTGGAGGAACAGAAATGGGACCACCACTCAAACAGGTGGCTTCAGGGACTCCTTGGAGAAGATATCAGCAGGTGGTGATATCACATGGTGGGCAGGTGTGGGCTTTCTTGGGAACCCTGGGTAGTCTTATGGAACATTCTGCATCCACTCCTCTTCCGAGGTACATCTTTTGGTCTGTAGGGCCAATGACTAGGAGGCCTGGATCTAGGTCACTGTGAGGCTGGGACAAGTAACTTTTCCTCCCCTCCCCCTTTGGGTAGTAATGGCATGTTTTCTATTCAAGGATCTGCTGGGCATTTCAGGACAAGGAAGAGGCTGGGAAGGGAGGGGCAGAGGTACTTACAGTTGATGAACCAGACGGATGCCATGGTGATGGCAAAGAAAGGACCAGGGCTCACATCGACCTTCACCAATGCTGCTGTCAGGGCAAAGAGCAGTAGTATGGCCAGCAGGCTGCCCAGGATGCGTACCACCTCAGGGATGCTGCTCAGAAGGGGGCAGAGGGCATCAGACAGGCCCACACCAGGTGGAAGTGGGCATGACAGTGGAGTTGGGGGGACGTAGGGCCTAACAGGAAATGAACTCTTCCTGGACCTTCATGATACTGTCTTGGCAAGGAGGTAGGGGACCCAAGGGTGGGGGTCTTACCACTGATACAGGAAGGAGTTGAGGAGGGTGAAGAGCAGCAGGGGCAGCTGGGATAGCAGCGTCACCCAGTTATTGAAGTTGAAGGTGTCTGTGGGGCCTGTGTGGTTGGTGTTCAGAGTCTCAGCTGTGTTGTTGGTCCCTGCCAGCCGCCCCTGGAAGTACTGTCAGATGGGGAGGTAGCATAGGTTCAGAAACTCCTTCCCCAGTCTTCCCCCTCCGCCTCCCCCCACTCTTGTGATTGCTTGGTCAATGCCTGTGTAGACTATCCTTGCACTGTCCCCAGCACCTGGTACAGTCAGAACTCCATGGACATGCCCTGAATTGAACAGTTACATTCTGGGACTGAATCCAGGCCCTAGGAACCTTCAGTTTGGGCCTTGCTGTAACTTTGAATTACCTCTCCTTTTAGTACTGTGATTCCACTCCAATGGCGATAGCAGACTCTACATTCATTCATTCATTCCATGGATATTTCTTGAGCACTACTGTAATTACACTGGGCCCCAGTTTAGACTGCTTTCTCTCTGATGCACATAACCTGTCACTCCTGGCCTAACTTCCATCCACACCTCCCTATTGCCTGAAAGGAAGACCTCAAGGTTTTTTTTTTTTTTTTAATATATTCTATACATTTTTATTTTTACTAATGTATTTGAGAGAGAGGAGCAGATAGAGAAAAAGAATATGGGCATTCCAGGGCCTCTAGCCACTGCAAACTCCAAACACATGTGTCAACCTTGTACATCTGGCTTACATGGGTCCTTTGGCTTTGCAGGCAAGCGCCTTACCACTAAGCCATCTCTCCAGCCTTTTTTTTTTTTTTTCTAGGTAGGGTATGACTCTAGCCCAGGCTGACCTGGAATTCAGTATGTAGTTTCAGGGTAGCCTCAAACTCACAGCAATCCTCCTATCTTTGCCTCTCAAGTGCTGGGATTAAAGGTGTGCACCACCACACCCAGCTACCCCAAGTTCTGAGACCCTTTAGAATCTGCTCCCAGCCTCCCTTCTGTGTCCTATCTCCTGCTCAGTCCTGGTGAGCCCCAGGAACCCTAGGTTCTAGATCTTTTTCTCAACAGCTTATTCCTTGCCTCCACTTCGAATGCCTTCTCTACTTCCTGCCCCTTCTCCCAGCCCCTCACCTCCATCCTTTGCTGCCCTGCTCTCAATTTAAAAATCTCTTCTATGATACAGAAGGAATTCCTTCCTTCCCTGGGAACCTACAGCAAGCACTCAGCTCCAGGATGGGATGGCACCAATTATGTTACATTATTAACAGCTCTGAACCCGTCAAGTCCAGGTGCTGACTCATCTCTGGATATCCAGGGTCCAGCACTGAGCCAGGCACTCCAGAGGCACCTGAAAAGTTGTCACACTGAATATGTATCAATAACTGAGTCCCAAAGAAAATTCAAACTTTACACTCCTGCCTTCCCTTAAGAGTCTGAATGCTTAGGAGATAGAGCCTTCGTCCTTATCTGCCCTGCCTGGTCCATAGCAGGTAGGCAGTAAATGTTAAATGAATGAATGAATGAAATTCAAGTCATTGAAATGAAAGCCAAAGGCTCTAGATAATCCACTTAGCTCAGAAATAACGACAAAGGAGGTGGGTGGGTAGCTCCTTTGCTGGTTACAGACCCCTGCGCTGGATGGCCCTGCCCACTCTGGGATCTGGGCATTCCTGAAAGTTTTGCTTCCCTCGCCCTTAGAGGGGCGTTCCCCTCTCTGAAGCGCCAAGCTTCGGCTGACCAGTGGGCACAAGGAGGAGTCAAAGGCGGCGTGGTGGAGAAAGTGCCCGGTGAGCCGCAGTCCCGTGCTGCCGGAGGGATGTAGGGTTGTGGCCATGCGGCTTGCGGATCAGCCGTGGGTCTCACCGGAATGGCGGTGATGAAGAAGTTCCAGGGAAGGAGGGTCCCTAGCCCCAAGACGAAGAAGCTGATCCCGACCAGGTAGTAGCTATAGGGAATCAGTTAGAAGGTCACCCCGAGGACACGCGCCTGGGCCGCCCCTCCCGCTGTCCCCACTGTAGAACAGACTACAAGCCCCATTATGCCGACTCAGGCAGCCAAAGGAATCGGCTGATGGGAATTGTAGTCCCGTCGGTCTTCGAGGAGCCTGGGTGCATCTAGGTGAGCGGGAATGCAAAGGCAGGCGGCCACCAGCCCTCCTTCCCGCCCCCGGCCCCAGGTCCGCACTGCACGGGGTCCCCAGCTCACCTGTCATGCGGGGCGTCCCCTCGCGCCATGGCCGCCGCAGCCCGAGGCGCCAGGCCCGGAGCCGGGCGGGAAGGCTGCACCAGCGCCTCCGCAGGACGCCGAGGCGGGACGACCGCGAGAGAGGGTCGGATATCCTCAAACCCAGGGCGAGAGACCGGAGGCCTGGAGCTTCCGCCCGGTCAGGTTCGGCGGGTCTCACGCTCCGCCCCCCCTCCCGGGGCGGGAACACGAGAACGCACGGCCCCTCCCCAGCCGGCGGGCTGCGGGGCTCGCGCGTGGCGCACGCGGCTGCACCTTAGGGTCTCCGTACCCCGCGTGCAGGTCGGGGCGGCTGACCCGGAAGGTCTCTCCAAGACAGCTCTCATCCCCACCCCTGCACTCTCTGCAAAACTCCGGGAGGGGTACAGGGACAGTGTGGGAGGGAAGCGGGTAGCCCGGGCGGGCGCACCTGGCACCCGCTTCTTTCTCCTGGGCAGGTTCCGGGATGCTGCTGGCGTCCCGCGGGACGAGAGAAGCACGTGTCACCTCCTGTCGCCAGTGACCCCCCGAGTGCTGCTCCGTGGGGGATGATACCCCACCCTGTGAAAGTAGAGGAAAGGTTCCAGGCGACCTTGCAGGCGGAGCCCGAGATCCATCCGGAAGACAGTGGGACAGGCTGGTCCTGCTCCAGCGGGTACCTGGGCAAGTGCCCAGGCTCTGGACGAAGAGAAGGCGCCGCGTCTGCGTGCGTCCCCCGCAACCGGAGCTGAGCTCAAGCTCGGGAGGGAACTGTGGCGGGTGAGGTGATCCTGGGCTCCCCAGCGGCGCCTAGCACCTTCCAGTCGCCACCATATGTTCTTAAAAACGTTATCTTGAGCGGTTCCACGCCACATCACATTAAGCATATTAGAGACATCCATCTTTCGCTAGTTTTTTTTTTCTTTCCGTGAAAAGATTACAAGCTGTTGTACCTTCGAAATTAAGTTGCTCGGAGAATCTTATAATTTATGCATGGGGGTGGTTGAGAAGCAAGAGGCTCTGAACCACACATTGTTTTTACAAGTAATCACTGTAGTTACTTACAGATTTTTTTTTTTTCCCCTCCAGTCGATTGTGTATGCGCTGGACAGATTGTGCTTGCTCGGGCCACTGTTTGCTAGCATTTAGCCACCTTGGTTCATTGCAGGGAAGTAGTTGATAAAAGCTTGGTGGCAAATGCATTGAGTTGCAGAGACCTGCACGTAACACGAGGGAAAACAAAGCATTTAACTACACGGCGGATTGGGGGGGGGGGTTACTATTCAGTTTTCTTTCAAGCCTTGGAATAGATCAAGAGACTCAATCTAATCCTAACATATTTTCAATACCTCTTATTCCCTCCTTACGTTAGTCTCTGGGTATCTGACAGTTTTACTTAAATACAAGTTAATCACTTTCACTTTCATTTTACTTATATTTATTTTAATAAATCATTTTAAAGCTATTAATACTGGCTTTACATTTTTAAATAATAACTTTTTTTGTTTGTTTGGTATTAAAGGTGAGCACCACCACGCCCAGCCTAAATAATAACTTTTAAAGATATTTTACTTATTTGCAAGGAGAGGGGGGGGGGAGAGAATATGGACGCACCAGTGCCTCTTGCTGCTGCAAACGCACTCTAGATGCATGCACCACTTTGTGCATCTGGCTTTTTGTAGATACTTGGGATTTGAACCTAGGCCAAACCCGGGCCATCAGGCTTTGCTGGCAACTGCTTTTAACCGCTGAGCCATTTCCCCAGTCCTTGGCTTCACATTTTACAGAAAACACAAAACAAATAGTATGAAGAAAATAAAATAAGGCAATAACAGGTAGGGACATGGCTTTGGCACCTCGGGGACGGCAAAATTGAAGCACAGAAGTGTGAGGAGTTAATGCCTGTTTTGTTTTTGAGGCATGGAGGGAAAAGGGTGGGGCATTTCAGGGAGAGAACAGCCTGTACCAGGCCTGAGGACAGGGGAGTGTGACACATTGTGGGACATACAAATAGATCTCTGGCTGGGAGGAGCAGGCAGAGTCTCTCCAGGGTTGGATTTCATTCCAAGGAGCAGTTCTCCACTCCATCAGACTTGGTAATCCTTGTAATTAATAATTGACATCTTGATCCTACTCTGCGGTGCAAAACCTACACACAGTGTTGATCATTCAGGTTTTTACATTTTAATTACTGCTAATTTCATACATATACAATGTATTTTGATCATATTCATCCCCCATTACCCTCTCTCCACTCTCTCAACTAGCCTCCTTCCTACTTTCATGTCTTTTTAAAATTTGTTTATAAAAGCTGGGCATGGTGGTGCACGCCTTTAATCTCAGCACTCAGGAGGCAGAGGTAGGAGGATCACTGTGAATTTGAGGCCACCCTGAGACTACATAGTGAATTCCAGGTCAGCCTGAACTAGTGTGAGACCCTACTTCGAAACCCCCCCCAATTTTTTTTGTTGTTTATTTCTGTTACCCACTGAGTTTAATTAGGGTTGCTTGCCTGAGCATGGGTGGAGAGACATGAGCAGCTTGTCAGAGGCTACACCACTGAAGAGAATGACTCCCCCTCCCTCAGAAACCATTTACTGCCAATAGCTCCTCAGGGAGGGGTGGAGCCTCTTGCACTCCTTTCCAAAATATTAAATGTTAATATAATATATATATATTTTTTTGTTTTTGTTTTTTTGAGGTAGGGTCTCTAGCTCAGGCTGACCTGGAATTCACTATGTAGTCTCAGGGTGGCCTCGAACTCACGGTGATCCTCCTACCTCTGCCTCCTGAGTGCTGGGATTAATATAATATCTTAAACATATTATAGAAAATAATGAGTATGTGAACATGTTAACACTTGACACATGAAGCAGTCACATGCTTTGCTCCTCTATAAAACCACAGTTGGAATATGCATACACGAACACACGCGCAGCACAGGCAGGTGCTGAGAGCCACCACTTAAAGGCCACCGATGTGTGTGTGCTGTTGCTAATGTGATATTCTGAAATGGTGACAAGTCTCGGCAAAGCTCCAAACACAACAAAGTGCAGCTGTCATTCTATGGTAAGTAGCTGAGTTACTGAAAAATGCGCTGTATAATTAAACCCTATCCTACAAATAATACAGCGTGTCCCTATGTCAAAAGGATTTACAGCCTAGGCTCAAATTACCAGCGCAGTTTCAGAAAATAAATAGTTGTTTTTATTTTTAGCACATTCGATTTACAAGATACCTGAGCAAAGCAAATAGAACAGACCTCTATATAGCTGCAACCCAGTCCCCCTTACTTAAGTCTTACATTAATGTGTTATGTTTGTGACAATTAATGAACCAACATTGATCCATTATTAACTAAGGCATATAGTTTAAGTTTACTTTTTTTTTTTCTTCTGTTTTCTCAAAGTAGGGTCTCACTCTGTCCTAGGCTGACCTGGAATTAACTATGTAGTCTCAGGGTGGCCTCGAACTCATAGTGATCCTCCTACCTCTGCCTCCTGAGTGCTAGGAAGTTTACTCTTTGTTTAAAAGTATTTATTTATTTATTTATTTACAAGAGAGAGACAGATAGAGCATGAGCACACTAGGGCTTTTGCCCCTGCAAACAAACTCTAGATGTATTTGCCACTTTGTACATCTGGCTTTACATGGGTACTGAGGAATTAAACATGGGCCAGTGGGCTTTGCAAGAAGGTGCCTTTAATCACTGAGCCATCTTCCCAGTCCAAGTTTACCCCCCCTTTTTTTACAAGGTAGGTCCAGGCTAACCTGGAACTTGCTCTGTAATCCCAGGCTGGCCTCAAACTCACAGTAATTCTCTTTTTTCTGTTTACCAAGTGCTGGGATTAAAGGTGTGTGCCACCATGCCCTGCTAAGTTTACTCTTCATGTTATATATTTAAATATTTATTTATTAATTTGCATATGTGTGCATGTATGGGTGGGCTAGGGTTTCTTGCTATTATGAACAAATGCCCATCTGGGGTTGGAGAGATTGCTCAGTGGTTAAAGGCACTTGTTTGCAAAGTCTAACAGCCCAGGTTCAAATCCCTAGTACCCACATAAAGCCAAATGCATAAAGTGGCACATAGGTATGGAGTTTGTTTGCAGTAGCAGGAAACTCTGGTATGCCCATACTCTCTCTGTCTTTCTCTCCCCCCTCTTTCTCTTTGTGCTTGCAAATAAATAATAAATAAACTATTTTTTTTAAAAAAAAGAAAGTGCCCATCTGGCTTTACATGGGTAGCTGGGGAATTGAACCTGGGCCAATAGACTTTATAAGCAAATGCCTTAAAGCACTGAGCCATCTCCCCAGCTCGTGTGTGTGTGTGTATGTGTGTGTGTGATTTGAGATAGGGTTTTACTGTAGCCCATACTTACCTGAGTTCAGGCTGGCCTTGAATTACTGATCATCCTGCCTCTGTACCCGAATGTTGGGATTATAAGTGTTGGCTTTACACCTGGAAATACACCTTTTTTTTTTTTTTGCATGTATTGAATATGTGGTGTGATGATATATGTGATGTGGTGTGTGTGTAGCATATACATGTGTGTATGCAGATGTGTACATCCCTTGCACACACATGTGGAGGCCAGAGGAGAATGTTGGATGGCCTTGTCTGTCACTCAAAGATAGTTCCTTGAATTGGGGTCTCTCTCTAACATGGAGCTGCAGTTTTTGTGAACCCCAGAGATTCTCTAGTTTCCACCCCCTACAGGACTGGAGTTACAGGCATACATTACCACACCCAGCTGTTTATGTGGGTGCTGGGGAATTGAACCCAGATGGTCTTGGGCCCTCACAGGCCCTTGTGTTTGTGCAGCAAACCTCTTAAATGCTGAGCCATCTGTTCAGCCTCACAATATCCTTTTTTAAAATCCTGTATGTGCACAGTATGTGTGTGTGTGTGGTGTGCACATCACATGCATGTGCTGATGTGGTGCCCTGCACTCAGTTGCTGTGACTGTAGAAGAACATGCATTCCTTCCATCACCCACTGCCTATTTTTTCCTTGGATCTAAGTCTCTTTGTGATTCTGGAACTTGCTGTTCTGGAGCTCCTGTAATTCTGCTGTCTCCACTTCCCACAGAACATGGGTTATAGACACGCGTCGCCATGCCCAGCTGTTTCCGTGGGTCTGGAGCTTTGAACTCAGCTGGTCTCAGGCCTCCTCAGGCCCTCAAGCATGCACAAGACGTGCACTTAACTGCTGAGCCCGCAAAATGCTTTTAAAAAATAACATATTTTGTAATGCCCTTTTCATAATCCCAACAGATTTTCATAGGCAGCATCAACACAACTTAAAAAACTTAAAAAAAAAACAAGGATAATGCCATAAATCTGATACAAAGGAAAAGCCCAGAGAGAAGTTGAGAATGAAATGGGAAGGATTTCACTGTATGATTTTGAGCACCACTACTCTACCATGGAGTTTAACACTTGCACTTGCTTCTCATGAATGAGTTTAGAGTTAATAGAAGATCAGAAGTCAAGTCAAGCTGGGTGTGTGGTGCATGCCTGACATTGGAGCACTTGAGAGGTGGAGGCAGGACGATCAGTTCAAGGACAGCCTTGGCTATATAATTGGGGGCCAGCCTAGGTTACATGAAACCCTATCTCAAAAAAAAATATATCTGAGGGCTGGAGAGATGGCTTACGGGTTAAGGCACTTGCCTGCCAAGCCTAAGGACCCATGCTGGACTCTCCAGATCCCACCTGAGCCAGATGCATGAAGGTGAGGCGAGCGCAAGGTTGCATGTGCTCACTAGGTGGCGCAAGCATCTGGAGTGCGATTGCAGGGGCTAAGGCCCTGGCAAGCCAATTCTCTCTCTCTAAAAACAAAAACAAAACAAAACTGAGCCAGGCATAGTGAGGCAGGTGTTTAGCTCCAGCACTTGGGAGGCTGAGGTAGGAAGAGGGCCAACCCAGCCTGGAACTCTAGCCTGGGCTAGAGTGAGACCCTGCTTCAAAGGAAAACAAACAGAAAAGCAGGGCTAGGGAAATAGCTCAGTAAAGTGCTCGCCTTGCAAGCACGAGGACCTGAACTTGATGTCCAGAACCCACGTAAAAATAAATGCAAGGTGGGCGGCACCTGCTTATAGTCCCAATACTAGAGAAATGGAGGCAGTTGGATCCCTGAATCTTTCTGGCTAGCTTCTCTCTCTTAGTAGGCAAACTGCAGGTCATTGAGAGAGTGAATGGTTGGGACTGGGGAGATGGCTCAAAGGATAAAGCACTTATGACGCAAGCATGAGTATCTGAGTCTGGAACCCCATCACCCATGTACAAAGCTGGACTCTATGACAGATGTAATTCCAGACATGCCTATGGGCAAGAAGGGAGGCAGAGACAGGAGAATCTGCTGGAAGCTCTGGGCTGAGCTAGCCTGGCAAAAGCAGCAGTGAACTGCCTGAAACCCTGCCTCAAAGGAGGTGGAAGATGAGGACCAACACTGGAAATCTGTCCTCTGACCTCCACATGTGTGTGTGCCATGGAGTGTGTGAATGAATAGCACATATACACAAAGATGGATGGTGTTCCTCAGACCTGTGGCCACCACATGTGTGCGCATACATGTGCTCCCCCACATGAGCACACACATACATGTGTATTAAAACAAATAGAAAAACGGAAGTCAAATCAATTTAAGAAAATCACGAAAAGGACAGTACAGTGATCGAGATGAATAGTGAAATAAAAGCTGCAGCTCAAATAAGCTAAAATCAGCCGGGCATGGTGGCACATGCCTCTAATCCCAGAACTTGGGAGGCAGAGGTTGGAGGATCCCCATGAGTTCGAGGCCACCCTGAGACTACATAGTAAATTCCAGGTCAGCCTGGACTAGAGTGAAACCCTACCTCAAAAAGTCAAAATAATAAAATAAAATAAAAAAGCTACAATCAAACAATATTATTTATGCTTGGTAAGAAAAAGAGGGAAATAACCTTAACTGAACTCTAAATATAGTGCCAAAATAAGTCATAGGCTATCAAAGTGGAGAAAACAAGTAGCTGCGATATTTTGGTAAATGATGTGATTTATTTATGAGTTTAGTGTGAAATCATTCCTGCTGTAATACTGTAAGATTGGGATAGTGATAAAGATATGCCCACTTTTTTAATATTTTATTTGAGAGAGAGAAAGAAAATGGGAACCTCAGGGCCTCTAGCCATTGCAAATGAACTCAAGAAACATGTGCCAACATGTGTAGCTGACATACGTGGGTACTGGGTAATTGAACCTGGGTCCTTAGGCTTAGTAGGCCAGTGCCTTAATCGCTAAGCCATCTCTCCAGCCCAGGTCCACTGTTTTTGACAGTGGTTTATTTAAGGAGACAGAGCATGGATCCCACACATGCTCAGTAAGTGCTGTACCCTAGCTCTTGATTACTGCTCTGAACTCTCCTGCTTTGCCAATTTCTAGCACTTAAGACCTTGGGACCTCACAGAATGGAAAAGCTTTTGTACAGCAAAGGACACTGTGAGTAGAACAGAGAGGCACCCTATAGAATGGGAGAAAATCTTTGCCAGTGATATATGTGACAGAGGATTGAATATACAAAGAACT
The DNA here is from genome assembly GCA_036346955.1 of Dipus sagitta. Lineage (NCBI taxonomy): Eukaryota > Metazoa > Chordata > Mammalia > Rodentia > Dipodidae > Dipus > Dipus sagitta. The sequence continues at coordinate 161,565,373 of CM070770.1, read as the reverse complement.
AAAAAAAAGTAATAATAATAAGAAGAAATCAAACAACCAATCAAAAATGGGCTATAGCTGGACATGGTGGTGCATGTTTTTAATCCCAGAACCCAGGAGGCAGAGGTAAAAAGGATCACTTCGAGTTTGAGGCCAGCCTGGGACTACAGAGTGAGTTATAGGTCAGCCTGGGCTAGAGTGAGACCCTACCTCAAAGAAAGGGGGAGGGTGCTATAGAACGGAATAGAGAGTTTCCAAAAGAAGAAATACAGACTGGAGAGATGGCTTAGTGGTTAATGTGCTTGCCTGTGAAGTCTAAGGACTCAGGTTCAATTCTCTAGTACCCACGTAAGCCAGATACACAAGGTGGTACATATGTCTGGAGTGCGTTTGCAGTGGCTAGAGGCCCTGGCATGCCCATTCTCTCTCTCTCTCTCTCTTTATCTCTCTCTGTCTCAAATAAATAAATAACTTTAAGAAATTAAAATAGAAGAAATACAAATGGCCAATAAACACCTAAAACCATATTCTGTTACAGGAAACTGAGGCTCACAGAACCAGCACCAGAGACTAAGTAGAGAATTAGGATACAAGTTTATTTTTATGCCAGTGTGGGCCCAGGGGAATCTCTTCCAAAGCCTAGACCCTGATTCTTGGAGGATTAGAGCCTCTATGCCTTATTTTGGACTAGTCTTATTATTTCTTTTTGTTTGTTTGTTTGTTTTGGAGGTATGGTCTCACTCTAGCTCAGGCTGACCTGGACTTCACTATGTAGTCTCAGGGTGGTCTTGAACTCATGGTGATCCTCCTACCTCTGTCTCCTGAATGCTGGGATTAAAGGCATGCACCACCCTGCCTGGCTTTGCTTTTTTTTTTTTTTTTTTTTTTTTTTTTTTGAGGTAGGGTTTCACTCTAGCGCAGGCTGGCCTGGAATTCACTATGTAGTCTCAGGCTGGCCTCGAACTCACAGCAATCTTCCTACCTCAGCCTCCCAAGTGCTGGAATTAAAGGTGTGCACCACCATGTCTGGAAGAGAGAGAGAGGAAGAGAGAGAGGGAGAGAGAGAGAAAGAAAAGGAGAGAGAGGGAAAGAGAGAGAGAGAAAATCAGTGCATCAGGGCCTCTAGTTGCTGCAAACAAACTCCAGTCATTTGCACCATTTTGTGTATCTGGCTTTTACATGGGTACTGGCGAACAAATTCGGGTTGTTAGGCTTTATAGGCAAGCGCCTTAACCTCTGAGCCACCTCTCCAGCCCCAGTCTTATTATTGTTAAGTCTCAGAGCCCAGAGCCCTGGCATAGTGCCAAAGACCTTGAGCTATGAGATAAACAAGTTTTACAGAAACAGAAAAATGGTTAGTATACATACGCCTGCAACTGTGCTATGGAGATAAAAGGAACACAAGATGATTTACAGTATGGGATAGGAGCTGCAAGTACAGACCATGACCTTGAAACAATTAAAAAAAAAACAACTATAGTGTTGGACATTACCAGCACAAAAGACTATACAGTACAGGACATAACTTTGGGGCCAGGGCTTCTAAATCTCCTTACCCCAATTTCCAATTTTTTTCTTTTTCTTTTTTGTTTGTTTTTGTTTTTTTAGGGTTTTACTCTAGCCCAGGCTGACCTGGAATTTACTATGTAGTCTCAGGGTTCAAGACAATCCTCCTACCTTTGCCTCCCAAGAGCTGGGATTACTTACCCCAATTTGTATCTCAATCCCCCTTGTGATGTCTTTTATAGATCACTTTAAGAGACATCATTTATCTCTATGTCATTGATATTAACCCTGTGGTAGCCCTGGAGAAGCATCTGAAACTTTATGGCTTTTAGGTAGGAGGAGACAAACCAGACAATTAGGCCTGGAGCACTTCCAGTTCCAGTCTGGCTGTTTTTAATTCTACTACACATATTTGAGAGGTTACATTTTTTTCTCCAGAGTGCAGAGCACATTCTGGAAAATATGTGTAATGACATTGGGACTATGTGGTCTTATTTTCCCTTTCATTGGTATTACTGTTCCATTTCCTAAACTAATTATTATATAGGGCTTACCTGTAAAGGCACTATCAATTACAGCTTCTGATTTATTTATCTCCCCTATTAACAATTCATCTATATCTTCTGAAGGGAGGAGTTTTCAAGTTAGGCTTTCTCCCAATTGATTAAAGCCCAAAATGTAGTTACAAAGGAAAACATTGAGGGACCCCAGCTGAGGTCCTTTTCCCTCATTGATAAAACACAGGGCATTTTTTCAATTTTTATTTATTTGACAGAGAGAAAGAGAGAGAGGGAGAGAGAGGGGGAGGGAAAGAATGGGCGCACCAGGGCCTCCAGCTATTGCAAACGAACTCCAGATGCGTGCACCCCCTTGTGCACCTGGCTAACATGGGTCCTGGGGAATCAAACCTTGGTCCTTTAGCTTTGCAGGCAAACACCTTAACCCCCAAAGAACAGGGGCAATGACTCTACTTTTATTACTCCCTTAAGCTTCTAGATGATAGGTTTGACTGTCACATTATGTATAATGTATTTTATTGACAGAGAGAGTACTAATAGAGGTATGTCCTATACAACCATCTGGGTGTTGGGACTTACCCAACAGTCTGACTTAGTCAACCTTGACAACAAGCTCAAAAGTAGGGACCTATGGGTGTCCCGCCTGACCTGCAGGGAAAAGGCAAAGGACTATAAGAAACACATATACTCATAATTATGTCCTCTGTGACTATATAAAACATAGCTTTTTCTAGTAAATTTTAGTCTTACGGGGTCATTGCTCCCAATTCCATTGAAAATACCAGTAGCACGGTCACTCCAAGACCTAGGTGGATGGGGTAGCATCATGACCATGACTCAAAAGCATCCCACATAGAATTGAGGGACATCCTTTTCCCTCATTGATAAGACACAGGGCGCTTTTTCTTTTTACATGAGACTACCAAAGATCAGGGAAAACGACTCTTACTGGTTAAGGGGCTTGCCTGTGAAGGCTAAGGACCCAGGTTTGATTCCCCAGTAACCATGTAAACCAGATGCACAAGGTTGCACATGTGTCTGGAGTTCATTTGCAGTGGCTAGAGATTCTGGGGCACCCATTCTCTCTCTTTTAAATAAATAAATAAAATAAGAGATGTTATGGATAAGCCATATGGAAACCTACTTCTTCACTAGTTAACGATGTATATGTTACAAATGATAGTTTGGGCAGAAGTACACTGGTGGGGATGGATGAATGTACCCAGAAGCCATAGATTGTTACTAGAAAATGTTAGTGCCAGGGGTGGGATACCTTCCAGTGAGTTGTTGATCAGAGAGGCTTCTGATGCCCCCAAAACACTATAGGCTATTGCCAAGGATCATGGTTGCACATCAGAACTAGATAGTAAGACCCTGTTGCTGAAGACTCTACATGCTTGGGATCCAGGTAACTGAGAAATCAAGCTGAGCTGAGCTGGAAGTCTCCTTCCTGATGACTGTCAGGATTCTGGAAAGAGCTATGCAGCCTGTTGGGGCAGAAAAGTCTTCAGTGGTCTCAACTAGCAATGGACCCTGAAAGTTTCACAACTGGCCAGTCAGGCCAAATATGTCAACTAGTGCAATGGTGGCATGTCTGTTATAGAGAAAACCAACTGCTCCGTGATTGAATTTAAAGCATACTCCACTACTGCCTAGTACTGAGAACCTAATCAAAAGCCAGGCCGGGCATGGTGTCACACACCTTTAATCCCAGCACTCGGGAGGCTGAGGTAGGAGGATCACTGTGAGGAGGTCAGCCTGAGACTACATAGTGAATTTCAGGTCAGTCTGGGCTTGGGCTAGAGCAAGAACCTACCCTGAAAAACCAAAAAAAAAAAAAAAAGCTTTTGGTTGGGAGGTCATAAGTCCTAGCAGGGAAACTACTACTATTGTATGGATAAATGGATATATTATGCCCATCAAACTTCCCTCTAAGTACCTATGCTATACCCATATATATATATATATATATATATATATATATATATATATATATTCTTTTCTTAATTTTTATTAACACTTTCCATGATTGTAAAAAATATCCCATGGTACTACCCTCCCTCTCCCCACTTTCCCCTTTGAAATTCCACTCTCCATCATATCCCCTCCCCAACTCAATCAGTCTCTCTTTTATTTTGATGTCATGAGCTTTTCCTCCTCTTATGATGGTCTTGTGTAGGTAGTGTCAGGCACTATGAGGTCATGGATATCCAGGCCATTTTATGCCCATATATATTTTAATATTTTATGTATTTATTTATAAGCAGAGAGATACAAACAGAGCGAGACAAAGAGAAAGAGAGAGTATGGGCATGTCAGGGCCTCCTGCCAGTGCAAAAGAGCTCCACATGCATGTGCTATTTTGTGCATCTGGCTTATGTGGTTGCTAGGGAATCAAACCCAGGTCGTTAGGCTTTGTGGGCAAGTTCCTTAACTGCTGAGCTATCTCTCCAGCCCATATATTAATGGTACTTTCACTTTTGCTTAGAGAAGTTTCCTTTCAGATGGTGTTAATCCCTGGGGTGACTCAAAATTCACCAAAATGCTGAGAAATGACAGTGGAGTGTTCAGCACTGAGACATTCCTATCATACCCTTCAAGGCTCAGGGACCATTGCAGAAGAGCTTGCAGAAAGAATGTAAGAGGGCTGGAGAGATGGCTCAGCAGTTGAGACACTTCCTGTAAAGCCTAATGACCTGGATTCAATTCCAAAGGGCCCACATGGAGCCAGCTGCATGGTGGCACATGCGTCTGGAGATTGTTTGCAGCAGCTGGAGGCCCAGGTGTGACTATTCTTTTTCTCTCTCTGCTTGTAAATAACTACTACTACTACTACTACTACTAATAATAATAATAATAAAGAATATAAGAGCCAAAGGAAGGGGAGCAGTGCTTACAATGCTGTCTTCCAGACACAAAGTAGCCTTGATATTCATGACTTCACAGTGGCTGATGCTACCTACACAAGACCTGCATAATAGGAGGGGAAAAAATGATGACATCAAAATAGAAGAGAGAAGAGAGACTAGTTGGAAAGAGAAAGGATTCAGCCAGGTGTGGCGGTGCATTTCTTTAATCTCAGCACTTGGGAGGCAGAGGTAGGAGTTCTGTGAGTTCAGGGCCAGCCTAGATCAGCCGGAGCTACAGCAAGACCCTATTTTTTCTCATTTATTTATTTATTTTTAATTTATTTATTAGAGACAGAGAAAGGCGGGGGGGGGGGGGGAAGAGAGTAAGAATGGGCGCTCCAGGGCCTCTAGCCACTGCAAATGAACTCCAGATGCTTGTGCCACCATGTGCATCTGGCTTACGTGGGACCTGGAGAATTGAACCTGGCAAGACCATATTTTGAAGAAAAAGAAAGAAAGAAAGAAAGAAAGAAAGAAAGATAAAAGGAAGGGATTCAGGGGCCAAATAAATGGTCAAGTGATTAAGGCACTTACTTGCAAATCCAAACAACCCAGGTTCAATTCCCTAGTACCTACATAAAGCTAGAGGCAGAAAGTAGTACATGCACCTCGAGCAGTGGCTAGAGGCCCTGGGGCATCCATTACTCATTTCTCACTCTCTTTCTCTGTGCTTGCAAATAAATAAGCAAGAACATTTAAGAACTTTTTAAAAAAGATCTGGGCATGGTGGTGCATGCCTTCAATCCCAGTACTTGGGAGGCAGAGGTAGGCAATCATTGTGGATTCAAGGCCAGCCTGAGACTACATAGTGAATTCTAGACCAGCCTGGGCTAGAGCAAGACCTTACTTCAGAAAACCTAAAAAAGGAAAAAAAAAAATTTAAAAAGAAAGGACTCAGTGGAGGGTGGGGGGAGATACAGGAAAAAAGGGAGGGTGGTGAGAGAGGATTATGACCATGGCATATTGTCAGTATTATGGAAGTTTTCAATAAAATATAAAAAGACAACCTTGGGAACCATAATGTCTTTTGGTAGAAAACAGGAATATAAGGTGGTGGGTTGGGAAACCAAGAAATCATCTGGTGGTTGTAGGTTTTGGGGTATAGTATGAAAGATTCTTTTTATTAATCCAGGCAATTTCAAAATCAGTAAATAATTTCAGCATGTATTTTTCATGTAGTAACCTTTTTTTCATTTTAATAAATGTTTTATTTTTCCAAATATTCGGTCACCTAACCCTGTTCATACATCTTCACCAGAAGCTGGGGAATTTTCACTCTTAGTATTTCTGGTGTGAATTACTTTAGTTTTGTGCTTTGAAAGTGGTTTGACAAGTCCTTCACTGCAGAGAGCCTTGAAGCTTGGATCTCTCAGGAACCACAGCTAGGGGAGTAAACCTACAGTTGGTGTTGTAAGTAGCTTTGTCAAACAGGACTAGGTTGTTGAGTTGTCCTGAACTTTGCCTTTGGACCACTTCTTTTTGGCCTTGACCCTGACTTGTTTACTGAGTCTTTGTGTTCCTTAGCTGATTTTCTGGCGGCTTCCTTCTTCTGGAAGTCCTTAGGCAGTGTGGTGAAGTTCAGAGAAAGGCAGCAATTACTGGAGCTTCGCTAAAATGCCAGACAAAAAGGCTCAGATGGGGCTGGAGAGATGGCTTAGTGGTTAAGCGCTTGCCTGTGAAGCCTAAGGACCCCGGTTCGAGGCTCAATTCCCCAGGACCCACGTTAGCCAGATGCACAAGGGGCCACACGCATCTGGAGTTCGTTTACAGAGGCTGGAAGCTCTGGCACACCCATTCTCTCTCTCTCTCTCTCTATCTATCTCTGCCTCCTTCTCTCTGTCACTCTCAAATAAATAAACAAACAAACAAAAAATTTAAAAGGCTCATATGATAGGTTGCTTGTTATTGGGTTACAAATACTTTAAGATATAACTTTATTAATCAGAAGCATTTTTAAAAATCAGCCCTTGTTCATTAGACAGTGAGATCCTAACACTTACTGCACTGATTAATAATGGTTTTTTATAATATTTTATTTTATTATTATTATTTTTTTTTGGTTTTTCAAGGTAGGGTCTCATTCTAGTCCAGGCTGACCTAAAATTCACGCTGTAGTCTCAGGGTGGCCTTGAACTCACATCAATCCTACTACCTCTGCCTCCCAAGTGCCGGGATTAAAGGCATAAGCCACCTATTTTTTTATTTGCAAGGAGAGAGGGAGAGAGAAAATCCACCAGAGCCTCCTGTGCTGCAAATGAACTCCAGATGCAAGTGCCACTCTATGTGGGTACCCATAGTTTGTGGGGAATCAAACCCAAGGCAACAGGCTTTGCAAGTAAGCACCTTAACTGAACTCATGGTGATCCTCCTACCTTTGCCTCCTGAGTGCTGGGATTAAAGGCATGTGCCACCACTCCCGACTTGAGATCTTGTCTTTATATATTCATTTATTTGTGTGTGTGTGCACGTACCAGAATCTTTTGAAACTGCAAACAAATGCCAGATGTTTGTGCCACTTTTTTTTTTTCTTTTTGAGACAAGCCCAATAGACTGGCCTTTTCTCTTTCTTTCTTTCTTTCTTTCTTTCTTTCTTTCTTTCTTTCTTTAATGAGAGAGAGAGAGAGAGAGAGAGAGAGAGAGGGAGAGAGGGAGAGAATTGGTGCACCAGGGCCTCTAACCACTGTAATCGAACTCCAGATGTGTGCACCACCTTGTGTGCATATGTGACCTTGTGCATCTGGCCTATGTGGGATCTGGAGAGTCAACCATGGGTCCTTAGGCTTCACAGGCAAGTGCCTTAGCTGCTAAGCCATCTCTCCAGCCCTGTGCCAGTTTTTGCATCTCATTTTACATGGCTGGGGAATTGAGTGCCCAGCTCACTGAAAAAACATTTTAAAAATTTTATTATGGCCAGGCATATTTATTACAGACATATTTTGTATGGCTGCATCATGCGTTGGTACCATCCTTTCCCTCATCCTTGCTGCTATTCCGCTGGGGCTTCCTCAGTGGGGTTGCAAGTATTCTCCATGGAGTTGTGAAAAGTTATGCATTGTGGGAGCAACAGTCAGTTGTTAGGGGGAGGCAATGCTTACAATGTTTTCGTCCCCTGTTCTGAAAAATTCTGAGCCATGGTGGGTGTATTTTAAGTCTACTTCAATGATGAGCTCAGAAAGAGCATTTTTTTTAAAAAAAGAGTTTACTATTTTATTATTTTGAGAGAATAAGAAGTAGATAGACACACACACACACACAGAGAATGGGTGTACCAGGGCCTGTAGACACTTGCAAACACCACCTTGTGTGTCTGACTTTATGTGGGTACTGGGGAATTGAACTTGGGTCCTTAGGCTTTTCAGGCAAGCACCTTAATTACTGAGCCATCTTTCTAGCCCTGAAAGAGCATTCTGTTTTATTTTTCTTTTTTGTTTTTTTGAGGTAGGGTCTCGCTCTAGCCCAGGCTGACCTGGAATTCATTATGTAGTCTCAGGGTGGCCTTGAACTCATGGCAATCCTCCTACCTCTCTCTGCCTCCCAAGTACTGGGATTAAAGGTGTGCACCACCACGCCCAGCTTCCTTTTTTTTTTTTTTTTTTTTTTTGAGGTAGGGTGTCGCTCTAGCCCAAGCTGACTTGGAATTCACTATGTAGTCTCAGGCTGGCCTCGAACTCACAGCAATCCTCCTACCTCTGCTCTTGAGTCTGGGATTAAAGGCATGCCCCATCACATTCAGCACCGGGATGGTATTTTTTTTTTTTTTTTGGTTTTTTGAGGAAGGGTTTTGCTTTAGCCCAGGCTGACCTGGAATTCACTATGTAGTCTCAGGGTGGCCTCAAACTCACGGCAATCCTCCTACCTCTGCCTCCCAAGTGCTGGGATTAAAGGTATGCGCCACCATGGCCGGCTCCGAGATACTATTTTTAAAAATTTATTTATTGCGGGCTGGAGAGATGGCTTAGCGGTTAAGCGCTTGTCTGTGAAGCCTAAGGACCCCGGTTTGAGGCTCGATTCCCCAGGACCCATGTTAGCCAGATGCACAAGGGGGCGCACACATCTGGAGTTCGTTTGCAGTGGCTGGAGGCCCTGGTGCGCCCCTTCGCTCTCTCTCTCTCTCTCTCTCCCTCTTTCTCTGTCTGTCGCTCTCAAATAAATAAATAAAAATAAACAAAAAATTATTTATTAGGGCTGGAGAGATGGCTTAGCAGTTAAGTCGCTGGGATTAAAGGTGTCTGCCACTATGCACCCAGCCTAAATAATTTATTTTTAAAGCAGTTGGGGCCTGGAGAGATGGCTTAGTGGTTGAGGCACTTGCCTGGGAAGCCTAAGGACCCAGGTTTGATTCCCCATGTACCTAAGTAAAACCAGATGCCCAAAGTGGCACACGCATCAGGAGTTGGTTTGCAGTGGCTAGAGGCCCTGCTGCACCCGTTCTCTCTCCCTCCCTCTCTCTCTCTCTCTCAAATAAATAAAATATTTTTGAAAAATGTAGTTGGGACAACTCAGGAGACACTCAAGAGATTGGGTGTGTTGACATTCCCATATGGAATGAAGAGCACGGGGAGGGGCATCTGGCGCCCACCTGGGATCTCAGGTGACCCCTGCGCCAGCTGTATGTAATGATGCACAAGGTTTTGTGGCCTGGGGTGGGGGCAGTACAGCATATAGAGGATAAAACATCAAGGGACAGCAGCTGCTTTGGGGTCATCATGCTCTGTAAGCAAGCCCTCATCCCAAGGCTATGGGGGTAATGCTGACAGTTCCTGGGAGCAGCCATGGGGAAGTTGTCATCTGTGCTGGGATGAGACTTCTTAGCTGCTTGCGGGGGGGGGGGGGGGGGAGGCTTCAGTTTCCTGTAGGTAACCCCTCACCTGTCTCTGTAAGTAATTCCATTAAACTCATTGACTCACCAAACCTGATTTTGGTATAATCATACTTTGGTCTGTAGGCTGTGTCCTCCTAATTGGGGTGAAAAGACCTGTGTTTGAGCCAGGTGTGGTGGCACACACCTTTAATCCCAGCACTTGCAAGGCAGAGGTAGGAGGATAGTAAGATTGCTCTGAGTTCCAGGCCAGCCTGGGGCTACACAGAGAGTTCCAGGTCAGCCTGGACTAGAGTGAGACCCCCACCTCGAAAAAAACAAAACAAAACAAAAACAAGAATCCATTGTGGAAAAGGAGTGGAAAGATGGTAAGAGCCACAGAGTGGGTAGGAACACCCTGAGGAATGGTCTCCCCCACCCTACCCCACAAGGACTGACTGAGGCCTTCATGACCCCACAGTGAAAAGCATAACCCCACTGAGGAGGGCCCCAGGAAAATGGGAGCAGGCGTGAGGGGATGAAAGAGTATAATCTGTTATAACATATGTAAAATAAGACTTGTGTGGTATTTTTCCCGTGGGGAGATGCAAACACAACACTTGCCTTAGTAAATAAGGTGGAGAGAAATAGAGGAAGACCCCCCCAAATCAACCTCTGGCCTCCATATGCACCCCCACACACGTGCCCACACATATATGAACAGGCACACACACATGCATGCACACCACACACACATATACATGCAAAAATAATAGTTACTATTTTTCCCTTTCTGTGCTCTCTTCTTTGGAAGCTACTGGATTATGACTATGGATTCAACCTGTAGTCCAATAAGGGCAGAGCTAGGCTTATTTCCTGGAGCAGAGGAGTATCTACATATTTAATTAGGAATTCTTCTACAAGGAAAACTGGTGACTTCTTCCTTACTTGCCTATTCAGGTATTTATGCTACCATGTTCTTGTGCATGTACACTTTATACTTTGCTTACAAATGATGCTATGCTATACACTTTTTTTGTTTTTTCAAGGTAGGGTCTTACTCTAGCCCAGGCTGGCCTGGAATTCACTATGTATTCTCAGGGTGGCCTCAGACTCATGATGATCGTTCTACCTCTGCTTCCCGAGTTCTGGGATTAAAGGTGTGCGTCACCACACCCGGCCTGTGCACTAACTTGCTCAAATTCTTCCAACATTGGTTGCTGGGAGTTCTTTCAAGTTGGCTCACCTGTCCTGTTACATGCTGTGTTCTTTTTTGTTTGTTTGTTTTGTTTTGTTTTGTTTTGCTTTCCCGTAGTCCAGACTTGCCTTGTGTTGCCTGCCCAGCCCTGCTCAGCACCCTGACAGGAATGCACATCCTTGGAATGTAGACACCGTGACCTGGTGCTTGTAGCCGGAACAGCCTTTGAAATATGAAAATCAGATTCTATCAGCTTCCTGTTTATGCTTCTGGGAGGCTGTCCAGTGTGCCCAGAGTGAAAGTGAGACTCTCAACAGCCTGCAAGCCCACGGCTGTCTCCCTCAGCTAGCCCACCAAGCCCCAGATACATTACCCTCTTGCTGGGATTAAAGACGTTGGCCACCATGCCCGGTGACTCTTGACTTTTTCTTTCCTGAAAAAAAAAAAAAAAAAAAAAATCTCTTTTAGTTTGTGTTTTTTTGTTTTTGAGACAGGGTTGGCCTTGAACTATGTATCCAAGGATGACCTTGAACTCTTGATCCTCCTGTATCTATATACCTCTCAAGTGCTGGGATTATAGGCATGGGCCACCAGACTTGACCTAGGAGGGTCCTTTTTGTTGTTTGTTTGTTTTTTTGGCTGTGTATATGTATGTGAGTGTGGAGTGGGGATATGTACATGCCACAGCATGAGTGTGTGTGTGAATATGGGCCTGTGTGGGCCATGCCATGCCTGTGGAAGTCAAAGGACAACCTCAAGTGTTGGTCCTCCCCTTTCACCTTATGTAAGGCAGGATCTCCTCACGGTTCACTGCTGCATTCACCGGGCTAGCTGGCCCCCAGGCCTCTGGGAGTCTTCTGTCTCTGCCTCCTATCTCAGTGCAGGCACATGGGTACTACAAATATTCATGTGACTGTCCGGCTTTCCATGAGTTCTCCTCAGAACTCAGGTACTCATGCTTGTGTGACAAGCACTTACACTGACTGAAGCATGTCTGGTGGTTTGATTCAGGCGTCCCCCATAAACTTAGGTGTTCTGAATGCTAGCTTCCCAGCTGATGGAGATTTGGGAATTGATGCCTCGTGGAGGGAGTATATTGTTGGGGGGGGGGGCTTATGGGTGTTATAGCCAGTTTCCCCAAGCCAGTGTTTGGCATACTCTCCTGTTGCTATTGTCCACCTGATGTGGGCCAGGGGGTGATGTCCACCCTCTGCTCATGCCATCATTTCCCCCTGCCATTGTGGAGCTTCCCCCTTGAGCCTATAAGCCAACATAAACCTCTTTTTCCCACAAGCTGCTCTTGTTTGGGTGATTTCTACCAGCAATGCGAACCTGACTACAACAATCTCCCAACCCAAAAGGTTCCTTTTCCTTTTGCTGCACAGACTGTCTACACATTGTTGTCCAGCCTCCCTTGAAGCTCTGTTTGACCACAGGCCAAGTTCTCTCTAGTGGAATTTGATTACAAGTGACTGGCCTATAAAAATTCTGGACTGGCCTATAAAAATTCCCATGCATGCTTGACATTGACCATGGAAGGAAAACAAGGATTTTAAGTAAGGATTTCATCTTTACCCTTTTTGTACTGCTGTAAGCCAGCAGAATTTGGACAGGCTTGTGGTCAGCCTTGCTAGCTACGGTCACCTTACAGAAACCTTGGTTTCTCCCCCTTAACAAGGACTTCCTCAGACAAGAAATTTCACACCTCTCTGGAAACTTTATGGGGGACTTACCAACTTCTTATAACTGGCCAATTTCTTTTTTTTTCTTTTCTCAATTTTTATTAACACCTTCCATGATTATAAAAAATATCCCACGGTAATACCCTCCCCCCCCCCACTTTCCCCTTTGAAATTCCATTCTCTATCATATCTCCTCCCCATCTCAATAAATCTCTCTTTTATTTTGATGTCATGATCTTTTCCTCCTCTTATGATGGTCTTGTGTAGGTAGTGTCAGGCACTGTGAGGTCATGAATATCCAGGCCATTTTATGTCTGGAGGGAGCACATTGTAAGGAGTCCTACCCTTCCTTTGGCTCTTAAATTCTTTCTGCCACCTCTTCCGCATTAGACCCTGAGCCTTGGAAGGTGTGATCGAGATATTACTCAGTACTCCAGTCACTTCTTTCCAGCACCATGATACCTTCTGAGTCATCCCAAAGTCACTGCCATCTGAAAAGAGAAGATTCTCTACCAAAAGTGAGAGTAGCATTAATTTAAGAGTATGAATATTAAGAGAAGTGCTTACTGGGCAGTTTGATAAGCATAGTATATACATTTTTCCAGACATCAGCAGATGTTACACCCCTAGGGCTCATGACTACCTCTGTTTTAAGTTTTCAGTATCAGGGATGTATTCCCTCCCATGGAGCGGGCCTCCAGTACAATTAGAGGGCAGTTGGCTTCCACCATGATAGACGTGCCACTATTGCACCCGTTGGCTCATTTGGCCTGCCTGGCCAATTATAAGGCTTGCAGTGTCCACTGTTGAGTATCTTTACTGGTGGTATCTCTTTCTCCCATTGAACTGCATGAAGAATGGCTTCTTCCAGCTTTCTGTCAGCTGGTCTAAATGGAGGATGTTATCAGCTCAGTTCCAGCAGGATTTCTCAGTGGCCTTGCAGCCCAAGCCAATTTCTCATAATCATGTATGTTAAGACTTTTCTATTAGTCAATCAATATGTAAGTTGTCTTTTTGCTGTAAACCCCTCCCAACCCAAGGGATAAAAAAATAAAATTCAGGGCTCGCAGGCTTTGAGAGGGGGCAGGGCTGCAGCCTGATTAAAACCTGCTTCATTCCCAGTGTGTTTCCTTATCTTTCCTGTAGCAAGCTCTCTAGAGCCTTGTCTCCGTCCTGTAGGTGGGAATAACCCTAGCCAGAGGCACATGGGAGCTTTGTGCAGATGGTGGTGCCTGGATAGCAGGATTGAACAGGCTATACTGTTAAATAAGGAAGAGTCACTGCTCCAGACACAAAATGGCCTGGATATTCATGACCTCACAGTGCCTGACACTATCTACACAAGACCATCATAATACGAGGAAAAGATGATGACATCAAAATAAAAGAGAGACTGATTGAGAGGGGGAGGGGATATGATGGAGAGTGGAGTTTCAAAGGGGAAAGTCGGGGGAGGGAGGGTATTACCATGGGATACTGTTTACAATCATGGAAGTAACACACATCTCTTCACCCCAGGGGGGACAGATCAAAAAGCACCAGTGTTTGTGAACCAAGGAGTTTTATGGAGGTGACTTACAGAGCAGGGTGAGGGGTTGCTTACAAGGAGCACGTGGGACTCACGGACAGCTGCATCACTGCAAAGCCCACCCCAGGACAGGTGACCACTCGTGGAAGCAACATGGCCTCACTGCGCGTGACTTGAAAGCAGCTGGGCTGGTCAGAGTCTCCCGAGCAGTTGCTCAACCTTTCCTTATCCTTAGGGAAGGGTTCTGCAACCTTTTCCCAGACTGCTTGACCTCAGGAGTCCTAAGCCTCCCTCCTCCCCTGAGGAGGGAATGTTTCCATTCAGAGAAAATTGCTGCACAACACTGGTCAGAGGCTGTCCCTAAGCAGTTGTTTACTGCTTGAATAGCCCTGGGAAATGGTCCTGTGACCTTTTAAGCTTCAGCTCTCCCAGACTTGACCTCCTAAGCCTCCCTCCTCTCTTCAGGAGGGAACATTTCAATTCGGAGGAGTTTGCCCTACAACACCTCCTTTTAGTTCAGTTCAGATGTGTTCAGTGGCGCACAGTAGAAAGACCCAGAAATAAAGGAAGATTAAATAAATGGAAGGTTAAGAATATAGTATATATTGCCGATTCCAAATGCTGCCCTTACAGATGTGGACTAAAACATTAATTCCAAGTCTGAGCGTATAAGGAAGAAAGAAATTTCCAAGCATGAAGCAAAGAGGAGCCTGAACCCTAGAGGAGCAGCCTGTGAGCTGGGAGGTTGGTCCCCAGGGGGCTGCAGGTTGTAATGAGGTGCTTGGGGTCCAGGGAAGTCTTTGAACCCCAAACCCTAGGTTCATTTCTAATTTTGTTTTTGAGGTAAGGTTTCGCTCTAGCTCAGGTTGACCTGGAATTCACTGTGTAGTTTCAGGGTGGCCTTGAACTCATGGTGATCCTCCTACCTCTGCCTCCCGAGTGCTGGGATTACAGGTATGAGCACCACGCCCAGCCTTCATTTCTAATTTTAATCAAATAATCGAATAAAAAAGATTGAGAAGGATAATTACTAAATTATTATATTTATTGAGGGAAGTACAGAGCCAAGAAAAGGCACCCAAGTGACTAGAGATACCACATAGCCAAACCAGCCCAGGCCTAGCAGAGGGAAAAACTCACCCACAGCTGGAAGTTCCCAAGTGCTTAGAGAGCCTGTCTTCCCCTGGCAAAGGTGTTTATAACCTTATAGTGGTGGGCTGTCTTCCGGCTCAGGTGAACCAGAGGGACAGCTGGTTGGTTAGGGCTAGGGGCTGTCTCAGGAAGAGGTTAGCCCTGACACCAAGTTCTGGGTGCTGAACTTGATCAACCACAATGTTTAAATCCTATGAAAGTCCTTCCTCCCAGGAGGGGTCCTGGTTGTTTATGGAGAAACAGGTCTGGGGAACTAGACAAGAGATCAGAACTCAGATCATCTTTGATTTCTAGCAAGTGCAAACTTTCCTGTCCTTTTTACCTTCAGGGGTCCAGTCACCCTAACTGTACCCCCTCCTCTTAACATGACTAGAGGTTTGGTTGTTTGTTTCTGTCTCTGTCTTTTGTGTATGTGTGTGTGTGTGTGCGCGCGTGCATGCACATACATGCAGGCACACAAAAGTCATGGCTCATGTGTGGAAGTCAGAGGACAACTTTGGGTGCCAGTCTCTCACCTTGTTTGAAGCACAGTCTCTCACTGTATACCACTGTATTCACCAGGCTAGATGGCTTGCCGGCTTCCAGGTAATCCCCGGACTCTCCTCTCACTGCATACATGCTGGGACTAGAGATGCTCAAGCTACCAAGTATAGCTTTTTGTATGGGTTCTGGGGATCTGAAATCAGGCATTCACACTTGTGCAGCAAGTGCTTTGCACATCTCTCCAGCCTATTTCTATTTCTTGCTCTGTTTTCTTCTTTCTTTCTTTCCTTCTTTCTCTCTTCCTTCCTTCCTTCCTTCCTTCCTTCCTTCCTTCCTTCCTTCCTTCCTTTCTTTCTCTCTCTCTTTCTTTCTTTCCTTCTCTCTCTCTCTCTCTTTCTTTTTTTCTTGAGGTGGAGTTTCTCTGTAGCCCAAGCTGATCTGGAATTCACTATGTAGTCTTGGGTTGGCCTTGAACTCAGAGATCCTCCTACCTCAGCCTCCCGATTGCTGGGATTAAAGGTGTACACCACCACACCTAGCTATTTCTCCTTTAGTGACTTGGGCTGGAGAGATTGCTTAGCAGTTAAGGCAATGAAGCCTAGGAACTCATGTTTGACATACCAGGTCCCATGTAAGCCCGATGCATAGTGACGCAGGTGCATGAGGTCGCCCATGCACACTAGGTGGCACACGTGTCTGGAGTTTGATTGCCGTGGCTGGAGGCCCTAGTGCACCAATTCTTTCTCTCTCACACAAAAAGAAAAAGGCCAGTGTGTTGGGCTTGCCTCAAAAAAAAAAAAAAAAAAAAACCATAAAAAGTATAGAATTCTGTGGCTGGGAAGATGGCTCAGCAGTTAAAGGCAGTTGCTTGCAAAACCTGATGGCCAGGGGTTCAAGTCCCCAGTCCCTACATAAAGCCAGATGCACAAAATGGTGCATGTGTCTGGAATTCATTTGCAGTGTCAGGAGGCCCTGGTGTGCCCATTCTCTCAATCTTTTTCTCTTGTCTCAAATAAATAAATATTTAAAAAATATATAGCATTCAGGAGAGAATTATGATCATGGTAGATTATATGGAAGTTGTCAATTTAAAAAAATATATATATACATAAATAAAACCACCTATAATCCCAGTATTTGGGAGGCTAAGGTAGGAGGATAACATGAGTTCAAGGTCAAGCTAGGCTACAGAATAAGTTATAGGTCAGCCTGGAATACAGTGAGACCCTGCCTCAAAAAAAAGGTGGGGGGACAGAGAGATGGCTTAGTAGTTAAGGTGCTTACCTGTAAAGCCAAAGGACCTCGGTTTGATTCCCCAGTACCCATGTAAGCCAGATGCACAAGGTGGTGCATGCATCTGGAGTTTGTTTGCTGTGGCTGGAAGCTCTGGCGCCCATTCTCTCTCCCTCCCTCCCTCTCTCTCTCACTCTGCCTCTTTCCCTCTCTCAAATGAAAAAAAAAAAAAAAAAAAAAAAAAAAAAAAAAAAACCAAAAAAACAAAATAGAGCCAGGTGTGGTGGCACACTCCTTTAATCCCAGCACCACTCAGGAGGTAGAGGTAGGAACATCATGTGAGTTCCACGCCACCTTGAGACTACATAGTAAATTCCAGGTCAGCCTGGACTAGAGTGAGACCCTACCTGAAAAACCAAAAAAAAAAAAAAAAAAAAAAAAAAAACCCAAAAAGTCAGGCGTGGTGGCTCATGCCTTTAATCCCAGCACTTGGGAGGCAGAGGTAGGAGGATTGCTGTGAGTTCAAGGCCACACTCTGAGACTACATAGTGAATTCCAGGTCAGTCTGGCCTAGAGCAAGACCCTATTTCAAAAAACCAAAATAAATAAGTAAATAAATAAATTAAAATATTTAAAAAGATAAATGTATATATATATATATACATACCATTCATTGAGCACTTAATGTGTGTGTCCTTTACTGCATCCACTCATTTACTGTATGCATTGTAGACCAACCAGTGCCTTTGTCTTTGTGTAAGTGGACCAATCATAGACTCTGGCAGGAGAGCTTCAATAAAAGACTGGCTCCCACTGGGGTGGCAGATGCCAGTTTCTGGATCCCCTTCTCAGTTGGGGAGTCTGTTTCTCTCTGCCTCTTTACTTTTGCTTTGGAACAAATTTTGTCTGCTTTAGTTTTAAACCTTTGCCTGCCCCTTAATCTTTTCTTTGGTGGAGAAAATGAATTGGATGTGTAGACGGTAACAGAAAGAGGCAGAGCTAGACCTTGAACCTAGGGCATCTTACTTTCTGAGTCAGTCCTTTTGAAGTGCTATAACTCACCACAATTTGCCAAAGTGATAAGAAGACGAAGGCTGGAGAGACGGCTCAGCGGTTAAGGTATCTGCCTGCAAAGCCTAAGGACCCAGATTCAATTCTCCAGTACTCTCATAACCCAGGTGCATTCCATGCATCTGGAGTTCGTTTGCAGCTGCTAGAGGCCATGGCAGCACCCATCCATCTCTCTCTCTCTCTCTCTCTCTCTCCTTTACTCTCTCTCTCTCAATCTACTTGTGAATAAATTAATTTAAAAAAAGAAGAAAGATGAATAAAAGTAGAATCAACTTTAACTTGGGAATGATGTCCTGGCACACATCCATCAAAGCTCATGGAGCTCATGGCTCAGGAGGCTGAGACTCCTACACTGAGTCAAGAAACAGATCTGCTTCACTTTTTATTACAATAACAAAATACCCGAGACTAGGAAACTTATAAAAAAATAGAGATTTATTTAGCTCATATTTCTGGAAGGTGGGAACTCCAAGAACTTGCCATTAGCATCCGATTGTGAGCTTCTTGTCATGTCATAACATGGCTCACGTGTGAGACAGAACAAGGTGAGAAAGAGGAGCTGCTTTTATCACAGAGCCTCTTCTAAAATAACCCATTCCTCCATTAATCTGTGAATGGATGAATCCACTCTCCAAGTGCGAGTCCTTATGACCCACTTGCTTCCCAAAGGTCCCCGTGTCTCAAATACCACTAACATATGGCTTTGGGGATTAAGTATCCAACACATGAATTCTGGGGACACATCCAAACCATGAAGCTATTTTTGCTGCCTCCCAGCTGTCCATAGCTCTTCCAGCTAAGGTCTTAGTGGAAGAGGAAGGCTCAAATTTCTTTTTATTTTATATGTCCTTTTCTTCTAAAGAACAAATATTGTATCATAGATTCTGCCTAAGGAGACAGTATGATCACCAGGGGTACTCCACCCATCTTGGGAAGCACTCATGTGACTCCACAGGTGACTTCCATTTGAGGAGCAGCCATCTGAGTTGCTGGTAGGAGTAGGTCCAGGTCTCCCCTTTTGAAGCTGCAGTTGTGGCTTAATGGGGGGGGGGGTGCCAGGGATGAGGAACACTGCATTACAGATTGATATTGGGGGCTGGGGAAATGACTTGGTGGGCAGTGGACTTGCTGTGCAAGCGTGAGGAGCCAAGTTCAGATCCTCAGCATCCACATAAAATGCCAGGTGTGGGTGGCCTGCCTGTAATCCCTGTGCTAGGAGGTAGAGACAAGAGAATCTCTAGTACTCACTGGTCAGTTAGTCCAGCCAAATGGGTGAACTCTAGGTTCAGTAAGAGACCCTGTCTCAAAAAAAGTAATGTAGGGCTGAAGAGATAGATTAGCAGTTAAGTCTGTGAAGTTTAAGGACCTAGGTTTGATTTTCCAGAACCCAGGTAGGCTAGATGCATATGGTGGCACATGTGTCTGGAGTTCATTTGTAGTGGCTAGAGGCCCTGGTGAGTCCACTCTGTCTCTCTCTCTCTCTCAAATAAATAAATAGATGAATTAAAAAAATTAATGTGGGACTGGAGAGGTACCTTAGCAGTTAAGGTGCTTGCTTGCAAAGCCAAAAGACTCAGGTTCGATTCCCCAGGACCCACATAAGCCAGATGCACAAGGTGGCGCATGCAATAGTAAGAGGTCCTAGTGTGTCTATTCTCTCTCTCCTTGCAAATGAATAACAAAAATATATTTCGTTTGTAGCAGCTGGAGGCCCTGCCATGCCCATTCTCTTTCTTTCTATCTGCCTCATTCTCTCTGTCACTCTCTCTTAAATAAATAAATAAATAAACAACAAACAAATAAATAAATAAATAAATAAAATGTTTTTAAAAACTGTGTGCATTGTTAGGCATGGTGGCACACACCTTTAATTCCAGCACTCAGGAGGCCAAAGTAGGTGGATCGCTGAGAGTTCAAGGCCAGCCTGAGACTACATGGTGAATTCCAGGTCAGTCTGGGCTAGAGCAAGACCCTACCTCAAAAACAAAACAAAAAACTGGGTGTGGAACTAGGGAGATGACTCAGTGGTTAAGGCACTTGCTTGCCTGCTGGCCTGGTTTCCATTCTCCAGTACCCATGTAAAGCCCAAAGCATAAAGTGATGCCTGAGTCTGGAATTCACTTGCAACAGCAAGAGGCCCTGACACATCTGTTCCCTCTCTCTATTTGCTCACAAATAAATAAATTAATAACACTTTTTTTCAAAAGCTGGGTGTGGCCACACCCATCTATAACAGCAGTCTGTGGAGGTGGGGGAGGGGACATGGCCCAGAGGATTGCTAGGACTCACTAATGGACAACAGCTCAGGATTGAGGAAGAGACCCCATCACAAAGGAAAGAAATGCGCAGATGAGCAGTAAGAGGAAGACCCCGGTATTCTTCTCTGGCCTCTGCAAGTGTGTGCCCAGGACATGCACACTGCACATACATACTCATATACCACACATACCAACCACATACTACTCAGGCAAAACCAAATCAAACCAAACCAAACCAAAACAACAAGGGGCTGGAGAGATGGCTCAGTGATAAAGGGTCTTACCTGAAAAGCCCAACTACCAAGTTTGATTCCCCAGGACACACGTAAAGCCCGATGCACTAGGTAGAGCGTGTATCTGGAATTCGTTTGCAGTGGCTAGAGGCCCTGGGGCATCCATTTTCTCTCTCTCTCTGCCTCTTTTCTCTTTCTCTCTCTCAAATAATAAACTATTTTAAAATAAAACAAATCACAGGGGCTTGAGAGATGGCTTAGCAATTAAGGTGCCTGCCTGTGACGCCTAAAGACCCAAGTTAAATTCCCCAGTACCCATGTAAGCCAGATGCACAAAATGGCATATGCATCTCGAGTTCGTTTGCAGTGGCTAGAGGCCCTGGCACTCTTTCTCTATCTCTCATAAATAAGTAAATAAAAATAAAATATTAAAAATAAATCACAGTGGGGACTCAACAGGAGTTTTGGTGGAGACATCCGAAGACCTCAGAGAAATGCCTTGGCCCTTCTACCAAGGGTGACATCTATGAACCGAAAGTTGTGCCATCACCAGCACCAAATCTGCCCACACTTAATTGTGAACTTCCCAGCCTCCAGACTTTGAGAAATAGATTTTTATTATTCATGAGCTGTCCAGCCTATGGGGTTTTGCTAAAGCAACCTGAATAGACTATGACAAGTGCCGGGAGAAGAAACCATGATATCACGCTGGTGGAACTCAGCGCTTCTTAACATGCTCACAGCCAAGGGACAAGAAATAACTTTTTTATTTTTCTTTTTTTCTTGTTGTTTTGTTATTTGAGGTAGGGTCTCATTCTAGCTCAGGCTGACCTGGAATTCACTATGTAGTCTCAGCGTGGCCTCGAACTCGCAGCGATCCTCCTACCTCTGCCTCCAAAGTGCTGGGATTAAAGGCGTGCTCCACCACACCTGGCTAAGAAATAACTTCTTGTTATGGTTTGGATGTAAAATGTCCTCAACAAGTTCATGTGCTTATTTCTTTATTTTTTAAAAAAATATTTATTTGAAAGAGAGATTATGGGCACACCAGGGTGTCTTGCTGCTGCAAACTCCAGGGTGGCATGCATCACTTTGTGCATCTGGCTTTATGTGGGTAGTAGCATCGCAAGCAAGCATCTTTTAACCTCTGAGCCAAGTCCTTAACTCAAGTTCATGTGTTTAAATACTTGGTGCCCAGAAGGTGGCGCTGTTTTGAGAGGTTGTGGAACCTGCCTAGATGCAGGAAGAGTGGGTAGGTTCTTGGCATGTGGGCCTTGAGGGTTATATCTCAGCTCCACGTTTCATTCCCTTCTCCACTTCCTGGTTTACCAAGACGTGAGCAAGTTGCTTTAGCCACCATGGAGCCACGCAGCCATGATGGACTATATCCCTTCCAACTCTGAGCCCAAAGAAACCCTTCCCCCTTTAAGTTACTTCTTGTCCAGGACCTGGTCTTAGCAATGAGAAAGTGACCGGTATGCATGTGAGCCAGAAGGTGCAGGTACCACAATGAAGAGCATCCACTGAGCAGCTCACTTGTGTTTCTGGATGGGAGGGGCGTTGTGGTCTGAATGTGGTGTGTCTCCTAAAGGTTGATGTGCGGGAAGCTTGGTCCCCATGGTAGCAAAGTGGTGGAAACTTTAAGAGGCAAAGCCTAATGGGAGATCATTAGAGTATCATCCTCAGATGGGATTCATGTTCATCTCTTGGGAGTCTCACATAAATGGATTAGTTCTCCCCAGAGCAGGTTGTCATGTGATGGCTCATCTTGATTACTAAATGCCTAGGAGATTAGTAAGTCACACCTCTGGGTGCATCTGTGAGGGTGTTTCCAGAGACAATTGGATCCCCAAGCCTCTTGATCTGATCAGTGCATGAATCCCTTTAAGGATCCATTGATATCATTATAGGAACATGGTGAAAGATCCAAGGGGGAACCTATTGGAGGAAATAGGGGGGCATGCCCTTGGGGCTGTGTCTTGCCATATCCCTTTCCTATATTTTATTTTCTCTGCTTTTTGGCATCCATGCTGTGAATGGCTCTGCTCTCCCACACCCTCCTGCCACGGTGGACTAAGCTCTCTGAAACTGTGAACCCAAACGATACCTTCGAGTTGCTTAGGTCATATATTTTGGTGAATGTTAACAAACACTAACTAACGTAACCCCCCCCCCCCCAACACACACACATGCTTGGAACCTTCTCATGTAGCTAATTCCATTTCTGGTTTTCCTCCATGTGGTGACATAGCCAGGAGGCTGTTGACAGACACTACTAGCATGCTGTTTGGACTTTACAGACATTCAAATTATTAGCCAAAATAAACTTCTTTTCTTGTTTTAAAAAATATTTTATTTTTATTTATTTTATTTGAGAGAGAGAGATAGATGCAGACAAAGAGAGAGTGAGAATGTGCATGCTCCAGGGTTTGCAGCCACTGCAAATGAACTCCAGACGCATGCACCACCTTGTGCATCTGGCTTACATGGGTCATGGGGAATCAAACCAAGGTCCTTTGGCCTTGCAGGCAAGTGCCTTAACCACTAAGCAATCTCTCCAGCCCTAAACTTCTTCTTTTTTTTTTTTAAAAAATATTATTTACTTATTTATTTTAGAGAAAGAGACAGATATATAAAGAGAGAGAGAGAGTGTGTGTGTGTATGGGTGCACCAGGGCCTCCTGCCACTGCAAATGAACTCTATGTGCATGTGCTACCTGGTACATCTGGCTTTATATGGTACTGGGGAATTGAGCCCAGGCATTCAGGCTCTGAATCAAGTTCCTTCAACTGCTGTCTCTCCAGCCCTAAACATTTTTTTCTTTTTTCTTTTCTTTTTCTTTTTTGGTTTTTCCAGGTAGGGTCTCACTCTAGCCCAGGCTGACCTAGAATTCACTATGTAGTCTCAGGGTGGCCTCGAACTTACAGCGATCCTCCTGAAAGACTAAAGTTTTAATTTTTGTTTAACTGTATTTGCCTTTGCTAAACCTGCTCTATTCAGCTTCTGTATCCTGGCTTGCTTGCCAAAAGCTATTTGACTGTAGTACTGCCATTTTGTAACATCCACCATTTTAATATTAAAATGGCCCTAACCATGGAAACCTGACCTATTGAACTGGGAACTTGTGCAAAACAAACTTGCAAAACCATCTGTGCCCCACCACCCAGTTCCTGAATCGGGCCCGAGTTTCCGGAATACAGAGTTCTCCACCCCCGTTTGTGGTTTAGAACCCAGCCACACCTGGGTCCAACCAATCAGGACCCAGTCACCCTGGAAAGTCCCGAGTACCTCGCCCCCTCCCCAAAGTTGCGGTTTTTCCCTTTATAAACCCCTTGCTATGGGCATTCGGGGCTCTTCACCCCTCCTGCGTGAGGACTTTGTGTCGAGCCCCGGTGCACCGATTCCTGAAATAAACCTCTTGCTGCTATTGCATCGAGAAGTGTCTGTGTCGGTTCTTGGGTCCTGCCTCGTCCCTGAGGCTTGGGATTTCTCCCTCTGGGGAGGGTCCCAACACTCCTACCTCTGCCTCCCGAGTGCTGGGATTAAAAGTATGCGCCACCATGCCCGGCCTAAACTTTTTTTCTTTATACGTTACCCCGCATCAGATATTCTGCTATAGCAACACAAAAGAGACTAAGGTAAAGACTTCTTAATAATTTTATATTATTTCAATGTTATTCTAATTAAAATCTTCAGGGTTATTTTGTACCATTTAAACATTTTAGGACTGGAGAAGGAGCTTAGCAGTTAAGGCACTTGCCTGCAGACCCAAAGGACCCAGGTTCCATTTCCCAGTACCCACATAAATCCAGATACATGAGGTGGCACATGCATCTGGAGTTCATTTGCAGTGGCTGGAGGCCCTGGCACACCCATTCTCTCTCTGTCTCTCTCTTTCCCAAATAAATAGATAAATAAAAACATTAAACACTTTAAAATATTTATGAGAGAGAGAGAGACAGACAGACAGACAGAATGGATGGGCCAGGGCCTCCTGCCACTACAAACGAATTCTAGATGCCTGCACCAGTGTGTGCATCTGGCTTTATGTATTGAGGAATCAAACTCAGGGCCATCAAGCTATGCAGGCACTTTTAACTGCTGAACCAGACCTGTTGGAGATAACAAGGCCATGGCTCAATGAGCTATATCCCTAATGTGCCTTTGCAAAGCAGCAGGGGAATGTGTATGTGGGGGGGGGGGGGGGCGGAGGCTGCTTGCTCCCTGCTGTGCACTGTTGGCAACCTGTGCTCAGGAACTGGGCAGTGCCTGTTCTGATCTCAGCAGAAGCCAATCCGTTGAAAAGCTGTCCAGCAAGGAACACAAACAGGGCAAGCGTGGAAAAACAGTAGGTCATGCCCCAGAAAACCTACTTTCTCCAGCAATGTCTCTTTAGCGCCTTCTATTGGTAAGACCTGGGACAGAATTTTTAGTAGCCAGTGTACTTATTATTTTATTATTGTGTGTGCATGCATGTTCATGTGTGCGCACATGTTCATATGTGTCAGTGTGTGGGGGAAGGTGCATGCGTGCTGCAGTACACGTGTGGAGGTCAGAGGACAACTTCCAGGTCAGTTTTCTGCCTTTCATTTGAGGCAGTGTTCCAGTTTTATAAAAGCCAGGGCGATGGAAGCGAGGATGAAATTAGCCCACACACTTGCCCTGCTATCTGCAGCAGCTGCTGCAGAGCTGGAATTACTTAGGTGCATGAGTTCAAGCCCAGCGTTTTCCCTTCCAGAAGCTGCACCCAGGCGTACTGACTTCTTCTAGATTCAGCCTCTGACCCAAAATAAAAGGCCTGGCTGCACACGAGGCTTGGGGTAGGCTTTTTTTTTTTTTTTTCTCTTTTCTGGCTCCTGGACTGCTCGTCTCTCAGCACGAGAGGTTTTCACCACTGGTGAGGTTTGGGTCTTCCCACCAGCTGGGGGTGGGGGTGGAAATATACATGGGCTCTTGGTCCATGTGGACGCTTTCACTCCTCACCCTTTGGTTCACAGACTAACTCTGCCATTCCTCCTTCTTTGGTCAGGTTGGCCTTGAATTTAAAGCGATCCTCCTACTTTTGCTTCCCAAGTGCTGGGATTAAAGTCATGTACCACTGCTCCCAACTATTTATTTTATTTTATTTTTTATTTATTTATGAGACAGAGAAAGAAAGAAAGAAGAAGGGAGGAAGGAAGGAAGGAAAGAAAGGAAGGAAGGAAGGAAGGAAGGAAGGAAGGAAGGAGGAAGGAAGGAAGGAAGGAAGGAAGAAAGAAAGAAAGAGACGCATGCCAGGGCCTTTTGCCCCTGCAAATAAATTCCAGACACATGAGTCAGTTTGTGTATCTGGCTTTATGTGGGCACTAGGGAAATGAACCAGGGCTATTAGGCTTTGCAAACAAGCATTTTAAACCACTGATCCATTTCCCCAGCCTTAATTAATTAATTTTTTTCGAGATAGTGCCTCACTCTAACCCAGGCTGACCTGGACAATGTAGTCTCAGGCTGTCCTTGAACTCATAGCAATCCTACCTCTGCCCTCAAGTGCCGGGATTAAAGGCATATGCCACCAGGCTCAGCCTTATTTTATTTTTTTTTATTTTTTTGGTTTTTTGAGGTAGGGTCTCACTCTAGCCCAGGCTGACCTGGAATTCACTCTGTATTCTCAGGGTGGCCTTGAACTCATGGCGAACCTCTTACCTATGCCTCCCGAGTACTGGGATTAAAGGCGTGCGCCACCACGCCCAGATATTATTTTATTTTTTAATTAAAAAATGTTTTTGGCCGGGGATGGTGGCACACGCCTTTAATCCCAGCACTTGGAAGGCAGAGGTAGGAGGTTCGCCATGAGTTCAAGGCCACCCTGAGAATACAGAGTGAATTCCAGGTCAGCCTGGGCTAGAGTGAGACCCTACCTCAAAAAGCCAAACAAAAAAATTTTTTTTAATTTATTTGCAAGCAGACAGAGAGGGATAGAGAGAAGAGGGATAGAGAGAAGAGAGACGCAGAGAGAGAATGGGTGCACCAGGGCCTCCAGCTGCTGCAAACGAACTCCAGATGCATGTGCCACTGTTCATCTGGCTTTATATGGGAACTGAAGCATTAAACCTGGGCCATTAGGCTTTGCAAGCAAGCACCTTAACTGCTGAGCCATCTCTCCAGCCATTTTTTAAATTTTTTTTGTTCATTTTTATTTATTTATTTAAGAGCAACAGAGAGAGAAAGAGGCAGATAGAGAGAGAGAGAGAGAGAGAGAATGGACATGCCAGGGCTTCCAGCCACTGCAAACGAACTCCAGATGCGTGTGCCCCCTTGTGCATCTGGCTAACCTGGGTCCTGGAGAATTGAGCCTCGAACTGGGGTCCTTAGGCTTCACAGGCAAGCGCTTAACCACTAAGCCATCTCTCCAGCCCCGAGCCATGTTTTTTTTTTTTTTTAGAGACAGGATCACAGAGCTATGGAGCTGGCTCAGTAGATAGACGCACTTGCTTGCAAAGCCTGCTGGCTGGGGTTTAACTCTCCAGTATCTATGTAAAGCCAGATGCACAAAGTGAGTGGATATCTGGAGTTGGTTTGCAGCAGCAAGAGACCCTGGCATGCCCCTTTTTCTCTTCCTCCCCTTCGTCCTTTGCCTCCTTTTCTTCCTCTTCCTCTTCCTCCTCCTTCTTCTCTTCTCTCTCCTTGCAAATAAACTAATAAAGATGGATCATATGTAGCACAGAATGGCCTTGAATTCACTATGTAGCTACAAATAGCCTTGAACTCCTGATCCTCTTGCTTCCACTTCCCAAGTGTAGGAACTACAGGCATGACCATGACCTCTGGCTCTTAAAGTTACAGCTTTTTTAAAATGTTATTTATTTATTTTAGTTTTTCAAGGTAGGGTTTCACTCTAGCCCAGGCTGACCTAGAATTCACTATGTAGTCTCAGGGTGGCCTTGAACTCACAGTGATTCTCCTACCTCTGTCTCCTGAGTGCTGGGATTAAAGGTGTGCACCACCACGTCAGGCTGTTTTTTTTTTTTTTTTTTTTTTTGTTTTGTTTTGAGTGTGTGTGAGTATAGGCACATGTGTGGACATCAAAGGACAAGGTGTCTGTGCTACACCTTCTTTGAGACAGGACCTCTTGCCACTGCAAACAAATTGCCAGACTACAAGTGCACTTCAGACTCTCTGACTCCACCTCTTATTGCCTCACGAAGGTTGGGATCGCAGATACATGCTCTGCTTTGCATCTGGCTCTAAATGGGCACTGGAGAGTTAAACCCAGGCCAGCAGGTTTTTTTTTTTTTTTTTTTTTTTTGTTTGTTTTTCGAGGTAGGGTTTCACTCTAGCCCAGGCTGACCTGGAATTCACTATGGAGTCTCAGGGTGGCCTTGAACTCACGGCGATCCTCCTACCTCTGCCTCCCGAGTGCTGGGATTAAAGGCGTGCGCCACCACGCCCGGCTTGCCAGCAGGCTTTTTAAGAAAGCACTTTTAACCATTGAGACTTCTGGCTTTTCTGTTAGGGGCAAGGGGTTCCTTAGGACCCAGAGAGGCATCTGAGCATCAGCCTCTCTTTCTCACCCAGGACACCCACGCCCCAACCTCCTGTGTGGTTCACCACATTCACAGCCAGCAGACAGATGTGCCTACAATGAGGGCAGGAGTTAGAGGCCTACTCAGAGGACACCTAGACTCAGGAAGTTTAGGGGAAATGACAAGCTACAAGTACCCCCCCCCCCGGTTCATTATTGATCTTTGTTAATAAAGGTCATGTTTTCTCCTGCTGGTGATAACCTGCTGTCTCAAGTGTCATTTGCCTTGGGAAAGAACTGGGTTGAGTTTTGAAGAAGGAAGCCTTTCATCCAGCCTGCTCCAGACTGGAACAGACATCGAGTTCTCTCCTACAGTTAGCAGCAGAGTCGTACCGCAGCTTAAGTCGTTTGCAGTGATCACCGTCTGCATTCTCACAGTGTCCGGCCACTGTTGGTGCAGTATCTACCTCCATGCATCTTCATCATCTCTTATGGGATGTTCTGTCTGGACTCCAGCCATATTATATTGGCTGCCAACAGATTGAGAAAGCATTCCTTCTAATCTCTCCAAAGTGGTTTTCCCTCTGCTGTTAAATGGGAAGGGATATCCCCTATCCTTGTTCGTGTGCCTTCACATCATGCTCTTCTCCATCTTAGCCATCGAGTCTTGGTCTTCAGGATCTGGATGCTAGACCCAGCGCTCACATGCTGAAGTGCGCATTGCTTCCAGGGCTGACTTGTCACCAGGCACAAGTTTAAATTCAGGAATAGGTTCGACATTATCATCACTGTTTTCATCAGAAAGAGATTCTTCTCCAACCTTGTCCTCTGCTTTAACATACAAATGCTCTGTGGGTAAGCATTCAGATCCCTGGAGGCTGCATGTGAACTAATGGTGGGGTGGTCCAGTGAGAATCCTAATCTGTGGGAAAGAATTGTGGGAGTACTTTTTGTCTGCTTTCTTTTAAAAATATTTTTTTATTTGAGAGAGAGAGAGAGAGACAGAGGAAGAGGCATATAGAGAGAGATACAGAGAATGGGCATGCCAGGGCCTTCTGCCACTGCAAACAAATGCCAGATGCATGTGCCACCTTGTGCATCTGGCTTATGTGGGTCCTGGGGAATCGAACCTAGGTCCTTTGGCTTTGTAGGCAAGTGCCTTAACCACTAAGAAATCTCTTCAGCCCAGGAGTACTTTTTAAAAATCATTTATAAGGAGAGAGAGAGAGAGGAGAGAGAGACAGACAGAGAGAATGGGTGCACCAGGGCCTCCAGCTGCTGTAAACAAATTCCAAGTGTGTGCACCACTTCATGCATCTGGCCTTATGTGAATGCTGGGGAATTGAACCTGGGTCATTAGGCTTTTCAGGCAAGCACCTTAACTGCTGAGCCATCTCTCCAGCCGGGAGTACCTTTTATGGACCTTACAAATGAATTTTCTGAGAATATTTCTGTGGGATGCCTTTTCTGTTAAGTTCCTGGACTTGTAACCAAGTTAAGCTTATTCTCTGCAATTATTTACAATCAAGTACCCAGCCTGCTCTAAACAATGTGATCAGGTTTCTTATGCCTTAGTTTGCCCATGCCCTGGAACAGCCTGGATGATAAATATTGACAAGGAATGTTGGACATACTCACATGACCTTAAGCCATGATTCTTGTTTTACCTCCTCGGTGACCTGGTTGTACTCCTGGGCCAGAATAGTGTGTGCATGAGTTAGAGAATCCGGCTGGAAGCAGCCAGACATTGAAAGCAATGAATTGCCCACAAGATGTTGAAAGCAACAAGTGGGCTTAGAGTGATAATATCTGTGGATGGTAAATGCCCTGTGTGTGCGTGTGTGTGTGTGTGTGTGTGTGTGTGTGTGTGTGTGGTATGGATTAGCAGAGTTCACCAGCCCTGCTCCTTAGTTCCCTTCCTTTTTTTTTTTTTTTAAATTTTTTTTTGGTTTATTTATTTATTTGAGAGAACAGAGAGAAGGAGGCAGAGATAGAGAGAGAGAGAATGGGCGCGCCAGAGCTTCCAGCCTCTGTAAACGAATTCCAGATGCGTGCGCCCCCTTGCGCATCTGGCTAACGTGGGTCCTGGGGAATTGAGCCTCGAACCGGGGTCCTTAGGCTTCACAGACAAGCGCCTAACCGCTAAGCCATCTCTCCAGCCCAGTTCCCTTCCTTTGAGAAATGTTTAAGGAAGTTTTTTGGAGACCAGCTCCCTTGTCCCTTGCTTGTCTCTTGCTCACCTATTGCTGACTCCTCACTGTACTTGCTCAACACATTGCTGTTCAATAAATACACCAGAGGAGTGCTTGCTTCAGCAGCAGCAACAGTGGCATGTCAGGCAGTAGGACGCATTTTTGGGTAAATGACTCTGAGAGTCAGGATCTTTTTTTGTTTGTTTGTTTGTTTTGTTTTTTGAGGTCGGGTCTCACTCTAGCCCAGGCTGACTTGGAATTCACTCTGTATTCTCAGGGTGGCCTCAAACTAGGATCTTTATTTCAGGGGACTGCTGCATTAATCCAGAACCTTCTAACCAA
Organism: Dipus sagitta; assembly: GCA_036346955.1. Lineage (NCBI taxonomy): Eukaryota > Metazoa > Chordata > Mammalia > Rodentia > Dipodidae > Dipus > Dipus sagitta. The sequence continues at coordinate 161,534,790 of CM070770.1, read as the reverse complement.
GACAGGAGGCTTTCGGCAATGTAAAGGGTTGCCCCTTCAGAGGCTCTTCCTGTTCAACCTCCATATCTGGCTGTTGGTGCCCGAGCCCCTACACAGGCATGGGTGGTGGGAAACTTTTTTTAAAAAATTATTTTAATTTTATTTATTTGAGAGAGATAGATACAGAAATAGGCAGAGAGAGAGAGAGAGAGAGAGAGAGAGAGAGAGAGAGAGAGAGAGAATGGGCGTGCCAGGGCCTCCAGCCACTGCAAACAAACTCCAGATGTGTGCACCTCCTTGTGCATCTTGGCTTACGTGGGTCCTGGGGAATCAAACCTGGGTCCTTTAAACGCCTTAACCGCTAAGCCATCCCTCCAGCCCCGGCAGGAAACTTTTGAGGAAGCTCATGGATGGCAGGGGAGAGCAACGAAACACATGATCCGAGGGAGGTGGGCACAGCAGTCCCGTGGGGTGGATGGTAAATGTCCCTTAAAGCTTATGTGTTCAGAGATGGGTCTTTGGAGAGAGGTTAGATCACAAGGGCCCTGCACTTATGACCGGGTTCATCCATTTATGGGTTCCTAGCTTAGAGTGCTACTGGGAGGGGGTGAAAACTTCCGAAGGTACGGCATCGTTGGAGGAAGTAGGGCCTCGAAGAGCATATTTTGTTCCCAGCCTCTCTCCTTTCTCTCTCCCAGCCTCCTGGCTATCACATTCTCCCTGCCATGCTGTCTGTCTTACCACAGGCCAGAAACAATCGAGCCAAGTGACAATGGGCTGAATCCTCTGCAAATGTGAGCCCAAAATAAATCGTTTCTAATTTAAGTTGATTGCTCAAGTATTTTGTCATAGTGATGCAAAGCTGACTAACACAGCAGTGCTATTCTTTCAAGGCAGACTGATTCAGTACTCCGTGATCTAAGAGCTGTTGAGAGGAAACTGATGTGTTTCACTGGCAGAAGTTAGATCCCAGGAATACCAAATACAGGGATACCGGAATTAGGGTAGGGTGGTGACTGACTGAACTTCATACAAGGTGGGGTCAAAAGTTATGCCAAGCAGAGTGCAAATATCCCAGTGACTTCTGGATGATGCCAAGATTGGTGATTCACTTAGAGATGCTAGCAGCACTGTTCTAGACTTTATGTCAAATACATTCTATTACGTGTCGCTTGCTATTTCCATGCTCAGTTCATTGAAGAAGTGAAGAAGCTGGACTGTGATGACTGACAGCTAAAGTGAAATGAATGCCTAAAGTCTTAGAACCCTTCAAGGAAGTACAGATATAACGAGGAAAACCCTGGCCTCTCTCCCTCCCTTCCTTCCTTTCTTTTGTCCTTGTTGAGATAGGTTCTCATTCTATATCTCAGGCTGGCCTTAAACTCACAGCAATCTCCTGCCTCAGCCTTCCAAGTTCTAGGACTATAGACATGAACTACCATGCTAAGATTTCTAGTCTGCCTTTCAGCTATCTTTGCTTTTTTTCTTGGAATGTGTATGTGTGTGCATACATGTATATATGGACGTGTAGAGGCCAAAGGTGGATGTTGGGTGTCTTCATCAATCATCCTTTGCTTATTTTTTGAGGCAGAGTCTCACACTGAACCCATACATCACCGATTTGGCTAGACAAGCTAGCCAGCAAGCCTTAGGTTTCCTTGTTGTCTCCACCTCTCTGGCACTGAGATTACAGGTACGTGCCACCACACCCAGCTCTTATGGTTTTTACCTGGGTTCTCTGGGTCTGAACTCAAGGTCCTAATACTTGTGCAGGAAACATTTTACTGACTGAGCCATCTCCCCAGCCCTCATCAGCTTCCATTTCTTTTCTTAACACATCTGAGAGGCTTTAGTACTAACTGTAAAGCCACTTCTGCTTAGCTGTGGGGAACCACAGGACATGGGAATTTCTGTTTTCATAAACTTCATCCAGGGAGATTTTTTTTAAAAACTTAAATTTGCATGTGCTCATCATAGCCCAAACACTGTCAAATTATTATCTATGGCATATGGAAATCAGCTTGGGTGAACAGTGCCATTATTGATTGCTCTCATGTGTTACCACCATTAGGGTACCCAGCATTTTCCTGTATGTAGACTAGTAAATCATTTTATTTACTTTTTATCAAGGCTGATCTAGAACTCACTCTGTAGTCCAGGCTGACCTGGAACTCACAGCAGTCCTCCTACTTCAGGTAGTTCTGTCGTGTCCCATTAGACTCTGAGCACTTTGTTGCTTCCTATGATAGCCTAGTGTTCCAGACATTTGTACTTACCATGACTGAAATCAGCCAGTTGTTCAAAGATCTCAGTTTCTTTCTTCTTTTTATAAAACATGTATATATATAATATATGGTCGGGCATGATGGCACACATCTTTACTCCCAGCACTCAGGAGGCAGAGGTAGGTGGATCTCTGTAAGTTCAAGGCCAGCCTGAGTCTACATAGTGAATTCCAGGTCAGCCTGGACTAGAGCGAGACCCTATCTTGAAACCCAGAAACAATGTATATATATATTTATTTGGTTATTTGAGAGAGAGAGAGAGAGTGGCGTATGGGTGTGCTAGGGCCTCCTGCCACTGCAAACAAACTCTAGTGTATGTGACACTTTGTACATCTGGCTTTACATGGGTATTGAGGAATCAAACCTGGGTCAGTATGCTTTGCAAGCAAGTGCCTTTAACTGCTGAGCTATCTCCTTGGTCCCATGAATCTTTTATTAAAATTTTGTAGGGTGGAGAAGATTGCTTAGTGGGTAAGGCACTTGCTTGCAAAACCTAAGGACCCAGGTTCAATTCCCCAGTACCCACATCAGTCAGGTGTCTGAAATTCATTTGCAGTGGCTAGAGGCCCTGGCACCCCCATTCTTCCTTTCTCTCTCTCTCTCTCTCTGTCTCTTTCTTTCCCTCTCCCTCAAATAAATAAATAACTAAAATGTTTTTAAAAAATCAATAAATAAGCTGGGCGTGGTGGTCATGCCTTTAATCCCAGCACTCAGAAGGCAGAGGTAGGAGGATCACTATGAGTTCAAAGCCACCCTGAGACTACACAGTGAATTCCAGGTCAGCCGGGGCTAGAGTGAGACCCTACCTTGAAAAAAATAACAACAAAAAAATTTCAATAATAAAATTTTCTTCTGAGGGTTGGAGAAGTGGCTTAGTAGTCAAGGCACTTGCCTATAAAGTCTAAGTTCCCATGTCAGACTCTCCAAGTCCCATGTAAGCCAGACTCACAAGGTGAGGCAAGCACACAAGGTCACACTTGCACACAAGGTGGCACACGCATCTGGAGTTCGATTGCAGTGGATGGAGGTCCTTGTGTGCCAATTCTCTCTCTCATTAAAAAAATAAATTAAATAAATAAAAATTTCTTCTAGCCGGGCGTGGTGGTGCATGCCTTTAATCCCAGCACTCGGGAGGCAGAGGTAGGAGGATTGCCGTGAGTTCGAGGCCACCCTGAGACTCCATAGTGAATTCCAGGTCAGCCTGGGTTAGAGTGAGACCCTACCTCAAAAAAAAAAAAATTTCTTCTGATTATTTATCTGTGTGCGTGTGTGCATATGTGTGTGTGCTTGTGCATGCATGCCATGGCACTCATATGGAGGCCAGAGAACAATTTCTAGGTCGATCCTCACCTGTCCACGTCATTTAGGGCAGGTTTCTTGTTCTGGGCTCTGCTGTTCTTTGCTGTGCGGGCACTTGAGCTCACCATGGGATTCTGGGAAACCCTTCTGTCTCCACCTCCCGTCACACTGTCAGCGTCAGTGTCAGTGTGCTGGGCTTATGTAAGTCCACCACAACTTCCGCTTTTTTTTTTTCCAAGGTAGGGTTTCACTCTAGCTCAGGCTGACCTGGAATTCACTATGTAGTCTCAGGGTGGCCTTGAACTCATGGTGATCCTCCTACCTCTGCCTCCCAAGTGCTGGAATTAAAAGTGTGTGCCACCAGGCCCGGCTGCAACTTCAGCTTTTTATGTGAGATCTGGAAATCAAACTCAGGTACTCTAGGTTGAGCTACAGGCACTTTATCCACGGAGCCATCTCCCTACTATACTTTTTTTTCCCCTTTGTTTCTTCCAGGTAGAGTTTCATTCTAGTCCAAGCTGACCTGGAATTCACTATGTAGTGTCAGGGTAGCCTTGAACTAACAGCCATCCTCCTACCTCTGCCTCCTGAGTGCTGGGAATAAAGGCGTGCGCCACCATGCCTGGCTCTCCCTACACTATTTTTTTTAATTGACAACTTCCATGATTGTAAACAATATCCCATGGTAATTCCCCCCCCCACACACACTTTTCCTTTGAAACTCCACTCTCCATCATATCCCCTTCCTCTCCCAATAACACTCTCTTTTATTTTGATGTTATGATCTCTTCCTCCTATTATGATGGTCTTGTATAGGTACTGTCAGGCACTGTGAGGTCATGGATATCCAGGACATTTTGTGTCTGGAGGAGCACATTTCAAGGAGTCCTACACTTCTTTCGGCTCTTACATTCTTTCCGCCACCTCTTCTGTAATGGACCCTGAGCCTTGTAAGGTGTGATAGAGATATTGCAGTGCTGAGCACTCCTCTGTCACTTCTTCCTAGTACCATGTTGCCTTCTGAGTCATCCCAAGGTCACTGTCATCTGAAAAGAGAAGCTTCTCTAACCAAAAGTGAGAGTAGCATTAATATATGGGTATAAACATTAAGAGAAGGGCTTACTGGGCAGTTTGATGAGCATAGTGTATACATTTAGCCAGACAGCAGTAGACGTTATACCCCTAGGGTTCATGACTACCCCTGTTGTAGGTTTTCAGTATCAGGGATTGCCGCTACCCTTCCCGTCCAGCAGAATAAGGCAATGGCAATCAGAACTCTTCTCGAAGCAGTTTATTCAGGAATCCTTGACATCTGGGTGTGGGGCCCCGATACCAAGCCCTCCTCCCTATAAATAGCCAGCCTAACCTAATCAGCAGCTGCCACGTGGGCGTAAGCAACAGGGCGCAGCCAACCACCTGATGGTGATCTAATCATACGTAGCGCTGTACATGCGCACTTTGCAGTGTGTACGAAGGGGCAGCAGGAAGTGATGCTTAGTCATGATACTTGGCAGCCAGCCCAGGCGCCATCTTGTAATGGCCGCCATACCCGCGGAGACTTGGCAGGAAGCCCGGGCGGCCTTGGTGCTGCGACCTTGGCAGGAAGCCCAGGCGGCCATCCACACCCGCTCTCCACATTTCCCCCTTCTTTACTAAAAATGGCAGAGAGAATGCCTGTCTTAGGTTGTCCCAAGGACCAATACTCCTTACCCGTCATTGGGCGACAAACAGCTTGAGGTTTGCTCCCTGTCTTAGGTTGGTAGTATGGTCAAGGAATCTTACCTGTCACTGGTTACTTCTCTAGCATGCCGAGCCACACCTGAGGGGATTGACCCACCTCCACAACTGCAAGCCTTGTACTATGAGCGCTCGATCTCGTATATGCTTTGCCCACATGTTGCACATACACCACAGCATGAAGCCACTAATCAGAATCAAGCAAAAGGCCATAGTCCCTATGTCCGCCCATTCCTTCAAGGTGAATCCAAGTAGACAATCCTGCAGCAAGGGACGCATCCACTCTGGTAGAGTTGATGTGGATGATGGACAATCGCAGGTCTCTCACGAGCACATCAAATTCATGGGACCAGTTGCCTGTAAGATAACTGGAAAGAACTCGAGACAAATTAGCCACCCTGCTGGCATTTTGAAATGGTACTGAGGTCACACAAAAACTGGACAGTCTCCATACACAGCCCAACTGGACTACTTCCATCAAAACATCTACCTGTTCCTGAACAAGATCTACTCTTTGATTAAGCAACAAAATGCCTGCACTGCGAGGTTGATTAAACCAGGCTTCCATCTGATTGTACAAACGGACACAGGAACTTTGCTCAGTGATATTTTTAACTAGCTGAAAACACAAAACTCCTTCAAGGGGTAAACTCCATGACTCTTGAAGAGCAGCTAAGTCTCCCTCAAACAGCAGGAAAGAAAATTGCAAAGTGCTATTGGCAACAAAAAATCTGGGGTATACTTGTGCAGAATACAAAATTGGCAGTGGTCTAGGGAAAAGTGGAAGGATTCCCCATCTTAATACTTGACTAATTACCATCCATGGGCACATCATCAGCAGTAGCAACAGTGTTTCCTTTTGTAGGATAAGCTCCGTCCATCCGGCTGACCGGGAGCACAGGGCGGCGGCCATGGAGGCCCTGGACCAGATGGTGGAACCTCTAATTTAATTGAATCCACTCTCTCCACTAACTTTTCCAGCTCTTCATCTGAATCTTCCTCTTCTGAACTTTTCCCTTTCTCAGACTCCTGAGATCGCTCCTCTTTCAACTGTTCTAAGACTGCCTTTCCTCTTTCAATTTCTGCTGCGCACTTCCCTTCTCGATCAGTCAAACAAGAACGAACAAGTTTCCAGATAGACTTTATTCCTGGAAGAGTCAGTCCCTGATCTTGTGCAAAATCTATATCTCTCCCTAATTTATCCCAACCAGCAATAGTTAAATGTCCAGAAGCTACAAACCAAGGAGCAATCTCATCTACAGCATCTATGAATCTCTGTATAGTGGCACTCTTCAGCCCTAGTCCTTTCGCTTTCAATAGATCTTTCAATACAAATGCCGCAGTTCTACTAGAAGAAGTATTACCCATTTTAACGGCTTGTCTCTTTACCGAGAACTTTAAACTAAGGCTTGTCTCTTTACCGAGAACTTTAAACTAAGGCTTGTCTCTTTACCAAGAACTTTAAACTAAGTCCCAACTTACCTGGGAACTTACCAGCTAGCTGCAGTCTAGCTGCCCTGACTACTCTGAGTTCTGAGTCCCCGTACGGGCCACCACTTGCCACTACCCTTCCCGTCCAGCAGAATAAGGCAATGGCAATCAGAACTCTTCTCGAAGCAGTTTATTCAGGAATCCTTGACATCTGGGTGTGGGGCCCCGATACCAAGCCCTCCTCCCTATAAATAGCCAGCCTAACCTAATCAGCAGCTGCCACGTGGGCGTAAGCAACAGGGCGCAGCCAACCACCTGATGGTGATCTAATCATACGTAGCGCTGTACATGCGCACTTTGCAGTGTGTACGAAGGGGCAGCAGGAAGTGATGCTTAGTCATGATACTTGGCAGCCAGCCCAGGCGCCATCTTGTAATGGCCGCCATACCCGCGGAGGCTTGGCAGGAAGCCTGGGCGGCCTTGGGGTGCGACCTTGGCAGGAAGCCCGGGCGGCCATCCACACCCGCTCTCCACAAGGGATGTGTATTTCTTCCCATGGAGAGGGCCTCCAGTCAAATTAGAGGGCAGTTGGTTTCTCCCATAACCGACGTACCACTATTGCACCCACTGGCTCATTTGAACTGATTGGCCAGATATAAGGCTTGCAGTGTCCACTGTGGAGTATCTTCACTGGTGATTTCTCTCCCATCGAACTGCATGCAGCTTGGCTTTTTCCAGCTTTCTGTCAGCTGGTCTACATGGAGGAGGTTTTCAGCTCAGTTCCAGCAGGATTTCTCAGTGATCTTGCAGCCCAAGTATGTGGAGTCTTCAACAATAGGGTCTTAACATCTATTCCTGGTGGGAAACCCAGGGTCTTGGCAATGGCCTGTAATGTTTTGGGGGCATCAGGGACCTCTCTGGCCAACAACTCACTGGAAGGTATACAATCCCTGGCACTGAAAATTTTCTAGTAACAATCTATGGCTCCTGAGTGTTCCATTGTCCAAAAAAGTAGGTTTCCATATGATTTATTTATATCTTCTTAGATTTTGATTAGCGCTCCCTCCACCTTTCCTTTACTCAATCTCTTCCCCTGACCTCACTTGGGCCTTTTCACCCCAATTAATCTATTCTTCTACTTGCATATATACAATACCATTCTATTAAGTCCCCCCTCCCTCCCTTTCTATTCCCTTTATATCTCCTTTCTAGCTTACTGGCTTCTGCTACTGAGTTTTCTTCCTACTCACACAGAAGTCCAATCATTTGTAGCTAGGATCCACATATGAGAGAGAATATGCAGCATTTGGCTTTCTGGCCCTAGGTTACCTCACTTCCTACTTTATTTTTATTAAAAAATTTTGTTGTGGGCTGAAGAGATGGCTTAGCTGTTAAGGTGATTGCCTGTGAAGCCTAAGGACCCAAGTTTGACTCCTGAGATCCCATGTAAGTCACATACACAAGGAGACTCATGTGCAAGGTCACGCATGTTCACAAGATGCTGCACACATCTGAAGTTTGATTGCAGTGGCTAGAGGCCCTGCATACCAATTCTTTCTCTCTCTTTCTCATTCATATATATACATACATATATACATACATACATACAGCTGGGCATGGTGGTGCATGCCTTTAATCCCAGCACTTGGGAGGCAGAGTTAGGAGGATTGCCATGAGTTCAAAGCCACCCTGAGACTACATATGTGGTAGCACACACCTTTAATCCAGCACTTGGGAGGCAGAGGTACGAGTATCTCTGTGAGTTCAAGGCCAGCCTGAGACTACATAGTGAATTCTAGGTCAGCCTGGGCTAGAGTGAGACTCTACCTTGCAAACCAAAAAAAAAAACTTTTTTTTTTTTGTTGTAACTAGTGAATCTTGAAAATAATATCCAAGGCTAGGGGTATGGCTTGTCACCCTGAGTTAAATCCCCAGAAATAATCAATAAAATAAATATTTTCTATTTTAAGATCAGAAAATATGATTTTTTAAGAAAATATGATATATGTATATTTTTATTTGTCTAATTAAAATTATATGGAGTTGGGAGTTTAGCTGAATGGAAGAATGTTTGCCCAGAATGCATGAGGCCTTAGGTTTGATTTCCAGGACCATAAAACCAAAACAGCTGGACGTGGTGGCACACGCCTTTAATCCCAGTACCCAGGAGGCAGAGGTAGGTGGATCACCGTGAGTTCAAGGCCACCCTGAGACTACATAGTGAATTCCAAGTCAGCCTTGGCTAGAGTGAGACCCTACCTCAGAAAACCAAAAAAAAAAAAAAAAAAAAAAATCAAAACAAAGGGCTAGAGAGATGACTCAGCAGTTAAAGGTACTTGCTTGAAAAGCCTGATGGCCTGAATTTGATCCCCCAATACCCACATGAATCCAGATGCACAAAGTGGTACATGTATCTGGAGTTTGTTTGCAGTGGCAAGAGGACCTGGTGTGCACCCATTCTAGCATACACAAGGTCCTGGGATACATCAATACCATAAAGAGAAAGAAAGAAAGAGAGAAAGAAAGAAAGAGAGAGAGAGAGAGGGAGGGAGGGAGGGAGGGAGGGAGGAAGGAAGGAAGGAAGGAAGGAAGAAAGAGAAAAAAAAAGAAAGACATAGAAAGAGTGAGAGAAAGAAAGAAGAAAAGAAAGAAAGAAACCAACTAGAAAACACATTTGCTCTTCAAAATACACAGTTATGGGCTTGAGAGTTGGCTTAGCAGTTAAGGCACTTGTCTGTAAAGCCAAAGGATCCAGGTTTGATTCCCCAGGATCCACTTAAGCCCGATGCACAAGGTGGCACATGCATCTGGAGTTCATTTGCAGCAGCTGGAGGCCCTGGCATGCCCATATGCTCTCTCCCTCTCTCAAATAAATAAATAAAATGAAATATTTAAAAATATATACAGTTATGAACATAACTATGGACTAGGAAACCATATTTGCAAAATATGCATCCAACACGGACTTGGATTCATAATATATAAAGAACTAACTCAGTAACAATAAGTCAAATAACTATTTAAAAATGGAGATGAGGGGCGTGGTGGTGCATGCCTTTAATCCCAGCACTCAGGAGGCAGAGGTAGGAGGATCGTTGTGAGTTCAAGGCCACCCTGAGACAACATAATGAATTCCAGTTCAGCCTGGGCTAGAGTAAAACCCTACCTTGAAAAAACAAAACAAGGGGCTAGAGAGATGGTTTAAGTGGTTAAGCCCTTGCCTGTGAGGCCTAAGGAACCCAATTCGAGGCTCAATTCCTCAGGACCCACGTAAGCCAGAAACATAAGGTGGCGTATGCATCAGGAGTTTGTTTGCAGTGGTGGCACACGCCTTTAATCCCAGCACTTGGGAGGCAGAGGTAGGAGGATCACGGTGAGTTTGAGGCCATCCTGAGACTACATAGTGAATTCCAGGTCAGCCTGAGCTAAAGTGAGACCCTACTTCAAAAAACAAAAACAGGGGAAGGCGAGCGGGCGGGCCACTCGGGACAGGAAGGTGAGACCCTGGAGCCGCTCGGCTCTGCGGTCAGGCCCGGCCGGCCCCCTGCCGGGTGCGGGGCTCGCCGCACGGCAAGGCCCGGCCCGGCGCTGCCTCCCCCGGCAGCAGCGGGCGCGCTCCGCGGCGCGCCGGGGCGGGGGCGGGGCCGGCTCCGAGGCCGCAGAGCTTGGGAGCGTCCCGCCGGGCCGGCCGCGGGACTGGGGCTCCGGGGTGGCGGCGCCGCCGGGCCACCGCGTGACCGACAGTGGTCACGCCGAACTTAGTCACAGCAGCTCGTGCTCCGGGCTGGCGGCGCCTGCCCTACCCCGAGCCGCGCGACACGGGACACTTCTCTATGGTGGCTTGCTCTGAAATGCCAAAGGCACCTGATCATTCAGAAGCGAGTGACTCTTTAGCGCTTGCCGTGGGAACAGGAAGATTTCCGGGACCACTGCACAGAGCATGGAGAATGATGAACTTCCGACAGCGGATGGGATGAATCGGAGCGGGACTGTATCTGTTAGCAAGTGCAGCAGTATTTTACTGTTTTTTGAAATCAATGAGACTTACAACAGGCTGGCTTTGGAACACATTCAACAGCATCCTTAGGAGCCTCAGGAAGGAACCACATGGACACACTCCTTGAAAGCTCGGTTGCTCTCCTTGCCTTTCTGGTTGTGGACAATTATTTTTCTTATTCCTTATTTACAGATGTTTTTGTTCCTTTATTCTTGCACAAGAGCTGACCCCAAGACGGTGGGCTACTGTATCATCCCCATATGTTTGGCAGTTATTTGCAATCGCCACCAGGCATTTGTCAAGGCTTCCAATCAGATCAGCAGACTACAACTGATTGACACATAAAATCAGTCACCGGTTTCCCTTATGGTTACAAAACTGCCAGTACTCTGGAGAATGATCACAAGACTTCAGTCTCTAAACAGATCTCAGGAAGTTGTGGTGGGACAGAGGGTGTTTAAAAAAAAAATGTGACTAGGGGACTATTTTATTGGAATAGTAATGACGTTTTAGAGATACAGTACTGCAGACTCATGTTGATGACTTCAGATTTTGGAAGTAAAATTATGTCTTGTTATTTGCAGTCTTAAACTTGAAGGTACCCGAACTCTATTCTACTGTGCAACATAGTGACGAATCAGAATTTTTTCCTTTGGGGAAAAAACAAACATTTCCATTGTGTTAAGTGTAAAAAGGTCCAACCATGGTCATAAAATTTAAATTTTATACAATTACTTGGCTTGCTTTAAAATTCTTCACACTAAAATATCAATTCCTCCTGTTGTAGCAAGAGAAATGTTTATGGTTTGTTTGTTTTCAGTTTGTGAGGAATTAGTATAAAAATACCAAGGGAAAAAAAAAAAAAAAAAACAAGAACAACAAAAGGCCTACAATGAGCCAGATGTGGTGGTACACGCCTTTAATACCAGCATTCACAAGGCAGTGGTAGGAGGATCACCATGAGTTCAAAGCCACCCTGAGACTACATAGTGAATTCTAGGTCAGCCTGGGCTACAGTGTGACCCTACCTTGAAAAAGAAAAACCTACAATGAGATATCACTAATATATCTATTAGAACGACTAAAAATTTAAAACTGACCATATTAAGCTTGCCTATGAACAGCAACTGGCTCTCATGCACTGTTGATGAGAATATAAAATGTTATAATCATAGGGCTAAAAAATGAGATAAACTGGATGTGGTGGTTCATGCCTATAATCACAGTACTCTGGAAAGGAGGCAGGAGGATTGGGAGTTCAAGGCCATTCTCAGCTGTGTAGTGAGTTCCAGGCCAGTCTGGGCTACATGACCTCCTGTGTCAAAAAAAAGAAAAAGAAAAAAAAAAAAGCCTGGAGAAATTGCTTAGCAATTAAGGCACTTGCCTGCAAAGCCTAAGGACCTATGTTCTACTCTCCAGATCTCACATTAACCAGATGGACAAAGGTGAGGCAAGTGCAAGGTTGCACATGCCCACTAGGTGACTGTGGAAGTTTGAATAGATGCCCCCTCAATATATTCAGTGTTTTATTAGTGTGTAGTTTGCATCTGCAGCCACCTGGCTGGAGGCGGTTTCACTGGGCAGATCTTAAGGTGTGGTGGTGGGTTTGAGATTTCAATCTAAAGATATGCAAAGTGTGCCTAGCTGGAGTTCCTGAAGTGTGCTGTGCTGTGTGGCTTTTAGGCTTGTGCTTCTCTCTCTCTGCGTGGACGTGTGAAGGCAGGCCAGCTTCTGCCATTATGGAACTTCCCCTGGATCTGTAAGCTTCAATAAATATCCCTTCCTCCATAACCATGTCTGGTCTGGAAGTTCATCTCAGTGAACCTGAAGCTGTCTGCTACAGAAGTTGGTACCAAGGAATGGGCTGAGATGTACCTGATCATGTGCATGTTGGTCTTTTGGAACTTTTGTTTTGGAGGAATAGGCATGGTCTTTGTGCTTGCAACTGAAGATGCCTTTTGGAGTGGTAAGCCAAGTTTTATGGACTATTCTGATGAGAGTTTGAGAATGCTAAGTGCAGACAGTATTGAACTTTGAGGCTTGGCTTAAGAGCTTTCTAAGGTGAAGGAAAGACTACAGAGAACTTTGTTGGAACTGGGCTACTGGCATAAGGGCTGGCTGTGTCTTGCTGCCCAGGCCCAGAGAGTTTGATCAAGGTTAAATTTGTTAGGGACTAATGTGCTTGGCTAAAGATATTGGACTGAGAGATTTAAGATTTTAAATTGGAAAACTTCAAGCAACTTAAATTTGCTGGCACAGAGACTGGTTTTAGGTTACTAAAGCTGCTATTGTCAACACATTAACAATCTTAAGGAAGATGGTCCAATTGCTTTACATTAAAACAATGGAAAGGATGCCTGAGGGAGGACTATCATAGAAATGCAAACTCTTTTGGAAGGAGTTGACTGGAGAAGGAACCTGCTTTTCAAGGTTACAATTTATTTTGTCCCTGAATTAAGAATATGGCTGTGTCCTGCACACCTGGTATTGGTTTCAGAAGCATGAAAAATATGAGGATTGGTCGTGAATTGCACATGGTTCCAGGAGCTGCTGCTGAGATGCGACATGATGCAGGGCCTGATGCCCTGATAGGCTGAAAGAGCCTTTGGAGGATGGACCGTGGTTTGCATGAAGACCTGAAGATGTTTTGGCTATACCAGGACTATGCAAGGGCTACCATAGAGAGCACTGTTGGCCTAAGATGGAAGTGTTCCCTGGCTACTCTGCCCAGCTGGAGGAGTGGTGTAAGGTGTGGAGAGCGGGTGTGGATGGCCGCCCGGGCTTCCTGCCAAGGTCGCCGCCCCAAGGCCGCCCGGGCTTCCTGCCAAGTCTCCGCGAGTATGGCGGCCATTACAAGATGGCGCCTGGGCTGGCTGCCAAGTATCATGACTAAGCATCACTTCCTGCTTCCCCTTCATACACACTGCAAAGTGCGCATGTACAGCGCTACGTATGATTAGATCACCATCAGGTGGTTGGCTGCGCCCTGTTGCTTACGCCCACGTGGCAGCTGCTGATTAGGTTAGGCTGGCTATTTATAGGGAGGAGGGCTTGGTATCGGGGCCCCACACCCAGATGTCAAGGATTCCTGAATAAACTGCTTCGAGAAGACTCCCGATTGCCGTTGCCTTATTCTGCTGGACGGGAAGGGTAGCGACAAGTGGTGGCCCGTACGGGGAGTGACCAAGACCACAGAGACCACTCTGAGGCAAAGATGGAAGTTTTTATTCGGGAAAAACACAGGCTGCCAGGACTGACTCTCAAGAGCCGAGCAGTCAGTTTGGGGTTATAGATAGTGGGCTTTATAGGCTCTTCAGTTGGGGGAAGATGAGGAAGGGAAGGAATTTCTTTGTTCATTACATTAGCCATAAGGTGAGACCAGAAGTGACCTGGTGAGAGATAAGGGGGCAGTAAATCTAGACCTGGGGCATTTGTTAGGCAGGGAAGGGATAATGGCTGGGCTAATTCTTGAGGAATGTGGATGACCCACTTTCTTATCTCTGTCACCCTCCTGCTGTAACTCCATTTTGTCCTGACCTAACAGGCAGAATTGGAAAATCTGGAGACTGTCAGTCTCTGGTTGTATTGGACTTGAACTGAAAAAGTTTGATGTTTGTTTAATGGTGGCTAAGTTTGCATTGTTTTATTCTCTCTGCTGTGCTTTATACCAGTTGAAAAATGTTTACTCTGTGCCTTTATATGTTGGAAGTATTTAACTTGTTTGATTTTACAGGACTTACTATATTAAATTAGTCAAGACTGTGGGGACCTTTGAAATTGAACTGAGTACTACAATTTACAATGCATGATGGTTATAAATCTATTGAGGGTTGGGGCGCAATGTGGTAGTTTGAATAGATGGCCCCCAATCTATTCAGCGTTTTATTAGTGTGTAGTTTGCATCTGCAGCCACCTGGCTGGAGGCAGTTTCACTGGGCAGATGTTAAAGTGTGGTGGAGGGTTTGAAATTTCAATCTAAAGATATGCCAAGTGTGCTACCTGGAGTTCCTGAAGTGTGCTGTGCTGTGTGGCTTTTGGCTTTTAGGCTTGTGCTTCTCTCTCTCTCTGTATCTGGTCCTGTGAAAACAGGCAGCTTCTTCTGCCATCATGGAACTTCCCCTGGATCTGTAAGCTTCAATAAACATCCCTTCCTCTATAACTGTGCCTGGTCTGGAAGTTCATCTCAGCGAACCTGAAGCTGTCTGCTACGGAAGTTGGTATGAAGCTGTCTGCTACAGTGGTGCAGGCATCTGGAGTGCGATTGCAGTGGGTGAGGCCCTGACAAACCAATTCTCTCTCTCTCATGATCTCTAAAATAAAAAATTAAATTAAAAATTAATTTTAAAAAGTGCAATCATTTTAGAAACACAGTACAGCATTTTTCTTAAAAACTGATACACAGGGAGGCTGGAGAGATGGCTTAGCAGTTAAGGTGCTTGCCTGCAAAGCCAAAGGACACAGGTTTGATTCCCCAGGACCCATATAAACCAGATGCACAAGGCGTCACACGTGTCTGGAGTTTGTTTGCAGCAGCTGGAGGCCCTAACATGCCTGTTCTCTCTCTCTCTACCTGCCTCTTTCTCTCTCTCTCTCAAATAAATTAAAATATTGATACATGGGGGCTGGAGAGATGGCTTAGCAGTTAAGTGCTTGCCTGTGAAGCCTAAGGACCCCGGTTTGAGGCTCGATTCCCTAGGACCCATGTTAGCCAGATGCACAAGGGGGCGCATGCATCTGGAGTTCATCTGCAGTGGCTGGAGGCCCTGGCACGCCCATTCTCTCTCTCTCTGTCTGCCTCTTTCTTTCTCTGTCTGTTGCTCTCAAATAAATAAATAAAAATAAACAAAATTTTTTTTAAAAAAAAGTGATACATGGGGGCTGAAGAGATTGCCCAGTGGTTAAGGCACTTTCCTGCATGGCCTAACAACCTGGGTTCAGTTCCCCAGTACCCACACAAAGCCAGATGCACAAAGTGGTGCATGTGTCTGGAGTTTGTTTGCAGTAGCTGTAGGCCCTGGTGCACACATTCTCTCTTTCTCCTTGCAAATTAATAAATAAAAATATTTTTAAAAAATCATTCTTGACTAGGTATGGTGGCATATTAAAGAATCCCAACACTCAGGAGACACAGGTAGGAGCATCGCTGTGAGGTCAAGGCCACCCTGAGACTACAGTGTGAATTCCAGGTCAGCATGTACTATAATAAGACCCTCCTTGGAAAAAATAAAAGAAAATCATTCTTTTTTAAATATATTTTATTTATTTATTTGAGAGACGGAAAGAGGGGGAGCGAGAAAGAGAGAGAGAATGGGTATGCCAGGGCCTACAGCCACTGCAAACAAACTCCAGATGTATGTGCCCCCTTATGCATCTGGCTTACGTGGGTCCTGGAGGATTGAACTGGGATCCTTTGGCTTTGCAGGCAAACGTCCTTAACTACTAAGCCATCTCTCCAGCTTGAAAATCATCCTAAAAAAAAAAATTAAGGGCTGGAGAGATGGCTAGCAGTTAAGGCATTTTCTTGCAAAGCCTAACAGCTCAGGTTCGATTCCCCAGTATTTATATAAAGCTAGATGTACAATGTGGTGCATGTGTCTGAAGTTTGTTTGCAGTGGCTAGAAGCCCTGGTATGCCCATTCTCTCCTTTCTGTCTCTCTCAGTCTGTCTCTCTCTGCTTGTAACTAAATAAATAAAAATATTTTTTAAAAAATTGATACACAGGGCTAGAGAGATGGCTCTATGGTTGAAGGCACTTTCTTTCAAAGCCTGATGGCCCAGGTTTTATTCTCCAGTACCCACATAAAGCCAGACTCACAATGTGGTACATGCATCTGGACTGTTTGCAAGGGCAAGAGACCCTGGTACACCCATATTCACTCACTTTCTCTCTCTTCTTCTCTATCTCTCTCACGAATAAATAAGTAAAAGTAAGTAAGTAAGTAAGTAAATATCTTAAAAATTGATAAACAGGGCTGGAGAGATGGCTTAGTGGTTAAGCACTTGCCTGTGAAGCCTAAGGACCCCGGTTCGAGGCTCGACTCCCCAGGACCCACATTAGCCAGATGCACAAGGGGGCGCACGTGTCTGGAGTTTGTTTGCAGTGGCTGGAGGCCCTGGCACGCCCATTCTCTGTCTCTTTATCTGCCTCTTTCTCTGTCTGTCTGTCACTCTAAAATAAATAAATAAATAAATAAATAAATAAAATTGATAAACAATCTGGCTATTCCATTTCTAGGTATAGATCCAATGAAAACATATGTCCAACTTGAGGACTTGTGGGCAAACGCCTTAACTGCTAAGCCATCCCTCCAGCCCAGGACCTGTGCACTGTTGTTACCTGCACAGTGGGGACCAGGGGGTCCTGCAGGGGCGGGGACGTGGTATGAATAAGAAAAAAGACAAGAGACAAGTTTGATAATTTGAAAGTGGGGGATTTAGATGCCTCTACCTCATATGACAGAAGCCTGGGGTGCCTTGGCCCATGGTGCTTTTATTATTCAGCTTGCAAAAGCTCATTAATTATTAACTGTTATCGTAGCATAGATTATCATAGGAGTACTTTCTCACAACACTACTTGCTATGCTATATTGAGACAGAGTAGATGTTTACAAAGGAAGAAGTAAGTTGACCAGCAGGGCTTTGCGACCTGCAGCTGCAAGGACAAACTCCTCATTAGCCTGGGAGAAAGAGAAGCTGCATTCCAAACTTGCATGGGCATATGTTGACCAGCTTTGCCATAGTAAGCATTCTTGTGTGTGTGTGTGTGTGTGTGTGTGTGTGTGTGTGTGTAGGAAAGGGTTTATTTTGGCTTATAGACTTGAGAGGAAGCTCCATGATGGCAGGGGGAAATGATGGCATGAGCAGAGGGTGGACATCACCTGGCCAACATCAGGTGGACAACAGCAACAGGAGAATGTGCCAAACACTGGCAAGGGGAAGCTGGCTGTAACATTCATAAGCCCGGCCCCAACAATACACCGCCTCCAGGAGGCTTCAATTCCCAAATTGCTAGGTCCTCACGAGCTGAGGACCTAGCATTCAGAACACTTAAGTTTATGGGGGACACCTGAATCAAACCAGTACATTCTACCCCTGGTCACCATAAACTGATAACCATACATGATGTACCACACAATGCATTCAGCTCTACTTTAAAAGTCCCCATAGTTTTTATCAATCCCAATAATGTTCAAACATCCCCATAGTCCAAGGTCTTTTGAGCTATAATACCAAAAAACGTCATAATGGCATAGAATAAACATTCACACTACAAGAGATGACATTGGGCAAAGCAAAGAAATATTCAACCAATACAAGATTTAAAACAAACAGGGCAAACATCAAAATCTGTAGCTCCAAGTCTGACAAATCTAACCAGTGACAAGTCTTAGGGGTTCCAATTCTGCCCCTCTAGTAGGCTACTTACAGACCTGGAGAACATCTGGTGCTGGCAGCTCTCCTTGGCAACCATCCCATCATAGTAAACATTCTTGACTTGAGGTGCTTTGCATAGTCAAGCTGCTCTCAGCACAGTTTCAGGTGGGGTGGTGGTCTCCGACAGTACACAGATATTCATAGTAGCTTTACAAATAATAGCGTAAAATTGAAAATAACCCAAATGTCCATCAGCAGGCTAATGGATCAACACAGTGTGGCATATTGGTATTAAAGAATACTTATCATTTAAAGCCATTGGTATACATGAAAATACTGATGAAGATTTTTCTCCCCTGAAACTTACTTATTGTATGATCCCATTTAAAATTAAGTAATTAATTAATTAATTTATTTATTTATTTATGAGAAAGAGAATGGGTGTGCTGGGGCCTCTAGCCACTACAAATGAACTCCAGTTGCATGTGCCACCTCTTGCATCTGGCTTATGTGGGTCCTGGGGAACCAAACCTGGGTCCTTTGGCTTTGCAGGCAAATGCCTTAACCACTAAGCAATCTCCCCAGTCCCTATGATCCTATTTATATAAAATTCTAGAAAATACAAAATAATCAATAGCAACAAAAATCAGATAGGCTGGGCAGGGAGTGAAGGAAAGGATTACAAAGGGCTATGGGGGGATTTAAAAAAAATTGTTTATTTATTTGCAAGGAGAGCGAGTGTGAGTGTATGTGTATGGGTTCGATCCCCAGGACCACACTAAATGTTTTTAAATTTTATTTATTTATTTGCAAGGAAAGAGGGAGAGAAAGAGAGAATGAATATTGGTGTGTCCGGGCCTCTAGCCACTGCAAAGGAACTCTAGACGCATGGGGCCACTTTGTGCATCTGGCTTTACTAGGGTATTGGGGAATCAAACCCAGGCTGTCAGGCTTGGCAAACAAGAGGGTTAACCACTGAACAATCTCTAGGATGCTTTTTAAAATTTTTGATAGTTTGTTTGAAATTTTCTATGAAAATTTTGTAAGTTACTTTCTTGTTTCTGGCACAAAACAACTGACCAAAAGCAGCGGATGGGAGGAAAGTTGTTTATTCTGACTTATAGACTTGAGGGAAAGCTCCATGATGGCGGAGGAAAGATGGCAGAGAAGAGGCTGGACATCACTTGCCACAACAGGTGGCAAATAGTGACAGGAGAGTGCGCAGGATTCTAGCAAGGGGAAAGCTGACCATAACACCCATAAACCACCCCCGACAACACACCTCTTCCAGCAAGGCTTGGCCTCCGGAATTACCATCAGCTCGGAACCAAACATTCAAAACACATGAGTTTATGGGGGACAACTGATTCAAAGCTCCACAGTAACTAATCATTTTACCTGCAAATCGAGACATTGGTGGACCTTCTTTTCCAACATGTATGGCTTTTATTCCTTTTTTTTTTTTTTTTTTTTTTGCCTTATTGCAGTGGCAAAGACTTCTAGTACTAAGATAGGTAGTGGCTTGCAAGCCTTGCCTTGTTTCTAATGTTAGAAACTATTCAGGTGGTTTTTTTTTCTTCTGCCATTAATAGAATATTAGCTGCTGATTTTTTTTTTTCAGAAAAATGCTCTTTATTACATTAGAGAAGTTTTCTCTTTCTATTTTTTGGAATATCTTTATTGTGATTGAATGTTGATTTTTTTGTTTTTTTGGTGGTTTTTTCTTCCCCCCCAAGGGAGGGTCTCACTCTAGGCCAGGCTGACCTGAAATTCTCTATGTACTTTCAGGGCGGCCTTGAACTCATGGCAATCCTCCTACCTCAGTCTCCCAAGTGCTGGGATTAAAGGTGTGCACCAACCACGCCTGGCTGAAAATTTTAATACATGAGCATACTGTAATTTGATTATATTCTCCTCTGTTGTTCTCCATTCTACTGAGACCCCCTTCTCTTTCCAAGTAGTCCTTCTGTTTTGATATCTCATTCTTTTTGTCCTCCTCAGTCCTCTATGTCAAAGTGTTGATGGGCTCAATATTGTGCACATCTTGCTGGAGTAACAACATCTTCTGTGAGTTCATGAACATACATGAATGTCCAGAGGACAGTGCCCCACATTACTCCTTCCCACCCTGTGGCTCTTACATTCTTTCTGCTCTATCTTCCACAATGTTCTCTGAGCTTTTAGTATTGAGCTTTCAACTGCCTTTTATTTTCAGCACTTTAATGAGTTTTGAGTCTCCTCAATATCAACCACCATTTCCATCGAGAAGCTTCTCTGGCCAGCAGTGAGGGCAGCATAATGTTCTTTTTGCCACCTCCTCTGCAATTTTCCCCGAGCCCTGGCAAGTGTGATAGAGAAGCCTTGTCCAGTGGTAAGCACTGGACTCTCTCATCACCTTGATGAGTCTTGGTATTCACTGCCATCTGCAGGCAGCTGCTAGACTCTGAATGTTGAATTTTATCAAAAACATTGTCTGCATCAGTTGTAATGATCATGTGACATTTTCTTTAGTCTGTGTAATGGGTTGATTGTACGCCCTACTCCCAATTCGTATGTTGAAGTCTTAACTCTCAGTATATCAGAATGTAAGCCATATTGCAACCCTATTTTAAGATATATCTTTAAGGGGTTGGAGAGATAGCTTAGCAGCTAAGGTGTTTGCCTGCAAAGCCTAAGGATCCATGTTCCACTCTCCAGATCCAGATTAGCCAGACACACAAAGGTGAGGCAAGCACAAGGTCACAAAAGTCCACTAGGAGGTGCAAGCATCTGGAGTTTAACAGCAGTGGCTGAGGCCCTGGCATGTTAATTCTTTCTTTCTCTCTAAAATTAAAAATAAATAAAAAATAAAAAAAAACTATAGGGGCTGGAGAGATGGCTTAGCAGTTAAGGTACTTGCCTGTGAAGCCTAAGAACTCACGTTCAAATCTCCAGGTCCCATGTAGCCAGACACGCAATGACCCAAGCACACAATGTCACACATGTGCACAAAGGGGCACAAACATCTGGGGTTTGTTAGCAGCAGGTTAAAGGTGATGGCACATCCATTCTCTCTCTCTCTCTTAAAATAAAAATAATAATAAAAAAGGGCCATGCGTGGTGGTGCACACATTTAATCTCAGCACTCGGAAGGCAGAGGTAGGAGAATCACCATGAGTTCAAGGCCACCCTGATACTACATAGTGAATTCCAGGTCCCAGCCTGGGCTAGAGTGAAACCCTACCTCAAAAAAACAAAGCTGAGCCAGGCGTGGTGGTGCATGCCTTTAATCCCAGCACTCGGGAGGCAGAGGTAGGAGGATCACTGTGAGTTTGAGGCCACCCTGAGACTACATAGTGAATTCCAGGTCAGCCTGGACTAGAGTGAGACCCTACCTCGAAAAACCAAAAAAAGAAACCCCAAATAATAATAATAATAATAATAATAATAATAATAAGCTGGACGTGGTGATGCATGCCTTTAATCTCACTTAGGAGGCAGAGGTAGGAGGATCACCGTAAGTTTGAGGCCACCCTGAGTTTGTATAGTGAATTCCAGGTCAGCCTGGGCTAGAGTGAGATCCTACCTCAAAAAAAAAAATAATAATAATAATAAAGAACTTTGGAGGGTAGGATGTGGTGGTGCACGCCTTTAATCCCAGCATTTGGGAAGCTGAGGTAAGAGGATTGCTGTGAGTTTGAGGCCACCCTGAGAGTACATAGTGAGTTCCACGTCAGCCTGGGCTACAGTGAGACCCTACCTTGAAAAAAATAAAAAGAACTTTGGGGAAGACCCAGGTTCAATTCCCCAGTACCCACAAATGCACAAGGTAGCCCATGTGTCTGGAGTTTGTTTGCAATGGCTGGAGGCCCTGGCACACCCATTCTCTGTTTCTATCTGCCTCTCTCTCTCTCATAAATAAATAAATAAATAAATAAATATATTTTTAAAGAGAACTTTGGACACAGACACAGACACACAGAGAAGAAAAGTTACATGAATACTTAAGGAGCAGAAGGCCCTCAGAATCCATCCTACCAACACCTTGATCTTGAACTTCTATCCACCAGAACTGGGAGAAGTAAGCTGCGGTTGTTAGAGCCACCCAGTCTGTGGTGTCACCATGGTCTCTTCAGAAAACAATTCATGTTCTCTCAAGAAATAGTTTCTGGTTTGCTCTTGACCTTGGATAAGACCAAAATCCTAATGATATGATATCCATTGACTATACAAACTAAGATTCCTATAAAGGGAAAAATATATGGATAAAAATTCCAAGAGTCACATCTAGTTGACTGAATTTCAAAAGAGAGATGGGGGCTGGAGAGATGGCTTAGTGGTTAAGGCACTTGCCTGCAAAGCCTAAGGGCCCAGGTTCAATTCCCAGGACCCACGTGAGACAGATGCACAAGGTGGCACATGTGTCTGGAGTTCGTTTGCAGTGGAGGAATGCCCTGGAGTGCCCATTCTCTCTCTCTCTCTCTCTCTCTCTCATAAATAAATAAATTTTAAAATATGTTCTGAACTTCAGTTCTTTATTTATTTATTTATTTTTTATTTTGAGAGAGAGAGAAAGAGACAGAGAGAATGGGTACGTTAGGACCTTCAGCCTCCTATAAACAAGTTTCAGACACATGCACTCCCTTGTGTGCATGTGTGACATTGAGTGCTTGCATCACTGTGCATCTGGCTATGTGGGACCTGGAGATTTGAACATAAGTTCTTAGGCTTTGCAGGCAAGCACTTTAACTGCTAAGCCATCTCTCCAGCCCTGAACTTCAGTTCTATATGAGGACAGTGGATGGCAATTTAGACACATGAGTGGAATTATTACTTTAGGAGTTAAGGGCATGGATAGGAGGCAACTTCCTGGCTTTGCTACTTACTGTTTGTGTGACCTAAAGCAAGTTATTAAACTTTCTGCATGTCATAGTCAGTTCCATATTGCTGGGATGAACATCTAAATCAGACAGTTTATTGGAAGAAGGGATTTATTTCAAGCTTACAGATCCAAGGGAAGTTCCATCAGTGGTGGAAGAAGCTGGTTCCCTTTCATAAATCCAAACAGAGAGAAAACACCACCAGCCAGCAAACACCAAAAAGCAGTAAGCCGGAACCAGAAGCAAGTGGGCTTCCTTCCCGGGCACCCCAGTGCAGACTGCTCTCTACATCTAAGGGCTGGAATCTGACCCGCCCCCAAACACACCTTTGGGTTGAAACCCAGGATCCACCCCCTCTCCCAGTGACACCTCCTCCATCCAGGCAGCTAGAGACCCAAGCTACAAGCTTTAATAAAACACCTGAGTCAATGGGGTCTGTAGCAGACAGTTTCAGGTTCGCTGAGATGAACTTCCAGACCAGGCACAGTTATGGAGGAAGAGATTTGTTGAAGCTTACAGATCCAGGGGAAGTTCCATAATGGCAGAAGAAGCTGGCCTGCCTTCACAGGTCTAAGCATAGAGAGAGAAGTACAAGCCAAAAGCAAAAAACCATACAGCATAGCACACTTCAAGAACTCCAGCTAGGCACACTTTGCATATCTTTAGATTGAAATCTCAAACCCACCACCACACCTTAAGATCCACCCAGCGACACGGCCTCCAGCCAGGTGGCTGCAGATGCAAACTGCAAACTAATAAAACACTGAATATATTGGGGGCCATCTATTTAAACTACCACAGGGTCACACATTCAAAGGACCACACTGTACCTCTACATCATAGGGTTTGCTGACTGTTGCATTTATGTAGGTAATGCACTTGGGTTAGTGCCTGTAACATAACAAGCACTATTTAAACTTACCTGCTATAATTGGATGATGATGATGTTGATAATAATAGAGATGAGAGCTGGGCGTGAGGCAGAGGTAGGAGGATCACTGTGAGTTTGAGGCTACCCTGAGACTACATAGTGAATTCCAGGTCAGCCTGGCCTAGAGTGAGACTCTAACTTGAAAAACTAAAATAATAATAACAATAATAATAATAGAGATGATAGTGGTGGTGGTGGGGTGACCATGCCCGATAGTTGGGGATTTAGAAAGAACAGGAATGAAGATTTACAACAGGGCTGGGGAGATTGCTTAGTGGTTAAGGCACTTGCCTGAGAAGTCTGATGACCCAGGTTCATTTCCCCAGTACTACATAAGCCAGATGCACAAGGTAACGCATGTGTCTGGAGTTCCTTTGCAGTGGCTAGAGGCCCTAATGCATCCATTTTCTCTCTCTCTATCTGTCTTTCTCTCTCTCTCTGTCAAATAAATTAATAAAAATAAAATATTTTTATCCCAGCATTGTGGCTCACATCTTTAATCCCAGCACTTTGGGAGGCAGAGGTAGAGGATCATCATGAGTTTAAGGCCACCTTGAGACTACATAGTAAATTCCAGGTCAGCCTGGGCTAGAACAAAACACTACCTCAAAAAAACAAATAAAAAAAATTTAAAAAGGAAGTTCTGGCAGAACCAATAGTTCAGATTTTAATATTGAAAATTAGGTTCACTCGAACCCCAGTCAGCCACAGTGAAGGTGAGAACAAAGAGAATATGGAGTCACTAAGAAAGGTGTCTTGGGTTGGAGAGATGGCTTAGCAATTAAAGCACTTGCTTGCAAAGCCTAAGGATCCCAGTTCAATTCCCCAGTACTCACATAAAGCCAGATGCCAAGGAGGTACATGTGTCCGAAGTTCGTTTGCAGTGGCTAGAGGCCCTGATGCTCCCATTCTCTCTCTCTCTTTCAAATAAATAAACATTAAAAAAGAAAAGTACCTCTAAATACATAACTATCAACAACAGCCTCAGACCTGTTGTAGAAATAAATATTCCAGCAGGTATCCTATGCTATTCCCATTATTATGTAACAAGTTTTGTTTTTCTTCCCCTCTCTCTTCCCCTTCCTGTTTTATATAAGGCAGCAGTTCTAAACCAAGGACCCACAGGAGACCTTTGGCAGTGCTACAGACATTCGCATTATAATGACTGGGGGAGGAATAAGCTATTGACCTCTAGTGGGTAGAACCCAAGAGGCTGCTACACATCCTACAATGACAGAAAAGTGCCCTCAACAGAGTCATCTGCCCACAAGTACCAATGTTCTCAAAGCTGAGAACTCCTGATAGAGGGTGTAGATGGGGGTCCCTATAATAGCCCATAAGCAACCTAAGAGCAATTGAACCAAAAGAGCTTGAACAATACCCAGAAATGGATGTGATGAGTAACAGAATTCTGAGACACCAATGTGCCTTTATTTAGTACTTTTATATTTGTTTGAGGGGGAGATTTACATTATGTTGGGGCCATGTGATAGGAGATGCTGCTGGATGTGTGAGGATGTGGCTGTGGAGTGATTGAAGAGGCAGAGTTTGTCAGACTTGATAAACTGACTCACTTATCACCTCTCCCAACCTCCCTCTGGTGCACTTTTCTGATCATCAGAGGAAGAAAGATAAGTGCTCCACTTCCAGACTTGCTCATAGCAAGGGCTCTGGGGGTGACTTACATGAACGCCTGTGAGGCCTGCCTGAGGACTGAGCCCCACTGTGTAAGCAAAAGCATACTAATATTTGCTGATCTGTGAAAAGGGTCAGGCATGGTGGGTATTGTAGTCAGCGCCACATTGCTGAGATGAACTTCTAAACAGACACAGTTTATGGGAGGAACAGGATTTATTTCACACTTACAGATCCAAGGGAAGTTCCATAATGGTGGAAGAGACTGGTGTCTTTCACAGATCCAAGAAGAGAGAAACCACCAGCAAACCGGCTCCCACCAAAAGCAATGAGCAGCAGAGGCCCAGGCAGAGCACAAAAATCTCTCTGCACACCATTTTGGGCTAGAAATCAGATCTACCCCCAGTGACATCTTAGGGCTGGATGCCAAGGTCTGCCCCCCAGTGACACCTTCTCTAGCCAGGCAGCTGTAGATAAGCTTTAATAAAACACCTGAGTCTATTGGAAGGCATATATTCAAACTACCATAGTGGGTCTGGAGCTAACTTTAAAAACAAATGTGTGTTATGTTTGTGTTCATGTGTGTGGGTGTACATGCATGTGTGTGTATGGTGGCCAGAGAACAACCTTGAGTGTCATCCCTTTTGGATACCATTCACTTTTTTTTTTTTTTTTTTGAGACAGGGTCTCCCATTGGCCTGGAGCTTGCCAAATAGCCTAGGCTGGCTGGCTAGTGAGCCTCAGGGAGCCACCTGTCTCCACTTTCCAAGGTCTGGGATTACAGGTTTGTATCACCAGGCCTAGCATTTATTTTTATTTTTTGTTTCTGTCTTGCTCTAGCCCAGGCTGGCCTAGAATTTAGTATGTAGTCTCAGGCTGTCCATGAACTCACGGCAATCCTTCTACCTCTGCCTCCTGAGTGGTGGCATTAAAGGAATGTGCCACCACACCTAGCTAGATATAGCATTTTATGTGGGTTCTGGGAATTGCACTCAGGTCCTCATGTTTGCAAGACAGGCACTTTACTCATTGAACCATCTCTGCCAGCCTCCTGGAGCCAACATTTCTCTCATTTCCTGTCACTGATGCCAACAAGGGCAACGATTCCTACAATCCTTACCCTAATTCTTGCTAGAGTGTTGACATTCCAAACTAACAGTAGGGACCGAGGACTTTCCCAGTTGTGGCCCAGTTAGCAGTATCCTAGGTTGACCAGTTGTCCAGGGCTGTTTTTGACATTATTTCTAAAAGCCTTATCAAGAGACAACTGCTTCAACTCTTCCAACTATTTTATTAACACTAAGTCCCTACATAGAATCTTTTAATGTTTAAAATTATAAAAGAAACTTCTGAAATAGAACCCTGACTTGTGTAGCACAAGCAGTAACCATAATTAAGAAATAATTCTACTTATCAATAAAGAAAAGAAAAGGCTGGGCTGGGGAGATGGCTTAGTGGTTAAAAGAAAAGAAAAAAGAGCTGAGTGTTATGGCGCATGCCTTTAATCTCAGCACTCGGGAAGCAGACGTAGGAGGATCGCTGTGAGTTCGAGGCCACCCCGAAACTACATAGTGAATTTCAGGCCAGTTGGGATAGAGGGAGACCTTACCACAAAAACAAAAAAACAAAAAAACAGCCAGGCGTGGTGGCACATGCCTTTAATCCCAGCACTCAGGGAGGCAGAGGTAGGAGAATCGCCATGAGTTCAAGGCAAGCCTGAGACTACAGAGTTAATTCCAGGTCAGCCTGAGCTAGAGTGAGACCCTACCTCGAAAAACTACAAAAATAAATAAATAAATAAATAAAAAACAAATAAAAATTAAAAAAGAAAAAGTTGAAAATTAAAGCAAAAGACATCAGCATTCCAGAGCGGAAAATTATGAACAATCTCTTACAGTAAGACTAGTCCTCTGAAATGGAGCCAGAATAGCTCCATTTAACAGTAAGACATCACTGAGCTATTTCATGTACGAGCCTACAGCAAAATGAGCCATCCTCCTGCAGTTGGATAGTGTTTGCTGAGATCAACACAATCCTGACTAAGAGGAAGTATGAAGTACATAAAAACATAACTTTCCTAGAGTCTGGCTTTGTCTGTGCTTTATGACCTTAACCTGTGGTTATCTCTGCTGATTTAACACAAGGTGGCACTCTAAACCCAGATTTGTTTCAGTTCTGTTGTAGATTTAGCCCACATGCGATAGGAGTTTGGAGAGGAAAATGCAGCTGCCTGTAATGTCCACCACCCCATAAGAAACTCCCTAATAAATTCATTTTACTCATCAAAATAAACTTGTATGAGGGCTGGGGAGATGGTTCGCCTGCCAGCCCTAGTTCAATTGCCCAACACCCATTTAAGCCAGACCAAAAAAAGTGGCGCATACATCTGGAGTTTGCAGTGGCAAGAGACCCAGGAATACTCAATCTCTCTTTCTCTCCTCTCTCTTTCTGCTTGGCAGCCTGAGAACAATATCATGTGTCCCCCTCCATCACTCACCAGCCTTACTAGAAGTCTCTTCATCACTAGAAGTCTCTCACTGATTCTGGGGCTTGCTGTTCACAAGCCCTGGTGATTTTCCAGTCTCCATTGCCCACCGGACAAGGGTAACAGATATGTGTGGTCACACTCAGCTATTTACATGGATTCTGAAGATTTGAATTTAGGTCGTCTCAGGCAACCTTATGCTTTCACAGGAAGAGCACTTAATGGCTGAGCCATCTCTCCATCTCTCTCTTTCTCTTTTCGGTAGGGTCTCATGTAGTCTAGGCTAGACTCAAACTCGATTTATAGCCAAGGACAGCACTGAACTCCTGATCCTCCTTGCCTCTACCTCCTAAGTGCTGGAATTACGGGTATGTGTCACCAGTCCCCGTTTTGTTTAGTGCCGGTGATCAAAGCCAAAGCTTCCTTCATGAGCACTCTACCAACTGAGCTACACAGTAATATCGAATTTCTTAAATTGAGTCATAAATATAGAACAATCCACTTTACTTTTAATCTTTGAACTGCTTGCATTGTTTTGTTTGTATATGATTTATTTTGTAATTCACTATTTCAAAAATCACAACTTAATAAATCAGAAAGCATACATGAAATGAATAAATTTATCAAAGCTATAATTATTTAGAAATATCTGAGTCTAAGAAATGGAAAACATGAATAGTCTTATAGCCATAAAAGAAACTGAATCATCTTTGCTCGACTTCCGGAGGCCCAGTGAAATTAATTTTTAACTTACAGAAGCTTCTACAATTGAATCTTTGTGGCTATGCTAACCAAACTGGAACAGAAACTTCTTTTCAAGTTTTGCTCCATAAGGCTTTGGGAAATTAAATAGTACTTTCTGAAGCCATCAAGCATAAAAAATGTCTGTGGGCTGAAGAGATAGCTCAGCGGTTAAGGCTTTTGACTGCAAAGCTTAACAACCCACAGTTTGATTCCCCAGTACCCATGTAAACCAGATGCACAAGGTGGCACATGCATCTGGAGTTCATTTACAATAGCTGGAGGCTCTGGCGTGCTCATTCTCTCTCTCTTCTCTGTATCTCTCTCTGCTTGCAAATAAATTAACAAAAATATTTTTTAAAAGAACTAAATTCAAAAAACAGAATAAAATATCTGTAACTGCATACACATTCAGAAGACATCAAAGTAGAAATCTGTGTGAGAGGGTTGGAGAGATGGCTGAGTGGTTAAGACATTTGTCTGCAAAGCTAAGGATCTGGGTTCGATTCCCCAGTACCCATGTAAAGACAGATGTACAAGGTAGCACATGCATCTGGAGTTTGTTTGCAGTGGCTAGAGGCCCTGGCATGACCATTTTCTCTCTCTCTCTTTCTTTCTTTCCTTCTTTCTCTCTCTCATAAGTAAGTAAATAAAAAAATTAAATATTTTTTAAAAAGAAATCTGAGGGAGGACAACCAAAACATTTAAGAATTTCTTGGCTTTTTATGACAGTAATTGCAGTAATGGCTGTATATTTCATAGAAATATCAAGGGATTCATGGTTCAAACAGGAGATCCAGCAGGCTCTAGAGGAGGAAGTGACAGTATCTGGGCAAGGAATTTGAGTATGGGGCTGGAGAGATGGCTTAGTAATTAAGGTACTTGCTTTCAAAGTTAAAGGCCCAGGTTCGATTCCCCAGGACCCACATAAGCCAGATGACTAAGATGGTGCATGTGTCTGGAGATCGTTTGCAGCAGCTAGAGGCCCTGGCATGCTCATTCTCTCTCTCTCCTTCTCTATATCTATCTGCCTCTTTCTTTCTCAAATAAATAAATAAAAATTTAAGGGCTGGGGAAATGGCTTAATGGTTAAGGTACTTGCCTGTGAAGTCTAAGGACCCTGGTTCGATTCCCCAGGACCCACATAAGCCAGATGCACAAGGGGGCTCATGCTTCTGAAGTTCGTTTGCTGTAGCTGGAGGCCCTGGCCTGCCCTGCCCATTCTCTCTTTCTCTCTGCCTCTTCCTCTCTCTCTTTTAAATAAATAAATAAAACTTTAAAAATAAAAAAATTAAAATTAAAAATTAAAAAAAATAAAATTCAAAAAAGAAGTTTGAGGGCTGGAGAGATGGCTTTGCAGTTAAGGAACTTGCCTGTGAAGCCTAAGGACCCAGGTTCAATTCTCCAGGTCCCAGATGCACAAGGTAGGAGGCTCACTGTGAGTTCAAGACCAGCCTGAGGCTATATAGTGAATTCCAAGCCAGCCTGGAGTAGAGTGACACCCTGTCTCAAAAAAAACAAAAACAAGAAGAAGGAGGAGGAGGAGGAAGAGGAAGAAGAAGAAGAAGGGAAGAGGAGGAGAAGGAGAGGGAGAAAGAGAGGGAGAAGAAGGGGAAATTTAATTTAATACAGTAAATATCTGAAGCACAATGTTCAAGGTGTTATATCTGTGGCTAATAATGACCCAAATATAATGGATCTCAGTTCTTCATTACCTAGGGCAAGCAGCCCCATTAATACATAATATTTGGAAAGGTCATAGATGGTCTGAAGACTTTGGGTGAATTGAAGAAGTTACTAGTAAATAAGAAGACATATTGACCTCTTAATATACACATCAAGGACATAACTGTTCATGCCTACACATTTGCTCAGTAGCTATAATAGACCTGGACAGATACTTGGCAAACTCTTCACTGGAACAAACCCATTACGGTTTCCCCAGTTTTAATTATGACAGAGACTGTATGATTCATCAGTTGTTTACAGCTCAAGTCCAAGGGGAACCCAATAGCTTTTACCCCCATTCTTGGAACATACTCTGCAGGACTATTGTTTTCCAATGTTTTTTTTTTTTTTTTTTTTTTTTTTTTCCGAGGTAGGCTCTCACTCTAGCCCCGGCTGACCTGGAATTCACTATGGAGTCTCAGGGTGGCCTCAAACTCATGGCGATCCTCCTACCTCTGCCTCCCGAATGCTGGGATTAAAGGTGTGCGCCACCACACCGGCTACTATTTGTTTATTTTTAATGTAAAACAGTGCCTTATTATATGTAAAAAAGAAATTGAGTTAAGCGGGGCATGGTGGTGCATGCCTTTAGTCCCAGGACCCAGGAGGCTAAGGTAGAAGGATCACAGTGAGTCTGAGGCCAGCCTGGGGCTACAGAATGAGTTACACATCAGCTTGGGCTAGAGTGAAACCCTAATTTTGGGAAAAAAAAAAATAGAGAAAGAAAAACCAGGCATAGTGGTGCATGCCTTTAATCCCAGCACTTGGGAGGCAGAGGTAGGAGAATCACCATGTGTTCGAGGCCACCCTGAGAATACATAGTGAATTCCAGGTCAGCCTGAGCTACAGTGAGACTCTACCTCAAAAATAACAACAAAAGGGTGGGCTAGAGAAAGGGATTAGCACTTAAGGCACTTTCCTACAAAGCCTAAGGACCCAGGTTCTATTCCCAGAACCCACATAAACCAGATGCACATGGTGGCACATACACCCAGAGTTCATTTTCAGTGGCTAGGCCCTGGTGCACCCATTCTCTCTCTCTCTCTCTCTCTCAAATAAATAAATAAAATAAAAATTATTTTTTAAAAAGAAGAAAAATTAATTGAATCAGCAATTAAATATTATCACAAAGAGTGGACTTGGTCACATGATATTACAGGGTATTTATATCAAACTTTCATGAAGCCATCTATCCAAATCTTCAGCATGCTCTTCAAAAACATGCTATATTAGAGAACATTCTCCAATTCATTTTATAATAGTCCTGATGTAACATCCATATCAAAAGTAGCCAAGAGAAGAGAAGTACAAATAAGAAAAATTAGAAGCCAATTTCACTCAGAAACAAAACAAAATGTTAATTAATAGGGTATGGTGGTTCATGCCTCCTAGGGAGAACAGGAGTTCAATGCCAGCGTTGGCTACATGAGATCCTGTTGCGAGAAAAATTGTTATTAAACTGAACTTAGAAGCATGGGGGAAAAATACAGTGGATTTGCCTCAAATCTGGCTTGTCTGAGGAATTCAGGGATTAAATGCAGTGGGTTAAATGGCCATAGGTTCTTTGCCATTCCTACCATTGAGTTATGAATGTCCAGACACTTCCCCCTTGAGTTTGAGTAGACTCCAACTGTCTTGACTAGCATATTACAGCAGAAGGGACACTGTGCCAGGTTCTTTTCCTGGAAAGACTGGAAGCTTCCCTGGCTTGTCACTTAAAATATTTGCTCTTGGAGCCTGGTATATCATGGAAAGGAGCCCAGCTATTCTACTGGGCAGAGATTATGCTGAGAAAGTCCAGTTGATCTCAGCCTTAAAACTGTCCCTGCCAAGGTGCCAGGCTTATAAGTAGATCCATCTCAGATTCACCAGACCAGAATCCATATCAGCTGAAGACCACTGAGTCAATGGCACAAGGAACAGAAGAGAAAGCCACTAAGCTCTGCCCAAATTCCATTCCCAGCCTACAAAGACATTAGGAATAATCAAATATGTCTTGTTTTATGCTAAGTTTTGGAATAAGATAGTATGCGGAAAGACATAACCGGATAGGTGTTTTGGCATTAGAAACTATAAAAAGGCAATTCACTGTATTAATGGGTATTATAGGCAGCTCCATGCTGCTGGGATGAACCTCCAAATCAGACACAGTTTATAGGAGGAACAGAATTTATTTCAGGCTAACACATCCAGGGGAAGTACCATCATGGCCAAAAAGAGAAAAGCCACCACCAAAAGCAAGAGCAAAAACTGGCAGACAAACAACAGGGAACCAAGGCAGAACTCGAGACTGTTCTCTGCATATTTAGGCTAGAATTCCAGACCTGCCTCCAAACACACCTTAGGGCTGGACTCTATGATCTGCCCACAATGACACCTCCTCCAGCCAGATGGCTGGAAATCTAAGTTACAAGCTCAAATAAAACTCCTGAATCCTAGCTGGGTATGGTGGCACACACCTTTAATCCCAGCACTCGGGAGGCAGAGGTAGGTGGATCACCATGAGTTCAAGGCCATCCTGAGACTACATAGTGAATTCCAGGTCAGCCTGAGCTAGAGTGAGACCCTACCTTGGAAAAAAAAAAAAAAATCTCCTGAATCTGAGATGGGCATAGTGGCACACACCTTTAATCCCAGCACTTGGAAGGAAGAGGTAGGAGGATCCCCGTGAGTTTGAGGCCAGCCTGGACTACATACATAGTGAATTTCAGGTCAGCCTGGACTTTTGTGAGACCTTATCTCAAAACACCAAAAACAAAACAAACAAAGAAACAAACAAACAAACAAAAAATCTCTCCTGAATCTATTGGGGGACATCTATTCAAACTATCACATTCTGCCCCTGGCCCTCAATATATTCATAACCATCTCACATTGTGAATTGTATTCAGTACAATTTCGAAGGTCCCCATAGTCTTTATCAACTTAAGATAGTTCCAGAGTCTCATCTGAGACTTAAGATTGTCTCTTAACTGTGAGTTCTGGAAAATCAAAACAAATTATATACTTTCAACATACAATGGCACAGAGTAAACATTTCTGTTGCTGTAAGGCATAGCAAGAGAGACTGGACCAATGCAAACTCAACAAACATCTGCAGTTCAAGTTCAATATCCATAATCAGTGACCAGTGATGGTTCTCTAGATTTTCTAGTTCTGCCCCCAGCTGGGCTGAGTAGCCAGGGAAAACTTCCATCCTGAGCCAACAGCATTCCATGGTAGCCCTGGTATATCCAAAAAATCTTTGGGTCTCTATGCAAACCATGGCCCATCTTCCAATGGCTTTGCCAGACTCTTTATCAGGGTCATCACATCCTGCCTCATGCCGCATCTCAGCAGCAGCTCCTAGAACTGTGTGCACTTAGTGACCCACATCATGCATTTTTCACACTTTGGAAACCAATACCAGGTGTGTAGGACACAACTATATAAGTCTTGATCTTTTTTTTTTTTTTTTTGGATTTTATCACATTTATCAAAGACATTCATTGTTAATAAAAAATTGCCCCAATATACACAAAAATTTCCTGATCATAGTAACTTAAAACCACTACTCCCACCCCCTAATGTCCACAGCAATATTCAATCTAGATTGGTTTGATCTTGAAGTGTAATCCAATGAGACTGAAGACTAAACACTTCAGATCCTGGACAACGTAATAAAATACTCGTAAACCTTCTGGATCCTTGGACTGATTAACATCAATAAGGGAGCCGATTTTTGATGTTGTGAAAGAAATGTGTTCATCTCCAATGACGATTTCAAGCTCCTGGCGGCCTACTCGGTCCGGAGGCGGCCACAAAGCGTCGTCTTCCTTGGTAATTTCACTGTTATCAATTATCCTCTTTAGCTCTTCCATCACACTTTTATGTACATAAGCCTCTTTTCTGATCATGACATCATTTTTGTAATTGCTATTGTTGGCGTATCTCAATTTCCCGTCAGGTCGGAACTCAAACTCCAGGAACTCATGGCCGAATTTGCCTTTGTGACCCACGTAGTAACGCAGATAGAAGTCACTCTCCATGGCTCGCCAGACACCAATCAACTCCTCCCAACAGGCCACACGGACCCCGCCTAAGTCTTGATCTTGAAGAGCAGGTTTCTTCCTTTCTAAAGAATTTGCATTCCTAACATTCAGTCTTTCCCTAGGCATCCTTTCCATTGTTTCAATGTAAAGTAGTTGGGTCATCTTCCTTAAGATTACTAATGTATGCTCTGTAACTCACAGTACCAGAAATAGGTGCTACCCACATTGAACTGTTGATTGGAGAGACCTACGTGGTCCCCCAAACAAGACAGGATTCTATCAAAGCACTTGATTACCCACCTGAGGTAAAAGGTAAGACTCTATTGCTGAAGACAGATGCTGCTGACACAGAGCATGGAGAGGCCTGGCTGGAATCTGGAAGAGAGCCAGTCCCCAGACAGCCCATCTGGTGCTGAAAAGTGCTACATGAGTTACTGGGGGAAAGGGCCAATAATGGTGTGAACCACCAGGGGTCTAAGCTGTGCAAAAGCAAAACACCCTGACAAGATGTACACACTTGTGCAAAAGTGGCACACAGCCTTGGTGGGTAACCAGTGGCTTTCTGGTTGGCTAAGAGATCTGCACAGTGGAAAGGAACCCATAGCTAGAACTGGGAACCAGGTCTGAATCCTATGGGGACAAAGATTATGTTCTCTAATGTTAAGCTCCCACTAGTCTTTGGCTAAAAGAGGGACTACATCCATCAAATTCTCCATAAATTAATAACACTTACCCAATTTAATCTAGGTTGACACTCTCCATTGGAGAATCTAGTTTTCTTTTTCAGAAGGTAGCGAGACCTGTGGAGATAAACAACCCTTCGCATCTCAGTCAAGGCCCAGGCAAACCCACAGAAGAATTGGGGAGATGAGCAAGAGTGCTACTTCCATAGTGAGCCTGACAATCAGTGCCACAGTGAGGGAGGCAGACTGTGAGGATATTCAACACATACCAAAGCCGATATCCAGAGGCTCCTAAGAGCTCATCAGTGAAGTAGACTTAAAACACATCCACCAAGGCTCAGAGAATTTTGTGGAAGAGGGAACAGAAAGATTATAAGAGTCACAGGTTGGGATGTCATGCCCAGAGGCATTGTCTCCCCCAAAAAACTGACTGCTGCTCCCACAATGCATAACTCACAACCCCATGGGAAATACCAGCAATCCCACTGATGAGGGAGCCCTGTGGAATGGGGGCAGGGAGGAAGGAACATATGATACCAACACATGATGTATCCATACAAAGTATGTTCTTTTAAGATTTTTATTTTTATTTATTTATTTGAGAGAGAAGAACAGAAAGGCAGAGAGAAAGAGAGAGAGAATGGGCATGCCAGGGCCTTCAGCCACTGCAAACGAACTCCAGATGCATGTATTCCCTTGTGCATCTGGCTTACGTGGGTCCCGGGGAATCGAACTGGGGTCCTTTGGCTAAGCCATCTCTCCAACCCCAAAGTATGTTCTTTGTTTTTGTTTTTTTTGAGGTAGGGTCTAACTCTGATCCAGGATGACCTGGAATTAACTATGTAGTCTCAGGGTGGCCTTGAACTCACAGCAATCCTCCTACCTCTGCCTCCTGAGTATTGGGATTAAAGTTGTGTGCCACCACACCTGCCTCCAAAGTATGCTCTTAATAAAAAAAAAAAATTGGGGCTAGAGAGACAGCTTAGAGGTTAAAGGCACTTCCCTGCAAAGCCAAAGGACCCAAATTCAATTCCCCAGTACCCACACAAGCCATATGCACAAGGTCTAGCATGCGTCTGGAGTTTGTTTGCAGTGGTTTGAGGCCCTGGCTTGCCAATTCTCTCTCTAGCTACCTCTTTATCTCTCAAATAAGTAAATAAAATATTTTTATTTGTGACAGAGAAAAAAAATAGCAAAAAGATTGCTAATGTGTTTGACAATGGCAGTTTCAGTTACCTAAAACTAGTCTCTGTGCCAGTAAATTTTAAACTTGTTTGAATTTCTCCAATTTTAAGTCTTTTTTTTTTTAATTTCTTTTTGTTCACTTGTTTATTTATTTATTTGAGAGTGACAGACACAGAGAGAAAGACAGATACAGAGAGAGAGAGAGAGCGAGAGAGAGAATGGGCGCGCCAGGGCTTCCAGCCACTGCAAACGAACTCCAGACGCGTGCACCCCCTTGTGCATCTGGCTAACGTGGGTCCTGGGGAATCGAGCCTTGAACCGGGGTCCTTAGGCTTCACAGGCAAGCGCTTAACCGCTAAGCCATCTCCCAAGCCCCAGTTTCTCCAATTTTAAGTCTTATATCTCCCAGTTCCATATCTTTAGCCAAACACATTGGTCCATTACAAATTAAAACTTGATCAAAATTTCTGAAGCTGAGCATGGTGGTGCACACCTTTAATCCCACCACTCAGGAGGCAGAGGTAGGAGGATAGATGTGAGTTCAAGACCGCGCTGAGACTACATAGTGAATTCCAGGTCAGCCTGGACTAGAGTGAGACACTACCTGAAAAAACAAATAAAAAAAAATTGGGGGCATGGACAGCAGAATGTAACCAGCCCTTATTCCAGTTGCCCAGTTCCAACAAAGTTCTCTGCAGTCTTTCCTTCCCCTTTGAAAGTTCATAAGCAAAGCCTTTAAATATAATTCGCTGCACTTAGCATTTTCAGACTCTCACAAGAATAGTCCATAAATCTTGGCTTACCACTCTGGAAGGTGTCTTCAGTTGCAAGTACCAAGCCCATGTCCATTTCTCTAGAACAAAAGTTCCAAAAGGGCCAGGCATGTTGGCGCACGCCTTTAATCCCAGCACCCAGGAGGCAGAGGTAGGAGGATCACTGTGAGTCTGAGGCTACCTTGAGACTACATAGTGAATTCCAGGTCAGCCTGGACTAGAGTGAAACCCTACCTCAAAAAGAACCTTAACCACTAAACAATCTCTCCAGCCCTCAACTTTCATTTTGTGACAATGACTCACTCTCTTACAGTGGCCCAAGCTGACCTTGAGCTCTTTCCTCATCTTCCCAAGTAGCTGGGATAACAGGCATGTGTCACTGCACCGGGCTTCTGGGATGACTCTTGACTCTTCTTTCTGTCATCATCCACATCCAGTTCTTCATCACATTCTGTTGACTATACCCTTCAGAAAAAATAGATGCAAAAGGAAGTCACCTGTGTGACTCAGTTTCTTTGCTAGCAGCCTCATCTAAGCTATCCATCCCTCCTGCAGCCGTGACTGGTTCTGTTCCCCTGTGTTCTCATTTTCTTCTTTCCAGCATGCAGTGGGATTGCACATCCCTACACCTTTGAAGCCAGCTATGATTCATTTTAGCCAAGGGAAGGAGCTGAAGTGATTCATGATGGACATGTGACATGGCTCAAAAATGCATCTGTGATG
The DNA here is from genome assembly GCA_036346955.1 of Dipus sagitta. Lineage (NCBI taxonomy): Eukaryota > Metazoa > Chordata > Mammalia > Rodentia > Dipodidae > Dipus > Dipus sagitta. The sequence goes on along the minus strand of CM070770.1, from coordinate 161,496,913 downwards.
CTTGAAACCACTAAGAAAACTTGTTAGCACAGCTCATCATGACAGAAATACGACTGGAAGTGGAGCTCTGCCCTAGCTAAAACTGAAAATCTGTGGCATGGGCTTAGAGATCAGATGGAATAAAGGAAACTGGTATTGGAGGCTAGAAGGAGGCACATTGTGACGTGTGGCACTGAAATACCCCTGAGATGCATTACTCAACACAGGGGCTTTGGGGGGTAACTATGATGCTATTTTCTTTTGTGTGTGTGTGTGTCAGAGTAAAAGTCTAAGAAGAAAATTCCTGGTAAATCACTTAATGAAGATAAAAACGGGGCTGGAGAAACGGCTTAGTGGTTAAGGCACTTGCCTGAAAAGCCAAAGGACCCAGGTTTGACTCCCCAGTACCCACATAAGCCAGATGCACAAGGGGGCACATGCACCTGGAGTTCGTTAGCAGTGGTGGAAGGCCCTGGCACACTCATTCTCTCCCCCCCTACATATTTCTCTCTCTCTCTCAAAATAAAGAAAAATAAAATATTTAAAAAAGACAAAAGGGCCCCCTTGAAGAGATTACTGCCTTATAAAGAGCTGGAGAAGGGCTGGGAAGGCAACTCAGTTGGTAAAGTGCTTCCTTTGCCAGCATCAGGACCTGAGACAGGAAGATCCCTGGGCCTAGCCAGTAAGCCTCATAGGTGAGTTTTAGGCCAACGAGAGACCCTGTTTCAAAAGAGGTAGATGAGCTGGTAGTAGTGGTGCACACCTTAAATCCCAGTGCTCAGGAGACAGAAGTAGGAGGATCACTGTGAATTTGAGGCCAGCCTGGAGCTACAGAGTGAGTTCCACATCATCCTGGACTAGAGTGAGACCTTACCTCAGCAAAACAAAATGAAACAAAACAGGTAGTGGTGTTCCTGAGGATGACACCTGAGGTTGTCCTCTGGCCTACACACATAAACACGCATGCGTGCACACACATGCACATACACATGCACACACACACAGGTGTGTGCCCCTCACATGAACATTCATACACACACATTAAAAAATGGGAAATGGAACCTGCGGGTGGTGGCGCATGCCTTTAATCCCAGCACTCAGGAGGCAGAGGTAGGTGGTTCCCTGTGAGTTCGAGGCCACCCTGAGACTACATAGTGAGTTCCAGGTCAGCCTGGACTAGAGTGAGACCCTACCTCGAAAAACCAAAAAAAAGGGGGGGGAATGGGCTGGAGAGATGGCTTAGCAGTTAAGGCGCTTGCCTGCAAAACCTAAGAACTATTTGAATCTCCAGGTCCCATGTAAGCCAGACACACAGTGACGCAAGCGTGCAATGTCATACATGCGCACAAAGGGGCACACATCTGGAGATTGTTTGCAGAGGCTAAAGGCCCTGGTATGCCTATTCTCTCTCTCTCTCTCACTCTCTCTCTGCCTCTTTTTCTCTCTTTCTCAAAATAAACAAATAAATAAATGGGAAATGAGATGGAGAGAACTAACTTATGCCTTTTATACTGTTCTGCCTTCTATAATGGTAAGACAGTGCTCAAAGCTCCATCCTGGAAAAAGACACTCAGCCTTCAGAACACACCAAAATTGTAAGTGCCTTGGTCTTGGACTTCCCATTCTCAACAAGTGTGAAAAGTGTTTCCATAATTTATAAATCACCCATCCTCAAGTGTTTCGTTGTAGTGCACAAGTATCCTAAGACATGATCTAAGCTCTCTCTCTTTTTTTAAATTTATTTGTGAGAGAGACAAAGACGTAGGGAGAGAGAGAGAATGGTCTCCAGCCACTGCAAATGAACTCCAGACGCGTGCACCACCTTATGCATCTGGCTTAAGTGGGTCCTGGGAAATCGAACCAAGGTCCTTTGGCAAGTGCCTTAACAACTAAGCCATCTCTCCAGTCCCCCCTTTTTTGTTAGAACAACTCAGCAAAATAAAATTCGAGTTTATTGTTGGACATTGTTTCACACATACAACAAACAGGCCAAAAATAAATAAATAAATAAGCAGCAACTTCATAGACAAAAAAAAAAAAAATGAAAGAAAGAAAAAAAGAAACCTTTTCTCTTTGGACTTTTTAAGCATCTCATACAAACCAACTACTGATAGTACATCTAGGTACATACACAAAAAAAGTTATCAGAATGCTCAGAATAAGATTTTGTTGTTGTTGTTTTTCTTCTTTTTACAAGGTTTTTTTTTCTCTCTCTCCTTTGAGATTATAATAAACATGGTCACGCCACAAGTAAATTCAGAAGTAGGACAGAGAACGCTCTGAAGGCTGGTCTGGTCATCTGTTATCATTAAAGATGGCTGACCCCTAACAATATGCACAAAAACATAAAATGTAAATAAAAAAATACAAATAAATTCTCCTTTTAAGGTACTTTTAGGAAAAAGCCCAGGGCCTTGGAAGTTTTGGGTTTCTCCTCCCCTGTTGCAAATTCTCTTTGTGGTTTTGCTGGGGTGGTGAAGACCGTGCGTCATCTGCAGGGGGCGCTGCCTGGTTGGAGGGCGGCCTGTTTCTCTACTCGAAGGTGACCACGTTTAGATCCTGAGACGGGAAGTGGAGGGTGAATAGGTCACGGGGGCCTTTTGTCAATAACTTTTCCTTCTTTGTTGTCTAGTCATCCTCATCGGTCTTCTGCTTCTTTGATATCAACATCATCATCCTCATCATCTTCAGCTGCTCACTTGCCCTTAGCTGCCTCAGCCCCTCATCTTCATCTCATCCTCTTCCTCACCATCACCTTCTTCCTCCTCCTCCTCTGTCCTCCCCACCTTCTTCTTCTTCATCATCTACCTCATTGTCAGCCTCCTGTTCCCCATTTTCTCATTAGCATTCCCATTGGCAGGGGCTTCTCTTCCATTCTCTACCTCCTCCACAACTTCCTTCTTTTCCTTCAAATCCTTGGTGGTGATCTCGGAGCTGGTGCCCGCAGCCGCGTCTGACATGGTGGGGCAGCAGGTGAGCCGGTGCAGCGGGCCAAAGAGAAAGTGAGAGTTTGAGGACTCTGGCGGAAATGCTGCCATAGGCGGGAGGGAGGGAGGGAAGGAGTGGGGAGGAAGGGAGGGAGGGAGGGGAGGAAGGGAGGGAGGGAGGGGAGGCAGGCTGCAGAGGCGGCTGCAGCTAGCGGAGAGACAGAGCCCGGAACAATGCAAAGATGGCATTTTCCTAGCAGCCTGTGTAGTAAATGTGGTGGGGGTGTGTGCGGTATACACACGTGTACCTACAGATGCACTTGCAGGAGCATGCAGGCCAGAGGAGAACATCAGGTGTCCTTCCTCTATCACTCATGGGAATCCTTTGAGACAGAGACTCTAAGCACAGAGCTGCAGTTTTTGTGAGCCCCAGGGCTTTGCCCAGTCTCTGCTCCCCAGAGGACTGTTACTACAGATGGTCATGCCCAGCTGTTCACTCGGGTCTTGAGTAATCAAAGTGGTCTCAGACCCTCGTGCTTGCAGTGAGCGCTCTCACTTGCTGTGCCATTTCCCCAGCGCCATCATCTAAGCTTTTTTTTTTTTTTTTTTTTTTTTTTTTTTTTGGTTTTCTGAGGTATTGTCTCACTCTAGCTCAAGCTGACCTGGAACTCACTATGTAGTCTCAGGGTGGCCTCAAACGCATCGCGATCCTCGTACCTCTGCCTCCCGAGTGCTGGCAATAAAGGTGTGTGACACTAGGCCCAGCCATCATCTAAGCTTTTTTTGTTTTTGGTTTTTCGAGGTAGGGTCTCATTCTGGTCCAGGCTGACCTGAAATTAACTATGTAGTCTCAGGGTGGCCTTGAACTCACAGCAATCCTCCTACCTCTGCCTCCCGAGTGCTGGGATTAAAGGCGTGCGCCACCACGCCCGACTATCATCTAAGCTTTTAAGAGAGTCACAGGCCCAAAAGAATGATAAGGACAGACCATGATTACTCCAGACTCGCATCGAACCTCATTGTAGTTAATGAACTAGACCTCCAGGGAAAACATGTGCTTCAATGACCGTGTCTGATGGGGGCAAGCAGCATAGTGCAAAAGAATCTCCTGAAGGTCAGAGGCAGGAGTCACATAGAACATGGGCAGGGAAGCAATTCCTAGTATGTGGTCTCCGGGTCCAGTGAATACATTCTTCACTGGGAGTGAGAGGTGTGCAAAAGTAACCACTTCAGACCAGTGTCCACTGTGTGCCTCCAACTCTTTTCCTTCTGTGAGTAGAAGTGGATTTTTAAAATTTTATTATTTATTTATTTATTTGAGAGAGAAAGAGAGAGAGAAGTAGAAAGAGAGAAAGAGAATGGGTGTGCCAGTTCTCTAGCCATAGCAAATAAACTTCAGACACATGCTCCACTATGTGCTTCTGGCATATGTGGGTACTAGGGAATAGAACCTAGGTCCTTAGGCTTCACAGGCAACTGCCTTAACCACTAAGCAATCCCTCCAGCCCTAGAAGTGTTTTTTTTTTTTTTTTTTTTTTTTTTTGAGGTAAGGTTTCACTCTAGTCCAGGCTGACCTGGAATTCACTATGTAGTTTCAGGGTGGCCTTGAACTCACGGTGATCCTCATACCTCTGCCTCCTGAGTGCTGGGATTAAAGGTATGCATCACCACACCTGGCTTAGAAGTGTTTTTTTTATTAAATATTTTTACTTATGAGAGAGCGAGACTATGGGTGTGCCAGGGCCTCTTGCCACAGCAAATGAACTCTAGATACATGTGTGTAGTAGTTTAAATGTATGGTCCCATAGACCCAGCTGTTTTTTTTTTTTTTTTTTTCGAGGTAGGGTCTCACTGTAGCCCAGGCTGACCTGGAATTCACTATGGAGTCTCAGGGTGGCCTTGAACTCACGGCAATCCTCCTACCTCTACCTCCCGAGTGCTGGGATTAAAGGCGTGCACCACCACGCCCCGCTCCTCAGGTGTTTTATTAAAATTGAGTTTGCAGGGCTGGAGAGATGGCTTACAGGTTAAGGCACTTGCCTGCGAAGCCTAAGGACCCAGGTCCAATTCCTCAGTATCCACATAAGCCACATGGTGGCGCATGCATCTGGAGTGTGTTTGCAGTGACTAGAGGCCCTGGTGTGCCCATTCTCTCTCACACATACACATAAATAAATTAAAATAAAATATTAAAAAATTGAGTTTGCAGCTTCAGCCCCCAGCAAGCATACTCCTGCTACAAGGGGGCATTTCTCTTGGGACACATCTGAATTCCAGTCCAAAGGTATACAGAGAGGTCTGAGCTCTGGAGGCCATGCCTGCAGCAGGTTGGTGTTTACTGGTGTTGGTGTGTGTGTGTGTGCTTTTCTTTCTTTTTAAATTTTATTTTTATTTAGTTTTTAAATTTTTTAATTTTTCTATTGACAACTTCCATAATTGTAAACAATATCTCATGGTAATTCCCTCCCTTCCCTCACTTTCTCCTTTGAAACTCCACTCTCCATCATGCCCCCTCCCCTTCTCAATCAGTCTCTCTTTTATTTTGATGTCATCATCTTTTCCTCCTATTAATGATGGTCTTATGTAGATAGTGTCAGGCACTGTGAGGTCATGGATATCCAGGCCATTTTGTGTCTGGGGGGAGCACGTTGTAAGGAGTCCTACCCTTCCTTTGGCTCTTACATTCTTTCTGCCACCTCTTCCACAATGGACCTTGAGCCTTGGAAGATGTGACAGAGATATTGCAGTACTGAGCACTCCTCTGTCACTTTTCAGCACCATGATGCCTTCTGAGTCATCCCAAGGTTACTGCCCTCTGAAAAGAGAGGTTCTCTAACCAAAAGTGAGAGTATCATTAGTATATGGGTATGAGCATTAAGAGAAGTGCTTACTGGGCAGTTTGGTGAGCATAGTACATACGTTTAGCCAGACAGCAGCAGACGTTACACCCCTAGGGCTCATGACTAACCCCTGTTGAAGGTTTTTCGTATCAGGGATATATTCCCTCTCATGGAGTGGGCCTCCAGTCCAATCAGAGGCCAGTTGGTTTCCCCCATAACATATGTGCCACTATTGCACCCGTTGTCTCATTTGGCCTGATTGGCCAAATATAAGGCTTGCAGTATCCACTGTTGAGTATCTTCACTGGTGATCTCTCTCTCTCCCATTGAGCTGCATGCAACGCGGATTTTTCCAGCTTTCTTTCTTTTTTTTTTTTTTCCAGGCAGGGTCTCACTCTGGTCCAGGCTGACCTGGAATTCACTATGTAGTCTCAGCATGGCCTTGAACTCATGGCGATCCTCCTACCTGTGCCTCCCCAGTGCTGGGATTAAAGGCATGCGCCACCACACCCGGCTTTTTCCAGCTTTCTTTCAGCTGGTCTACATGGAAGAGGTTTTCAGCTCAGTTCCAACAGGATTTCTCAGTGATCTTGCAGCCCAAGTATGTGGAGTCTTCAGCAATAGGGTCTTACCATCTATTCCTGGTGGGAAACCAAGGGCCTTGGCAATGGCCTGTAGTGTTTTGGGGGCATCAGGGACCTCTCTGGCCAACAACTCACTGGAAGGTATACAATCCCTGGCACTGAAAATTTTCTAGTAACAATATATGGCTCCTGAGTGTTCCATTGTCCAAAAAAGTAGGTTTCCATATGACTTATTTATATCCTCTTCGATTTTGATTAGCCCTCCCTCCACCTTTCCTTTACTCAATCTCTTCCCATGACCTCACTTAGGCCTTTCCATCCCCGTTAATCTGTTCTTCTACTTACATATATACAATGCCATCCTATTAAGTCCTCCCTCCATTCCTTTCTATTCCCTTTATATCTCATTTCTAGCTTACTGGCTACTGAGTTTTCTTCCTGCTCACACAGTATTTTTATTTATTTATTTGAGAGAGTGAGAGAGAAGCAGAAAGAGAGAGGGAAGCAGATAGAGAGAGAATTGACATGCCAGGGCCTCCAGCCACTGCAAATGAACTCCAGACGTATAAGCCACCTTGTGCTTCTGGCTTACATGGGTCCTGGGGAATTGAACCTAGGTCTTTTGGCTTTGCAGGCAAACACCATAACAGCTAAGCCATCTATCCAGCCCCTGATGCTTTTCTTTTTAAAAAAATTTTATTTATTTGAGAGATAGAAAGAGGGAAAGAGAGAGAGAGAGAGAGAGAGAGATTGGGAGAATTGGCACATCAGGGCCTCTAGCCACTGCAAAGGAACTCTAGACATATGTGCCACCTTGTGCATCTGGCTTACACGTGGGTCCTGGGGAATTGAACCAAGGTCCTTTGGCTTTGCAGGAAAGTGCCTTAACCACTAAGCCATGTCTCCAGCCCCTGATGCTTTTCTTGCTGCAGTTTTTCTCTCTGCTTGGACCTGTGAAAGGCAGCCAGCCTCTTCCACCATTGATGGGTCTGCAAGCTTTCAAATAAATCGCTTCCTCCCATTAACTGTGTCTGGTTTGAATGTTCAGCCTAGCCTTGTGGAACCACTACAGCAATGTGCTGCTCTGCGTCTAGCTTTACATGGGTACTGGGGAATTGAACAGAGGCTGGAAGGCTTGCAAGCAAGTGCCTTAAGTGCTGAGCCCTCCCGCAGCCTGGAAATGTTTATTTTTTATTTTGTTTTTATTTATTTAATTAATTAATTTAATTTAATTTATTTATTTGAGAGAGAGGGGCAGAGAGAGAGCGAGTGCATGAGAGAGAGCAAGAGGGAAAGAGCACGAGAGAGACAGAGAGAGGGAGAATGGACATGCCAGGGCCTCCAGCTACTGCAAACGAACTCCAGATGCATGCGTCACCTTGTGCATCTGGCTTGCGTGGGTACTGGGGAATAGAGCAGAGGTCCTTTGGCTTTGCAGGCAAACACTTTAACTGCTAAGCCATTTCTCCAGCCCAGAAATGTTTATTTTTAATTATGCTGTTCACATCTATCATTGGATGTGGGAAGAGCAGATCATTCATCTTTTGTTTGTTTGTTTGTTTGTTTGTTTTCGAGGTGGGGTCTCAATCTGGTTCAGGCTGACCTGGAATTCACTAAGTAGTCTCAGGGTGGCCTCAAACTCTCAGTGATCCTCCTACCTCTGCCTCCCGAGTGCTGGGATTAAAGGTGTGAGCCATCACGCCCGGCTCATTCATCTTTTGGTTCATCTGTCTGTCTCACTTTTTTATTTTTATTTTTTTAATTAATTTATTTTAATTTGAGAGTGACAGAGAGAGAGAGGCAGAGAGAGAGAGAGAGAGAGAGGTTGAGAATGGGCACTCCAGGGCCTCCAGCCACTGCAAACAAACCCCAGATGTGTGCGCCCCCTTGTGCATCTGGTTAACATGGGTCCTGGGGAATCGAGCCTTGAACCGGGGTCCTTAGGCTTCACAGGCAAGCACTTAACCACTAAGCCATCTCTCCAGCCCTTGCCTCACTTTTACATATCTTGCCCTCTGCCTTCCACTACAGGATGATCGGGTACTAGGGCTCTTATCAGATAGGGACCACTCAACCATGGATTTCCCAGCCCCCAGAACTGTAAGAAGTAAATCATTTGGTTTAATCAACTGTCCAGTGTCAGGTGTTCTATCATAGCACGTCACATGAACTAAGATACATGGTAACCATGGGTATATTACACAATAAATATTCTCCTGCCTCAGTACTCGAGTGAGAGGTGTAGGGTAGAGCCCTTTGTTAACACAAATAGCTTTGTTTTGTTTTGTCATGTTTTTTGAGGCAGAGTCACTCTATGTAGTCCTGGCTGGACTGGAACTCAAACTAGCAGTGATCCTCCTGCCTCTGCCTCCCAAATACTGGGAATATAGGTATGAGCCACTATGCCCAGCTAAGACAAATAGCTTGTTCAAGAACTAAATCAAGACGGAGGGGATATGATGGAGAGTGGAGTTGTGAAGGGGAAAGTGGGAGGGAGGAATTATCATGGTTTATTGTCTATAGTTATGAATGTTGTCAATTGAAAAAAAAAAAGTAAAAAGCTGGGCTGGAGGGATGGCTTAGTGGTTAAGGTATTTGCCTGCAAAGCCAAAGGACCCTGGTTCAATTCCCCAGGACCTACGTTAGCCAGATGCATAAGGGGGCACACGCGTCTGGTGTTCGTTTGCAGTGGCTGGAGGCCCTGGCACACCCACTCTCTCTCTCTCTCTCTCTCCCTCTTTCTCTGTCAAATAAATAAATAAATAAATAAAAAATATTTAAAATATATTTTAAAAAAGTAAAAAGCAATTCAAAAATTTTTAAAAAAGTAACTAATAGCTGGGCATGATGGCACACGCCTTTAATCCCAGCATTTGGGAGGCAGAGGTAGGAGGATTGCCATGAGTTCGAGGCCACCCTGTGACTACATAGTGAATTCCAGGTCAGCCTGGGCTAGAGTGAGACCCTACCTCAAAAAAACAACAACAAAAAAAGTAACTAATATAGGGCTGGAGAGATGGCATGGCTCAATGGTTAATGCTTGACAGTCTGATGGTCTGAGTTCAATTCCACAGTACCCACGTAAAGCCAGATACACAAAGTGGTGCATGTATCTGGAATTCATTTGCAGTGGCTGGAGGCCCTGGAGCACCAATTCCCTCTCTCTCTCTCCTTGCAAATTTATACATAAAATATTTTTAAATATTAAAATAAATAAATAAATCACTGGGTGGTAGTGGCACAAGCCTTTAATCCCAGCACTCGGAGGCAGAAGATCATCATAAATTCTAGGCCAGCCTGGGACTACATAGTGAATTCCAGACCTGCCTGGGATAGAGTGAGACCCTACCTAAATAAATAAATAAGTAAAACAAAACAAATTAAATAAACAAATCATGGGACTGTAGATGTTGCTCAGTCAGTAAAGTGCTTGCCTAGCATGTACAAAGCCCTGGGTTTGCTCCTGAGCACCACATTAAAAAAAAAAAAAAAAAAACAACTTTGGTGTCACACATCTATAATCCTAGTACCAGGGAGGTGGAGGAAGGGGAATCAGGAAGTTGAAGGTCATCCTTGGCTACACAGAGAGCTTGAGGTCAGCCTGGGCTACATGAGACTCTGTCTCTGTAACATCAGCCAAGAATTGAAACTTTGGCCGGGCCTGGTGGCACACACCTTTAATTCTAGCACCCGGGAGGCAGAGGTAGGAGGATCGCCACAAGTTCGAGGCCACCCTGAGACTACATAGTGAATTCTAGGTCAGCCGGAGCTAGAGTGAAACCCTACCTTGAAACACCAAAACAAACAAACAAACAAAAACTTTACTATTATAAGCAGAGAAAACTTGGGCACTTTAAAAATTTTTTTTGTTTATTTTTATTTATTTATTTGAGAGGGATAGACAGAGAAAGAGGCAGAGAGAGAGAGAGAGAGAGAGAGAGAGAGAATGGGCATGCCAGGGCCTCCAGTCACTGCAAACAAACTCCAGACACATGCGCCCCCTTGTGCATCTGGCTAGCGTGGGTCCTGGGGAATTGAGCCTCGAACCGGGGTCCTCAGGCTTCACAGGCAAGTGCTTAACCGCTAAGCCATCTCTCCAGCCCAAACTTGGGTACTTTATTTGTTTTATGTTTTATGTTTTATGTTTTGTTTTTTTTTTTTTTTTTTTTTTTTAGGTAAGGTCTCACTCTAGCTCAGGCTGACCTGGAATTCACTATGTTGTTATTCAAAGAATAAATCACATGTTGAGCCGGCAGAAGAAAGAGATGGTACAATCCTGGGTGTTTATATCCTCAAAGCTCTAAGTCGACTTTCTTTCTCCTATATTTCTCTGCATTAGGTCTTGCTGACCTGGAATTCACTATGTAGTCTCAGGCTGGCCTCGAACTCACAGCAATCCTCCTACCTCTGCCTCCTGAGTACTGATACAAAACTGATAGAAAACAAAGCTGGGTCTGTTCACTCACACCTCAAATCCAGGCACTCAGGAGTCTGAGATAGGAGGATTACCATGAGCTTGAGGTCAGCCTGGGCTAGAGTGAGATCTGTCTCCACACACCCCCCCCCAGCCACACACAATCCTTAACAACCGACAAATCTCGATGCTTCTCTCTCTCCCTTTCCTCTCTCCCTCTCCACCACCCCTTGAAAATAAATAAATAAATAAATATTTAAAAATTAATTTATGGGCTGGAGAGATTGCTTAGTGGTTAAGGTGCTTGCCTGCGAAGTCTAAGGACCCATGTTCAACTCTCCAGATCCCACAGAAGCCAGATGCACAAGGTAAGGCAAGTGCAAGGTCACACATGCCCACTAGGTGGTGCAAGCATCTGGAGTTTGATTGTAGTGGCTGAGGACTTGGTGCACCAATTCTCTCTCTCTCTTTTTCTCTGTCTCTCTCTCTAAAATAAAAAATAAAAGAATTTACTGGATGTGGTTCCAACTGAAAATGCTCAGGAAACTGTCCTCAGCCTCACCTGGTAAGAACCAATCTGAGTGGCCACAGCTGCAAGGCCTCATGCAAGTGAGTCATGGTCCATGTATTGAACACTCAGTCTCCAGCTGGTGGCCCATTTTGAGAGATTGTGAAACCTTTGGCACATAGGCCCTAGCTGGAGGAAGTGGGTCTCTGTTGGATGGGCCTTACAAGTTATAGCCCAGGCCTGGTTCCTGCCCATTCCTGATAGCCAACACAGTGCAACCAGCCACATCACGCTCCCACAGACAGCTAGGAAGTGTTTCTGCCAAGATACCTTCCTTGCCATGATGAACTATATCCCCTGAGTCATGAATGAAAACAAATCCTCCCTCCCTTAAATTGTTTTTGTCAGGTCTTCTGTCGCAGCAAGGACAAAAATAACTGCTATGCCATGCTAAAACCTTGAACATGGAGCATCTCCGGGGATCCACTGGGGCACAGACTTAAGACAGGTGGAAAAATTGTACTTAATCATTACTATAGTGTCTTTGTAGACTACTTAAAGGCGGTAGATATTCCAAAGGACTCTAATGTCAGCAAGCAGAGAGCGGCTAGGTGGGCAACTCTAAACACAACCCTTAGAAGAGAAACTGTGCAGTTTGAGGCAGGAGACAACTCAGGAGCTGAAGGAAAGCAGTGGAAGGAAGCAGTAAGAAAGCATTCAGGGGTGGACACTTGGGTCACATGAGGGGGACATCCAGATAAATGGACTTTTCTAGCCCTTTCAGAATTGCCAGCAATTGTTGAGGAGGAGAAGGGAAACAGAAAGCCATTGAGGATGAAGAAAAAATGTTGACTGAGGTGGTATATTCCCTTAGATGGAGCAAGAAGGCTTCTGACAGGATTTGAGGTCTAGAGTTTGCTTAGTGTTAGTGTCAACAATGTCTCATAGCTGATGGTTCACTGTAAATTCTCCAACTCAAAGCCCCCAAGCAGTGTCGTTTTCCTTCTATAATGGTGGCCACCAGTCACTTGGATTCATTTTAATACTAAAAACTCTTGCCATGTCCAAATGAACTGGTTAAAAATAATGAGGAAGGGCTGGAGATATGGCGTAGCAGTTAAGGTGCTTGCCTATGAACCCTAAGGACCCAGGTTCAATTCCTTAGTACCTACAGTAAGCCAGATGCACATGTGTCTGGAATTCCTTTGCAGTGGCTAGAGGCCCTGGCATGCCCATTCTCCCTCTTACTCTCTCTCAAATAAATACATAAATATTTTAAAAATAATGTGGAAGACCAAAGCAGCAGGGAAGGCCCAGGTTTTGAATCTCTATGCATCTCCATTTTAAAAACATAGTAACTAGCTGGACATGGTGGCGTATGCCTTTAATCCAGCATTCAGGAGGCAGAGGTAGGAGGATCGCCACGAGTTTGAGGCCACCCTTGAGACTACATAGTAAATTCCAGGTCAGCCTGGGCTACAGTGAGACCCACCTCTGGAAAACAAACAAACAAATATAGTAACTAGGGCCTGAGGAGATGGCTCAGTGGGTAAGAGTGCTTGCTGTGCAAGTGTGAAGTCCTGAGTTCAATCCCCAGCACCCACGTGAAAAACCAGGCATAGCTGTCACATGCCTGTGACCCCAGTGCTGAGAGGAGTAGAGGTGGGAGGATTCCTGGGGCTCCCTGGTCAGCCAGTTTAGCTCCAGGTTCAGTAAGAGACTCTGTCTTGGAAACAAGGTAGAAGAGAGATAGATGAGGACACCTGACATCTTCCTTTGGCCTCCACACATGTGTGCATGGGGGTGTGCACATGTACACACACACACACACTAAAAATAAAATTAAAAAGAGGCACAGAAGGGCTGGATAGATGGCTTAGCAGTTAAGGTGCTTGCCTGCAAGGCATAAGAACTCATGTTTGAATCTCCAGGTCCCATGTAGCCAGACACAGTGACGCAAGCGCACAATGTCACACTTGCACATAAGGGGGTGCATGCTTCTGGAGTGCGTTCACAATAGCTGAAGGCCCCGGTGCTCCCATTCTCTCTTTCTCTCTCTGTCTCTATTTCTCTCTCTCAAAGTGAAATTGAAGAGTTAATAGCCTTCCCTGAAAACTAAAGGGAACCAAAGAGTTAATAGCTATCCTTAAAGCTCACAGGCAATAAAAGAAACAACAGAGGCATTTGGCTTGGCACCCTTCCCTGACTGATGTACTCCCCTTAGCCTAGATAGTCTTGAAGGACCACAGACCATCTGAATATCCTCCCTTAGATATTCCTGGCTGAAGAAGCCTATTCTGAACAAGGACACAAACAGCTACAATTTTCTTATCAACGGCACTTGGTACAGCCTGTTTTATAAGGTTCCTCCTTATAAACTTACACCCTAGCCTGGCCCAGCGTTTCAGCCTTCATCCCACAGCTGTGGAAAGCTGTGGCCCCTCATTGTTTTCTCTAATAAAAAAAAGTCTGTTTGTAGAGATCAAGTCAGGTGTTCTCTTTTGCTTTTTCTCTTACACTTTCCTTACAGAAATAATAAAAAAGAGTCACAGAAAAAAAGTACTGAATGATGGAGAGTGGAGTTTCAAAGGGGTAAATGGGGGGAGGGAGGGTATTACCATGGGGTATTTTTTATAATCATGGAAGTTGTTAATAAAAAAATTAAAAAATTTAAAAAAAGTACTGAATGATTTTACTCCTATGTGGAATATAAAAGTAAAACACAGAAACTAAATAATAAAATCAAAATGATGAGCCAAGGGCTGGGCGTAGTGGTACATGCCTTTCATCCCAGCACTCAGGAGGCAGAGGTAGGAGGATCATTAAGAGTTCAAGGCCACCCTGAGACTACATAGTGAATTCCAGGTCAGCCTGAGCTAGCGTGAGACCCTACCTCAGAAAACAAACAAACAAAAAAATTATGAGCCAAGGGCTAGAGAGATGGCTTAGCAGTTAAGGCGCTTGCCTGCAAAGCCTAAGGACCTATGTTTGACTCTCCAGGTCCCACATAAGTCAAATGCACAACGTAATGCAAGCACGCAAGGTTGTACATGCACACAAGGTGGTGCATGTGTCTGGATTTCTACTATAGTGGCTGGAGGCCCTGGCATGCCAAATTCTTTCACTCTCTCTCTCTCGTTCTCATTCTCTTGCATAAAAGGGCCAGTCTGTTGGGCTTGCCTCAAAAAAAATTACAAGCCAAAATTTACATCAAAACTGGATGATAGTGTATATCATGATGCTCCAAATACAAGCCAGTATGACCAAACTACTCACACCTTCCAAAGACTAGAATAGATTAGAATCAGCCTCTCTGCAGGAAAACTAAGAATGCAGTGAGCCTCAGAACAAAATTTCACCAGGATGGAGGGCAGGTTGAATGCACGTGAAGCCGGGCATGGTGGCCCACACCTTCAATCCCAGCACTCAGGAGGTAGAGGTAGGAGGATTGCCTTGAGTTCCAGGCTACCCTGAGACTGCAGAGTGAATTCCAAGTCAGCCTAAGCTAGAGCGAGACCCTACCTCGAGAACCCCCCCCCCAAAAGAAAGAAAGAAATGCACATGCAAAGCACTCATGTTCCACTCTCTAGGTCCCACTTAAGCCACACACACAAGGTGACACAAGTGCCACGTTGCACATGCACTCGAGGTGGCATGCATGTCTGGAATTCGATTACAATGGATGATGGCCCTGGCACACCAATCCTCCCTCTCTCTCCCCCCTCTCTCTCACTGTCCTCTGATTAAAAAAAAAAAAAAAAGAAATGGGGCTGGAGGGATGGCTTAGCCCTTAAGGCGCTTGCCTGCAAAGCCAAAGGACCCAGGTTCAATTCCCCAGGACCCACATTAGCCAGATGCACAAGGGGGCGCACGTGTCTGGAGTTCATTTGCAGTGGCTGCAGGCCCTGGCGCACCCATTCTCACTCTCTCTCTCTCTCCCTTTATCTGTCAAATAAATAATAAATAAAAATTTTAAAATGCAGATGCAAAGAGCCCCCCCTTTTTTAAGATTTGTTTTATTTATTTACTAGCGAGAGAGAGAGAGTGAGAATGGGAGTTTCAGGGCCCCTAGCCACTGCATACAAACTCCAGAAGCATGCGTCACCATGTGCATCCGGCTCACATGGGATCTGGAGAACTGAACCTGGGTCCTTAGACTTTGCATGCAAGTGCCTCAACTGCTAGGCCATCTCTCCAGCCCAAAGAGCCCCTTATGTCATTCCAAAAATACCATGAAGGCAGGTTTCATTGTAAGACAGCAGCACTACAAATGGCACACAGTACATACAAATAGGTGGAAGAAGGAAGAAAGGGAGGGAGAAGGAAGGAAGGAAGGAAGGAAGGAAGGAAGGAAGGAAAGAAGGAAGAAGGAAGGAAGGAAGGAGTGACAGGAGAAAGAAATCCTGGGGTAGGGGGGAGAATTCCTGACTCTCCCGGCTGGAGCTGTGTGGAGCTAGAAGACTTCATTCTCCTAAGAGGTAAGGTCTTGCAGGAGTGCTGGGCTTCGTCCACTTGCCTTGTCCCCTGAATTCTGAAACCCCGGCCCTGTCTTCTCTAGCAAGCCATTCCATTCACTTCTCTGAGTCTCTTTCTATCTGTTAAATAGGAATGATTTTAAGGAGCCCTGTCTTGCTTATCCCACGAGACCGTGAGGGTGATCAAAAGAGACCTGGTTATGGAAGTGACATGGTCACAGGCAGTTTTCACACTGTGACGAGTTCAGGAGTCATTCTGCCCTTTGCTGCTGGGAAACCTTCACCTCTCTCGGCCTTGGTTTTCTCATCTGTAAAATGGTAACAATAATACTATTTTGCATTATAGAGCTGATGCAATTAAGTGGTACAAGGAAAGTGCTGGACATGCGTGCACTCACGTCGCATTAACTGTGGGATACCATTGTTATTGTTATTATTATTATTATTATTATTATTATTATTTTGGTTTTTCGAGGTAGGGTCTCACTCTAGCCCAGGCTGACCTGGAAGTCTCAGGGTGGCCTCAAACACTCCGTGATCCTCCTACCTCTGCCTCCCGAGTGCTGGGATTAAAGGCATGCGCCACCACGCCCGGCAAGGGTATCCTTATTTAAGGCAGAGGTAGGAGGATCACGGAGTGTTTGAGGCCACCCTGAGACTACATAGTGAATTCCAGGTCAGCCTGGGCTAGAGTGAGACCCTACCTCGAAAAACCAAAAAAAAAAAAAAAAAAAAAAAAAGGATACCCTTGTTGTACTTCGCTCTTTCGAGCTTCTAGCTTGAGTTCTGATTTCCCTCTCACAAACGCCAGGGGGCAACATAGACGGAGGAGCTCCAACCACAAGCACACTTGCCGCAGCGCCCCCTTCTATCACTAGGTGGCGCTAAGCCACAGACGAGCTGGTTTTGCGCAGGCTTTGGGGAGCTGAGGACTTGAGTAAACTGAGAAGATGAGGGTAAAGGGGAACCCTGGAGGAGGATCCCTGAACCAGCCCGGACCTATTAAGTCTCGGGTTCCTGGGACACCGTGGACTCAATGAATCTCAGAGCCTTTATCACCCCTTCCCCCGAGGTGTTCTCTGCATCTTTTCACTCCTCCGGCTGGGGTGTCTCAAAGACCCGGAGCGCGCGTCTCTAGGCGCGCTCCTCCGAGCTCGCTGCGGCTCATTCATCTGCGGCCGAGGCACTCTGTTGCCATGGCAACGTGATGCAGGCTGGGAGGGGGAGCCAGGAGAGAAGGGAGGCCCTGGGTGACGTCCGCGCTCCTCTCAGCTCATCTCCTGCGGCCTCCCAGTTCTTGCCTATTTTGGAAAAGAGCCGCAGCCCTTCTGCTGATGCGCGCGCGCTGGCGCCTTTTTAAGGCAACTGGCGGAGTGGCGGCTCCACCAGAGCCGGGGAGCTAGCTGCCCCCGCCCCCGAGCCGCAAGCTCTGAGCCCAGGGCTTGGGCCTGGGAAGCCCTCCGGAGGAGCCATCAAGCCCCACCTCACTCCCATCCTAGTGCCCTCCACCACTGTGGGGACATTTCAACCTTGGAGAGAGGAGGTCTTGCCCTTGCCCCTCGCCCCTTCCCTCCACCACAACAGGGGAGACTCTCTTATAGAAACGTTGGAAGGAAACAAGATGCCAGGCATATCCGTGCTTGGGGATCCTATGGACAAGGCCACACAGAGGGACAACGCCAGGTGAGGACTTCACCGCCCTCGGGCCTCCCTTCAGCCCCCTTGCCTTAGCCCTTTTCTTCTTGGGCTCAGTCTGGAGCAGATTAGGGTCCCAAGAAAGCTCAGTCTTTTCCTCAAACTGAAAGGGAAACTGAGGCACAGAGGCGTTTAGTGATTGGCTAGGATCACATGGCCAGTTCCTGGAAGAGCATGAGCCAGAGCCCTGGGAGCCCATGGTCAGTCCCCTGTTCTTTAATGCTGAGGGTTGTTGTCACAGCGTGCCTGTCTGGCCCCTCTGCTGCACTCAGCCAGCAGCCAGAAACTCTGCCTCTTATTCCCCAGCATTGTTCAGATCTTAGGTGGGCTTTCTGGATCAATGGCTTCTGGACACGCTTCTGAATTCGGGACTCCATAATCAGCTAATCAGGTTGCTGCTTACAAACGTCTGCTTCCATTAAAGGCTTCCACCAGCTCTTTGGAACTTTCTGGAGTCAACCCTCTCTCAGACTGCTTACAATTGCCATTTGGCCTCTGGATGGAGATGTGACCTGCTGGGCACCAGCAGGGCTACCCAAAGCATTGTGGACCTAGCCCCTTGGAGCCCCCCTCCCATCCCCATCCAATCCTAATGACACCCACCAGCGGTACTTGACTGGAATCCATGGAGGACTGTGTAAAGTGCTTGACTATTCCCAAAGAGCTTTCCAGATGTCCACAAGCTCCCTCTCTGGACCAGGGTTAGGGATCCAGAGTGGTTCTGATCTACCCCAGGATTTGTGGGCTCTGAGTCCAACAGCCAACCCTGGAGCCCCTTGTTTCCAAGGGGTACCCTTTGCCAGAGCCAAGACTTCAGTGCACAGAAAGGAGAAACTGAGGTGGCCCTCAAAGAGAAATCGTGTGCCAAGGTGACATAGCAAGTCACTATGTTTGTCGCTGAGACTAGGACCCAGAACACTGCCTCCTGGCCCAGGCTCTTTCTTGACACCTTGACCCCAGAGACCAGCCTTTGAAAAGTACACAAGGTCCCTGCGTTGTGTGGGGGCCAAAGACCTGTTTCAGGATCCTCCAAGTGTGACCATGTCACTTGGGTTGCTTTGTTCTGTACTAGGCCTGAATCACCAAAGACAGATGACTTCAAAGGAGCCCTGCTTCGCGTGGGCCTCTGGGATTCTCTGAAAGTGGGTGTTTGGTTTAGACCATGGGGTCTGTCTATGGTTGTGGGACTCTGCTCAGGGGATTTTATTCCTCCTACAAGACTGAAGTTAAGAAGTGCTGGAGGCTGTGGTTACCTCACCACAGCCTGTGCAGACTACTCTGAGGATGACCGGGGTCTGTTCTGTGCGCTTTGGACCCCATCAGTTCCCTCCAATGGTGAGTCCCCCGTAAAGTTGTCATGGACCTGTAAGGATGCCTCTGGGTGGATTGGGGCCAATGGGGGAGAATGCTGGTTAGTACAGTACTTGCTTCCTCAAGTCCATACAGGCCTGGACTTCAGGGACCCAGGATGATCCTGATCACCTAGGACTGAGAGACTTCAGGCCCACTCAGACCCTAGCACTGGACACATGGGCTCATCTCCACCTGAAACTAGGTTTCAGCATTACGACAACCCACTTACATAGCCTGAGAGGCATTGAACAGGGCTGGGAGAGGCAAGTGAACAGGGCTGGGAGATGCTCAGAGGTCCAGATGTGGAAGGATGGCTCTTTTAAGGCCAAGTAGTCAAACCCTCTTTCATTTTGCAAGTAAGGAAAGAGGAGAGGGGGCTTGCATGATACCCCCACTGGGCTAAGACTAGAATCCATGTCTCCTGATCTTCCTATCCAGCATTTTCTCACTGCCTCAAGCACAATCCTCTGGCATCTAAGCTGAGCTCGCTTCCTCCTCATCCCAGACCTTTGAATTCTTGGCAGAGGGCTCCTTATCCCACCCCTGTCAGGGCTGGGCAATTCAGGAGCTTTCCCTTCCACCAGATGGTCCTTTCCTCTGCAACTTCCTGGTGTCCCCTCCTCGCCCACATCATGCTCATCATCTCTCAGTTCCAGAAGCTGCTCCATCAACAGGCCAGAACTGCTACTCCCCACTTTTTGCTGTGGTTCTGCCAACTGCCTGTGGTTCCAGCATCTGCAGAAGTGGGGATCCTCTTCTCCTTGCTCTTATAGTCTCTTCTTGATTACTCCTGGGGCTTCCCTTCTGCCTCTGGCCCAGGCCTAAGGCTTGTCTCTGTTCACCCAAACCTTAGATACCTTCAGTCTTTGCTGGGATCCCATGGACTTCTCCCCTGCAGATACCCTCTCTGTAAAGCCCTGGGCCAGTGTGAGTGACCAACTCACATGCCGTGGTTGCTTTGGAGGCCTGGTGATCTGATAGCCATGGTAGGGACATATGACACAGGTATGCACCGCATCTGTCAACTCTTTCATTTCACCAGGGGCACTCAGGTAGTGTCACAGAGAAGCTTGAAGCTGGCATCTGTGGTGGCCTGGGTAACTGGGTGGAAGGGGAAAGGAGACAGTAGAGAGGGGCTTTTGCAAGTGAGGGATAGGAGCTATGAGAGCTTTAGGCTAGGGAAGAATACAATTGAGTTGGCGTCTAGAAAGATGGCCAAGGGATCAAATGCTGACCCCTGAAGAGTGTGCTAGGATTGGCATGGTCACTGCACCATGAACGTGGCGGAACAGTGTAGGAACCCACTGATGCATGATGAGACTTGGGCCCAGGCCTTCAGGGTCACTTTGTATGTACCCCTCAGTTTCCCCAGGACCGTCCCTGTCCTTCTCTTTGGAGTTACAGCAACCCGTAGCCTGGCCCACTCCACCTGGTGCCCTCAAACCAAACCCAGACCAACACTGCAGAAAACAACAGGCACCCAGGCTTTGTCTCCACACTTGAAGTATTGAGTCTACCCAAGCCATCTCTGCACCACGGCCTTATTCAAAATTATATTTTCATTGAGTTAAATAATGACGACTCACATTCCACCATCTAATCCTGTGTTCCATCTGCACATTAGGCTTTGTTCTAAGGGCTTTGACAACTTAGCATGCTTAGTTCTCATACCAAGCCCTTGATACAGGTGCTAGTACCATCCTCCCATCTTATTTAACACGTGGGTAAACTGAGGCACATGGGTTAACTCACCTATGTCTTTGTCAGTCTATGAAAGAGGAAGGACTCAGCCCCGAGCATCCTCCAGCTCCCACTCCTGATGCCTCTCCTGCCTTAGCCCCTTCTGCTAGCCCCTATGCACACACTCTATCCGCTGTAGCCCCCTCTTGATGACACCTCAAAATTACCCCTTTTAAGCCTTCTCTTCTTCGTAAAAAATACCTTCATTCCTCCCATCTTTTTTCTTACGTGGGGCATCTAGCTCCATACCGAGGAGCTGACGCTGAACAAAGCTGACCATTTCCACCCACGTGGCTGCAGTTTAGGAGAGATGGTGACCAATCACAATAAAGTGCGAAGTGTCCACTGCCACAAGGACTGACAGAGGCACAGGGCTCCTGGGAACCTGTCACTGAAATCTGCCCTAATCAGGAAGCATGGAAGGCTTTCTAGAGGAGGCCATATTTGAGCAGAGCTTTTGAGGAAAATGAGAGGTGTCGGGCATGGGGAGAGGCACAGGGAGAGGGTAAGTTATGTACCAAGGCACTGTAGAGAGCAGGGCTGGAAGAATCTGCCTGTAGCTGGAAAGGAGGTGACGGGGGTACAGAAGGCAGGACAGGGACCAAGGGTCACTGGAACGTGGTCCGCAGTGCCCTAGCTTCGCTTACACTTGGTGCACCTGTTAGCTTCTCCCATGGCTACTGGCTACCATACAATGTCTTGTTCATGAGGCCACACCTCCAGTCCATCTCTTCCTACCCCACCACCTAGCACAGCTTTGCTGGGCACTTGGTCAATCCCCACCAGCGAATCAGCTCAAACATACTTCCTCGGGGGGAGAACCCCTGCTAGCTCCCTGCGCTAGGTCACCCCCAAGAACTCTACATGCCCCTAAAGTCTCCAATTTGATAAGGCCAAGGCCAGATCTGTGTGGTACTCCACTACATCACCACAGAAGCTGGCCAGAGCTCAGCTCTCAGGTGTGCGTGGTCGAACATGGCTTCCACGCCTGAGCCTCTGCTCCATGCTCAACCCTGTTCTGGGTGCCGACAATGTGGAAAGCAGCTTTAGATCGTGGTGGGCAGACAGAGAAGGAACAGGGTGCTTGAAGATGGAGGCAGAGAGGGTCTGCTGGACACTGGAGGACCAGCAGTGCAGGGAGAAGGTAATCTCTTTGGGAAGGGCCTGAAAATAAATGCATGAGAGTCTGTCTCCTCTTCCTTCAGAGCCCTCCCCCGGCCCCCCCGCTGGCCGCCCCAGCTCTGGAGGGCAAAGGCCATGCTTTCCACACCTGTCTCCACATCAGCATTCAGGGGCATGTGGAAACCCTGCCCTTCATTCATAAAGTGTTCCATGGATTGGATGTCCTTTCCTGCTCAAGATAGGCTGGTGTGATGTTCTCTTTGCCTTTCTGTCCCCTCTCTTAGCTCTGCCCTCAGGCCTTGCCCTGAGACCTCCATCTTTCCCATCTGGGCTCTACTCACCTTCCTCTCTCTCCATCCCTCACCTCTCTTCAGCCCACTCCCCTGCCTCTGACCGTCTCCATGCGTGGGTGCTGGCGTGTACCCTCTCATCACATGAGAGTTGTTGATTTCATAACCATAAATAGATAAAATGTTCTGAATGCTTCCCTGTGCAAGTGGGATTGAGGGAGGGCTCGTACAATGAAAAGGCCGTAGGAGAAAGAAAACAACCTGCACAGATGCAGCAGAAGCTGCCAGTCCCCCCACACGTCAGCGCTACCTGACAACTGTCCTTCAACTGCATAGATGGTGTGCCATAGACGCAGGATTGGGGATGGCCAGAGACTCTGCTAGAAAACTGTGACATGACTTCAAGTCCACCAATCCAAAAGAATGATCTAATAAGAAAATCTAGCTAAAAGCAAAACAACAGAAGTAGACGTCAGGAAACCTGGCGTCTTAATTCCAGATTTGTTTCATTCTGGCTGTGCAATCTTGCGCAAGTTGCTCAGACTCTCTGAGAAGACATATACTCTTCCCTGAGGTTACAGCAGAAACATCAGGAGGCCTGAGATCCCATAATAGCCACCTTTTCTTCCCATAAGAAAAATATATATCTTCCAGATAATAACTGCCAAACTTGGACTTTGCATATGCAACCCTGAGGGAATAGAGGTGGATTGGGGTATCCTGTCTCTTTGTTGCCAGTTCATGTTACAGTAGGAACAAGATGCAGGTATCTCTCCTGCTTGGGAGGCTATATCCTCACAGCTACAGAGGGGTCTGGCATGGATTCCCAGGCTGGCCTTCCTTAGGTCCTTAAGGAACACTACTCTCCATTGGCATTTGAAAGAATGAAGGAAGTCGAGCATGGTGGCGCATGCCTTTAATCCCAGCACTCAGGAGACAGAGGTAGGAGGACCACCTTGAGTTCAAGGCCACCCTAAGACTACATAGTGAATTCCGGGTCCGCCTGGGCTATAGTGAAACCCTATCTCAAAACAAAGAAAGAAAGAAAGAATGAAGGGAGGGCTGGAGGGATGGCTTAGCAGTTAACGCATTTGCCTGCAAAGCCTAAGGACCTAGGTTCAATTCCCCAGGACCCATATAAGCCAGATGCACAAGGTGGCATGTGCATCTGGAGATTGATTGCAGTGACTGAGGCTGTGGCATGCCAATCCTCTCTCTCTCTCTCTCTCTCTCTCTCGCTCACTCGCTTGCTCCAAAAAATAAAAATAATTTTAAAAAAAGATGAAGGAAGGAAGATGAAATGGCAGCTTGGTTTACCAGAAGACTGAGAACTTTCAGTTGATAGGGAGAAGAGTGGAGCTATTCCTGCAATGAACTCATCCTCTGCTCGAAGGATGACAAGGTTTTTCAGTAAATGCTCAGTTAGTAAATGTTTTGGGCTTGTTAGTCTCTGGTCTCTGTTGCACCTGCTTAACTTTGCCATTGTAGTGTGAAAAGTTCCAATAAAACTTTACTGAGGGCTGGAGAGATGGCTTAGCAGTTAAGGTGTTTGTCTGCAAAGCCTAAGGACCGAGGTTCAATTCAGAGTACGCACATAAGCCAGATTCACATGGTGGCACATGCATGTGGAGTTTGTTTGCAGTGGCTAGAGGCCCTAGTGTGCCCATTCTCCCTCCTCCTCTCTATCTCACACACATAAATAAAATTTATTAACAGAAGAGGCAGTGGACCAGACTTGACATGGGGGCATAGTGCATTTGCCCCTGCTTTACCATATGTTGCAAGAGAACAAGCCCAAGTTGCGAGGTAGGTGTTAAACTTAAGGCTTAGCACTGCCAGCTCCTTGCTATGTGACTTTGATTAAGTCACTGTGTTTGATCTTTAGTTTCACTGTCTATCAAATGAGCATATACTATCAGTCAAACTGCTTATGAGAAAATGAATGAGAGGTTAAAGGTACTGGCTTGAAAAGCTTGCCAGCCCCGGTTCAATTCCCTAGTACCCATGGAAAGTCAGACATGGTAAGAGGCCCTGGCATATTCTTTCTTTCTTAAAAAATATTTTTATTTGCTGGGAATGGTGGCACACACCTTTAATCCCAGCACTCGGGAGGCAGAGATAGGAGGACTGCTGTGAGTTCACGGCCATCCTGAGACCACATAATGAATTCTAGGTCCGCCTATACTAGAGTGAGATGCTACCTCGGAAAACAAACAAACAAAAACAACAACAAAAAACTCGAACCTATTTATTTATTTATTTACTTATTTATGAGTGAGAGAATGGGCACACCAGGACCTCTAGCCACTACAAAAAAAAAAAGTATTCCAGATGCATGCACCACTTTGTGCATCTGGCTTTATGTGTATACTGGGGAATATCTAACCTGGGTAATAGGCTTTGAAAGCAAGCTCCTTAACCACTGAGCAATCTCTCCAGCCTCTAGCCCCTCTTTCTTTCTCCTTCCTTCCTCCTTTCTTTGTTTCTTTCTTTGTGTCTTTATTTCTTTCTCTCTCTCTTTATTTCCCTTCTTCTCTCTCTCTTATAAATAAAAAAGAAAATATGGCCAGGCATGTTGGTGCACACCTTTAATCCCAGCACTTGGGAGGCAGAGGTAGGAGGATTGCCAAGAGTTCGAGGCCACCCTGAGACTACATAGTGAATTCCAGCTCAGCCTGAGCTAGAGTAAGACCCTACCTTGAAAAAATAATAATAATAAAGAAAATAAGTAAGTTATCATATCAAATCCATCCCTCTTCTCCATACCTCTTCTCCATCATGTCAAATGGAGTTAAACCCACTACACACCTCACTCCCACCAGGCCAGATCCTTGCCTACTGAAGATGGCGGTAGCCTGCTTAGAAGGGAGAGACACCTTTCACTAGAGTCAGATTCTTGGTCTGTCTTTCCAATCTCCAGTACTGAGTGACCCCATTTCTGGAGCAAGTGAAGCACAGGAGGAAATGAGGAATTCCTTTCTTCCAACCATCCAGCCATTTGGCAGGAGGTTATAGTTGAGGGAGTAATGGGGCTGCAGTGGCTGGTAGCTAGGCTTCGCAGGAGGCCTCGGAGACTTAGGCTAGCACTAGAGTCATGAAGAGTGAGGTTCTGTGCTCCCCTAGCACATTCACCTGTGGCTTAGCATTCCTGCACCTCCAACTAAGAAGCCACAGCTGCAGCCCTGTGATGACTTGCTGTACTACCAGTTGCATAGTGGAGCTTGCCGTCTCGTCCACCTGTCTCATCCGATGGCCACGGCCTGCCTGTATATTTTGCATCTTTACTTCCCTGAAGGCCCATCAAGTAATCCCTTCATTCACATTCTCTGTCCTCTTCTCTTCATCCCTCCTTTCCTTCCTCATAGATGCATCTGTCCAGAGAAGCTCTACATATACACTGACAGTCTGACAGCACTCTGTCAAGATCCTTGCTCCAAATTTTTTTTCAGAAAAGCAGCCAGAAGTCTCCATGATGTTCTGAAAAACAAGATTCTCCACCCACCTTCCAATTTCTTTCCAGGAGAAATTTCTGGAAAAGATACACCTGCTTTTTCCTAATAGGAGCTTGGGGTAATGTCCCTTTTGGTCCTGAATCAAGCTATGCAAGACAGGGGCAAGGTATCTTATGGTCTGTTCTTGCTATAAAAAGGCCTTTTTCGGAAAAAATAATAAAGAAAGGAATCAGCCAATCCCTCCTTGATGCCATCACCTCTTCTTGGTGATTTTTCGGGGAAGGAGTGGGCGGGTTGCCATGGCAACAGATGCGAGCTCTGCTCAGTAAAGAAGGGACCTTGATATTTTTTTCTCTCTCATTCTCTCAGTTGTGTATGTGTCTCTCTCTGTGTGTATATGTGCGTGCTACACATGCCTGTGCCCACACCAGGAATTTTTTTTAGAACTAAAGAAAGTCCTTCTCTCAGCTCCCCAAATATGGAGTGATGGAAAACCACTTACTCCTGCAGGCCAGGGAAGATTCTGGATGGTTCGAGAGAAAGGGAAGTGCTCCTACGGAGCCATTTCCCTCCATGTTTTAACTAGAAATTGCATGCAACAGAGACCTTTGCATATGGTTGGAGGTGAAGGGCTAGAGCAAAGGGAAGTACTGCACAGAGAGAGTTGAGCAAAGGACAGGCAGTGCAAAAGCCCAGCGAGTGACACAGAGAGGGCCACAGGAGGTGCATGAAGCACAGGGAACAAGCAAACCCACACGTGGCATCTGAGGCTAACAGAAAAGGCCCAGAGCAGACTCAGATATGGGCACAACCACACAGATAAGAAGACTTGTGAACATAAATATATGCAGGCATTGAACACAGAACTGCACACAACATAACAAGGTGGGGCATTTTATAAAAAAGTCAGGCATAGTTTCAGGTGTAGGCAAATACAGAGATACACAGAGTTACAGACCCTTGCTACAAAGACATGGGCAGACAGCTATGGATACAGATATACAAACATGTTAAGACATGGGCTCCAGTGTAAGCACAGGGCACACACATGTCTGCCTTTCTTCAATTAACCAAGCATTCTCCAGCAGCAGGGCATAGCTGGGAATGTTGCATGATCACTCAGTAGGTTTAGCTGGGAAACATTTATGCCACCCTCATTCCTTCCACACACTCACCCCAAAGCCCCTCTCCCAACTCCCTTGCCCACTTTCCCATAGCCAAGGGGCTTTGATGCCTCCCCCATCTTAAGCTTCCCATTCTTAGCCTGTTCTGCTGCTTCTCCTGCTGCTGCTGCTGCCGCCTGCCGCTTGGGGTGGGGGGGGGGAGTGGGGTGACTCAGCCAGGCCAGGATGACTCACTCTGACAGTATTTTTAGCAGCGGCCAGGAGCTCTCTAGCTTGCCAGCCGCCCCCCTCCTCCTGCTTGCTATTTCGGAACCGTCACTGGTGATATAAATAGCTCCTCTCCCACGGCCTGAAGCTGCTGCCAAGCTATTTTTGGTTCTGCGCAGTTAAAAATAGTTTCACGGAGGTGGGAGGCAAGAAGAGTGGGAGCTGGCCTAGGGAGAGGAGACATTGGGGGCACACAGAGCTTCTCAACTTGAATCAGAGTGGGAAAACTAGGATGATACCTCCTCCACCCCCTCTCTTGTCTCTTTCTAGACCCTTCTCGCCTTCCAAAGTGCCTCATCCCTGGTCCATTATCCTGGAAAAATCCAAGGATTTTTCCCTTGAGTCTAGTTCTCATCCCTTGCTTAACTCTTAGAGTCCAGGAATTTTGACCCATAGAAATCACCATATTTATTCCCAGAGAAGAAGGAGACGGCTAGAAGACGGCTTCATCCTAATGGCCATGTGGACCGTAGCCCTACTTTGATGTTCCAGACAGGTTGGGACCAATGTGACAGCCAATAAAATTTCAGCACCACGGACAGCGATAGAGGGTCAGCTGGACCCAACCAAAAAGTACTTCTTATTGTGGAGGGGATGCCAACAATGTTTCTGTTTCCCAGCCAGGACCTAAAGCATTAATTGGTAATTAAAAAAAAAAAAAAGACTTGGGGTATAGCTCAGAAGTAAAGTGCTTGCCTGGCATATGCAAGGCCCTGAGTGCCATCCCCAGCCCTGGAAACAAAACAAAACAAGCAAGCAAACAAACAAAAACAGGAACCCTTTCTTGTATTTTCATTTGGGAAGGATCAAGGTAATGGAAGATTGAGGAAGGGAGTTGAGTGGGGGCATCAATGTTAGAGAAAAATGAAAGATAATGCCAGGCATGGCAGCGCACACCTTTAATCCCAGCACTCGGGAGGCAGAGGTAGGAGGATTGCCATGAATCCAAGGCCAGCCTGAGACTGCATAGTGAATTCCAGGTCAGCCTGAGCTAGAGCTAGACCCTACCTCGAGAAACAAAACAAAAAATAACCAAAAGATGAAACAGGGGCAACCATCCTCAAGAGACCATTGCCCTGTTACCCATAGGGTTGTAGACAATGGCAGACACACACACACAACCCCTCCCATCTCAGTTGTAATCACCGACCACAGCATGGTTTATGTGGGTGGTGCCAGTCGCTGACAAAATGGCACAAAACATCAGGACAGGGTCTCCATGGCCATGCACTCTCTCCTAAGACTGCCTACTCCTCCATTGCCTTTTCTCTCAGATTGCCTCTCTTGCTACCACCCTTTCCATGAGGAATGGGGGTTACCTTGACTCTGCGCTTTTCTTCTTGATGTCAAAGTTCACCTCTATCTTTCCCATGTGACTTTCTACAGTCAAGCCAATCCTTCCCAATTTTTTTAGTGGTCCCGTTTTCCAACCCCTCCAATGCCTCCACTTACCTCTATTCCTCCAATGAGGATCCTACGATTTAAAAGAAGGAACCCCTTCTCCCCTACAGAGAACAGCCATGTATAGTGAACAGAGAAAGATGAGAGACACAGCAAAGGCTGTATGGAAACAAGGCTGGAAAGGATAGACGTAATGTACTGAGGGACAACCTTTGAGGTTAGAAGGCTGATAAAGCAGAGACAGACTGCCTAACTAATACTCAAGGAGGAAAAGAAGCAAGGTGTATGTGCACACATGCGTGTAGTTGAAGGCAGAGACAGAACTAGGAGTCAGCACTAAAGATAGGGAGAGAATTAGAGGGAGAAGAGGAGGGGCGCCCGGCGGGATTAAAGGGTCGCAAGAAGGTTCAGTAGTTATGGAGGCCCCAGCACAGACCCTCACTTCTCCGCAGCCTCCCCCTCTTCCCCGCCGAAGCAGTGGGGGGAGCTCTCCGGAGCTGTGCGGAGGCCGGCAAGCTCCGCCCGCCGCCGCTGCAGCCGCCGGAGGATTCCTGTCCTAATATGGAGCTGGGATTCCCCCGGCCCCGCCCCCGCCCCCAGCCCGGGAGACGCGGCTCGCGACAAGGCGGGGGAAGCGCTCGCTTTGGGGGCTGGCCACCGGGAGGGGGTGGGGACAGGTCTCGGTGCAGACCAGGATCTTCAGCAGGCCCTGGGTCCCTGCCTCAGTTTCCCCCACAAGTAGCTAAGGCTAATAAAAGAAGGACAAATAGCTATAGACTGCAGCGTTGGCTTTGGGATCTCTATGCTATGGGAATATAGGATCAAGACCAAATTCGACTGGTCCCTTTTCCACAGGATCCCTTTTCTATCCCACCTTAGGGGTTTAGAGATTCAAGTTGGGGGGAGAGGAGAAGAGGGCTTAGGAAAGAAGGAAATAATTGACTGTTTAAAAATGGCCAAGGGACTTTCAGATCGTGTAGACCCCAGAGAGGACTCCCAGCTGTGACCTAAGCCCCCAAAGGCCAAGGAAAGTCCACTTCCTCATGTGATGTCACCTTTGCCTGGTAGATATGGAGGGGGATTCCAGGAGAACCCTGTCCCTCCCCACCCCTATCTCCTCCTCCTCAAAATAAATAAATAAATAAATAAAAATAAATAAAAGAATGTGGGCACCAGACCCCTCTCTGCCCTTTACAGACTCTCCAGCCAGGGCCTCACACACCCCTAACCCATGCTGTGCCCCTCCCCTCATCAGAATACTGGGTCTCTGCACCCTTGCTCCACTTGTTTCTGGCAGTGCCTGGCTCTGCGCAGCTCCTGCCAGCCTCGGCCCCCTCCGCAGCCTTCCTTCTCCCCCTTCCCTCGTCCCCCTCCCGCTCTGGTTCGACGTCATGGGATGACGTAGGAAAGCAGGGAGGGAGGAGGAGCGCCCCCCCCTCCCCAGCCAGTGGCTCCCGCTGCAGCTTGCTTAGCCCAACCTCCCGCCTCTCCCTCCCCCCGCGTCTCTAAAACGAGCCCCCCACGCCTGGCAGGAGCTATATAAGGCGGATCGAAGCAGGCGAGGGGGGCAGCCCAGCCGAGCGGAGCCCAGGAGAGGAGCGAGAGCGAGAGCGAGCCAAAGCCTGAGCGAGAGACAGGGACGCCTGGAAGAGGAAGCCTCCGGTGCATCGGGACAGGATCGCAGGTGTCGGGAGCGCCCGAGCTGGAGCTCCACAGCCGGCTGTCATGTACCGTTCCACCAAGGGCGCCTCCAAGGCGCGCCGGGACCAGATCAACGCCGAGATCCGGAACCTCAAGGAGCTGCTGCCGTTGGCTGAGGCGGACAAGGTCCGGTTGTCCTACCTGCACATTATGAGCCTTGCCTGCATCTACACTCGCAAGGGTGTCTTCTTCGCTGGAGGTGAGCATGCCGGGGTTACCGGAGAACTGAGCTGACGGGGACAGGGGACGGAGGAGCTGAGGGTATTCACCGAGACAACCGCATGTCTAGGGAAACGAGATGGCAAGCTGGAGAGAGAAGGGACTTGAGGGGGACCCTGGACTTGCTACTTTCTCTCCTAAGCTCCGTCCAGACTTCACCGGAGTTCTGAATGAGGGTTAGAGAGCCTGAATGATATCCTCAGCATCAGATTTATGGGACGTGGAGAGCCAGAACAGAATAGCTCAGAGGCACTCCAGGAGCTCGAGGAGGAAGCCCGGGAAGTTGCAGGGATGCATCTGTCAAAGTCCGGGGAAAGAGGCTGCTCTGCGGGCTCGGGAGCGCTGTCCGCGGTGCTAAACAGCGGACCTCTAGGAAAAGCTCTGTCCGCGGTTCTGACATTACATTCCAGCGCGGCTCAGGCTCCTGCCCTGGCTTCATAGTTTCCAGCAACAGGTCTCTTGGCCTAGAACCATGGGCATAGGGTCAACAGGTGTTTGCACAGTCAGGTCCATGTGGTTTCTCTGAAACTTAGACATGCCTTCCTCATTTCTGTTTTGTCTCCTAATCTTACCCTGACTCACCACATCTTCCTCGCTCCCTAGGCACTCCCCTGGCGGATCCCACCGGGCTTCTCTCAGCTCAAGAGCTTGAAGACATCGTGGCAGCACTACCTGGATTTCTGCTTGTGTTCACAGCCGAGGGGAAGTTGCTATACCTGTCCGAGAGTGTGAGCGAGCATCTGGGCCACTCTATGGTGAGTACTCGAGGTCTTTTCAGCTTGGGCTGGGGCACAGATGAGGTGAAATGAGCTTTACACTCCTGAGAAACTAAGAGTTACTTGGAGAGGGAGGGTTTTAGCCTGAAAGAAGTTATGAACTGAAGATCAACCCTGTCTAGCCTCACTAAGGGTCACTTCCTTCATTCCTGTAGGTGGACCTGGTTGCCCAGGGTGACAGTATCTACGACATCATTGACCCTGCTGATCACCGTCACTGTGCGGCAGCAACTCACCTTGCCTTCTGCTCTGGATGCTGGTAAGAACTTCCTTTTTTCTTCTTCAGTCCAATTTTCCTCCTGCTTCTCTGTTCCAATCATTCATCATTTCTTCCAGCTGCTCCCCCACCTTAACCTGCTTTTTTTTTTTTTTTTTTTTTTTTTTTTGCCCAACTAGATCGTCTTTTCCGTTGTCGCTTCAACACTTCCAAGTCCCTTCGGCGCCAGAGTGCAGGCAACAAACTGGTGCTTATTCGAGGTCGATTCCATGCTCACCCACCTGGGGCCTATTGGGCAGGAAACCCGGTGTTCACAGCTTTCTGTGCCCCACTGGAACCAAGACCCCGCCCTGGCCCTGGTCCTGGCCCTGGCCCTGGCCCTGCCTCTCTCTTCATGGCCATGTTCCAGAGTCGACATGCTAAAGACCTGGCACTGCTGGACATCTCTGAGAGGTAAGTTCAGAGTGTTCAGTCCCCAGGGGGAAGGCAGACCAGAGAGGAGGGGACCTTAGATTCTGGAGTCAAGTTCAGGGAGGATGGGATTTAGGTGGGTAGAAGACCTGGAAGGGAGTGAGATGGCATGGGTTTTGAGCAAAACCAGAAATCTGACCTCACCCTTTCCACCTTCCCAGTGTCCTAATCTACCTGGGCTTTGAGCGCAGTGAACTGCTCTGTAAATCATGGTATGGACTGCTGCATCCTGAAGACCTGGCCCACGCTTCTGCTCAACACTACCGCCTGTGTGAGTGTCCAGAGAAGCTGCGGATGAGACAGGGAGCTGGGCTAAGGCATGGGAGACCAGGCCAAAACCAGATTGAGGTTCAGACTGATGTCGAGAGATACTAAAGGCCAAGAGCTTTGGATGCTCTAGGGAGAACATTGGGGTGAGAAGTCAAGGCAAAAAAAAATATACTACCAGGGCTGGGGACCTCTGAGTGGTAAAGTCAAGGTGAGGAGCTGAGAGATAGGACAGTCACAAGAGAAGACATCATAGCCCCCTCAGTTCAGTGCAGAGGTGAAGTGTAGGTGGGATTGTAGGTGGTGTCACCTGATGGACATCCTAACCATGCATCTCTTCTTCCTCCTCAGTGGCTGAGAGTGGAGATATTCAGGCGGAAATGGTGGTGAGGCTGCAAGGCAAGCATGGAGGCTGGGCATGGATCTACTGCCTATTGTACTCAGAAGGTCCAGAAGGCCCTATTACTGCCAATAACTACCCAATCAGGTAAGCCACAGGTAGAGGCTGGCGCAGAGGCAGCTGAGATCAAGCATGGAAGAGATATCAATCAGAAAACTGCTCTGGTGATGGTCCAGACTCTCATAGACTGTGTCTTCTCTTCTCTCCAGTGACATGGAAGCCTGGAGCCTCCGTCAGCAACTGAACTCTGAAGAAACCCAGGTAGCTTATGTCCTGGGGACTCCAACGATAGTCCCCTCCTTCTCGGAGAACATCCTTTCCCGGGAGCAGTGCTCTACCCCTCTCTTTACCCCAGCCTTGGGAGCTCCCAGAAGCACCACTTTCGCCAGTGCTTCAGAACTAAGTGTGGCCTCAGCATCAGAAGAGCTTCCCCGAACCTCAAAAGAGCTGGACTTTAGTTACCTTCCATTCCCTGCTCGGCCCGAGCCTTCTCTCCAAGCAGACCTAAGCAAGGATCTTGTATGCACCCCACCCTACACACCTCACCAGCCAGGAGGCTGTGCCTTCCTCTTCAGCCTCCATGAGCCCTTCCAGACTCACTTGCCCACTCCATCCAGCTCTCTCCAAGAACAGCTGACACCAAGCACCATGATCTTCTCTGATCAGTTGACGCCCAGCAGTGCAACCTTCCCAGACCCACTAACCAGCCCTCTACAAGGCCAGCTGACTGAAACCTCCGCTAGAAGCTATGAAGATCAATTGACACCATGCACCTCTACCTTTCCAGACCAGCTGCTTCCCAGCACTGCCACCTTCTCAGAGCCTCTGGGCAGTCCCACCCATGAGCAGCTGACTCCCCCCAGCACAGCATTTCAAGAACACCTGAATAGCCCCAGTCAAACCTTCCCAGAGCAACTGAGCCCAAATCCTACCAAGACTTACTTCGCCCAGGAGGGATGCAGTTTTCTCTATGAGAAGTTGCCCCCAAGTCCTAGCAGCCCTGGTAATGGGGACTGCACACTCCTGGCCCTAGCTCAGCTTCGGGGCCCCCTCTCTGTGGATGTCCCCCTGGTGCCTGAAGGCCTGCTCACACCAGAGGCCTCTCCAGTCAAACAAAGTTTCTTCCACTACTCGGAGAAGGAGCAAAATGAGATAGACCGTCTCATCCAGCAGATTAGCCAGTTGGCTCAGGGCATGGACAGGCCCTTCTCTGCTGAGGCTGGCACTGGGGGTCTGGAGCCACTTGGAGGGCTGGAGCCCCTGGACTCCAACCTGTCTTTATCGGGGGCTGGCCCCCCTGTGCTCAGCCTGGACCTGAAACCCTGGAAATGCCAGGAGCTGGACTTCCTGGTTGACCCTGATAACATATTCCTGGAAGAGACGCCCGTGGAAGACATATTCATGGATCTCTCTACTCCAGACCCCAATGGGGAATGGGGCTCAGGAGATCCTGAGGCAGAGGGCCCAGGAGTGGCCTTGTCGCCTTGCAACAACCTGTCCCCAGAAGATCACAGCTTCCTGGAGGACCTGGCCAACTATGAAACCGCCTTTGAGACAGGTGTCTCAGCGTTCCCCTATGAAGGGTTTACTGATGAGTTGCATCAACTCCAGAGCCAAGTTCAAGACAGCTTCCATGAAGGTAAGTGCAACCACGAGGTCATGGCCCTGTCTTCCCAATGAGTTGCTGGGTAGATTAGGTAAATCAGTTTCCCTCTGTGTACCTCAGTTTCAAGTGAATTATATCATCTAAAACTAAGGGTAGTGGTGAGGATAAGCAAAAATGAAAAACTTCTTATGAGCATTTAAATGAGTAGACCTTCAAGACAGAGGGGTAACAAATGTCCTTAGGCAAAGTTTTGAAGTCTATGAGGGATCTAGATCAGTGGCCACCCTATTTCATGGATTAAGACAATAAAGTCCCTAACATTAAATAAACTATCCTTAAATCAAACAAAAATGGATGAAAGTTGATTGGAGTTGTAGCCCAGTATTCTATTTGCCCCCTAAAGAAGATGCAGAGCAGGAATTGGTAGAGAATGGGGTTCACCCCCTGGCTCCACGCTTTCTAAAACTACAGCCACAGCCACAGTTTCTTTCCATCTGTCCATATTGCCCCTTATCTGCTAACCCTCTGGGGATAATTTGGTCATTGGGTCTATACATATTTGGTTTTTGAGGTAGGGTCTCACTCCAGCTCAGGCTGACATGGAATTCAGTATGTAGTCTCAGGGTGGCCTCTAACTCAGGGCCACCCCAGTGCTGGGATTAGAGGTGTGCGCCACCACGCCCAGCTTGGGCCAACATATTTGAAGCCCATATTATATGCCAACATTAGACCTTATCCTCAGTCCAAGGACCCCTTTTCTTAGGAGGCCTTACTAACTCTCTCTCTCTCTCTCTCTTTCTCTCTCTCTCCAGATGGAAGTGGAGGGGAACCAACGTTTTGAATAAGTCTGTGACTTAACGTCGTCAAGTATGGCATATTGTCATCAAGACGTGGAGCCGCTCTCCACCCCCCCGGGACTGTTGGGGGGATTCTGGGGGCCAGAGGGGGATATATCTGATTCTCCAGGCCCTGAAGGATTGTGATGGTGGGGGGAGGTGGGAGGGCAAGGGAGGGGAGCTACTTTTTAATATCAAGGGACTTCGAGCGATCCCAGTTTCCATTTCAAATCTGTATTCACTCGTAGTGAGCTTCCTTGAATGGATTTCAAGCGGAGAATGGGGGAGTCTCACTTCCCCACCGCGCTGCCCCATGGGCCTGGGCCAGTTCTCCACACCTAGGGGCCAAACCACCCCTGGGCCTTGGTGGGGGAAAGGCAAGGCTCATCCGGGCCAGCCTGTGCCCTGAGGGGCTCTTGACACCCACGTAGAATTCTCTACAGACCAGTAACGGGATTTCAATTCCGACGGACTCTGCCGCCCTAGCGGCCTTCCTGTGACTTTTGCGCCCCGCGCCTGGAGTGGGGGGCGCGAAGAGACGCCACGTTCCTTTCCGATGGAGGAAGGCAGACCTGCCATCACACACGTGTGCTTGCACGAGTGTGTGTACCTGGTGCGGGACTCACCCGGCTGCCAGACTGCCTGGGCCTGCCCCAGACGGCCACCTCGTGGTGCTGTGGTGACTTTGTAGCCAACTTTATAATAAAGTCCAGTTTGCCTTTTTGGTACCCTTGGTGTCATGCACTATTGTGAAACGAAAGGGTGGTGGAGTGAGCTGTTGGGGCTCCAGAGATGAGCCTGGGGCTGGAGGTAAAGCTGGACCTGCCTTCAGCGCTATCGTTTCTTCCCTTGCTCATGCACCATCTGTGTTTCCATCTACCCCGTGCCTGCAGTGCCCATTCCATGCTAGATGAAACATTTTGCTGAAGCAGTTGTTACATCTTGCCTTCAAGGTGTCCAGTCCCAGAGGACACTGAATTCTTTTCTCTGCCCCAGGCTTACATGTTCACAGTGTGGGAGTGGGCAGCGGGCCTGGGAAAGTACAAGAGCATTCAGGCTGGCATTAGCCCTGGGCATGGGTTTGAAGCTTCTGGACATGAATTCTTTCTTTACCTGGTTATGTAGGAAACTGACTTTTTTTTTGTTGGGTCCTGGATGTTTGCATTGAAACTATAACCACTTGTTGTCCTTATATTGGTTATAAGGTTGGCAAATACTTTCTTCATTGTAATAAAGTCTTCTTTTACTGATGAAGAAACTGTAGGTCACAGGCAAAGGATGATTTCTCCCGTAATTGGTGAGAGGCACAAGTGGGAAACATACCCACATGTCAGCCTGGGCTGTTTTTCCAGCTCCCAGTGAACCACCATCTCAGATCATCCCATCTCAGATTCCCCAAGATCAAGCTTTGGATGGAGTAGCGCCCTCCCCACTCCTAGTTTTGACCCCTCTAAATCTGCAAAGTAGAACTGAGCTGAACTCAGTGGGTCAGGAGGAGAAGGTTTCCACAAATGCTAATTTCCTTCAGGTTTGAAGACCCAACAGCCACAGGGTATGGGGGGGTTGTCGGCAAGTGCAAATTAGAAGGGAGAAAAACCTGGATTCAAATCACACGTTCACCAATTATTTGCTGAGTGGGTCTAGAGCCTCAGTTCACAGGTGGAGTGAAGTGACAAAATGGCACCTGAGACACTGTCAGGATTGCATGGGAGTCTTTACAACTGGAGAAGCACGGAAAAGACTTGAGTTGCTAAACTGACCTAGCAGGTAGTGGTGACCTGAAGGCTTTGAGGAAGCCTCTTCCTCAAGGGAAGGAAGACAGAGGCTGTTTCAGGACCCGAGAGCACAGCTCTGACAACACTCCAACCCTGCTCTCACTCCAAAGCCCAGTTCTGGAGTCAGGCCCTTCAGAGGTCCCACAGGCAGGAAGGCATTGTCACCCCTTTCCCTCCTTGGATGGGTTTTTGAGTAGAGTCAAGAACTGGACGGTCAGCCTTCAAGGGCTCTATTGTAGTTCTGCATCATCTCTAGCACAGGGCCAGCGCATAGCAGGCACGTAAAAACTATTTTTTTCTGAGAGGACCATTTCTGAGGATGTTTCAGAATTTGGGTCGAAAGCTACCAATTTCTACTATAAAAATGT
Organism: Dipus sagitta; assembly: GCA_036346955.1. Lineage (NCBI taxonomy): Eukaryota > Metazoa > Chordata > Mammalia > Rodentia > Dipodidae > Dipus > Dipus sagitta. The sequence continues at coordinate 161,460,106 of CM070770.1, read as the reverse complement.
GTTCCAACCTGGGTGTGGTGGCACATGCCTTTAATCCCACCACCTGGAAGGCAGAGGTAGGAGGATCGCCTTGAATTTGAGGCCACCCCGAGACTACATAGTGAATTCCAGGTCAGTCTGGGCTAGAGCGAGACCCTACCTTGGAAAAAAAAAACACACACACACACATACAAAACGAAACCGGCTGTGGTGAATAAGGCACGGCTTTAATCCCAGCACTCGGGAGGCAGAGGTAGAAGGATCACCATGAGTTCCAGGCCACCCCGAGACTACATGGTCAATTCCAGGTCAGCCTGGGCTAGAGTGAGATCCCACCTCAAAAAAAAAAAAAAAAAATGTGTTCTTAAGTTCCCCCAGAGAGTAGAGGCTTATAACTTTTAGCTTTGAACCTTCAGTGACTATAGTATATTGGAGTCTCAACTGAAAACCAACCTGGTCATGAAACGGGAGGAGTCTAACGAGCCATCACAGCCTGGGGGTCTAAGGAAACACTGCAGAGAAAGGATGCAAGTCAACAAAGATGTCTGAACAAAGTCCAGAGTTTTGTAGATAATGTATAAATGTTGGCTTATTCGTTGAGACAAATGTACCATATAAGTGTCAGATGCTAACATTAAGGGCAGCTATGTGTAGAGTATGGGAGGAATTTGCCTTATCATCACAACTTTTCTGTAAATCTAAATCTATTCTGAAACAAAAAGTTTCCTTTAAAAATGTGAAAAATAAAAATTATGTGAGAAGAAACATTTCTCTGGTATTTGGTGGTAAATGACAATAGAGTGTTCTGGTGTGATTTTATTATTTGGAGACAAGTTTCACTCTTTAGCCCTGGAACTCACTGTGTAACCCAGGCTGTCCTCAAACTCACAGCAATCCCCTTGCCTTGTGCTAAGATTACAGGCTTCGGCCACGACTACTGGCTGAGAATATATTTTTAAGAAAACTCACCCTGACATTCAGCAGGAGAGATACAGACTGCTTGGTTCTGAGCACAGAAAAAAAGAATAAAAAAAGAGGCAATGTTGCCACCTGCTGGAAGAAAAAGTACCTGTTCCTGTTCCTTATGTAGCTCTGCATCAAAATCAGAACCGCTCTCTCTGAGGCAACATCCTGTTGCTGCATTACTTTGGAATGTCATCTTTGCGGCTCTCTGAATTAGCAGTTGTTGGGGTTTTAAATATATACTTTGAGACATACCTGTAAGTTGAGCCAATGTAAATTATGTTTCATTGTAAGTATATTACATTGCTTTTTCTATTAGAGAAACATGTTTTCCTGATAATGAGTGCTCTTTTAAGGTGCACATATAATAGTTTACAGTGTTAGAAATTTGGAAGGACTTTTGTAAGACAAACTTGTTTAAATTTTCATGTTTTGTATTATCTAGTCCTTTATTTAAATGATGGATTTGTTGGCATGTGAATATTATTTGAATGTAATTAAAATGCTGTTTTAGCTGGGCATGGTGGCACACACCTTTAATCCCAGCACTGGGGAGGCAGAGGTAGGAGGATCACCTTGAGTTCGAGGCCACCCTGAGGCTACATTGTAAATTCCAGGCCAGCCTGAGCTAGAGTGAGCCCCTACTTCGAAAAAAAAAAAAAAATGCTGTTTTAAAGAAAAAAATCTTAGAACAGACTTGCCTAATGGCATCCCAGAATGGCTGCAGAAGCCAGATCTGAACCTGATAAGTGATACCCTAAGAACAAAATGCATAAGGGGGACTTGGAGCCAGAAAGACAGTTCAAGCTCTGGTTCTACCCTCTTATTTTCTCATGAATATTTATGGACACCCCCCCCCCCCAATATGCTAGAAGCTGTTCTTAGTTCTGGGGAAAACTGAACAAAACAGGCAAGATCACTGGGACCACAGAGCTGTACAACAGTAACAACAAAAGATAATATAAAGCCTAAAACAATGCAGTGGATACAAAAAGGAAAGAATCAGAGTACTGTGGTAGAATAACTGGGTTCTAATTTAGAGGTGCCAAAAAGCTGTTCTGAGTAAGTGACATTGGGCTACAACTGAAAAGACTAGAAGGAGGAAAAAGAATTTTCCAAGTCCCAGGCTGGTCTTGAACTCACAGCAACTCTCCTACCTCTGCCTCCCAAGCAGTAGGATTAAAGGTGTGTGCTACCACACTCAGCACACCTTGCTTATTAAATATGTATACAGATTTACAAGCAGAGGGCCAAAGAGATGGCATAGCAGTTAAGGCACATGCCTGTGATGCCTAAGGACCCAGGTTCAATTCTCCAGGTTCCACGTAAGCCAGATGCATAAAGTGGTACATGCTTCTGAAATTCGTTTGCAGTGGCTAGAGGCCCTGGTATGCCCATTGTCTCTCTAACAAATAAATAAAGTTTACAAGCAGAGAGCACAGCATAGGTACTTGGGAACTGAATCCAGGCCATCAGGCTTTGTAAGAAAGCGGCTTTAACCACTGGACCCTCTCTCCAGCCCCAACTTGACTCTGTGATCGGGTCTCATGTAGCCCAGACTGGTCTTGAACTTTTAAATTTTCTTTTTCTTTTTCTTTTTTCTTTTTTTTTCTTTTCTTTTTTTTTTTTTTTTTTTTGAGGTAGGTTCTCACTCTAGCCCAGGCTGACCTGGAATTCACTATGTAGTCTCAGGGTGGCCTCAAACTCATGGCGATCCTCCTACCTCTGCCTCCCGAGTGCTGGGATTAAAGGCATGTGTCACCATGCCCGGCTGGTCTTCAACTTTTTATGTAGCTAAGGCTGGCTTTGAATTCCTCATCCTCCTCACAAGTGCTGGTATTACAGGCATATGACACCACACCCACCTTTTTGTTTGCTTGTTTGAAAGAGGGACAAAACTCAACAAGTGAGAATTTGGTTAAAGAAACTATGGTTCACAGATAAGACATCATTTAAAATTGCTATACAGGGCTGGAGAGATGGCTTAGTGTTTAAGGCACTTGCCTGCAAAGCCAAAGGACCTCGGTTCGATTCCCCAGGATCCACGTAAGCCAGATGCACAAGGGTGGCACATGCATCTGGAGTTCATTTCCCTAGCGCACCCATTCTCTCTCTCTTCCTCTGCCACATTCTCTCCCAAATAAATAAATATTTAAAATTGCTATAGAGATAATGAGGACTGGGGAGATAGCTCAGTGATTAAAAGTGTTTACTATGCAAGTGTAAGACCTGGATTTGGATCGCCAGAAGCTATGGAAAGCTGGACATGTTAGTGTATGTCTGTAATTCATGCACCTATGGTGAGCTAGGAGGTATATACAAGAGAATCCTTGAAAGCTCCCAGGCCACAGTATTTATACCCACACAATCATACATACACATACATATAAAAATTTAAAAAAATAATTAAAGCCAGGCGTGGCAGCACACGCCTTTAATCCCAATACTCGAGAGGCAGGGGTAGGAGGATCACTGTGAGTTCGAGGCCAGCCTGGGCTAGAATGAGACCTTACCTTGAAAAAAAAAAAGATAACTTAAACTGAGTGTGGTGGCACACAACTTTGATCCCAGCACTTGGGAGGCAGAGGTAAGAGGACAGCCATGAGTTTGAGGCCAGCCTGGGACTACAAAGTGAGTTCCAGGTCAGCCTTGGCGAGAGTGAGACCCTACCTCAAGAGAAAAAAAAAAAAAAAAAAAAAAAGATCACAATAGAACATAGAGGTAGGAGGAGCTGGAGAGATGGCTAAGCAGTTAAGGCGCTTGCCTGAAAAGCTAAAGGACCCAAGTTCAATTCCCCAGGACCCATATAATCCAGATGCACAAGGTGGTACATGTGTCTGGAATTTGTTTTCAGCAGCTGAAGGCCCTAGCGTGCCTAGTCTCTCTTTCTCTCTGTCTCGTTCTCTCACTATCAAATAAATAAAATAAATTAATAAAAGAATATAAGCCAAGCGTGATGGTGCACACCTTTAATCCCAGCACTTGGGAGGCTGAGGTTGGAGGATCGCTGTGAGTTCAAGGCCACCCTAAGACTACATAGTGAATTCCAGGTCAGCCTGGTGTAGAGTGAGACCCTACCTCGAAACCCCCCCCCCACACCAAAAAAAAGAAAAGAAAAAAAGAATATAGAGGTAAAATAAATATAACAAAATATGGAGACTGAGCCCAATATGGCTTTTCATTGTTTATGGTACTAGCAATAGAACCCAGAACCTCATGTATGCTACACTACTACTCACCACCACAACCGGCTTCTCTTTTATGTTGATGTCATGATCTTTTCTTCCTATTATGATGGTCTTGTGTAGGTAGTGTTCAGACACTGTGAGGTCATGGATATTCAGGTCATTTTGTCTGGAGGAGCACATTATAAGGAGTCCTACCCTTCCTTAGGCTTTTACATTCTTTCTGCTGCCTCTTCTGCAATGGACCCCCAGCCTCAGGTATTTTAATATAGGAACACAAAACAGACTAAGTCACTGGGAAAATTACTTTACTTGAGCCAGGTGTGGTGACACATCTCTTTAATCCCAGCACTCGGGAGGCAGAGATAGGAGGATCGCTGTGAGTTCAAGGCCACCCTGAGCTGGAGTAAAACCTTTCCTCAAAAAAACTAAAAAAATTAAAAATACTTCACTTACCTAAGCCTCATTTTACACACCTGAGGAATATTATTAAGATCCTTGTCTACCACTCAGGGCAGCTAACGTCTGTCCAGGGTAGTTACTGTTCATACTAGTCACTTTCTCTGATGCCCCAAGATAAAAGTTGACAGAGTGGGTGATAAAGGATATTTATTCAGGCTCAATACTTTGACAGTTATGTGTGTAAAAATATATAAATTCAGGAAAATAATAATCATGTTGACATGATTCTCAACTGCACCCCTTCCCAGCTGCTTCCCTCAAAATCCTGGATTATGGAAAGCAGGGGTCACTTCTTGGCAGCTTCTGCCTGGGCTGCCAAATCTGCCTCTTTCTGAGCAGCCAAGAACACAGCTCGCTCCTTCTGGAAAGCTGCCAGCTCTTCTGCACTGAGGCTGCAGGTGAAGAAAGACAGAGAGATAGCTGGTGAGTGGCTAGTCACTGTAGGAGCTCACAAGAGCCCATGTCACTGGCTCCTTCTCCCTTTTTCCAGCCTCCACCCCTTGCTCATCCATTACCTCTACCAGAAACCACAACCCACATAAACTACCATCCCCTTCTTTTTCTTATTTTTTCTTTTCTTTTCTTTTTTTTTGTTTTCCCAGGTAGCATCTCATTCTAGCCCAGGCTGACCAGGAATTCACTGTGTAGTCTTAGGCTGGCCTTGAACTCACAGTGATCCTATGATCCCACCTTAGCCTCCCGAGTGCTGGGATTAAAGGCGTGCACTACCACACCCGGCTTCCATCCCCTTCTTGAATCCCTACTCATCCTGAGGCTTCAACTATACCCCAGTCAGGATTCACTGGTCCCTATTCTATGTCCTAAACACTCTGCACAGTGAAGTTACAAGCATGTGTGTGGATATCCCTCTCCCCTCCAAGACAGGGATCTAATCTACGCATCTCTGTGCTCCCCATAAAAGTATGGATTTGAGAAAAGCCAAGCCCATTTCTGTTGTAACCCCATTTCCTTTGGGAAACAACCAACTGCCAGCCTTGGTATGGAGTATGACAGAAGCAGCAAGAGGCCAGTAAAGGCTGCCCCATCCCTGCTGTGTGATCGGGGCTAGACAGCATCCCACTCAACAAGTTACTTGAAGGAAACAATTCCTGAGATCATCTGAAGTGCACTGAGGGGGCACCTGTTGGCCTCAGGATTAAGTGTGAATGTGACAGCCCCTCCCTCTGACCACACCCCACTCTAACTCTAGGCCCAGACGCCTAGATCACAACGAACTTAGCTCCACTCTCCCACCTTCATCCCACACTGCAATCTTTCCACTTCATGGAGCATTTGACCCCTTTCCAGGGCTCTACTTAGATGTCATCTCCCCTAAAAAGCCCTTCTGAAATGCCTTGTAAAATCAAGAGCTCTCAAGACACCTATTGTTTTTTTAATCAACTGTGACCATCTGGCAATCTAAGGCTCATTTAAGCAACTGTTTCCACCTCAGGACTGTTCCTCCACAGTGGGCCAACCATAAGTGCTCATAACTGTTCAAACAATATCTAATGAATGAAGCTTGACCTACACCCCTCCCCAAGAAAGGTCCTTTTGCCCCAAAGATTGACTCTTCGCCATAATAGGCCCTCTCAACTTTGCTCCCAAATCCAGAACTTCCTGAGCCTCCTATTCACAATGCCCCTCCCAGAACTCACTCTTTCACCACACGAATGCCCAGGGAACGGGCAGAGCCAATAATAGAACGGACAACAGAGGACAGGGACACATCTTGCAGGGCAAAGGCATCATCCTTAGCTTTGACACAGGCAATCTCATATATGTGCTTCAAAGTCACCAGGCCTGCCACCTCTTTTCCTGAAATAAACAAGAAATTCTGCAGATATTACGACTTTCTTCCAGAGACCTTGGAATCTCAGGTGTCTACTATAGCCCTTACCTGTTTCCCGGGCTCCCTTCTCAATTCCAGCAGCGGCCTTCAAGAAGTAGGATACAGTGGGTTGTCCAATCTTGAGCTCAAATGTCCTGTCAGGCTTAACAGAAACAAAACAAAACAAACCATGTGGCTAGGCATGGTGGCGTAAACCTTTAATCCAAGCACTCAAGAAGCAGAGGTAGGAGGCTCACTCTGAGTTCAAGGCCAGCCTGAGACTACATAGTGAATTCCAAGTCAGCCTGAGTGAGAGCAAGACCCTACCTAAAAAGGAAAAAAAAAAAAAAAAAGTGACAATATCTTGTTTTTCTATCTAGGCCAGGGAATGTCTAATGTCATATTTATCCTCCCCTCAACTCACTTTCCTGTAAAGTCTTTAACAGACCATAAAACCACAGGGGGAAAAAATGTGTATCAAATATTTCTATTCCTGGCTCAATTCTACTCTGAAGCCCCAATGAAATGGAAGAACTGTAATGTGACAGGATCAGGCAGGTTCAGAAAAGTATGGGCTAGACTTCACTGTGTAAAAGGGAAAAACACAGCCCAGTAGCCAAGTTAAGAAAACAGCAGAAAACCCATATGACCAGCCCCAGCATCAAGCACTAAGAAGGAATAGTAGTGGCACCTTCACAAAAATCTTTGTAGGCAAAGGAATGCCGTCTTTGATATCCTTTGTCTTCTCATTGAACTCCTTGCAGAACTGGTTAATAGAGACACCACGCTGTGAGGAAATTAAAGAGGGTTAGTGTGGGAGGTGAAAACTTTCTACCACCCAGGGAGCCTTGTTCTCGTCCCTTCCTTCCCTTTGTCTTCACATCTCTGTGTTCTCATCTTTCTTCTATCCAGATTCAATTATGACTTTATTTGCTGGACTGAGGCAGAACAGAAAGACAGGGAAAATCATGAGAATATGAGAAGGAAAAGGAGCCCCTCGCGCCAGAGTCTGGTTGAAGCCTGAGAAACAAGAAATCCAGCACAACTAACACTTGCTTAAGGCCAGTCTCTTTTCCAAGCTATAAGCCTACTTAGAGTAGCGGACATGTTCTGAATCACTTGTGCAACCCTAATGGCTCTGGCTTTCATAACAGATTGTGATCCCATACAAGGCACCTCAGAGCTACCTTATAATCTCACTTCTCAAAAAAGATAAAAGGGGAAGCTGGAAAGATGGTTTAGCGGTTAAGGTGCTTACTTGTGAAGCCTAAAGACTCAGGTTAGATTCCCAAGAACCTATATAAGCCAGATGTACAAGGTAGCACATGTGTCTGGAGTTCATCTACAGTGGCTAGAGGCCCTGACATGCTCATTTTCTCTCTGTCTCTAGTAAATAACTAAAAATAAAATATTTTTTAAAAGACAGATGGCTGGAGAAATGGCTTAGTGGTTAAGACGCTGGCCTGCAATGCCAAAGGACCCAGGTTCGATTCCCCAGGACCCATGCAAACCAGATATACAAGGTGGTGCATACATCTGGAGTTCATTTGCAGTGGCTGAAGGCCCTGGCATGCCCATTCTGTCTGTCTGCCTGTCTCTCAACTATATATATGTACACACACACACACACACACACACGTGTTTATATGTGTGTGTGTGTGTGTGTGTGTGTGTGTACAGATATTTATTTTTAAGGAGAGAGGGCTGGAGAAATGGCTTAGTGGTTAAGGCGCTTGCCAGCAAAGCCAAAGAACCCAGGTTCAATTCCCCAGGACCCACATAAGCCAGATGCACAAGGTGACACATGAGTCTGGAATTTGTCTGTAGTCACTGAAGGCCCTGGTGTGACCATTTTCTTTCCTAACTGCCTCTTTCTCTCTCAAATCAATAAAAGTGAAAACTCCTGGGGCGGGGGGAATAAAGAGAGAGAGAGCTGGGCGTGGTGGTGCACTTCTCTAATCCCAGCACTCAGGAGGCAGAGGTAGAAGGATCACCTTGAGTTCAAGGCTACCCTGAGACTACATAGTAAATTCAAAAAGAGAGAGAGAGAAAGAGAAAGAAAAGAGGACTGGAGAAATGGCTCAGCAGTTAAGGGGCTTGCCTGCAAAGCCTAACAACCAGGGTTCGACTCCCCAGTGCCCACGTAAAGCCAGATGGACAAAGTGGTGCATGCATCTGGAGTTTGTTTGCAGCAGCTAGAGGCCCTGGCATGCCCATTCTCTCTCTGCTTGCAATAACTAAATAAATAAATAAAAATGTAAAAATATGGGCTGGAGAGTTGGCTTAGTGGTTAAGGCTTTTGCCTGCAAAGCCAAAGGACCTAGGTTCAATTCTCCAGGACTCATGTAAGCACAAGTGGTGCATGCATCTGGAGTTCGTTAGCAGTGGCTGGACGCCCTGGTGCGCCCATTCTCTCTCTCTCAAATAAATGAATAAAATATATTTTTAAAATGTTTTAAAAATTAAAAAATATATTTTAAAAAGCTAGTTGTAGTGGTACACGCCTTTAATTCCAGCATTCAGGAGGGAGAGGTAGGAGGATTGTTGTGAGTTTGAGACCAGTATGGGGCTACAAAGTGAACTCCATGTCAGCTTAGGCTAGAATGAGACCCTATCTCTTAAAAGAGAGGCAGAAATAGGAAATGGGTTTCTTAGCAACCTTCTGAGATGTCATTTGATGGCCAACAAAATGGTATATATGGCAAAATGGCACATATGCTGTCATTTAATAACTAGGGCTCTCCAGAAAGGAGACCATACCCACTCTTGGGTATGTCTTACTGTTAAGGACTCTCTTAGAAAAGCCCCAATATGCTCTGGAGTGTCTTACTTTCTAAATGCCTCTCTTTCTCTTAACCCTCGTGTTTAAAATCTACATTAAAATACCTAAAATGGCCGGGCATGATGGTGCACGCCTTTAATGACAGCACTCAGGCCAAGGTAGGAGGCTCGCTGTGAGTTCAATGCCAGCCTGAGACTGCAGAGTGAATTCCAGGTCAACCTGGGCTAGAGCGAGACCTTACCTCGAAAAGAAAAGAAAAGAAGCTATGCAACTAAGGTAGGAGAGAAATACTAGAAGCAGGAATAGCAGAGGCGAGTTCAGAACCGAGACCTCCCTCTCTCCAGAGAACAGCTCTCTCGCCCCACACACCAGGTCCCAGTCCTCTCCACACCTGACCCAGGATGGGGCCCAGTGGGGGCCCGGGCATGGCCTGGCCTGCTCGGACGATGGTCCGGATCACGCCGCCGGCCTCAGGCTTCCTGAGGGCCCGAGTGGCCCGGTTTAGCTTGGACATAACGTAGGACTTTCCGTCTTAGTTCTCCTCAGAACAACATCAAGAGCGATACTCTGAGCGCCGCCATCTTGGGTCACAGGTCAAGGGTCCTCACGTTTGCCTAGAATAGGTGAGGCTAAGGAGGGGCTGAAGGGCAGCCTAGTTTCATTCTTACCATACTCCCACTAGTAAGAAAAGAAAGGCTAGGAAATAGTAAAAATAAAAACTTTACATTTGCTGTCTGAATGTAGAAAGCGAGCCCAAAATTTTAGTACATACATTTTTCTCAGGAGAGCGCTCAGGCACTATTCCGGACAGTCAAACAGAAGAACGGGACCTTCATTCTCCGCACGGCATTGTGGGTATGGTAGTTTCATCTTGTTATCCAGCTCTGGCTGTTTGCTGCCATCAGCTGGATATGGTGATAATCGTGGGATTTGAAATGGAGCCCCTTATTCCAAGAGTCTTTTTCCTCACCTGTAGTTGAAACACAGTGTGATGACTATAATGGCAAAAACAAACTGATAGAATGCTCCTTTTGCTGGCTGTGAACTTGTTACTTAAGATTTGTTTCCTCCAATTTGTAATAGCTAAGAGCTGGAATCAACCCAGATATCCATAACTAGAAGAATGGATAACTAAGATGTGGTATATCTATACAATGGAATTTTATACAGCAGTAAGAAAAAATGACACAATGAAATTTGAGGAAAAATGGTTAAACCTGGAACAGATCATTCTCAGTGAACTTACCCAATCACAGAAAATAAATTGCCACATAGTCTCACTCATCTACAGCACCTAACCTGAATCTACCCAAGATACCTTACATATCCAGCAAGCATCTCATGGACTAGACACTAGGATGGAAGGGGAGGGAGAGGAGGGCATCAAAGGGGTGGGAAACACAAATCTAGACCCAAATGGCAATGGTACCATAAAATTCTACTTACTAAAAGACAGACCAAATGGCTGATCCTTCACCAGGCCCTTACAGGGGTCACCTGAACCACAAGACACTGGAGAGGGTAGGATCACGACTAACCTTAATCTACATCTTCCCTCCCTCCTTCTCTCTCTCCTTCTCTCTCTCTCTCTCTTATCTCTAACTCTTGTATATTAGTTATCTTTTTCCTCATTTTCTTAGTGGGCACTGACCTGTAACTCCCAGTACCAGCATGGGGCTATCATCCACAATGAGCTTTTGATCAGAGAGACCTACAAGGTTTCCTAAAAGACAGACAGATTTCTGTCAGAGTACTTGATGACCCACCAAAGGTTAGTGGTAAGACCCTACTGCTGAAGACACTTTATGTGATTGACATGCAAATTAGAATGGCATGGCTGGAAGTTGGAAGAGAGTCAGTCCCCAGACAGTCAGTGCGTCTAGTGCCAGAAGGTGCTACATGGGCGACTGGGGGAAAATGACCAATATCTGTCCAAGCAACTCATGGTTTAACCTACTTAGCAGCAAATAACTTGTTGTGATGCCCACACAAGTGAAATAGTGGCACACAGCCATGGTGGGGGACCAACTGCTCTTAATTTGGCTAACTGATCTCAGTGGTATGGGACCCATAGCTGGAGCTGGGAAACAAGTCAGAACCATATCCAAACATAAGCCCACTCGCCAATATCAAGCTACCATCAATCATGGGCTACAAGAGGGCCTACACCTATTAAATTCTCTATAAAAAAAAAGTAAGGGTTATCTCTTTTGTCCTGGTGGTAACTAACTCTCCGTTGGAGAATCTGCTTCTCTTTTTCAGATAGATGTAGATCCTAAGGAGAGAGCCACCCCATCATACCTCAAAAGGGCCCCGGCTGAAACTAAGAAAAATTAGCGAAACAAGCAAGGGTGCTGTTTTCCTGATGAACCAGATACCAGCAGAAGGGGGAAGCAGATCAAAACAGAAAAATCAACTCCTACCAAATCAGAGAGCCAGAGCCTCAGGGGCTCCCAACACCTCATCACTGAAGCAGACCAAAAATGAACCCAACATGGCTCAGGGAAATTTTGCGGAAGAGGGGGCGGAAAGAATGTCAGAGCCACATGTTGGGTCATGATATGCAGAGACATTTATCTTACACATAACTGTGGGCTAACTCCTCAATGCATGACCCATATACCTCAACAAGGAGGGGCCAAGGGGAGGGGGTAGGTCACAGATGAGCCTAATAATGGTACCAAACTGACTGTATTTGCTGAATACAAAACTAACTAATAAAGAAAATAAATAAATAAAAAGAAGGGAAGATTGCAAGCTTCAGGACTGCTCTCTTAAGGCAAAGACAGCTACCTAACATATCCACGGTTCCATATCCATGGCTTCAGCCCCATCCCTGTGGATCAAAATAAATGTCTACTAAACACGTGAAAAAAAAAAGATTTCTTTCCTCCCCCTGTACAATGGAGATTATAATATGTAGCAAGAGCCATATAATTTTAATATGAATTTTTTAAACTAATTATATGTGACTGTCTCTGTGAAGTCAAGGACCTTACTAACACTCGGACTCAGTAGCCATATTAAGATTCTGGAACTGCTGGGTGTGGTAGCGCAAGGTACCTACCTGTGAAGCCTAAGGACCCAGGTTCAATTCCCCAGGCGCACATAAGCCCAATGCACAAGGTGTCACATGCATCTGGAGTTCGTTTGCAGCGGCTGGTTTTCCTGGCACACCCATTCTCTCTATCTATCTGCCTCTTTCAAATAAAAATAAAACTTTTTTTTTTTTTTGAGGTAGGGTCTCACTCTGGTCCAGGCTGACCTGGAATTCACTATGTAGTCTCAGGGTGTCCTCAAACTCATGGCGATCCTCCTACCTCTGCCTCCTGAGTGTTGGGATTAAAGGCATGCACCACCATGCCCGGCTTAAAATAAAACTATTTTAAAAAAAGAATTAATAAAGACAGACTCTGGGCTGGAGAGATGGTTTAGAGGTTAAGGCCTAAGGACCCATGTTCAACTCTCCAGGTTCCACGTAAGCCAGACTCACGAAATGAAGCAAGTGTGCACTTGTCTGGAGTTTGAGTGTAGTAGCTAGAGGCCCTGACTTGTCAATTCTCACTCTCTCTCTCTCATAAAAAAAATTACAAAAAAAGACTCAAGAAGGATAAATTGTGGATTAAATGTATTTAGGGGGAATCACAAACTGTGGGGTTTATTTAAGGGAGATTGAGGTTTAAGCAAAACTGAGGGCTTTGAAGAGAGATTAAAGCTGGGAGCACATGGAGATAGAATTTAGGAGCATGTGTAAGGAGATACAGAAGGAACACACACGGCATCTGCCATGTGCTTTCCTATGGAAGGAAGTCAAGAGGAAAAACTGAAGCTTAAGGAAGAATAAGAGGGAAAATATCAAAGCAGAGACCAAGAAATTCAGAAGAGAAATGAGTAATGAAGAGAGTTACACTCATGGTTACCTCGAGTTTAAGGAAATTAGACAGGTAGCAGGCCTGGAGTTACAGAGAGCACTCACATGGTAGATCTAGAGTGTAAGGGAAGTCCATATGTGGTAGATTCAGAGACCAGAGGAAAAACATGCATGTAATCAAAGTGCGAAATCACCCCAAACTATAAAGCAGAGGCAAGCAGAAAAGTTCTCCCAGACCTAGAAACTGTATTATGCTCTCACCAACCCCCTACCCAGCCAACCTGGGTGAGGGGGAATCCAGGCTTGTGTGTCCCTGTAGCCCAAGTGAAGAAGGGAGAGAATCCAGAGACATCCCTCCCCACCCCACACACACCAAGGGTTGCGAGAATAGAGAGAGGGAGGGACTGGAAGACAACAGCCTTTATAGCATCAGATTCAGGTATGCAAGGGGAACACCTGATTGGTTTGAAGAGTTGAAGGGGTGGACCCCAGGACCAGCCCACCTGGGCCGTTTTGTTTAGATAGCATGCTAGACTGTGGGCAGCAGAGGGTGCTATAGATCGGCCTCAATCAGACACAAGTTCCATTTCTGCCAAGAGTTTTGTTCTTATGCCAGGGCAAGGTGGCATGTAGCCTGGCATCTCCTGGTTCTCTCTGGGCCTCAATCTCTAAGTGAAACTACCTAAAAGAAGCTAGCTTTCTCCTAACCTCTTTCAATAAGCCATACAAAAAAGTCATTGAGAATGGTAGGAATTAATATGGAATCACACTGGTACAGAGCTGCTCAAATCCATAGACCCAGCCTCATTATTGTCACCAATAAGCAAGTCAATGATGCAGGGCACCACAGACCATATTGGTGATGCATGACTAAATCCAAAGGTCTGCTTTCCCCTTGTGGCTGCACACAGAGAGAAATAAAAAGAGGGTTCTAGCTGGGCATGGTGGTGCACACCTTTAATCCAAGCACTTGGGAGGCATAGGTAGGAGCTGGGAGCCAGCCCCAGCTGGAGTGAGGTCCTCGAAGGAAATGTGGAGTCGGCAGGGGAAGAATGAGAGACACCAGGTTGCTGTTTCAGGTGATTCAGGCGTCTCTGCCGTCCTCAAAACCTTGTGTTTTATTTATACTACTACAGAACAAAAGTAAGCTTATTTTCCAGGAAATATCAGCAAAGTGCTAGACAGACTGTTTCATACCAAAAGGCCATTCTTCTAACTTTCTTATACATTCTTTTTGTTTTGTTTTGTTTTGTTTTTCGAGGTAGGGTCTCACTCTAGCCCAGGTTGACCTGGAATTCACTAGGTAATCTCAGGGTGGCCTCGAACTCACGGCAATCCTACTACCACTGCCTCCCCAAGTGCTGGGATTAAAGACATGTGCCATCACGCCCGGCTCTTATACATTCTTTGTAGCCAAGCTTAGCAAAGTACTTATTAACCTGTTTGATTAAAGAGTTCTTTTGTTCTCTGGATAACAAACACCAAGCAGGGCCTGATTGACCAAGTCTTTCCAAAAGGGCAATGAGCTAACTATAGCGTACCCATTTTCCATTCTTATTCACTAGATGACCTAAGTTTTCATCATGAATCACTGCATAGGGTAGAGGTGGGTCATTAGGATCAGGAAACCTAAATGCATTTGCCTTTGCTTCTCGAGGTGGGCTTCAGAATTTCTGGTGTTATAATGGAAGGATCAAGTAATTCTTTTTTCCATAACATTGCAAAGAATTCCTTATTAGTCATATTCTTATATTTATCTAGGGAGCATAGGTCTGTACAAATGGTTTTAGTTTCATTTTCTTTCAGCCCTCTTATTTCTCTACAGCAGGGAACAGCGTGAGTTTCCTTTTCTTGAAAGCCTAAAAAAGACAGGAGTGCTATTACCATTAAAAGGATTAAACAGAATGGTTTCAGTTTTATCATAAAGTTCCAGCCATGCGGAAACCTCCTCCTAGCCGGGACCATGTCAAGCGACAAGAGTGATTTCTACCTCCGCCAGGTAGGAGGGTCACTTTGAGTTCAAATTCCACCCTGAGATGACATAGTGGATTCCTGGTCAGCCTGGGTAGAGTGAGACCCTATCTCGAAAAACCAAAAAAAAGGGGGGGTCACTCTAGAGGACACTCTGGAGCAAAAGAAAACATAGATTTGGGGGGCTGCAGAAATGGCTTGCCAGTAAAGCCAAAGGACCCAGGTTTGATTCCCCAGTATCCACATAAGCCAGATGCACAAGGTGGCAAATGTCTGGAGTTTGTTTGCAGTGGCTGGAGGCCCTGAAGCACCAATTGTCTCTATGCTTTTTCTCTGTCTTTCTCTCTCTCTCAAAAATTAATTACTTAAAAATATTTAAAAAGAAGAAAGAGATTTTGGAGACTTTCCAGTATATCATCTTTTTTTTTTTTTTTTTTTTTTTTTTTTGCTTTGTTTTTTTGTTTTTTCGAGGTAGGGTTTCACTCTAGCCCAGGCTGACCTGGAACTCACTGTGTAGTCTCAGGGTGGACTCGAACTCACAGCAGTCCTCCTATCTCTGCCTCTCAAGTGCTGGGATTAAAGGCATGTGCCACCATACCCACTGATCATCTTTTGTTTTATAGATAGGTAGTCATGCATCTTATTGGGGGATCCATTGGTAAGGACTTAATTCCATAAACATGGCATTTAGGGTCCCATTAGTAAGGGTATTAATCCATAGCCCCTGGACAATATAGATGCATCTTTTGAGGGAACCCAGTGGTAAGGACTTAATTCCATAGACACCATGGTAGGAGCCAAGAAGGCTTAAGTCTGGGGTCCCATTGGTGAGAATATAAACCCGTAGTCCCTAAACAACATAGGCTTCACTAGACTGTATCCTAGTATGATCTATACAGGGCGTTTGTGCAGGCTTTCCTGCTATATAAAATGCTATGCCACCTCAGCACTCTTGGCTGCCATGAGACTTCATGTGCTGAACTCTGGCTGAGAGATAACCTTGAGGCCCCCAGGGACTTGCATGTCTAATTAAATAAAGGTGCCACACAAGGCTATTGAGATTTTAGATTAGGGTCATCATATTGAGATTTAAAAAAAAATTAATTTTATTATTTATTTATTTGAGAGAGAGAGAGTGAGAGTGAGCGAGGGGCAGGTAGAGAATGGGCATGCCAGGGCCTTTCGCCCACTGCAAATGAACTCAAGATGCATGTGTTACCTTGTGCATCTGGCTTACACGGGTTCTGGGGAATCAAACCTGGATCCTTTGGCTTTGCAGGCAAGTGCCTTAACCACTAAGCCATCTCTCCAGCCCCCATATTGAGATTTTTGACTCTGTTTCTTTCACTTTTTCTACCTAATTGTAATGTAAATTATACTAATTGGGATATGCTATTTAAATTCATGGTAAGATGGGTTGTGAGAAATGGGTTGCCCCCCCAACTCAGACCCCCAAGCAGGTTTAAACTATGTGCCATCTACACCTTGTCCTTAGGCAAATTGGCCAACTGGAGAATGACAAGCACCATATATGGTTTTTGTTCTCTCTATATTTTCTCTCTTATCTAAGATGATTATGGCTTTGTTAGAATATAGTTTTCAGACATTGAGACAGAGAAAAAGGAACGTTAAAAAGACAATCAACAAGTAGATCTAACTAAGGTTTACAGCAAGTTGGAATTTTATCATTTAACAACATGTGAACAGGTCATCTTAATTAGTTACATGATATCACAAATAGAATTTAGTTTTGTCATTGCTAAGTTTATAATTCAGGTTTTATAAAGGAAAGATCTTCCAGCCACTGAGAAAATTACTATGAGTCACAAGATTCTTCTGGGTGTGGTAGGGTCTTGCTCTAGCCCAAGCTGACCTGGAATTCACTTGGTGGTAGTCTCAGGGTGGCCTTGAACTCATGGCCATCCTCCTACTTCTGCCTCCTGAGTGCTGGGATTATAAAGGCGTGCACCACCATGCCCAGCAAAAGAAATTCTTAATCCCTGATGTTACTCTTGATGTCTTAAAAACAGATGTCAAGACTTTATTCTGCCTTTAGTTGCCTTTTAATAAAACCAGTTCCAGGTGTATTAAGTTTATGAGTAAGGATTATCTCCAGAGAAGTTATCAAGTTTTACCTGCATTTACAAATTAATGCTTTTAAAATGTATTTCATGTGATTTTTTTTTTTAAGTCTAGGGTCGGGTGTGGTGCCGTATGCCTTTAATTCCAGCACTCAGGAGGCAAAGGTAGGAGGAATGCCGTGAGTTCGAGGCCACCCTGAAACTAGTGAATTCCAGGACAGCCTGGGCTAGAGCAAGACCCTACCTTAAAAAACAAAACCAAACAAACCAAAACAAAACAAAACAAAAGTCTAGGGCTGGAGAGATTGCTTAGTGATTAAGGCACTTGCCTGCAAAGCCTACGGACCTAAGTTTGAATCTCCAGATCCCACATAAGCCAGATGCACAAGGTTATGCAAGCATGCAAGGTTGCGTATGTGTATAAGATGGTACAAGCGTCTGGAGTTTGATTGCAGTGCCTGGAGGCCCTGGCAAGCCAATTTTCTCTGTCTCTCTTTCTCTCTCTCTCTCTCTCATGAAAAAGTCTCTTGGGCTGGAGAGATGGATTAGTGGTTAAGGCACTTGCCTCCAAAGCCAAAGGACCCATGTTCGATTCCCCAGGACCCACATAAGCCAGATGCACAAAGTAGTGCAGGTATCTGAAGTTTGTTTGCAGTAGCAGGAGGCCTGGTATACCTATTGTCTCTCTCTCTCTCTCTCCTTGAAAATAAATAAAATATTTTTTAAAAATGATAAAACATAAACTGGGTATGGTGGCACATGCCTTTAATCCCAGCACTTGGGAGGCAGAGGTAGGAGGATTGCTGTGAATTTGAGGCCACCCTGAGACTACATAGTGAATTACAGGAGGTCAGCCGGGGCTAGAGCAAAACCCTGCCACAAAAATTAATTAATTAATTAATTTAATTAAAATGATAAAACATAAAATTGTTTATGTTAATCACAGTGTCTGTAGTGTACATCAGATTAACTCCTATCTAAGATTAAGCCAAAAACATCGTATGTCCAGTGTTTTCTCTCTTAAGATAGATTTGTCAAGGGTTATATTAAAACCAAACTGTTTTAGTTCAACAATGACCAGGTATGGTTCTATTGTTTTGTGTAATCAAATAGTTTTTGTGAAGGTTTTATTTAAGTAATTGTCTCACTCTGACTTCTCAAGCTCATTTGCTTTTATAACTCTCAACCCATATTCCCTGCTCCAGGATACAACCTAATGTTAAAGTGATGTTCATCTGAGAAAAATGGTCTTGAGCTGTCCAAAGTTCTGTTTTCAACCTTCTCTGGGTAATTGGTATGTTTTCAAACACAGATTCCAAGATTTTGTACTGTCTTTATCTTTTCCTGACATGCATTTTCTAAGTCAAATCAATTGATTCAGATTTTCCAGTATACTTATAGCTGTTAGATACTTAAAGGACAAGAAACACCTGCTTTCTATGCTTCAGATATGGCCTACACTGTCACAGGACAACTAAACTGAGTTGTTAAACAAAATGACTTTAAACTTTTGTGTCATTCTTTACCTAGATCTGTTTCACTAACAAGATGTGCTATATATCCAAACCCTTCAAGGTTGGTGTATCTTTCTTTCTAACTGTTTTAATAACCACATGTAAAATCCAAAGCCAAAGCCGGGCGTGGTGGCGCACGCCTTTAATCCCAGCACTCGGGAGGCAGAGGTAGGAGGATCGCCGTGAGTTCGAGGCCACCCTGAGACTCCATAGTGAATTCCAGGTCAGCCTGGGCTAGAGTGAGACCCTACCTCGAAAAACCAAAAAAAAAAAAAAAAAAAAAAATCCAAAGCCAATTGGAGTCACTGGAGTTAAAAAAAAAAAAAAAAAAAGCTAATATTTTGGCTTCTACTCCCAGGTCAAAAGGCCACAAGAGATAATGGGATACTTCCAATGTTTTACCCTGGTCCTCTGGTAAGTTATCTGTCTTCCTGATCAGGGAGGAAATGGAGACAAAAAGTGATGTACAAGGGGCTGGAGGGATGGCTTAATGGTTAAAGCATTTGCCTGCAAAGCCAAATGAGTTCTGGGTTCGATTCCCCAGGACTCACGTTAGCCAGATGCACAACGGGGCGCATGCGTTTGGAGTTCATTTGCAGTGGCTGGAAGCCCTGGCGCAACCATTCTCTCTCCCTCTGTCTCCCTCTTTCTCTCTGTCAAATAAATAAAAATAAAATATTTTTTAAAAGTGGCATACAATCTGCAAAAGAAAAGCCACAACAGTCTGTTGGGCTTGCCTAAAGAGAGACTCCATTTCAAGAAGTACTTCAGGGGCTGAAGAGAGTGCTTAGTGGTTAAGGCATTTGTCTATGAAGCCTAAGGACCCAGGTTCAATTCTCTAGTACCCACATAAGCCAGATATACATGGTGGCACATGCATCTGGAGTTTGCTTGCAGTGGCTAGAGGCCCTGGCATGCCCATTCCCTCTCTATCTCTCTCTAACAAATAAATAAATATTAAAAAGATTAAAAGAAAAAAAGGGGCTGGGCACATGCTTTAATCCCAGTGCTTGGGAGGCAGAGGTAGGACGATTACTGTGAGTTCAAGGTTACCCTGAGACTACATAGTGAATTCCAGGTCAGCCTGGGCTAGAGTGAGACCCTACCTTGAAAGAAACCAAAAAAGGGCTGGAAAGATAGCTTAGCAGTTAAGGTGCTTGCATCTCTCTCTCCTTCTCCCTGCCTCTTTCTCTATCTCTCTCTCTCCCTCTCTAATAAATAAAAATAAGTATATATATATTTATTTATTGAGAGAGAGAGAGAGAGAGAGAATGAATGGGCATGCCAGGGCTTGTAGCCACTGCAAACAAACTCCAGATGCATACACCACCTTGTGTATGTGGCTTACATGAGACCTGGAGAATTGAACCTGGATCCTTAGGCTTCGCAGGCAGTGCCTTAACCACTAAGCAATCTCTCCATCCCTCTTTTTCTTTCTTTTAAAAATACTGACCTTACCTCAAAAAAAAAAAATTCTAAGAGGGCATGAATAAGTCATATGGAAACATAGTTTTTTGGACAATGGCACAACCAGAAGCCATAGATTGTTACTAGAAAAGTTTCAGTGTCAGGAATGGGATACCTTTAAGTGAGTTGTTGGCCAGGGAGGCCCCTGATGCCCCCCAAAACATTACAGGCCATTGCCAAGGCTCTTGGTTTTCCACCAGGCATAGATTGGAACTCAGGTTGTTAGGCTTTACAGGCAAGTGCCTTAATCTCTGAGCCATCTCTCGAGCCCTAAAGCCATTCTTTAGGCAGTAGAATTATTTTTATATATTTTGTTTATTCACTTATTTATTTATTTATTTATTTATTTACTTAAGACAGAGAGAGGCAGATAGAGATATGTATTAAGGTGCCAGAGAAATGGCTTAGCAGTTAAGGTACTTGCCTGAGAAACCTAAGGACCAAGGTTTGATTCCTGAGGACCCACGTAAGCCAGATGCACAAGGTGGCACATGCTTCTAGAGTTCGCTTTCAGTGGCTGGAGGCCCTGGTTTGCCCATTTTCTCTCATATATATATTTTAAACACCAGGGTCTCATCTGAGATTTAAAACAGTCTCTTGACTATGAGCCCTATTAAAGCAAACCACAAGTTACATATTCTATTGCATTACCTTCTCATTGTTGGGACAAACACCTGACCAGGAGCAGCTTATGGGAGGAAAGGGTTTATTTCAGGCTTATAGATTCCAGGGGATGCTTCATCATGATGGAAGAAGCTGGCTCACTTCATCATACATCTGTAGCAGAGAGACAAAGAAAGCAGTCCTGAGATCCTGGCAAAAGAAACTGCTGTTCTCTGAGGCTGAGATGAGATGCTGAGCCTCAGGGCTGAGCCCTGTAGCTCTTCCTTTAGTGGGAGTCATTTGATGACTTACACTGATGCCAAAGCCATCTGAAAGTCTGGTTAGGGAAGGAGGGTTATAAGCTTCCCTTCCCTTCTCTCGTTTTGGGGAGTCTGGGGACTTTCTGGAAGTCCCTGCATAGCTTCCACCTGTTGGTGGGAGCCCTACGCCCTCTTTTTATTCAAGAACTATGGGCCTTTGCACAGCTCCACCCCTACCCAGCTTTCCTTCCTTCACTTTGTTTCCATTCCTACTTGTCACTTTCAGGAATGCTGTCCCCAAACCTTTACACTAGGTGAAATTCTTTTTTTTTTTTCTTCTTTTTTCGAGGTAGGGTCTCACTCTGGCCCAGGCTGACTTGGAATTAACTATCTAGTCTCAGGGTGGCCTCGAACTCACAGTGATTCACCTATCTCTGCCTCCCAAGTGCTGGGATTAAAGGCATGCGCCACCACGCCCAGCTACATTTCATTTTTTTAAACAATAAATTTCATTGTGTATATTTAAGTTCTACAACATGATGTTATAAAATGTGCATCTAGTGTTATATATTTTTTTAATTTTATTTATTTATTTAGTTAGTTTTGGCTTTTCGAGGTAGGGTCTCACTCTAGCCCAGGCTGACCTAGAATTCACTATGGAGTGTCAGGGTGGCCTCAAACTCACAGTGATCCTTCTACCTCTGCCTCCCGAGTGCTGGGATTAAAGGCATGCGCCATCATGCCCAGCTCTAGTGTTATATTTATTATACTGAAACAAATTTAACATATCTCTTCCATCCCCTTACATACGTAACCTATATTTCTCCAAAACAAGAACAGTTATCATCTGCTTATTTAGAAAAAAATAGTTGTGCTAAGCCAGGCGTGGTGACGCATGCCTTAAATCCCAGCACTCGGGAGGCAGAGGTAGGAGGATCGCTGCGAGTTCGAGGCCACCCTGAGAATACAGAGTGAATTCCAGGTCAGCCTGGGCTAGAGCGAACCTCTACCTCGAAAAAAACAAACAACAAAAAAAAAAGTTGTGCTGCACACTAGATCTTTTGGCATACCAAATAGGTATGAATAGCAAGTCAATAGATTTAGTTATGTATTAATTTTTTGGCCTAATTTCTAAATTTTGGATAATTTTTCTTAATACTCATGCAGTCTGGGTTCCTTTTGAAAAGTAACTCCAGTATTTAACCAAGCACTTGGAATGGAATTTTCTTTGTAATAGTCAAAATCTTGTTGTCAAATACTTGCCCAAGGACTATGCAGTAAGTTAGCTGACCTGAATAACAATATCAGGTTTACTCATTTGTTTTCTCTTCGACAATAGTTTTTCCCTTCTTATACTAATCCACAGTGTCATTTCCAGTACCACCTCTTCAAGTGCCTGACACCTACAGAGTAATTTATAATTCAGTTCAAGTCTGATACTGACTGCCTGGCATTAGCAAGACATTTTGCAGGTTTAAAGACTCAGACTCACACAGCACCCCTACTTCAGATACCAGCTGTAAGGATCCCATCTCCAATTCAACATGCTCAAGTTTACTTGAGGGTTTCCACAGCCCTTACTTACTATTTATTATGAAGGACACAAATTGGAAATGGTAGGGTAGGAGAGGGGCCTCTCTACAGTGCTGGCTTTCTAGTATTTGCACTTGCTTATCAACCCAAAAGTTCTATGAACCCTGTTGTTTAAGTAAGGTGTGTGTATGTGTGTGTGTGTGTGTGTGTGTGTATGCATATCCATATGTGTGTGAGTATATGTACATGTGAAGGCCAGAGACTCTCTATTGGTATCATTTGAATTTCTGAGTCTTAATTCATGAATGCCAGGATATGAGGAATAAATATTTCCTTCCTTGCAGTAGAAGTATACACCATGTCACTTTTCATTCATTCAATCACAGTTCCTTCTCATAAATAGCAGTGGTGGCTTGATTCAGGGGTTCACCATAAATTTAGGTGTAGTGAATGTTAGGTCTCCAGCTGATGCATTTTTGGAATTAACACTTCCTGGAGGTTGTGTATTATTGGGAGTGGGATTATGGGTGTTATAACCAGCTTCCTCTTGCCAGTGTTTGGCACACTCTCCCGTTGCAATTGTCCACCTGATGATGTTGGCGAGGAGGTGATGTTCACCCTCTGCTCATGCCATTCTTTTTCCATGCCATCATGGACCTCAAGTCTGTAAGCCAAAATAAACCCTTTTTCCCACAAGCTGCTCTTGGCCGGGTGTTTTCTGCCAACAATGCGAACCTGACTGCAACAACAGAGTAAATTGTACTTCTCAATTCCACTTCTTTGTCGGCCTTAATCACCTGACCATTGTGGACAACAGACCCTCATCTTACCCTAACCAAGCAGAGACTCCAGAGTCTTTGCATTTCCTTTCCTTTTACCTTCTGTGATCACCTGTGACATGGTCCTGCTGACTCTTCAGGTGGGTGGAGCTCTCAGAACCAACCAGAAGTCCTGAGTCTCTCTGGACTAACCAAGCTAAGGTTCCTATGGGCCTGTGGGAAATGAAAGAAAGGAGTATTTGTTGTTGAAAGGCATGAAGATTTGGAGGATGCTTGTTAAAATCATTTAAAAAATGACCATTATTCAAAGTTCCTCCGACATGTGATCCCAGAGCTTCTCCCCAATGCTTTGGTCAATGAAGGTTGGAAATGTATTATGCATGAATGTGAAGCATTGTCTCTATTAGGGTCTTTTCATGATGCTGTGTCACTTTTGGCTCCCCCGAACCTCTGAGAAATCACTGGTCTTATTGCTGAGAACCACAGCCATTCTATACTTGATCATTGATGTTTTTCAGGTGTGAAAGAACCATCTTTTTATTGTTGTTGTTGTTTCTCAAGGTAGGGTCTCACTCTAGCTCAGGCTGACCTGGAATTCCCTGTGTAGTCTCAGGGTGGCCTTGAACTCACGGCGATCCTCCTTGAGACTACATAATAAATTCCAGGTTAGCCTGGGCTAGAGTGAGACCCTACCTCAAAAAAAAAAAAAAAAAAAAAGGTGTGTGCCACTACACCCCATAAAAGAACTTTCCTGTGACAACAAAATTTTTATCAGTATTCTTACTCTATAGTAAGACAGAGAAAAAAAATGAAGTCATTGAATACTAAACTCAACTTTCTGACTTGGGTGGCATTAGAATTAGACTTAATGATGTGACATAGGTATGAGGTTGAGGAGTTCAGTATAGGGCTGTTTCTCTTACACCTAGTTGGCTTTGATTTCTGGTGACTTTGGCTCCTTTCTAGTGCTTGCAGGTGACTATCCCTACCAGCTGACATCTGAAGTAACTAAATTCTCACCAGTTTGTGGTCATGTGGTTTCCCTCTGCTAACAAATGAGCCTCCTCAGGCTCACCTGGGTTAGGAATGGTGGAGGAAATCCTTTGTAAGCAGTGAGCCACTATGATTCAGTTTTACCCTGTGCACTTGAGCAAGCATGCTGCTTCTCCCCAAGTTCCACTCCTCCCTGAACATTTCCTGGATCACTGGAGTATGCAGAAACCTCTCCCTCTGTTTACCTTAAAGACCTTTTGTGTTAAGACAACACTATATAGACCATTAATTTAAAAAGAAGTTTTGGGGTTGGAGAGATGGCTTAGCGTTTAAGGTACTTGCCTGAGAAATGTAAGGACTCATGTTGTATCTCCAGATCCCATTTAAGCCAAACACACAAAAGTGAGGCAAGTGCAAGGTCACACATGCCTACTAGGTGGTGCAAGCATCTGGAGTTCAATTGTAGTGACTGAGGTCCTGGTGTGCCATTTCTCTCTTTGTCTGTCTCCCTCTCTAAAATAAAAAATTTTTTAAAGTTTTAAAAAATATTTTTATTTGCTGGGCATGGTGGCGCACGCCTTTAATCCCAGCACTTGGGAGGCAGAGATAGGAGAATTGCCATGAGTTCAAGGCCACCCTGAGACTGCATAGTGAATTCCAGGTCAGCCTGGGCCAGAGTGAGACCCTACCTTGAAAAAAAAATTATTATTGTTTATTTGCAGGGAAAGAGAGAGGATGAATAACGAATGAATGAATGAGTATGGGCACACCAGAGCCTCTTGCCACTGCAAACAAACTACAGATGCCTGCATCATTTTGCCCATCCAGTTTTACCTGGATACTGGATAATCAAACCCAGGTCATCAAGCTTTGCAAACTAGTGTCTTTAACCACTGTCCCTAAAAAAGGTTTTTTGTATGTGTATGTGATGTAGTGTGGTATATGTGTGTGTGTGTGTACTAGGTATAGTGTATGCATATGTGTGTGTGCACCCATTGTGCACATACATGCAGAGACCAGAGTAGAATGTTGGGTGTCCTCTATCACTCAGTTAACTGAAGGGCCTCAGTTATCGCACCTGTAAAGTACGAGATGGATGGAGCAGAGTCTTTGATGCTAAGCTGCCTGCTTCTCTGCTAGCTAGTCCTCACTTCCCCATGGATTCCCTCCATCTCCACTTAGCTCAGGCAAATTCAGTATGTTTATTTGCAAACACTGTGTTTTTCATTGCTATAAGAACCATAAAGCATAAAAACTCAAAGGAGGGGAGGCTGGGGAAATGGCTTTCGTGAGAAACAGGGGGCGCATGTGTCTGGAGTTTGTTTGCAGTGACTGGTGGCCCTGGCGTGCCCCTTCTCTCTTTCTCTTCCTCTCTCTCTCTCTCAAATAAATAAATAATTTTAAAAATACTAAAATTAAAAAAAACTTAAAGGAGGAACGATTTATTTTGGTTCACAGTTCCAGAGTGCTCCATCTATGGCTGTGTCTCCAGTGTTTCTGGGTTTGTAGTTTGGCAAAGCACCATAACAGAATGGGGTGCTAGAAGCAGAGAAATTCAGCAGCTCACGGTGGCCAGAAAGGAGAGAGAGAAGCGGCAGGGAGCCCGTGCTAATTCACTTCCTCCTTCTTCCCCTTTTTGTTCCATCCAGTCACCTAACTTACTGCATGGTTCCATCTACATTCAGAGTGGATCCTCCCACCTCTGTTGCAGTCTCATCTCTGTTGATGGAAACGCCCTCACAGACACACTCATAAATCTCCTTCCCTAATCTACTAGGTGTTTTTAGTATAATCAAGTCATCAATATTGGAGCTGGAGGGGCTGTAGAGATGGCTTAGCAGTTAAGGCATTTGCCTGCAAAGCTAAAGGACCCTGGTTCAACTCTCCAGCACCCATGTAGGCCACATGCACAAGGGGGCACTTGTGTCTAGAGTTCGTTTGCAATGGCTGGAGGCCCTGGTGTGCCCATTTTCTCTCTCTCGGGCTGAGCCCTGTAGCTCTTCCTTTAGTGGGAGTCATTTGATGACTTACACTGATGCCAAAGCCATCTGAAAGTCTGGTTAGGGAAGGAGGGTTATAAGCTTCCCTTCCCTTCTCTCGTTTTGGGGAGTCTGGGGACTTTCTGGAAGTCCCTGCATAGCTTCCACCTGTTGGTGGGAGCCCTACGCCCTCTTTTTATTCAAGAACTATGGGCCTTTGCAGCAGCTCCACCCCTACCCAGCTTTCCTTCCTTCACTTTGTTTCCATTCCTACTTGTCACTTTCAGGAATGCTGTCCCCAAACCTTTACACTAGGTGAAATTCTTTTTTTTTTTTTTTTCTTTTTTTGAGGTAGGGTCTCACTCTGGCCCAGGCTGACTTGGAATTAACTATCTAGTCTCAGGGTGGCCTCGAACTCACAGTGATTCACCTATCTCTGCCTCCCAAGTGCTGGGATTAAAGGCATGCGCCACCACGCCCAGCTACATTTCATTTTTTTAAACAATAATTTTCATTGTGTATATATAAGTTCTATAACATGATGTTATAAAATGTGCATCTATTGTTATATTTTTTTTAATTTTATTTATTTATTTATTTAGTTTTGGCTTTTCGAGGTAGGGTCTCACTCTAGCCCAGCCTGACCTAGAATTCACTATGGAGTGTCAGGGTGGCCTCAGACTCGCAGTGATCCTCCTACCTCTGCCTCCCGAGTGCTGGGATTAAAGGCATGAGCCATCACGCCCAGCTCCAGTGTTATATTTATTATACTGAAACAAATTTAACATATCTCTTCCATCCCCTTACATACGTAACCTATATTTCTCCAAAACGAGAACAGTTATTATCTGCTTATTTAGAAAATAATAGTTGTGCTAAGCCAGGCGTGGTGACGCACGCCTTAAATCCCAGCACTTGGGAGGCAGAGGTAGGAGGATCGCTGCGAGTTCGAGGCCACCCTGAGAATACAGAGTGAATTCCAGGTCAGCCTGGGCTAGAGCGAACCCCTACCTCGAAAAAAACAAACAACAACAAAAAAAGTTGTGCTGCACACTAGATCTTTTGACATACCAAATAGGTATGAATAGCAAGTCAATAGATTTAGTTATGTATTAATTTTTTGGCCTAATTTCTAAATTTTGGATAATTTTTCTTAATACTCATGCAGTCTGGGTTCCTTTTGAGAAGTAATTCCAGTATTTAACCAAGCTCTTGGAATGGAATTTTTTTTATAACAGTCAAAATCTTGTTGTCAAATACTTGCCCAAGGACTATGCAGCAAGTTAGCTGACCTGAATAACAATATCAGGTTTACTCATTTTGTTTTCTCTTTGACAATAGTTTTCCCCTTCTTATACTAATCCACAGTGTCATTTCCAGTACCACCTCTTCAAGTGCCTGACACCTACAGAGTAATTTATAATTCAGTTCAAGTCTGATACTAACTGCCTGGCATTAGCAAGACATTTTGCAGGTTTAAAGACTCAGACTCACACAGCACCCCTACTTCAGATACCAGCTGTAAGGATCCCATCTCCAATTCAACATGCTCAAGTTTACTTGAGGGTTTCCACAGCCCTTACTTACTATTTATTATGAAGGACACAACTTGGAAATGGTAGGGTAGAAGAGGGGCTTGGAATCACGAGGGCCTCTCTACAGTGCTGGCTTTCTAGTATTTGCATTTGCTTATCAACCCGAAAGTTCTATGAACCCTGTTGTTTAAGTAAGGTGTGTGTGTGTGTGTGTGTGTGTGTGTGTGTGTGTATGCATATCCATATGTGTGTGAGTATATGTACATGTGAAGGCCAGAGACTCTCTATTGGTATCATTTGAATTTCTGAGTCTTAATTCATGAATGCCAGGATATGAGGAATAAATATTTCCTTCCTTGCAGTAGAAGTATACACCATGTCACTTTTCATTCAATCACAGTTCCTTCTCATAAATAGCAGTGGTGGTTTGATTCAGGGGTTCACCATAAATTTAGGTGTACTGAATGTTAGGTCTCCAGTTGATGCATTTTTGGAATTAACACTTCCTGGAGGTTGTGTATTGTTGGGAGCGGGATTATGGGTGTTATAACCAGCTTCCTCTTGCCAGTGTTTGGCACACTCTCCTGTTGCTATTGTCCACCTGATGATGTTGGCGAGGAGGTGATGTCGACCCTCTGCTCATGCCATTCTTTTTCCATGCCATCATGGACCTCAAGTCTGTAAGCCAAAATAAACCCTTTTTCCCACAAGCTGCTCTTGGCCGGGTGTTTTCTGCCAACAATGCGAACCTGACTGCAACAACAGAGTAAATTGTACTTCTCAAATCCACTTCTGTGTCGGCCTTAATCACCTGACCATTGTGGACAACAGACCCTCATCTTACCCTAACCAAGCAGAGACTCCAGAGTCTTTGCATTTCCTTTCCTTTTATCTTCTGTGATCACCTGTGACATGGTCCTGCTGACTCTTCAGGTGGGTGGAGCTCTCAGAACCAACCAGAAGTCCTGAGTCTCTCTGGGCTATCCAAGCTAAGGTTCCTATGGGCCTGTGGGAAAGGAAAGAAAGGAGTATTTGTTGTTGAAAGGCACGAAGATTTGGAGGATGCTTGTTATAATCATTTTAAAAATGACCATTATTCAAAGTTCCTCCGACATGTGATCCCAGAGCTTCTCCACAATGCTTTGGTCAATGAAGGTTGGAAATGCATTATGCATGAATGTGAAGCATTGTCTCTATTAGGGTCTTTTCATGATGCTGTGTCACTTTTGGCTCCCCCGAACCTCTGAGAAATCACTGGTCTTCCTGCTGAGAACCACAGCCATTCTATACTTGATCATTGATGTTTTTCAGGTGTGAAAGAACCATCTTTTTATTGTTGTTGTTGTTTCTCAAGGTAGGGTCTCACTCTAGCTCAGGCTGACCTGGAATTCCCTGTGTAGTCTCAGGGTGGCCTTGAACTCACGGCGATCCTCCTTGAGACTACATAATAAATTCCAGGTTAGCCTGGGCTAGAGTGAGACCCTACCTCAAAAAAAAAAAAAGGTGTGTGCCACTACACCCCGTAAAAGAACCATCTTTACTTTCCTGTGACAACAAAATTTTTATCAGTATTCTTACTCTATAGTAAGACAGAGAAAAAAAATGAAGTCATTGAATACTAAACTCAACTTTCTGACTTGGGTGGCATTAGAATTAGACTTAATGATGTGACATAGGTATGAGGTTGAGGAGTTCAGTATAGGGCTGTTTCTCTTACACCTAGTTGGCTTTGATTTCTGGTGACTTTGGCTCCTTTCTAGTCCTTGCAGGTGACTATCCCTACCAGCTGACATCTGAAGTAACTAAATTCTCACCAGTTTGTGGTCATGTGGTTTCCCTCTGCTAACAAATGAGCCTCCTCAGGCTCACCTGGGTTAGGAATGGTGGAGGAAATCCTTTGTAAGCAGTGAGCCACTATGATTCAGTTTTACCCTGTGCACTTGAGCAAGCATGCTGCTTCTCCCCAAGTTCCACTCCTCCCTGAACATTTCCTGGATCACTGGAGTATGCAGAAACCTCTCCCTCTGTTTACCTTAAAGACCTTTTGTGTTAAGACAACACTATATAGACCATTAATTTAAAAAGAAGTTTTGGGGTTGGAGAGATGGCTTAGCGTTTAAGGTACTTGCCTGAGAAATGTAAGGACTCATGTTGGATCTCCAGATCCCATTTAAGCCAAACACATGAAAGTGAGGCAAGTGCAAGGTCACACATGCCTAGTAGGTGGTGCAAGCATCTGGAGTTCAATTGTAGTGACTGAGGTCCTGGTGTGCCATTTCTCTCTTTGTCTGTCTCCCTCTCTAAAATAAAATTTTTTTAAAGTTTTAAAAAATATTTTTATTTGCTGGGCATGGTGGCGCACGCCTTTAATCCCAGCACTTGGGAGGCAGAGGTAGGAGAATCGCCATGAGTTCAAGGCCACCCTGAGACTGCATAGTGAATTCCAGGTCAGCCTGGGCCAGAGTGAGACCCTACCTTGAAAAAAAAAATATTATTATTTATTTGCAGGGAAAGAGAGAGGATGAATAACGAATGAATGAATGAGTATGGGCACACCAGAGCCTCTTGCCACTGCAAACAAACTACAGATGCCTGCATCATTTTGCCCATCCAGTTTTACCTGGATACTGGATAATCAAACCCAGGTCATCAAGCTTTGCAAACTAGTGTCTTTAACCACTGTCCCTAAAAAAGGTTTTTTGTATGTGTATGTGATGTAGTGTGGTATATGTGTGTGTGTGTGTACTAGGTATAGTGTATGCATATGTGTGTGTGCACCCATTGTGCACATACATGCAGAGACCAGAGTAGAATGTTGGGTGTCCTCTATCACTCAGTTAACTGAAGGGCCTCAGTTATCGCACCTGTAAAGTACGAGATGGATGGAGCAGAGTCTTTGATGCTAAGCTGCCTGCTTCTCTGCTAGCTAGTCCTCACTTAACCATGGATTCCCTCCATCTCCACTTAGCTCAGGCAAATTCAGTATGTTTATTTGCAAACACTGTGTTTTTCATTGCTATAAGAACCATAAAGCATAAAAACTCAAAGGAGGGGAGGCTGGGGAAATGGCTTTGGTGAGAAACAGGGGGCGCATGTGTCTGGAGTTTGTTTGCAGTGACTGGTGGCCCTGGCATGCCCCTTCTCTCTTTCTCTCTGTCTCTTCCTCTCTCTCTCTCTCTCAAATAAATAAATAATTTTAAAAATACTAAAATTAAAAAAAAACTTAAAGGAGGAACGATTTATTTTGGTTCACAGTTCCAGAGTGCTCCATCTATGGCTGTGTCTCCAGTGTTTCTGGGTTTGTAGTTTGGCCAAGCACCATAACAGAATGGGGTGCTAGAAGCAGAGAAATTCAGCAGCTCATGGTGGCCAGAAAGGAGAGAGAGAAGCGGCAGGGAGCCCGTGCTAATTCACTTCCTCCTTCTTCCCCTTTTTGTTCCATCCAGTCACCTAACTTACTGCATGGTTCCATCTACATTCAGAGTGGATCCTCTCATCTCTGTTGTAGTCTCATCTCTGTTGATGGAAATGCCCTCACAGACACACTCATAAATCTCCTTCCCTAATCTACTAGGTGCTTTTAGTATAATCAAGTCATCAATATTGGAGCTGGAGGGGCTGTAGAGATGGCTTAGCAGTTAAGGCATTTGCCTGCAAAGCTAAAGGACCCTGGTTCAACTCTCCAGCACCCATGTAGGCCAGATGCACAAGGGGGCACTTGTGTCTAGAGTTTGTTTGCAATGGCTGGAGGCCCTGGTGTGCCCATTTTCTCTCTCTCTCTCTCTCTCCCTCTCTCCCTCACTCCCTACCTCTCTCTTAAATAAAAATAAATAAGATATTTTTAAAAAAAGATTTGAGCTGGAGAAATGGCTCAATTCTCAAAGACACTTTCTTGGAAAGCCTAGGGGTCTGGGTACCCACAAAAAGCCATAAGGTACCTACAACTTGCGAAGTTGTAAAAAAAAAATTGCAGGAGGTCAGACCATCTTGAAAGGTCATAATTTTCTACCTCTGTTCAAATAACCATTCCTCACTCCCCTGGTCACTCAGGCATAGAAGCTTAGGGCCATTGTTAAAATTGCTATCTTTGCAATGATTCTTAATCATTTTGTGGTGTTGGTTTGGAGTCAAGAGCCTTGAATATGCAAGGCAAGTGCTCTGCTACTGAGCTCTCTTTCAGACCTCTGCATTTCTTCTAGAAACCCAAATTTTGTTCGTTATCCCTCCTCTGCCTCTCACCAGACATGCAGAGGATGAGGGTTGTAGGACAAAGGAGGCAGGGACTGGAATAACCACCTTATGACATGGGAGGCCAGGAGTCACCAGTAGCAGATTAAGAATGAATCTCCCTAGGTATCTGTGATGGTTTGATTCAGGTGTCCCCATAAACTTAGGTGTGCTGAATGCTAGGTTCCCAGATGATGGAGATTTGGGAATTCATAGCTCCTGGAGGCAATGTATTGTTGGGGGCGGGCTTATGGATGTTATAGCCAGTTTCCCTATGCCAGGGTTTGGCACACTCTCCTGTGCTATTGTCCACCTTATGTTGACTAGGGGGTGATGTCCACTCTATGCTTATGCCATCATTTTCCCCTGTCATCATGGAGCTTCCCCTCAAGTCTGAAAGCCAAAATAAACCCCCTTTTTTCCCCACAAGCTTCTCTTGGTCAGGTATTTTCTGGCAGCAAGGAGAACTTGACTGCAACAGTAAAGTTGGTACCAAGAATGGGATTGCTGCTAGACACCTCACTGTGTGGCTTTGGCCTTTTGGAGCTGATTTTCAAGAGAAATGTGGAAGGATTTGAAACCCTGGCCTAAGAGATGACTTACAGTGATATAAGTACAGCTTGATGGACTATTCTGGTCAGAGTTGAAACACCTGAATGCAGTAAGAGCTATGGACTGTGAGGTTTAGCTTATGAGGATGAAAAAGAACTTTGTCTGGACTGGGCTAGAAGCAGTTTGTGTGAGAGGCTTGCTGTCATGCCCATGTCCTGAGAACTTGTGCAGGGTTGCAGTGCATAGAAACAGACTGGTGTGTGCAGAGGGATATGGCACAGAAAGAAATCTTTGGGTTGCAATTGCTTCCCATTCATCTGCAATTATATGAGAGATTACAACCATTGAGATTGGGCCATCTGACCTGCATAGGGGCAAAAGGAAGAATTTAGACTCTTTTGAAGGGGCCTGAGTTCTCAAAGAGTGTTCTGTTCTTCAAAGTCTGTTTTATTCCCCCCTTAATGAATCTCCCTAAGTATCTGTGGTGGTTTGATTCAGGTGTCCTCCATAAACTTAGTTGTTCTGAAAGCTAGGTTCCAAGCTGATGGAGATTTGGGAATTCATACGTCCTAGAGGTAGTGTATTGTTGTGGGTGGGCTTATGGGTATTATACCAGTTTTCCCTTGCCAGTGTTTGGCACACTCTCCTGTTGCTATTGTCCATTGTGTGTTGGCCAAGGGGTGATGTCCACCCTCTGCTCATGCCATCATTTCCCCTGCCATCATGGAGCTTCCCCTCGAGTCTGTAAGACAAAATAAACCTTTTTTCCCACAAGCTGCTTTTGGTCAGGTATTTTCTGGCAGCAATGAGAACTTGACTGCAACAGTATCCCAGATGACCTTGAGGAGAACTTGGTCTTGGCTCAGTGGCATTTATTTTGGTCAGTGCATTATAGAAGTATCAGAGAATAAATTTCTGTGGTGTCTAGTCCCAGAGGTGGGGCAATTTCTTATGGAAGTCCATGAACATGAGGGGAACAGGCAGTATAAAATAATTAGTTGGCAAACAAATTTTGCCAGGGATGTGCTTTGTGCCTTTTGGCTTCATGCCAGGCATGAGAGACATGGAAACTGGTGACCACACACCCCAGTCACCACGGAATACACATGATTGTGACCACATCATATGGATTGATCCGAGAGGATCCTGTTTCATGACTTCAATTATGTTTTGTCACTATTTTAACTTCCCTAGTGGATCACTGGTCACCCGGTCAATCCCCCACTCTTAGTCCAGATGTCATTTTGATGATCAGTGTAGAGCAGGGTCTACAATTTCCAATGAAGTGTGCTCAAGATGGACCTCTGGTTACACTTTGTGTGCTATACAATCAGTGCTTTGAATGATAGTTGAGGAGGACGGTTGGTAAAGATAGTGTTAGATTCTCTCAAACTGGGAAAAGGTAGGCTAAATCCCATGAGGCCTATGTTGGGGAAGAAGGCAGGAAGTTAAGACTGTATTGAAGGAAGAGGGAGTCACACAGAAACTCCTTCCTATTGAGGAAACAGCATTAAAAAAATATTTTATTAATTTATTTGAGAGTGAGAGAGACAGAGAAAGAGGCAGAGAGCATGGGCACACCAGGGCCTCCAGCCACTGCAAACAAACTCCTGACGCATGCTCCCCCTTGTGCATCTGGCTTACGTGGGTCCTGGGGAATTGAACCGGGATCCTTAGGCTTTTCAGGCAAGTAACGCCTTAATGGCTAATCCATTTCCCCAGACCAAAACAGCATTTTTTGGCCCAAGAATCAGGGCAAATCACTAGAAAGATCAACTGACAGGGGAAGGAATGTTGTGGCTGCGTTGTCTTAGGAAGTATTAGAGCAGGGGTAAGGACTTGTGTCCTTACGGACACACCAACCAGCACCGCAATGACCAAGCACTTTTGGACAGAAATTATGACATCAGAATAGTTGCCTATGGCAACCACAGCTCCCTTCTATCCCTAGGTGGACTGGCACTTGTCCAAGCTGAATCTAATTTGTTAATGTTAGCCTCTTCCTGGCCATTCTGTAGAAAATGTCCCTTCCCATCGCCAGTCTTTCTTAACATGTGCACCAGCCAGAAACATTAAATAGCCTCATTTCTTGTATTTTCCATCGAATGGGCCTGGCATTCTGAAGCAGGTCTAAGGCTACATTCCATGCCTTATATTCCATTATAGCCTTAAGTTTCAGATCTTCAAGTGACTTGAATTTTCCCCCCTTCATGACTGGTTTAATCCTTTTCTCAATTTGGAACTTGCTTTGTTCCCACCATTTGCCCCTTGGTTCCTTCCTGCTCTCAGTGAGGACCATTCACATGCTTTCTGGTTCTGACATTTTCCCGGTACTTTCTCAACCCAAAGAAACCTCAAAAGCTTTGATCATTGTTTCTGAGAAAACATTGTTCTGCACTAAGTGTAATGTGATTTGTCACTGTGATTAAAATGGCTGACACAGGCAATGCGCAGGGGAGGAAGTACTTATTGAGCACATGCTCTCAAAGCATTCATCCATCGTGGTGGGGACATGGTATAACGCTCACATCATGGTGGATAAAAAGCACAGCGACCTTGTGAAAGAGATCGGAGTCAGGCCCTTTGCTTTCATTGCTTGGCCAGACCAATATTGTCAATCACATCAGGTCCGTGCTCTGTGTGGAGCTTAGCCCATGGTTGGAAGACACATTTCCTTACCATTAGTCCTAATTCAAGTTATCACTATTTAGATCTCATAACACTTCTGTTCAATGTTTACAACAGATAATAGTTGAAAAATTTGAAAAGTAGTTTGTATATGAGCTGTCAACAGCATGTTCTGCTGGCAACCCTGAAGATTCTGTCCTACAGGGCTAGAGATGCATGCCAGGGTGACCTGGCAGGCCATGTTGGCCACAGCCAATATGGGCACAATCATGTTAAGCTGGATCCCTTTATGGACACCCAAAGTCACACCACTAAGATAGTTCACCAAATGGGAAATATTCAGGGATTAAATAAAAATATCCTGGGCTGGAAAGATGGCTTAGAGGTTAAGACAAATGCCTGCAAAGCCTAAGGACCCAGGTTAGATTCTCCAGGTACCACATAAGTCAGATACACATGGTGACACACACGTCTGGAGTTCATTTGCTAAATGGCTAAAGGTCCTGTGCCCATTCTCTCTCTCTCTCTCTCTCTCTTTACCTCTACCTCTATCTCTAATAAATAAATACAAATAAATCTTTTAAAAATATATCCTGTAAATGTATATACTATGCTTATCAAACTGCCCAGTAAGCACTTCTCTTAATATTCATACCCTTATATTAATGCTACTCTCACTTTTAGTAGAGAATCTTCTCTTTTCAGATGGCAGTGACCTTGGGATGACTCAGAAGGTATCATGGTGCTGGAAAGAAGTGACTGGAGTACTGAGTAATATCTTGATCACACCTTCCAAGGCTCAAGGTCTAATGCGGAAGAGGTGGCGGAAAGAATGTAAGAGCCAAAGGAACGGTAGGACTCCTTACAACGTGCTCCCTCCAGACATAAAATGGCCTGGATATCCATGACCTCACAGTGCCTGACACTACCTGCACAAGACCATCATAAGAGGAGGAAAAGATCATGACATCAAAGTAAAAGAGAGACTGATTGAGATGGGGAGGGGATATGATGGAGAATGGAATTTCAACGGGGAAAGTGGGGGGAAGGAGGGTATTACCATAGGATATTTTTTTATAATCATGGAAGATGTTAATAAAAATTGAGAAAAAAAAGTATATATCCTGAAATCAGCCAGGCATGGTGGCACAGCCTTTCATCCCAGCACTCTGGGAGGCAGATGTAGGAGGATCTCTGGGAGTTTGAGGCCACCCTGAGACTTTCACATAATGAATTCCAGGTCAGCCTGGACTAGAGTTGAAACCCTACCTCCAAAAACAAACAAACAAAACTGAAAATCAAAACCAGAAAAGAGAACTTCAAATCAACTTCTTAGATGTTAATAGACACTGGGTTACATTTTATGAGACGAACAAGTCTTACAGTGTCAGTGAAGGGGCAGCATGTGCTTGAGACCATCACTGGGAATGAGAGGGAAAGTAACAAGGCGAGTGGAGAAACCAAGAGGTCTTTGAAACAGGTATTACAGACTGTCAAAGAGGAACCCAAAGGACGTGAAGTATCCTCTGGGCTTTAATTTCCTTCCTCCCTCCCTTCCTCCCTTCCTTCCTTCCTTCTTTCCTTCCTTCCTTCCTTCCTTTCTTGCTTGCTTGTTTTGTTTGTTTCTTTCTCTCTCTCTCTTTCTTTCTATCTTTCATCTGAGAGAAAGAGAGGCAGATAGAAAGAGAGAAAAAAAATGGGTGTGCCAGGGCCTTCAGCTGCTGCAAATGTACTCCAGAAGCATGCACCACCTTGTGCATCTGGCTTATGTGGGTACTGGGGATTTGAACCTGAGTCCTTTGGCTTTGCAGGCAAGTGCCTTAGCTACTAAGCCATCCCTACAGCCCTGGGCTTTAATTTCTAAAAGCCTAAATGTGAACCTCTGTGGCCCACCTGAGCCAGACACTGTCAAAGTCCCTTCTGTGACTGTTGGTCAAGGCCAGCTGTGATTGGCCCATGTTCTCTATGAGTTCAGATGGGTGAGGCCGTTGTGAGGAAGTTCCCCCCACACCCCCTCAGCAGATATAAGGGGTCCTTGGAGGGCCCACCATTTGTCCTGACTAATAAAGAGAAGAGAGAGAGAGAGAACCAAGACTGAGGATAGTTGGTATGGAGATTTTTGCGAATTATTGAGAGAAGTAGAGAGAAAGGAGAGGAGGAGTAGGAGAGAGGAGGAGAGGAGAGGAGGGAGGAGAAAGGGGAGAGGAGAGGAGAATGGAAGAGGAGAGAGAAGAGAGGAGAGGAGAGGAAAGGAGAGAAGAGGAGAGAAGAGGAGAGAAGAAAGGAGAGAAGAGAGGAGGGAATGAGGGAGAGAGTAGAAACAGTAGAGGAGAGATTTTTTTTGCTTTTGGCTTTTGCCTTTTAACTTTATTTATTTACTTTTGGCTCTTTTGAATTTATTTTCTGTTTTTGTCCCCCCCCCCCTTTTGGGTAGTTTTTAGAGCACCTTGGCTCCAGCAAAGCCAAGAGGATTCAGGTCATCATGAGCTGCTCCCAGACAGCTGGACACTGACATCCTGTCAGCGATGGAGTTTATGTGCTTTGACCTAGGCAACACAGTTGAGTCCATCCATCAAGGTAAATATAACAAATTCATGGCAACATACCTCCTTCACCCCATTACTGCTCCAGGCTTCCTCTGCCCCATTCCTGGTCCACATCTTCTGGGGAAGGTAAGTCCTCAAATGAAAGAACAGCCTTCATCTATCAGAGGTTCCCACGGCCAATGGAGCAGTCCCAAGCCCCCTGAGAAGATGGCCACCCTGGAGAGCATCTCAGAAGAGGACACTGAAACCTCTCACCAGGGGCTGTCCACTTGCTGGAAGGCCTTGCGAGAGAGAATCCAAAACTGCCTGAGGAGATTGTTTCACCACAGGCCTTCCCAGAACTTCCACCTATTCAGGAACCGTGTGTCCCCAGTGAAAGCAGTGGACAGTTGTGAAGATCCTGAAGCCCCTGTCGATCTAGAAGACTGTAACGTGTGTATCCCCTGTGGTTGTGGCAGGAAAGGGAAGAAGAGACCCTCCTAAGCAGTCTTCACGTGACACCTTTGCTGCAAGCTCCCCTCCCTGCTGCTGCTTCTGCAACCTCCCTACCCCCTCCTCCTCCCAGAGCCTTGAGAGAAAGTACTTGTGGTTATTTTTTTTAATATGTTTTAATATCTCTGCTCTGTGTGGAGCTTTTCCAGGGTTGGAAGGCGCTTTTCCTCACCATCATTCCTAACTCAGGTTGTCACAGTCACATCATGTTGGCTTAAAAGAGGAAAACTCCCTCTGTCCAGTTGCATTACCAGAGCCAGTAAAAAACAGCTGATGAGAGCTTGTCTATCATGTATAAATTACCAAAAATTCTCATCATCTTTCCTCACTTACTCTGTACCACTTACTCTGTCACAGTTGTCAAGAGTAGTTCGATCTCAGCCAGACGTGGTGGTGCACTGGGGAGGCAGAGATAGAAGGATTGCCATGAGTTCGAGGCCACCCTGAGACTACAGAGTGATTTCCAGGTCAACCTGAGCTAGAGTGAGACCCTACGTCAAAAAAGAGAAAAAACCAAGTAGTTAGATCTCATAACACAACTCTGCAAGGTTTACAACAGTAAATAGTTGAAAATTTAAAATTTCTCTCTCAAATATAAAACATTTTGTAATATTTTATTTTTATTTATTTATTTATTTATTTATTTATTTGACAGAGAGAGAGTGGGCACGCCAGGGCTTCCAGCCACTGCAAACGAACTCCAGATGCATGTGCCACCTTGTATATCTGGCTAACCTGGGTCCTGGGGAATCGAACCTGGATCCTTTGGTTTTGCAGGCAATAGTCTCAACCGCTAAGCCATCCCTCCAGCCCTATTTTTAAAAATTAAAAATGAGGGCTGGAGAGATGGCTTAGTGGTTAAGCGCTTGCCTGTGAAGCCTAAGGACCCTGGTTCGAGGCTCAATTCTCCAGGACCCAAGTTAGCCAGATGCACAAGGGGGCGCATGCATCTGGAGTTCATTTGCAGTGGCTGGAAGTCCTGGCACACCCATTCTCTCTCTCTCTCTCTCTCTCTCTTTCTTTCTCTCTCTCTCTCTCTACCTGCCTCTTTCTCTGTTACTCTCAAATAAATAAATAAATGAACAAAAAAAATGAGGGGCTGGAGAGATGGCTTAGCAGTTAAGGCATTTGCCTGCGAGGCCAAAGGACCCAGGTTCAATTCCCCAGGATCCAGGTAAGCCAGACGCACAAGGGGCATGTGTCTGGAGTTCGTTTGCAGTGGCTAGAGGCCCTGACATGCCCATCCTCTCTCTCTGTCTCTCTCTCCTTGCAAATAAATAAATAATTTTTAAAAACTAAAAATGAGAGAGATTACATGCACAAGTGAGCGCACACACACACACAGTGATATATTTCCATGTGGCTCTAGGGCTAACCTCCCCCCCCTTTCTTGTAGTCCTTGTAAGCATTTATTTTGATGCTGACTACACATTGTGTTTGCATGCTGAGGGTAGGCTGTTTCACAGAATGATGTGATTCTGCGTGAACTTTCTTGTTCTCTCCCAGCACTCATACTTTCATCCCATATCTGGTTGGTACAGATCTTTGAGCCCACCAGTGCTGACCAAGTAGTGAAACAGGGAGTAGAAGTGTTTTCTCCTTCCTGACCATCATCGGTCATTCATCCTACTGTGGGCTTCATCTGAGTGGGCTCCTGAGTGATTTGTGAGGCCAGAGCTCTCTGCTTAAGAGAAGACCTTCTATCCTGACACCATGCCTTCTCTTCCAAGTGTGGCGTTCTCATACCATCTTTGAGGAGTTAGGCTGACGTCCAGAAGATGTTATTTCCTGTTTGTTGCCTTTCTTCTTGAGGTTCCTTGTCATTACATAACAGAAAAAGAAGACCTCCTGAGCCCGGATGGAGACCTCCAATATTAGTTACCAAGGAAGGCCCGAGGTTAGTTACTGTGGTGGGATTTGCTGGGAGGATCCTGCAGTCATCTTGAGGAAGGTCTGCATATCTGCAGAGAGCTTTAAATTTTCTTCTAGGGTTTGACATTTAACTGTGAGGAGTTGGCAAAGTTATTCTAGCTTTAACTTCTGCTGTTTCTCCAGTCTCAGCTGCCCAAGTGCTGGGATTACAGGTTTGTGTCACCACACCAGCGGAATTGCTGCCAAGTCTTAGCATCTTAGCGCCAGTTCTAAGACTGAGATTTTCAAGGTCTTCCTTGTCATCAATACACTCTCCTTCAGAATTAGTACCTTCCTCAACATGTCCTGATAAGGCAGAGGAGTTTTGCAATTATATAAAACACTGCGAAGATCAGGCCATGCCATATACTTTTCATAGGTCAGGCTGTCTTTATTTTTTTTGTTGTTTTGTTTTTTATGAGAGAGAGAAAAAAAATTTTGGCATGTCAGGGCCTCCAGCCACTGCAATAGAACTCTACACGCATGTGCCACCTTGTGCACATGTGCAATTTTGCACACTTGGGTCACCTTGTGCTTTTGGCTCACATGGGACCTAGAGAGTTGAACATGGGTCGTTAGGCTTTGCAGGCAAGTGCCTTAACCGCTAAGACATCTCTTCAGCCTCAGGCTATCTTTAGAGAACTTAAGAAAGCAGAGGAACAGTGTTTCAGCCTTATTTCACTTAATGCTGAGTCTCTTTGTACAGGCAGAGAATCTCTGAGTCCATAGCAATGGTCGCAGATCCAAAAAGAGCCCCCAAACCTGGAACAGCAGTTCCAGGCAGAATGTGAATTTCTCTCAGGCTAGCAATGGGAATTAGGATCTAGAGAGAGGGCAAAAAGCCAGGCATGGTGGCACAGTCCTTTAATCCCAGACCTTGGGAGGCAAAGGTAGGAGGATCACTATGAGTTCGAGGTCAGCCTGGGCTACAGCAAGACCCTACCTAGAAAAACCAAAACAACTAAAAAATAAAAAGGGCTGGAGAAATGGTGTAGCAGTTAAGGTACTTGCCTGTGAAGCCTAAGGACTCAAGTTCGATTTCCCAGGACCAAGATAAGCCAGATGCACAAGGTGGCACAAGCGTCTGGAGTTCATTTGCAGCTGCTGGAGGCCCTGGTGTGCCCATTCTATCTGTCCCCCCCCCCACCACCTCTTTCTCTCTCACATATATATATATATATATATATATATATATATATATATATATATCAGGCAGAAAGAGAAAACAAAAGTGCCCAGTTCCCAAGAGGAAGAAAGTTGTAAGCCGGGCGTGGTGGCGCATGCCTTTAATCCCAGCACTTGGGAGGCAGAGCTAGGAGGATCGCCGTGAGTTCGAGGCCACCCTGAGACTCCATAGTGAATTCCAGGTCAGCCTGAGCTAGAGTGAGACCCTACCTTGAAAAACCAAAAAAAAAAAAAAAAAAAAGAAAAAGAAAGTTGTAGAGAAGATACCCTCTCCTTCTGAGTTTCCGTGCCAATCTCACCAATATGTAATAGGAATTTTGGGGTTCCTTGTCAATACAGTAATATGCCAACATACCAACAAATATAGGGTATTCCATATTGTCTTATGGTTTTAAAAAATATTTTATTTAGTTATTTGAGAGAGAGAGAGAGAAGCAGACAGAGAGAATGGGCATATCAGGGCCTCTAGCCATTGCAAACGAACTCCAGATGCATTCAACATCTGCATCTGGCTTATGTGGGTTCTGGGCAATTGAACTTGGGTCCTTAGGCTTTGCAGGCAAGTGCCTTAACTGCTAATCCATCACTCCAGCCCCTTTGTCTTATGAATTTAAAACATGAAAATCAGGGCTGGAGAGGTGGCTTAGCGGTTAAGCGCTTGCCTGTGAAGCCTAAGGACCCCGGTTCGAGGCTCAATTCCCCAGAACCCATGTTAGCCAGATGCACAAGAGGTGCACACATCTGGAGTTCGTTTGCAGTGGCTGGAGGCCCTGGTGTGTCCATTCTCTAATCTATCTGCCTCTTTCTCTCTGTTTGTCGCCCTCAAATAATATATATATGTATATGTGTGTGTGTGTGTGTGTGTGTGTGTGTGTGTGTGTGTGTGTACATGAAAATCAGCCTGGTGGCACATGCCTTTAATCCCAGCACTTGGAAGGCAGAGGTAGGAGGATCACCATGAGTTCGAGGCCACCCTGAGATTACGTTGAGATTGCGTAGTTAATTTCAGGTCATCCTGAGCCAGAGTGAGACCCTACCTCGAAAAACAAAACAAAACAACAACAACAACAACAACAAAACCATGATAATCCATAGACCAGAGGGTAGGGTTTAGAGTGGCTTTATTAGATTAAGAGAAGGAAGGAAGAAGGAGCACAGAGAGCTCCCTCCCTGCGGGGGTAAAGCCCACTGAGCTTTTGTTTCTTGCTGGCTACTAGCTGAAAGCCATTCTCAGCTCTTAGAAATCAACCTCAGCTCCTTAACACGTGGGTCTCCTGCTATGGGCACTCCACACCTTTCTTCAAGGAGGAAAAGACAGTCCAACAAGGCAAGTGCTACTAATTTATGAACATAATCTCATTATACAGGTGAAATCATGTTCACTCCATCACCTTTGCTATATACTTTTGGTCAGAAGCAAGCCACAGGCTTCAAATAAACTCAAGGGAAAGGGATTACACAGGGTGTAGATCATGGAAGAAAGCAAAGTTCATGGGGGCTACCTTAAGAGGCTGTCTGCCATCACCTTAAGGATACTGCAGTAAATGTCTGATGGTCTTTGTTTGGTAAGGCTGGCAGTCAAGGGTGAAAGGAAAGTGAGGAACATGTCATTGGATCTCAAGACACGTAGATCCTTGGTATACAGTGGCAGGAAATGTAGCAGCACTATTGCCTGTGGTAATGTGCAAAGCAGAAAATGTGCCTAATGAACTGTGTGACACAGCACAGGAGATTTCTTGACAAAATGTTGAAAGTACCATCTCATTATAATTCTTGCTTAGACTAAATTGTGAGAGGTAATATGTAAACTGATAAAGTCAATGCATAACCAAAAAGAATTAGTATTCGACAGTTTTGAAAATTTCTAGGAGGTTGGAGAAATAGCTTAGCAGTTAAGACGCTTGCCTGCAAAGCCAAAGGACCTCAGTTTGATTCCCCCAAGACCTAAATAAGCCAGAGGCACAAGAGGGTGCACACATCTGGAGTTTGTTTGCAGTGGCTAGAGGCCCTGGTGTTCCCATTCTCCCTCCCTCTCTCTCTCTCTCTATTCCTCCCTCTTTCTCTCAAATAAATAAATAGAAATAGAACTACTTTTAAAAAAAAGAGTTGGGCACAGTGGTGCATGCCTTTAATCCTAGCACTCAGAAGGCAGAGGTAGGAGGATTGTCATGAGTTCAAGGCCACCCGGAGACTACATAGTGAATTCCAAGTCATCCTGGGCTAGAGTGAGACCCTACCTCAAAAACAAAAATGGTTTCTGGGGACTGTAGAGATGGCTCAGCAGTCAAAAGTACTTGCTTGCAAAGCCTGATGGCTGGGTTCAATTCCCCAGTACCCATATAAAGTCAGATACACAAAGTGGTACACGCATCTGGAGTTTGGTTGAAATGTCAAGAGGCCCTGGAGCCCCTGCTCTCTATATATCTTTCTTCTTTCTTTCTTTATCTCTCTCTCTCTCTCTCTCTCTCCCTCCCTCCCTCCCTCCCTCTTTGTGTCTGTCTCTTTTTCACATATACACACAGAGAGAAATACATAAATAAAATATTTTTTTTTTTAGCTAGGCATGGTGGTGCATGCCTTTAATCCCAGCACTTGAGAGGCAGAGGTAGGAGGATCACCATGAGTTCGAGACCACCCTGAGACTACATAGTGAATTACAGGTCAGCCTGAACTAGAGTAGACTCTACCTTGAAAATCCAAAATAAATAAATAAATACTATTTTGGCTCTTTTTAATATTTTATTTTACTTGAGAGAGAGAGAATGGGTGTGTCAAGGCCTCTAGCCACTGCAAAGGAACTCCAGATGCATGTGCTCCCTTGTGCATCTGGTTTATGTGGGTACTGGGGAATCAAACCCAGGTCCTTAGGCTTCACAGGCAAATGCCTTAACTGCTAAGCCATCTCTCCAGCTCTAATATATATTTTTT
Organism: Dipus sagitta; assembly: GCA_036346955.1. Lineage (NCBI taxonomy): Eukaryota > Metazoa > Chordata > Mammalia > Rodentia > Dipodidae > Dipus > Dipus sagitta. The sequence goes on along the minus strand of CM070770.1, from coordinate 161,415,849 downwards.
AAAAAAGAGAGAATTTTTGCTAAAAATATAAAATATAGGACTCTTTCAAGAAAGGTTGGTATGGGGGCCTGATAGCTCAGTATGCAACGTGCTTGCCTTGCAACCATGAGGATCTGAGTTTATTCTCTAGTACCCACTTAGTAATACCAGGAGCTAGGAGTATCCCTGGAACTTGCTGGTTAGCCAGTCTAGCCTAATTAGTGAGCACCAGGCCAATGAGAGGCCCTGTCTCAAAAATAAGTGGGTGGGGGCTGGAGGGATGGTTAAGGCGTTTGCCTGCAAAGCCAAAGGACCCAGGTTTGATTCCTCAGGACCCACGTAAGCCAGATGCGCAAGGGGGCGCATGCATCTGGAGTTCATTTGCAGTGGCTGGAGGCCCTGGTGCACCCATTCTCTCTCTGTCTCTCTCCCTCTTTCTCTGTCAAATGAATAAATAAATAAATAAAAATAAAAAATATTTTAAAAAATAGATGGATAGATGGGTGGCATTCCTGAGGATGATACCTGTTCTCTGACCTACAAACATGTAGCCACCCCTTCCCACACAAACATGGACACACACGCGTACACAAAAGTATGCCTATAAGACTTCATTAAGAAGGAAGATCTGAAGCAGGTTGTGGTGGCGCACACTTTCAATCCCAGCACTTGGGAGGCAGAGGTAGGAGGATCCCTGTGAGTTCAAGGCCACCCTGAGACTACATAGTGAATTCCAGGTCAGCCTGGACCCTACCTCGCAAAACTGAAAAACTTAAATTAAATTAAAACATTAAAATTAAAAAAAAAAAGAAGTGAGATCTGGACTGGGGAGATGGCTCAATGGACAAAGCATTTGCCATGCAAGTGAGGACCTGGGTTCAGAACCCCAGAACCCATGTAAAGCCAGATGATGAAGAGTAAATGTCTATTATCTCTGTGGGTGTTGTGGTCGGTTTCACGTTGCCAGGATGAACTTCTGAGGAAGGGTTTATTTCTGACTTACAGATCCAAGGGGAAGGTCCATCAATGGCAGAAGAAGCTGGCTCCCATTTACAGATCCAAAAAGAGAGAGACAACACAGCAGGCAGCCCCACAAGCAAGCACAAAGGGACTGCAAAACAGCAGGGACCCAGGCAGAGCTCAGACTGCCCTGCATGCCTTTAAGCTGTATTCAGATCCACCCCCCAGTGACACCTTAGGGCTGGACCCCCAGGATCCGCTTTAATAAAAAACACCTGAGTCTACTGGGGGACATACATTCAAACTACCACACTGGACCTCTAGTAAAGAGGGAGGTGAAGAGAGGAGAATTCTCTGGAAGCTAACAGGTCAGCCAATCTGGTGAATGCGGCTGTGAGCAATGAGAAACCCTCCCTCAAACAAGGTAGAAGACAAGGACCAACACCTCAAGTTGTTCTCTGACTTCCACATGCACACCGTGATGTGTGTGCTGGTACTTACACACGTGAAACACACTCAGAAAAAAAGACTGCAGATCTAAGGCAGTATGACTATTCAACAACAAGGCTTCAGACACCTTAAGGGTGCTATACCCATCAGCATACACTCAAAGCAGTCAGGGTATTATCCCAAAAGATATTTGTGAGTGCAGTTTAATGGAGTGAGCCCATTAAGACTCATATAAATCTACGAAGGTTTTAAGCAAATTGTGTTGGCAGAATAATTGCAAAATTGGACTGAGAAGGACAAGGGTTGCGGAAGTGGAAAAGAGGCATTTAGATCTCCAAACCTCTAGAGATAATATACTGAGGAAGTTACCCTGCTGCAAACACCAGCTATCTGTTATGGAAGGTGAAGGGTGAAAGCCTGGCCTTGTGGTGCAGTTAGGACTGTGATCCCAGCTACTCGGGAGACTGAGGCAGCAGGGTTGCAGTTCTAGACCTTCCTGGGCTCCAGAGTAAGTTCAAAGTTAGCTTGGTCGACTTAGTGAAACCCTACTCTTTTTTTTTTTTGTTTTTTAAGGTAAGATCTCACTCTAGTTCAGGCTGACCTGGAATTCACTATGTAGTCTCAGGTTGGCCTCGAACTCACAATGAGCCTCCTACCTTTGCCTCCCGAGTGCTGGGGATTAAAGGCGTGTGCCATCACACCTGGCTTAATTTTTCAAAATTTTATTTATTTGCAAGCACAGAGAAAGGTTGGGGGAGGTCATGCCAGGGCCTCTTGCCACTACAAACAAACTCCAGAAGCATAAACAGCTTTGTGCATCTGGCTTTACATGAGTACTGGGGATTTGAACCTGAGCCATCAGGCTTTGCAAGCAAGTGCATTTAAGTGCTGACCTATCTCTCCAGCTCTCAAAAATATTCTTTTTTTGAAGTAGCATCTTGATCTAGCCCAAGCTGACCTGGAATTCACTATGTAGTCTCAGGTTGGCCTTGAGCCCAGTGATCCTCCTATCTCAGCCTGCTGAGTGCTAGGATTAAAGGTATGCACCACCATGCCCAGGCTTGGCTTTCTTTTTTCCCCCACATTTGGCTTTTTAAACAATATATGCACAAGGGAGAGCATGCATCTGGAGTTTGTTTGCAGTGGCTGGAGGCCCTGGCATGCCCAACCTCTCTTTCTATCTCTCTTTCTACCTTTTTCGCTCAAATAAATAAAAATAAAATTATATATATATATATATATATATATATATATATATATATGTTGTGTGTGTGTGTGTGTGTTTATTGGGCTGGAGATATTGCTTAGCCCTTAAGGAATTTGCCTGTAAAGCCTAAGGACCCAGGTTCAATTCCCCAGTACCCACATGAGCCAGATGCACAAGGTGACACATGTGTCTGAAGTTCATTTGGAGACTACATAGTGAATTCCAGGTCAGCCTGGGCTAGATCAAGATGCTACTTCAAAAAAAAAATATTTTTTGAGAACTGGAGAGATAGCTCAGCACTTAAATGTACTTGCTTCCAAAGCCTGATGTTCCATGTTCAAATCCCCAGTACCCATGTAAAGCCAGATGCACAAAGCTGTGTGTGCTTCTTCTCCCTCCCTTTCTCTCTCTCTCTCTCTCTCTGTGTGTGTGTGTGTCTTCCTCTCTCCCTCTCTCAAGTAAATAAATAAAATATTTTTTTAAACTATTTATTTGAGAGAGACAGAGAGAAGGAGGGAGAGAGAGAGAGAGAGAGAATGGGTGCGCCAGAGCTTCCAGCCTCTGTAAACGAACTCCAGATGCGTGTGCCCCCTTGTGCATCTGGCTAACGTGGGTCCTGGGGAATTGAGCCTCGAACCGGGGTCCTTAGGCTTCACAGGCAAGCGCTTAACCTCTAAGCCATCTCCCCAGCCCAATAAATAAAATATTTTGAAAACTAACATACACACACACATATTTGCAAGCAGTGACTGCAGGCACACGCACATGCATGTGGAAAGTGGGCTGGAGATATAGCTCAGTAGTACAACATTTGCAAGAAGTAAGAAGTAAAATCCTAGGTTTCATCCCTAATACTTCTCCTGCCCCTGAAGGAAGAATGACTCAAGGATAAAAATAAGAGTTCATAAGTGTAGTAGCATATGTCTGTAATCTCAGCACTTGAAGGGTAGAGGCAGGAGGGTCAGGAATTAAAGTCATCCTCTGCAAAATATCAAGTTTAAAGCCAACCCAGGCCATATTAGAGCCTGTATCAATAAGCACCCCCCACCCATACTGCCAAAAGAAAAGAAACCAAGGCCGGGTGTGGTGACGCACGCCTTTAATCCCAGCACTCTGGAGGCAGAGCTAGGAGGATAGCCATGAGTTCGAGGCCACCCTGAGATTACATAGTGACTTCTAGGTCAGCCTGGGCTACAGCGAGACCCTACCTCAAAAAACAAAAACAAAAACAAAAAAACAAGAAAAGAAACCAAGATAATTAATTTTTTTTGTTTTCTTTTGTTTTGTTTTTCAAGGGAGGGCCTCACTCTGGCCCAGGCTGACCTAGAATTAACTATGTAGTCTCAGGGTGGCCTTGAACTCACAGTGATCCTCCTACCTCTGCCCTCCGAGTGCTGGGATTAAAGGCATGTGCCACCACACCCAGCTTAATTAAATATTTTAATTAATTTACTTACAGATCTAGAGGATTGGACCTAGGACTTGACACACTCCAAGCAAGTGCTCCTCCAGTAGGCTATGTCCACTCAGATCTCTTTTTGTTGTTGTTTTCAAGGAAGGATCTCACAGTAGCCAACCTGACCTGGAACTTACTCTAGCCTCAAACTCACCCAGAGTCTTCTACCTCAGCCTCCTGAGTGCTGGGATTAAAGGTGTGAACCACATTGTCCAGCAATGAAATCAAGTTATAAATTGAAGATGAGGGGTTGGAGAGATGGCTCAGTGGTTAAAGGTGCTTGCTTACAAAGCCTGACAGTCTGGGTTTGATTCCCCAGTACCCACATAAATCCAGATGCACATGCATCTGGAATTCCTTTGCAGTGACAAAAGGTCCTGGTGTACCCATTTTCTCAATCTCTCTCTCTGTTTACAAATGAATAAACAAAAAAAAAATTGGGGGGGGATTTTTTCAAGGTAGGGTATCACTCTAGCCCAGGCTGACTTGGAATTTACTATGTAGTCTCAGGGTGGCCTTGAACAACTCACTGAGATCCTCTTACCTCTGTCTTCCAAGTGCTGGGATTAAATGCATGGGCCACCACGCCCAGCAAGTACTAAAAATAAATAAACTGGGGCTGGAGGGATAGCTTAACAGTTAAGGCATTTGCCTGCAAAGCCAAAGGAACCAGGTTCGATTCCCCAGGACCCACGTTAGCCAGATGCACAATGGGGTTCACGTGTCTGGAGTTCCTTTGCAGTGGCTGGAGGCCCTGGCTTGCCCATTCTCTCTCTGTCTCTCTCTCCCCCTCTTTCTCTATCAAATAAATAAATAAAAATAAAATGTTTTAAAATAAATAAATAAATAAATTGAAGATGGAGAAGGAAAGCATGAAATGAATAGGATAATACTGTAAAACTATATCCCATCACAGGTAGGTGACATTATATTCCCAATTTACAAATAAAGAAACTTTTCCTTTTTCTTCCCTACTTGACAATGCTGAAATCAGTTAAACCCAGCATTGTTCCCCAGAAAAAAATCCTACCTCCCCTGAGTCTTGGCAGTCTCTCGGTCCTTCCCCACTGCAGTCAGACGGAAGCAACGGGGCCTCTGATTGTCAGCTCCACACTTGTGTGACTATGTGACTTGGAGCAAGCTCCCCCTCCCACCCCTATCATGGCTCTCAATGTTTTCATCTGTAAATGAGAACTATGATAATAACTCACTACACAGTCTCTGAGGGCCTGCTTTGGCAGACAATGTGCTGGAAGCTGGGGTTCTAAAAGGGAATAAGACTGCCCTCATATTGTAGGCCTTCAGAATGGAAACTATCCAGTGAAGGATTTGTGTGACCTGCTGAGCGGTGGTGGCTTCCCAGGGAGCTCCTATGTGACCAGTGAGTGCCTTAGTCTCCTAGTCTCCTAAAGGATGTGCTAGTGGTTGCTTTCTTGTTTCATCAAGCAGCCAGGGCCTCTGGGACAGTTGGTAAAGCAGTTGGTATCTTCACCTGTTTTTTTTTTTTTTTTAAGGTAGGGTCTCTCTGTAGCTCAGGCTGACCTAGAATTTACTATGTAGCCTCAGGGTGGCCTCAAACTCTTAGCAATACCTGTTTCCCAAGTGCTGGGATTAAAGCATGCACCACCATGCTCGTTTTTTTTTTTTTTAATTATTTATTTGAGAGAGAGACAGAGAGAGAATATGAATGGATATGATGAATGGATGCACCAAGGACTCTAGTCACTGCAAATGGTCTGGATGCATGCACCACCATGTGCATCTGGCTTATGTGGATACTGAGGAATCAAACATGGGGTCCTTAGGCTTCACAGGCAAGCACCTTAACGGCTAAGCCATCTCTCCAGCCCTCTTAATCTGTTTTTAGGTGAGGAGTTAGTTGAGTGGATGTGGTGGGGCCCTAGGAGTCTGGGAGATTGGAAGCTTCACATTCAACAAGTATGGGGGAGGACGGTTTGGCAAATGTTCCCTTACAGGAATTGTGGGCAAATTCCCAGGCATCCTTCACCATAGAAATCAAGAGCCTCCTCTGCGCATGGCTCTTTAATTTCCTTATTAAGCTCAAGGGTTCTTGGGCCATTTGTGTATTGTTCCAGACCAAGAGATACTTAATACTGATGCAGATAAAAATTTCTCCTCACCGTGTGTGGTGGCGCACGCCTTTAATCCCAGCACTTAGGAGGCAGAGGTAAGAGGATCGTCATGAGTTCGAGGCCACCCTGAGACTACAGTGTGAATTCCAGATCAGCCTGGGCTAGAGTGAGACCCTACCTCAAAAACCTAAAAAATCTTGGCTTAGCAGTTAAGGCGCTTGCCTGCAAAGCCAAAGAACCCAGGTTCGATTCCCCAGGATCCATGCATCTGGTGCATGCATCTGGAGTTCGTTTGCAGTAGCTGGATGCCCTGGCAGGCCCATTCTTCCTCTCTCTCTCCCTCCCTCTTTCTGTCTATCAAATAAATCAATAAAATATTTTTTTAATTAAAAGAAAAGTTTCTCCTCTGAGCCCCTCCCTGCTATCTCTAGCCTATGACAATATTAGAAGTCAGGGGCTCAATAGCTGGGGATGTAGGTCAGTGGTAGTTTGCCTATCTGTATACAGCCCTGGGCTGGGATCCCCTCTTGAACCAAAAATAACCACGAGCAAGCCATTTATGCAAATCTGTTTCTCAGTGAGAAAAATTAAAAAAGACAATTCTTGTGCCTGTCTCTGAGGGATTAACGGGTTTAATTTGCTCAGATTCAGTACAGAGGCGGCCCGTCGCCCAGTGAGAAAGTGGCCGGGTTGGGCTGGAAGACAGGCCCGAACCCAGGACACGTGAGGCGGCTTTCCTGAGCTTGGGCCGCAGACGCACACCCGGTCCTCCACCTCCCTTCTCTTGGGTCTTCACTTCTCTCCTGTATTCGTGGTCTCCGCTGTGTGGGCAGTGGGGGTTTCGGGGGAGAGGAGGAGGTCCCTGTCTCCAGGAGGACCCCGGGGTCGCGGAAACGAGAATGGATAATGGGAGCCCAGAATAGGGGTCGTGGGGGCAGGAGAGTTGTAAACTAAGGAGGAGTCCCTCAGACAGCCGAGAGACCGAGTCCCTCCCACAGAGTGGTGGGCGGGACTCTCCTTGGTGACAGGGGCGGAGCCTAGAGAGGGGGCGTGGCCTCCAGGAAAGGGCTTTTTCCTCAGCTGACTAAAGCTGGGCTAAGCCGCAAGAGGCGGGGCTCTCTGGGGGCGTGGCTTGAGGAGCAGGGGGCGGGGCGTAGCGGTTCGTACCCATCCTCCCCCCCCTTCTGCCCGGTCCAGGGTGTCCCTGTGACAAGGCAGCACGGAGTCGCCGCGGGCCGGGCCCATCCCGCCGCCGCCGCAGCGGCCCCGGGGCCGAGCAGGGGCGAGGCGGGGGAAGAAGCAGCGGCGGCCAGCGGGCCCCGGAGCGCCGCCAGGTGAGGCCGCCGAGGCGGAGGGGGCGGGGGCTGCGCCGGGCGGGCTCGGGGGGCGTGTTTGCGTGTCTGAGGGTGGCGTGGGATGGGGGGGAAGTGGGTCGGAGGGCTGGCGCCCGTGGACGTTGTCGCGTGTGGCATCCCTGCGGTGCCATAGCAGGTCCCGGGTGTGCTTGCGCCCGTCTGAGCAGCTTTGCCCGCCGGGCCGGGGGTGTGCAGGGCTGTGCGCGTGAGCGCGCGCGCGTGTGTCTGTGCGAGGGGGCCGCCGGGTGTGTATCTGCGTATGCGCTGGGCTGTCATTGTGCCTGTCCGAGGCGCGGGCCTGCCTCGCGCAAGACCCTCCACAGTAGGGCATGTTTTCTAAACAGGCTGTCTGCGGGAGACCAGCTCTGCTGCAGCATGAGTCCCCTGGCGGCGGCGATCGTGTGGGCCCTACGGGCCTCCAGCGCCCTGGGCGGCCTGGGGACCGCAGACTGCCACCTGAGGGAGGGAGAAAAGAGGGGAGGGAGCACGTCTCCAAGGCATCCAGACGTCTGTCTGCAGTGCCAGGCCAAGATGGGAAGACTGAGTCAGGTGGATGGGGAGGGAAGGCTGGCAGACAGGCGGAGAGGAGGTGGAGGGTGGGAAGAAAGAAGGCGAAAAGGACAGCGCTGGGAGGACAGGGAGTCATTGAGAAACAGACAGACGGACAGAGGCCTAGATCTGCAAAGGGGTGGAAAGATTACCTTGGACACTTGGATTCCAAGAACCTGACAGATGGTAACTTAGAGGTATTAGGGCTGAGAGCTCCAGCCAGGGACCAAGTCTGAGTCCAGAGATAAGGGCTCCCAACTCCCTGGTTACCTCACTTCCAAGCACATCCCAGACTGAGGCTGTGGCCACAAAGCAGCTTCTAGCCACTCCAAGTTGCTCCATCGCACCTGCCCCACTAAGTATCCTGACCCTCTCTCTGTTTCTGCCACCCTTCCCCTGCTTGGCTCCATCCCACCCATCTTCCCTTCCTGGAATCCCAACAACCTGGGACAGTTCAAGGGAGGCAGAGGTTAATGGCTGTCATAACAACAGAGGTGTTGGAAGGTCACTCTTGCCTTAGTCTTAAGTGGCCTTGCAACCAACCAGAGATGGGATTGAGAGGCTGGAATGGGAAGCTACAAAGCTCTTTTTTCCTCTCCTACTGCCCAGAATGGTGCTAGAAGGAAACCCTGAAGTAGGGTGCCCAAGGACCTCAGACCTCCAGCACCCTGGGAACAGTGGCTCTTGTGTCCTCTCTTCTGGTGAAGACGTACAGCCAGGCGAGGAACCCATCAAGTATGGCGAACTCATCGTCCTGGGGTGAGCCTCCTTAGTCCAGGAGGGGTGGGTACCAGGTACCTCCCAGAGCAGCCAGATCAAGGAAGGACTCCCTCTCTCCCAAATGTAGGACCCTTTGCTATTTGTCTCTTATCACCTTCCCAGATGAAAGACAAAACTGACCAAACCCACTTAAATTCATTAATTATGTGATTCTGTTTCATAAATTTCTAAGACAACTCTAACTGCCAACTGAAATTTCTGATCAGATGAGAAAAGAATAACACCAGCTGCCGTCTGTAGATCACCTAGTGTGTGGAGTGTGGGATGAGAAACTCTAGTTCTGCACAAAACTGCTTGGTTCCAATCCTGCTTCTGCAAGTTGCCAAACTTTCTTGTGCCTCCGTTTCCCCATTTTGCAAACAGAGATGATAATAATCTTACATCAGAGGGTTGTTGGAAGGAAGGAAATGATTTATATAAAGTATGAAGAACAGTGCCTGGCACATACCAAGTGTTCTGGGAGGCAGGCCTGTGCCAAGCCCTTTCATGGACATTATTTCATTTCAATCTTCACAAAGATGCTGTGAGGAAGGAGGTGAGGAAACCGAGGCTCAGAGAGGGGAAGTGACTGGCCCAAGGGCACACAGCTGGTAAGTGGCAGGGCTGGGATTTGGACCCAGGTCTTTCTTACTGTAGATCTAGTGTACTGTCACCCACAGATGGGAAAACTAAGCTGATGAAAGAAAAAGTAATGGGATTTGAGGATGGGCAGACCACATCTCTCCTGGTCTTTGCCTGACCTGTATCCCTGTATCTCTCAATGAAGCACTCCCTGGACACAGACCCTCCTTCTTGCTCCCCCTCTGTGTCTCCTTGTTGACCTCTTCTCTGCAATCAGTCCTGAAGAAACTGCTTGACAAACTATAGTGTTCTGATAGTGATTATTAAGACATTACAGGGTGGTGGTGCACACCTTTAATCCCAGTGCTCAGGAAGCAGAGGTAGGAGGATCGCCATGAGTTAGAGGGCACTCTGAGACTACATAGTGAATCCCAGGTCAGCCTGGGCTAGAGCAAGACCCTACCTCAAAAAACCACACAAAAATTATTTTATCTATTTGAGAGAGAGAGAGAGAGAGAGAGAGAGAAAGAAAGAAGCAGAGAGAGAGAATTGGCACACCAGGGTTTCTAGCCACTGCGCATGAACTCCAGACGCTTGTACTACCTTGTGCATATGGCTTATGTGGGTACTGGGAAATCAAACCTGGGTCCTTAAGCTTCACAAGTAAGTGCCTTTACTGCTAAGCCATCTCTCCAGTCCCAGGTTACCATTTATTGTTGTGTATTGGCACCATGCTTTAATAATAATAATTCTTATCAAGAGCTTGCTTTAACTCTGTTAACCTTTTAAAAATGTTTTATCTTGTTTAGCTGACAAAATCAACCTGCCAAGTAGGTCCTAAATAATAAGCTGATTTTACAGAGATTGCATGAGGCTTAGAAAAGCCAGGATTTATGCCCTACGTACCTGTGAGTCCTGAGCCATCTTCCTGGGGCCTGCTCTGCCCATACAGAAGAGCTCAGAAGGGCTCTCTGGGTTTTTTGTTTGTTTGTTTGTTTTTGGTTTTGTTTATAGCTTTTTTGAGTCATGGTCTCATGTAATGCAGACTGTCCTTTAACTTACTGTCTTACTATGTAGCTAAGGCAGGCCTTGAACTCCTAATCTTCTCACCTTACTTCCTGAGTGCTAGGATTACAGCATATGCTACTATAGTCTCAGTTCAATGTGTGATTTCAGTGTGCTCACCCAGAGTAGGGCTCCCATGCTCTACATGAGGTTTTTAACAAACATACCAGAAGAGTCTAATTTAAGTGTCCCATGTGTGTATTTGGCAACATTTATATAAGCTAATTGTTTCCTGCTCCAAAACCCATGACTCCTCACTGCTTACAGAATAATATTCCTTTCAAAACATATTTATTTATTTATTTACAAGAAAAGAGAGAGAGAAGAGAAGAGAGAGAGACTGAGAATGGACACACCAGGGCCTTTACCCACCACAAATGAACTCCAGATACATGTGCCACTTTGTACATCTGTCTTTATGTGGGTACTGGGGAATCGAACCCAGGTTGTTAAGATTTTCAGGCAAACGCCTTAACTGCTGAGCCACCTCTCCAGCCCCAGAATAGTATTCTTAGCCTGTTGTTTGTCTTCGTCTACTATGTATGTACTTTATTACCCAAGACACCAAACCCTGCTAATCTTGGGGCCTTGGCTCAGTATGAACCTTCTGTTTCACAAAGGCTTTTGCAGATCTGGAGTCAGACAAACTCAAGCTCCAATCTGTACTTTTGTTTAACTTACTAGCCTGAGGCAAGTCACTTTATCTTCTGAACCTCAATTTGTCTCATTTGTAAAATGGGAAGAAAGACACTTGCTTGGCAGGACATTGTGCGGATTCCATTAGGTAATTAATAACATGAAGGACCAGAAACAGAGGCAGCAGTACATGGCAGGAGTCAAAGCTATGACTCACTCCAACCTTGTCTCTCACAGGGTCGGTCATTTCCCTCTGAAGAAGAGCTGGAAAGGAAGTTGTAAATTTGATGTGTGTAGAGATAATGGAAGGGGTGGAATTGTGGGTCTCCTTCCTTGTTATTTCTAGTAGTGGTGCAATAAATGATCATTTGCTACAGTTGAAGCCTTTCCAGTTCTGCAAGGTGTTTCCTCCCTGGAACCGTGTTTCTAGGGTCACTGGTCCCTCCTCCTGCCTCTGGGCCTAGGGTACATTTGTGCCTGAGTCATGGCAGGTAGTGTCTGGGTCCCTGGAGAAGCTGGGAATCCCTCCCTTCACTGAAAACATTGCTTCTGCCACCCCAGAACTTGCTTAGTCATAGCTCTGGCATCCAGGGACTACTTGGATAAATAAGAGAGCCCCCCCCCACCTCAATGCAGCAGCTTGCTATTGTGGGCTTCTTTAGCTTAGAGTATGTCCAGCACTGTTTATCAAGGTAGGATCTGTCCAGAATCTCTTTAGGGGCTCAATTTCTTTCTTTTTTTCTTCCCATAACCTTGTCTTCTCAACTCCTGTATCCACAGCTACAATGGGTGTCTGGCAAGTGGAGACAAGGGCCGCCGGCGAAGCCGCCTGGCACTGAGCCGCCGGCCACATGCCAACGGAGTGAAGCCAGACGTTATGCACCACATCTCCACACCACTCGTCTCCAAGGTAAGCATTTATCCGAATAGGTTGAGTACCATTCTGCCCTCTGTGCCCCAGGCCCAGGTCTTTGACTTTCCAAGACCTACCACCCCATGGCTCTCCTGGATCAGAGGAGCCTGCTGTATTGTCACTGCCTATTAAGTGATGATGGAAATCCTTTGCAGTGTATGCAGCCCTTAACGGTTTGCACATTGTTTTCTCACCTTTAGACCCCATTCACTGGTTGGAAATGATCAGCATCATTTTAGAGGCAGCCAAAGGCTCCAAGAGCGAGATGTGACAGTCACACACCAGTGCCAAGGTGAAACTTTGGCTTTAGAGGGTTAGGGTAGAAGTCAGCCTCTGCTGATTTTAGTCATGTGCCATAGGCCAGTTCTTATCTCTCACCTGCTGTTTCCAACTGTATAATAGAAGCAATGAGCACATTCCTGGGGTGGCTGGAAGAGGTAGAGCTGCTGTACAGTCCCTTCTGCACAGAATGGAGCTGTCCCTTCCTAAGTGTGGCTGCTGGCCCTTGAGCTGGTGTCTAGATCAGAAACCTCTCTCATTGCCGTGGATAGTAACTGCTTTCTCTCCACCCAGGCCCTGAGTAACCGCGGCCAGCACAGCATCTCATACACACTGTCTCGGAGCCACTCAGTCATCGTGGAGTACACACATGACAGTGACACAGACATGTTCCAGGTATGCCCACCTGTCCTCCAACCTTCCAGCCTCTAGGTTTTGCAGGTGTTCGGGGTTAGGCTGAGGGCCTGAAAGTCTCAGGAAAGGTGTTTTGAGGAATTTAGTGCAATGGACTGCCCTTAAAATGAGTATATCCTAGCATGGATGGTTGACGTTGCAGTCACACAACTAAGTGTGACCAAGGATCAAGACACCCAGGAGGAAGGAAGTCATATGGTTCAGGGTGTGGGTATAAACCTTGTCAGGCCCCTAGTTCACATGCCAGCTCTGTCATTTACCACAGGGTGGCTTTGGGTAAGAGTCACTTAACTTTTCTGGGCCTTGGTTCCTTCATCTATACAATGGGGCCCATAATTACACCCAACCCATGGGAAGATTAACTGAAGTGTTGCGGGGTTTGTAATATGCTTTTATGAAAAAGTCACTATTTGCCACTAAGATTTCAAGGGTGTCACTTTTTCATGGGTCTCTTAACAAACCACCTGTTTTATTGAGTAGGATGCTCAGAGCTATGAGCCCACAGAACAGGAAGAGGTCTGCACCACATCTGGTGGGATGTGGAAACCTCTCCTAGGAGACCAGAGTGTCAGGGAGTTGTGCTGCCCCTCCCTGGATTCAACTGTCTCATTGGTGGCCATTTGTGCCGAGTAACTGTTGAGACATTGGGGTAAGAAACCCATGAAATTCACCCATGCACATGTAATCCCTGGGCTTGCCTTTTCCTCCCATGCAGATTGGCCGCTCCACTGAGAATATGATCGACTTTGTGGTAACAGATACGTCCCCTGGAGGAGGGACCACAGAGGGCCCTTCCACCCAGAGCACCATCTCCCGCTATGCCTGCCGCATCCTCTGTGACCGCCGGCCACCCTATACTGCCCGCCTGTATGCGGCTGGCTTTGATGCTTCTAGCAACATCTTCCTTGGAGTGAGTGAGCCTTCAGGCAGGGCTAACCCTTCATCAAAGAGTGAGCTGAGGGGGAGGCTAGGGAGATGTAGCAGTCTAGAGTGATGAGCCAGCCCACAGCCATCCTCAGCATGATCCATGCAGGGCTTAGCAGCCCACTTCCTAAAGTGAGGTATAGGAAGGTCAAATGGTACCCAAGTGCTTAAGTGTTCTCTGAGCAACCTCAGAACCTGAGGGTAGAAGGGCGGTCTTCTAGGAGCTCTTGGGGTTATGAGCTGATCCTTCATGTGGTCCCAGGAGCGAGCGGCCAAATGGAGGACCCCTGACGGACTGATGGATGGCTTGACCACCAATGGTGTCCTGGTGATGCACCCAGCGGGCGGCTTCTCTGAGGACTCAGCCCCAGGTGTCTGGCGGGAGATCTCAGTCTGTGGGAACGTGTACAGCCTGCGGGACAGCCGCTCAGCTCAGCAGCGGGGGAAGCTGGTAGGTGGCCTGCTCCATTTCCCCCAATTCTCCTATGCCCTCACAATCTGTTAACCCCACCACCCCACCAAACTTGGAGATGACCTCAGTCAGTAATCAGAAGTAGAGCCACACAGATGCAATATGTAGAACGAAAAGGCTTTGAGGCTGCCTGTAGCTTAAAAAAAAAAAAAAATCACACCCTCTTATGAGGGTGACATTTGGCCTGTGTGTGAATGGTTTATAACCTAGAGTGTTGACAGCTTGTAGCATGTCTGTCACATTTAGGCGGGTTCAGCTGCATTATCCTCTCCCAACAGAAAAGGGCCCCTCAAGTAGTTCTGAAAGTGCCAGTCTGGAAGTACCCTATGGTATAGATTGGAACACTTGGTTGGAAACTGGGAGTGAGTTCTAGAAAGAAGTAGGGATATATGGCCATGCTCTCAACAGAGCCATGCAAAGCTCTCCCTGGTTGTGAAAACATGAGATCATGAGTTTCAGGCCTTCCTGGGCTATATAGTAAGACCATGTCTCAAAAACTGGAAAAAAACACAAAAAAAAACAAAAACAAAAACAAAAAAAAACTGAAAACCTATGCACATGAGTATATTGTGTTAAGTACCCACTGTTCAAACTGTTTGTATTGATTGATTGATTTAGTCTACCATCTGAGATAGCAGGACATGGAATCTATTTTGAAGACAGCAGAGGTTAAGTTATTCTGTCAGAGACACAGAGTAAGTGAAGGCCAGAATTCAAAGCCAAACTGGCTCCAGAGTCCTTGCTGTTTTACATGACCCCTAGGACAGCTGCTTTGGGTGAAGTAGCCAGCAGCTCCCATTCGAGATATTTCCTACCTCTGCCACATCCACATCCTACTTCTGCAGTTATGGGAGAGGTTTTTTTTTTTTTTTTTTTTTTTTGGTCTTTTGAGGTAGGGTCTCACTCTAGCCCAGGCTGACCTGGAATTCACTATGTAGTCTTAGTGGGGCCTTGAACTCATGACGATCCTCCTACCTCGGCCTTCTGAGTGCTGGGATTAAAAGAGTGTGCCACCATGCCTGGCACTTTTAGAAAGCGTTTTTAGAAACATCCCAATTCTGCCAGGTGTGGTGGCACACACCTTTAATTCCAGCACTCCAGAGGCAGAGTTAGTAGGATTGCTGTGAGTTTGAGGCCAGCTTGAAACTACAGAGTGAGTTCCAGGTCAGCCTGAGCTACAATGAAACCCTGCCTTGGAAAAACCAAAAGAAAGAGAGAGAGAGAGAAGAGAGAGGAGAAGAAAAGAAGGAGGAAGAGAGGAAGGGAAGGAAGGAAGGAGGGAGGAAAAGAGAAGGGAGGGAAGGAAGGAAAACCCTGATTAAATCTAGACCAGATCCTTCTGAGTGTGAGGGACAGCATATCCTTGGAAAACACCTGTCTGTCCTCCCACATGGTCTCTCAGCTGGCCTGCTGGCCCTCTCCAGGGAGCATCAGTGGGGTGCTCTGGGGTGAGGTGGCCTGATGGTGGGGTCAGGAAACGCTTGGATTAAGGTCCTTTCATTGCCTCTGGCAGGTGGAGAATGAGTCCAACGTCCTGCAAGATGGCTCGCTCATTGACCTATGTGGGGCCACACTATTATGGCGCACTCCAGCGGGGCTGCTGAGGGCACCCACACTGAAGCAGCTAGAGGCCCAGCGGCAGGAGGCCAATGCGGCACGGCCCCAGTGTCCTGTGGGTCTCAGCACCCTGGCCTTCCCCAGTCCAGCCCGTGGCCGCACAGCACCTGACAAGCAACAGCCCTGGGTCTACGTCCGTTGTGGACATGTCCACGGCTACCATGGCTGGGGCTGCCGGCGGGAGCGGGGCCCCCAGGAGCGCGAGTGTCCTCTCTGTCGCCTAGTGGGGCCTTACGTGCCCCTGTGGCTTGGCCAAGAGGCCGGTCTCTGCCTGGACCCTGGGCCACCCAGCCACGCTTTTGCACCCTGTGGCCATGTCTGCTCTGAGAAGACTGCCCGCTACTGGGCCCAGACACCACTGCCACATGGCACCCACGCGTTCCACGCTGCCTGCCCCTTTTGTGGGGCCTGGCTCACTGGCGAGCACGGATGTGTCCGCCTCATCTTTCAGGGGCCACTAGACTAGGTCCTCCAGGACCCCTGCTGCTGTGCCCACCTGTCCACCCAGGTCCCCCACCTCCTGCAGTTCAGTGGGAGCTCTGCATGTGGGATTCTACCTGCTGGCAATTGCCACACCAGTTGGACACATTGGATGGGCTATGGACCTCCCCTCAACTCTAGCCTCTAAGAGGGTCCCCAAGATCTCTACCTTGACCATACTGATGGAGCCTTTAGCACCAACTATGCCCCAGGTTGATGGAGAGAGCCCCCATGACCCTGTTCTTTCTGGGGTCTCCCACGTCATGCCACCTACACTGTGTCCCTGGGGGAGTGAAGGGGCCATGGCCCTTGATTCCCAGCTTAGGCTGGCTGCACCCTAAGCCTGCCAACCCAGTAACAGATATCCATCCCACCTGCTGCTGCCCTAGGTTCTTCTATAAACCTTGCTGCTCAGCTGCCAATCATAAATCCATGTGTCCCGCATGTGTGCAGTACCCCCCCACCCCTGAGCAAGTGATGGGTGGGTGGCAGGCTGGAACTGGCACTTGCTGGTGCCTAACACAGGCAGGATGGAACCAAGTAGGGCCCAAAGAGAAATCAGGTTTCCCATATGGAGTTCACATTCTAGTGGAAGGCAGAGAGTTCCGTAATGTTAGGATCAGAGAATTCTTGGGCTAGAGAGTGGTCCTTGATGGCTGTGGGAAAGTAAGAAACTTCATGCCTCCATCATGGCTCTGAATCCTCCACGCCCACAAGAGATGGGCTTTGCACACTCGAGGTGCAGGCTGGGGGTGAGGAAGCAGGGATGGAGTGACAGATTCAGGGGTGCTGGAGCATACTTACTGCAGGAGGCAGATATAACTGAACCATAGGTGTTGATGGGAAAATGCTAGATAGAGGATTCAAATTTTTATTTGTGGACACTCAGGAGTCAAAGGCAGGGGAGGACTCGCTGCTTCGGAGTGCTGGCTCTGATCCAAGAGCTAACATTGTTGAATGCCAACCATGTGCCCTGTCCTATGCTGACGGTAATGACAGGTACATTCGTTGAGCACTCACCAGGTCCAAGGCTCAGTTTCTCAGTGGTTTTGTTGTTTAATCCTCACAGTGACCTGGCAGTGGGGGAGGCATCCCAACTTGTGTTTATAGAAAGAAGAAGGCACATGGTTTTAAGTCACAGATAACAAGTTGACAAGGCAAGATTGGCAGCCACAGCTGTCCTTCTCCATCACATTGTGGATTTCCTTCAATAGGCAGGGCTGAACTGAGGTTGGGAAATACAGAGTTTGCTTCATGAAAAGGCTGAAGAAAAAAAAAAAAAAAAAAAAAAGGACACCCACCCAGCTTTACTCAGGGCTCCAACAATGAGCAAGGCTCCCAAAAGGAAGAGGACTCATCTGGGTTAGTGCCAGAAGATGACCACCACACCTTGTTGGTCACCTGCACCCCAGCTAGATGCAGTGAGTCAGTAGCCTGTCTAGGGTGTTCTGAGCAAAGCAGGTTTCATAAGAATGCACCAGGATAACCTGTACTCTGAGCCATACCTGGAAATAGCAGACTGCAGAGGCAGGGTGGAGTTGGAAGGGCAGCCCAGGCAAGGGCAACAACATGGCAACCAATATCCAGGAGAACAGAAAAGAGGTCTGGGCTTAGGGTGGGCTGAGGCCAGGTAGGCCTTGGTGGTCATGCAATTCAAGTGTGAGCTGGATTCCTTCCCAAAGCCATACAACTGGTAGAGGTTGAGAGCAGACCTGGGCTATTGAGCAGACAGAGGGCACCCTGTCAGGGGAGAGGGAGATGTGATTGAGCATTACACAGCTACAGCGGGATGGATGCCAGAGTGCGTGGGAACACCTCAACCCTTAGCCAGGGAGAAATGGAACTCTCCCTGGTTTTCTCTTCTGATCCTGTTAGGGGCCTGCCAGGGGAACATCCCGAGGCCATTTCTAGGTTATTCTTAGACTTTGGGAGGAGAGACAGGCAAAAGACACTTCCATGGGCACTGAGTAGATCTTGGAGACTCAGTTTTCACAATTTGTAAATGGAATGATAGTCCCTAAGGCCACGCACGGTGGCACATGCTTGTAATCCCAGCACTTGGGTGGCTGGGGCAGGAGGATTGCGAATTCCAAACCAGCCTGGGCTAAATCGCAAAACCCTATCTCAAAACAACAAAAGCAGGACAGTGGGAGATAGCTTTGTGGATAAAGTACTTGCCATACAACTCTGAGCACCTAAGTTCAGATCCCCAGGCTCCATGTAAAAATCAAAAGTGTGGCTTATGTCTACAATCTCAGTGTGTCTACAGCAAGAAGCCAAGAGGAGACAAGAATTTCCCAGAAGCGTATGAGCTGTGAACAACAATGAAAGAACCTATCAAGAGGTGGAAGGTGAGGACTGACTCAAAGGTTGTCCTCTGACTTCCACATGTACATTGTGGCGCACATGTGCTCGCTCACAATAAATAAAATATTTTTTTAACTTAATTTTTTATTTATTTGAGGGAGAGAGAGAATGGGTGTGCCAGGGCCTCCAGCTGCTGCAAACGAACTGGATAATTGAACCTGGATCCTTTGGCTTTGCAGGCAAGCACCTTAACCACTAAGCCAGCTCAGTACCTACCTCACTAGATGGTTGTAAAATGTATAAAAAACATGAGCCAGGCATGGTGGTACATGCCTTTAATCCCAGTACTCAGAGGTGGAGGTAGGAGGATTGCTGTGAGTTCAAGGCCAGCCTGGGACTAAAGACTGCCAGGTCAGCCTGGGCTAGAGAGAGACTCTACTTGGGGAGGGGGGTGGATTTAAATGACAAAAGCCTGATGTGGTAGTGCATGCCTTTAATCCCAGCACTCATCAGTGTGAGTTCTAGGCCAGCCCAGGGACACAGAATGAATTCCAGGTCAGCCTGGATTAGAATGAGTGAGACCCTGCCTACAAAACCCAAACAAGGGGTGGAGAAATGATTCAGCAGTTAAAGCGCTTGCCTGCCAAGCCAAAGGACCCAGGTTCAATTCCCAGTACCCACATAAAGCCAGATGCACAAGATGGCACATGCATCTGGAGTTTGTTCAGAGCTGGAGGCCCTGGCATGCCTATTCTCTCCTTCTGTCTACCTCTTTCTCTCTCACTGTCAAATATATATATATATATATATATATTTTTTTTTTAAAACAACAACAACAACAACTACAAAAAGAAATGACAAGCTGCTGGTAATGGAACTCATTCAGTATGAAATCATGCAGCTTAGCTGGGAGTCCTGGGTTTCTCTGCATGCTTGAGCTGCCCCTGGTCGATTTGAACAGCTCTACCACCTCAACCTGTGTCCATTTCAACTTCACCTTAGTCGAGTCAACTTTTTTTTTTAATTTTTAAAAATATTTTATTTATTCATTTAAGAGAGGCAGAGAGAGAAAAAGGGCACTCCAGGGCCTCTAGCCACTGCAAGCAAACTTCAGATGCATGTGCCACCTCGAGCATCTGGCTTATGCAGGTTCTGGGGAATCGAACTTGGGTCCTTTGACTTTGCAGGCAAGCGCCTTAACCACTAAGCCGTCTCTCCAGCCCTTTTTTGTTTGTTTGTTTTTGTTTTGTCTTTTTGGAAGTAGGCTCTCACTCTAGCTCAGGCTAACCTGGACTTCATTATGTAGTCTCAGGGTGGCCTCAAACTCATGGCAATCCTCCTACCTCTGCCTCAACAGCTGGTTTTCAACTTTAAATTTAATTTAACTTTTTATTTATTAGCAAAGAGAGAGAGAGAGAGAGAGAATGGGTGTGCCAAGGCCTCTAACCACTGCAAACGAACTCCAGATGCATACATCACCTTGTGCATCTCGCTTATGTGGGTACTGGGGCATTGAACCTGGGTCCTTAGCTTCACAGGCAAGTGCCTTAACCACTAAGCCATCTCTCCAGTCCCAGTCAACCTTTTTTCCTAACCTGTTAAAGACAATTAACAAGCACAGGAAAGAAGGACGACTTTCCTGAGGACATGACCCCTTTACAAATCTACATAAAAGATTCCTCTTTATAATCACAACTGCCAATCAGAGCCAATAGCTAGTAGCACTATCCTGACTAGTAGAACAGTCGGCTCCTTTGTGAATGAGAAACTGGTATCAATGCCTGATCTGCGCTTAGACATAGGCATGACAACGAAGTATGCTGGATTTCGGTCCCCAAATACAGCCGTAGGGGGTAGCATTGCTCCCTAAAACGCAAGAGAAGTAAATTGACCCACCTAAAATCACACAGCCAATAGGTGCCAAACATGATTTGACCTTAGGTCCCCTGCATCTGCCCTCAGGTCTGACCCAAGTCCCTAGAAGGCTCACCTGGGCCCTCAGTCCCAGGAAGCTTCCTCATTCTACCCAGCATCAGACGAGCACCAAGAAAGCGCCAGCGCTTCTCTTTCTTATCTCGCCGTGTGCCTAGTGGCTGCCCTCAGGCTCTTGGAGCCCGGAGGGTGAGGGCTGCGGTAGGTAGGACCACACCAAGAGCTTTTTCTTGCAGTGCCCTCAACAGTCAACACTCCAAGTCTCCAAAACCATTGAGAAAGAAAATAATCACTTTGCTAAAATTACTCCCATTACTGCTGAACTGAAGTGAGGACTTGGAAGTAAAGCCCCAAAGAGAAAGGCGTGAGGACACTGGTACATACGGACCCTCGTGCTTGGGGACCTTGTCAGCCCCATCTACCTGCACTAAGGCAACAGCCACGTGGGGTGCCGCGGTTCCCAGGCCACGCACAGTGGCCCTTCCCGGCAGGACAAAAGGCCAAGGCCGCAGGGGCGAAGCCACGCGCCACCCAGGGGCGGGCAGTGGGTGTGGGAGGTGCTGGCCTCGGTACTCCTTATTGGCTGGAGCCGCCGCCTATCTGGGCCCCGGGGCCCAGACAATTGGACGGTGAGGGCGGAGCTTGGGGGAACCCCAATGAATGGGGGGGAGCCGGAAGCAGGAAGTGAGTTTGGGAGCTGAGCAGCTGGTGCAGGTGAGGCGGGGTGCCTTGGTCTCGGGGTCACGGTGTGTCATGTTCAGGGGACCAGAGCGAGGTTGGGCCGTGCGTAGGGTCAGTCCTTTTCCGCCCACCCTCCAGTGTCCCTTTCCAATCTCTCTCGGCTCCAAGGCCAGGGAGCATTTCCGGACAGTAAAGAGTTAACACCCCTTTCCGAACCCCTTGTTGGGGCGGAGCCTCGGGGACGGGGAAGCGGGGGAGGGGAGATTGGACACTCTCCCGGAGCGTGCCGGAAAAATGTGGCGGGCTGGGAATGCCCCCCGAGCCTGTGAGGTTGCAAGACCTTTGGTAAGGGGCTTGACCTCTCGGAGTCTCAGGGTCTTCACCTTTAAAACGAGCTGTGAATTTCGGTGGCTTTCTAAGCCGGCGCCCAAAGAAAGGAGAGAATGGAGGACAGGAAGAAAAGGTAGAGGGATGAGAATGGGACAGATGTTGGGAGCCATGAGAGAGGAAAAGAGTGTGAGGAAATCACGACCACTGTAGGTCCATCCCGTCCAGGGTGATCTCTTTTAATGTGCATGCTCACCTGTTAAGCTTGGTGTCATTGTCGTACTGGTTTTTTACAAAGGAGGAAAGAGAGGTGCAGAAAACTGAAGTATTTGACTTGGTGATTTTTAGGGATGTGGGATGGAGGAGGGTTGGGCATCCAGCTGGAAGCGTGGCATCTGTCATTGTGAGCAGGGGTAGGGATGTGTATGGAAGAATCTGAACCAGGAGGCTAGGCGGTCACAGAAGGTAGAAGACAGAGTGGCCCGGGTTAAAGAGTCTAGAAATGAACCTGTGCTGCTGAACTTTGCCTGACTTGGTAAAACTTAGGGCTTCACTTTCCTCATCTATTATAGTAAGTAGGTAGCTGTATTCAAACTAAGGTTGAGAGGCCAAAAGCCAAGTATGGCCCACTAATAAGTTCGGTTCTCTGAATCTCAACAGATCGGATGAATACGCATTACAATATTATCCCTTTCTTTTTTAAAAAGTATTTTATTTTTACTTATTTATTTGAGAGAGGGAATGAATAGGTGTGCCAGGGCTTCCAGCCACCTGCAGACAGACTCCACATGCATGTACCACCTTGTGCATCTGGCTTACGTGGGTCATGGGGAATCGAACTGAAGTCCTTTGGCTTTGCAGGCAAGCACCTTGACCTCTAAGCCATCTCTCCAGGGCCATTCCTTTCTTGCTGGGCTTTTAAGAGGATGAGGTGAGTTCATGGAAGTTCAGAGCAGGTATGCAAGTAATGTGTTCTATGTGGTGGTAATGATAACAGTGATGCTTCTCTGCAGAGCCCATGGCAGATACCCAGTACATCCTACCTAATGACATCGGTGTGTCTAGCCTGGACTGCCGTGAGGCCTTCCGCCTGCTGTCACCCACAGAACGCCTCTATGCCCACCACCTGTCACGGGCTGCCTGGTATGGAGGCCTGGCTGTGCTGCTGCAGACCTCCCCTGAGGCTCCCTACATCTATGCTCTGCTCAGCCGCCTCTTCCGTGCCCAAGACCCTGACCAACTGCACCAGCATGCCCTGGCTGAGGGCCTTACCGAAGAGGAGTATCAGGTCAGTTCTCAAAGGCTAACCTGATTTTCTGAGGGGCTTCTCGTTGTGAGGTACTGGGATCCAGGGACCTAGGTCTTTCTTGAAGTAAGGTGGAGGATTAGACCAAAGGTTTTAAGCTGGGTGTGGTGGTGCACACCTTTAATCCCAGCACATGGGAGGCAGAGATAGAGGATTGCCATGAGTTCAAGGCCACCCTGAGACTACATAGTGAATTCCAGGTCAGCCTGGGCTAGAGTGGGACCCTTCCTGGGGAAAAAAAAAAAATGAACAAAAAAAGTTCTAGCTCAAGAACCTCCCCTCCTACTTCATCAGATCTTTCATTTGTAGAATATGCATATGGACTGCCTCTTAGAGCATTGTAGTAACCTATATAGTGCCTACCTTAAAATACAGGGTGGCAAGTTAGGTGTGGTGGCTCATGCCTGTAATCCCAGCACTCAGGGAGGCTGAGACAGAAGGATTGTCAGGAGTTTGAGGGCAGCCTAGACTACATAGGAAGCAGTAGCCAGTATTAAGCGTAGGCAGAGGAAGAAGCGTGGAATAGAAACCAGGAGGTCTGAGCTCTAGACGATGTTCTGCTTCTGCATTATGGGCCCCTGGGTAGAATGTTCTGCCTGTCTGCTGGTTCTGTTTGTGGGTCACTTGCCCTATCGGCACATGAATTCTTACTGCATTACAGCTACTCAGAAAAATACAAATCACAAAGGTTACTTATGCTCAGTGTGTCTCCAGAGGTGGCCACTGTGGCTAGGATGATTGACACCCTTTCCCTTCCCTATCAGTGTACTGTACCTATACTTGGCCATGCACAGTACATTAAGCTCCTTTTTTTTTTTTTTTTTTTTTTTTTTTGAGAGAGAGAGGAGAGAGAGAGAGAGAAAGAGACAGAGATTGAGAGAGAATGGGCATGCCAGGACCTTCAGCCTGCCATGAATGAACTCCAGACTTGTGCGTCCCCTTGTGGCGCATGTGCAACATTGCATGCTTGTGTCACTATGTGTCTGGCCACATGGGACCTAGAAATTTGAACATGAGCTCTTGAGCTTTCCAGGCAAGCATCTTAACTGCTAAGCCATCTCTTCAATGCCCAGCCTTTTTCTTTTGAGACAGGGTCTCATGTAGCCCCCAACACTCCTCTTAATTCGCTACGTAGCTGAGGCTAACCTTGAACTTTTGATTTTCCTGCCTCCACCTAAAGAATACCACAATTGGTCCTGGAGAGATGGCTTAGCGGTTAAGCGCTTGCCTATGAAGCCTAATGACCCTGGTTTGAGGCTCGAATCACCAAGACCCACGTTAGCCAGATGCACAAGGGGGTGCACGTGTCTGGAGTTCGTTTGCAGTGGCTGAAGGCCCTGGCGTGCCCATTCTCTCTCTGTGTCTATCAGCCTTTCTCTCTCTGTCTGTCGCTGTCAAATAAATAAATAAAAATGAACAAAACAAAAAAATTAAAAAGAATACCACAGTTATAGGTATGCACTACCACCCCTAGTTTATGCATTTGGGGATCCAACCTAGGACTTCCTGCTTGTAAGGCAAGCACTGTACCCAGGAACTGCATCCCCAAGCCTTGTATTTTCCCTTTACATAAGTGTGCTCATGTTCTCTGTGTTCTTTTGTGCCCTGCTTTCATGGATGAACATACTATTTTGGAGAATTAGAGAACTTCCATGGGGCACATATTGGTCCACTTCATTCTTTTTTTTTTTCTTTTTGGATTTTTCAAGGTAAGGTCTCACTGTAGCCCAGGCTGACCTGGAACACACTCTGTACTCCCAGGCTGGCCTTGAACTCACAGCAGTCCTTCTACCTCTGCCTCCCGAGTGCTGGGATTAAAAGTGTGCACCACCATGCTCTTCTTCTTCCCCTCCCCCCCAAGGTAGGGTTTCACTCTAGCTCAGGCTGACCTGAAATTTACTGTGTAATCTCAGGGTGGCCTCAAACTCAACAGTGATCCTCCTACCTCTGCCTCCCACGTGCTGGGATTAAAGGTGTGCACCACCATCTTTTTTTGAACTTGGGGTAATTACTTCCGATCCCTAGACCTTGGTATACTAATTGAAAGAGCTAATTATCTGTAGAAATGCTTGCAAGTGGGAAGTGATACTCAAATGCTAGGATTCTTTTGTTTGGAAGTAGCAGAAACCCAGCTCAAAGTGCCTTAAATGAAAAAGTATTATTGGGGCTGGAGAGATGGTTCAGCAGTTAAGGCACTTGCTTGCAAAGCCTAACCTGGGGTCGATTTCCCCAGTACCTACATAAAGCCAGATGCACAAAGTGGTACATGCATCTATCTGGACTTTGTTTGCTGTGGTGAGAGGCCCTGGTGCACCCATTCTCTCTCCCCCTCCCTCTCCCCTTGCAAATAAAATGAAAAAAAAAAAAAAAGAGGGCTGGGGAGATGGTTTAGTGGTTAAGGCACTTGCTGGCAAAGCCAAAGGACCCAGGTTCGAGTCCCCACTACCCACATACAGCCAGATGCGCAATGTGGCACATATGTCTAGAGTTTGTTTGTAGTGGCTAGAAGCCCTGGTTCACCCATTTTCTCTCTCTGCATGTGCCTCTTTCTTTCCCTCTCCCTCCCTCCCTCCTTCTCTCTCTCTCTCAAATAAATAAAATATTAAAAAGGAAGGAAGGAAGCAAGAGAAGGCCATTCCTCGGACTGGCTGAGCGGGCTTACATGCCTATCCTTAGAGTTGTAGGAGGCAGATTCTTCCCACTGCCATCTTAGGTATGTTTGCCAACCGCTGAGACCAGTTTAGCTACACAATGAGGGTATGAACATTGATCTGTGACAGTAGTAAGTTGAGCCAGACTGGGGCCTTCCAGAATCTGGGTTCTGCTCCTGCATTTCTCAGCTTTCCCATACTGGTTCTGCCCAGCTATTCAGGTCTCAGGCAGATACTTCCCTGGGGTGGAAGTGTGGGACTTTCTTCCCAGGTCACTGATGTACTGCTGCCTCTCCTCCTCAGGCGTTTCTGGTGTATGCTGCGGGCGTCTATTCCAACATGGGCAACTACAAGTCCTTTGGTGACACCAAGTTTGTTCCCAACTTGCCCAAGGTAAGCTGAGGGAGTGTTGGGGAAGTGGAGAGGAGGTGAACTGGTGGAGTGGAGATGGGAGGAGGGTGTGGCAAAAGGGACCTTAGCTGGAGTCAGAGGTGCTAAGCAGAGCCTTGGCACTGTCCCTACTACACTGTGACCGTGGGGTCATCAGATGCTACAGACTTACATTTAAAAGGAAAGCACAGCCGGGCGTGGTGGCACACACCTTTAATTCCAGCACTCGGAGGCTGAGGTAGGAGGATTGCTGTGAGTTTGAGGCCAGCCTGGAGCTACAGAGTGAGTTCTAGGTCAGCCTGAGCTGGAATGAGAGCCTACCTTAAAAAATAATAAATATCATTATTATTAAATAAATAGATAAAAATAAAGAGCACAGCCCTTCTAGACTGCTGATCTGAAGGTCAAGCAAGGGCAGGTTGTGGAGAAGTGTGTATTCTTAGAGGCTTCTAAGAATGGAGCCCACTGGTTATCACTGAGAACAAGGTT
This sequence comes from Dipus sagitta, assembly GCA_036346955.1. Classification (NCBI taxonomy): domain Eukaryota; kingdom Metazoa; phylum Chordata; class Mammalia; order Rodentia; family Dipodidae; genus Dipus; species Dipus sagitta. The sequence goes on along the minus strand of CM070770.1, from coordinate 161,389,576 downwards.
AAGCCTGGGCTTGAGACATCCCTCCCGAGGACTATAGGGCTCAAACCCTATACAGCAGGGAGGTAGCCCATACAGTATGGCTTCTCAGACATCAGTGCCTTCACAAGCTGCCTAAGAATGGCAAAATGGAACATCTGATTCGACAGGTCTGTGGAGGCCTGAGGTTCAACCCTTCTCAGGTTCTGCTAGTACTTCTGGTCTCTGGGCTACACACTGAGATCTCAGACTCAGGAAGAAGCCCTCAGGAGCAGAGGGAGGCTCTGGAGGACAGGACAGGTTTAGGGGTCACATGGCCAGGCCAACCACCTTTCCCCTTGCAGGAGAAGCTGGAACGTGTGATCCTGGGGAGTAAGGCTGCCCAGCAGCATCCAGAAGAAGTCAGGAACCTCTGGCAGACCTGCGGGGAGCTTATGTTCTCTCTGGAGCCAAGGCTTCGACACCTTGGGCTGGGGAAGGAGGTGAGACCCTTAACAAGAGTTTGGGAGAGTTGAGGGCATACTTCGAGGCCTCCTGGCGCAGATGGAAGGGCAGTATCCTAAGCTACTGCACTGCAGGCCTGCTTTGTCATCTGAAAGTGGGAAGCAGACTGGATGGAATGCTTTCTTAATGCTCAATGCTGGGTACACCGGGAGGGAAGAGCGGGTAGCAGGAGGAGATGATGTAGGAGGGCACCCAGACCTTCTGCCTCTGGAGGCTGCTTGAGTTGCGTGGAGGGGAGGGTTTAACAAGCCTTAGGGGTGAACTAGTTAGGAGGGATAGGTTGGGGCAGAGCTGAAGGAAGGCCCAAGACAGGTATGGTGGTGCATTCTTACAATCTCAGCACTCTGGAGATAGGTAGGAGGAATTTGAGGCCATTGTAGGCTACATTCTTAGACCCTGTCTCAAACAAAAAAAGCCGGGTGTGGTGGTGCATGTCTTTAATCCCAGCACTTGGGAGGCAGAGGTAGGTGCTGCCGCCCCCCCCCCCACAGGTAGTGCTGAGGAAGAACCAGGTCCTCCTTCCCAAGGGATTAAGAAGGAAGATGAGCGAACCTCTCCTAGTCACTGGAGAAAAACCACACTGAGTCGGGAGTCTTGTCGAAGCAGGAACTCGCTTTATTGTTACAAGCAGTTGCCTATATAATGTTGAGAACGAAGGCAGGGATTCTAGGATGGGGGGAGAGGTAAGGGCCAATAGTAAACAATGACTATTGAAATGATAATTCTAACTCCCATGCGGAAGTAGCAGGCAAGAAGCCATTAGGAATCTTGCTGAGTCCTAGCTGGCCAGAGACAGGTCGCCAAACTTTAGCTAGGTTCAGGAAGTTCCACTAGGCCTCGCATCCAGGCTTCTCCATCTCCCCCTTTTGTTTTTGTAAGAACGGTGGAAAACATGGCCCCTGTCTTAGGTTGTCCCCCTCTGGGGATCTTACCCGTCACTGGGTACCATGTATCCAGCTCGCTCGTGGAGAATCCACTCCATGACCTGTCTTAGGTTGTCCCAGCCTGTCTGAGATCTTACCCGTCATTGGTCAGATGGAGGGCGGAGGAGGGACGCTCATATGAGGACAGCCAGTCATATGAGGAGCTTGACTCCTGAGTAGCCAGCCTATGATAACATATTTCGACCTGATGAAGTTTTATTGCCTCTAGCCATTGGTGAATAAATTGTGTAATCTTACTAATTACACAAGGCCCGACAGTGAGGAGAAGGAGGGGGAGAGGCCCAAGTAGAGGGAGAAGGTAGGGTAAGAAGTCATGTAAGCCCATCCGCAGCAGGTTGTCCCGGAGGTCCCGTTGCCTCCTCTCCAAGTCTTCCTGGAGCCTCTTAATCTTGTCCTGGACGATTCCCGATTTATTGGCGTAAAAGCGGCATTTTTCCTGTAAGAACAAGCACATGCCTCCCTTTTCGGCCGTTAGTAGGTTTAGTCCTCTCCTGTTTTGTAGTACTACCTCAGCCAGGGAATCTAGCTGTTGATGGAGATAGGTCTCCCTCCAATATAATCAAAAGAGGGCATAGGGAGGGCTTTATTTCCAGGAATGATATCTATATCTGGGATTAAGGTGGCTGGGGCACAAAGGCCCATCCAATTGGTGGGCAGAAAGTCATAGGCCATCCCGCCTCCACAAACATAAACCATTCCAGAAGGCAGGCAGCGTTGAGCACTGGGCTCAGTTGTGTTAAAAGTACAGAAGGAAGGCGGGGCCCAAACGCAAGTTCCAGAGGAAACATTGGGAAAAGCTGGACTGGGATGGGGAAGGTGGCTGAGCAATTTTTTAAGGTCATATGGGCAACTGTACTGCAAGCAGCCAGGGAGGCTCAGATCAGAGGCAAAGCCAGCAATCCTTCCGCAAGAGAGGGAATTGTTTGGTTTAGCAGGGTGAAGACCATTTTAGGAACAGTAAAAATCTCCAGGACCCATTAGGCTTATGACAAAGACAGGAGAGTTCCAGGGACTAGTGGAGGGACGGATATGTCTGGCCTCCAACTGTTGATCAATAAGTATGTGGAGTTGGTGTAACTTAGAAGAAGGGAGAGGCCACTGCTCAACCCATATAGGATCACCCGGTCTCCACTGGATTTTAAACGGGGGGGGGGGAGGGGGGCTGGGCAGTGGCCCTTAGAATTGGGAGTGTTCATTGGAGTACTGTTGTCTGAGTTGCTCAACGTAAGGGTCATCTCTATAATTGGGATGACATTCCCTCCCTTCCTCAAACTGTTGTTGGTATTCTTTTTTATCTAACAAATCATTATAAAAGGCCTTATGGTCAGTAGTGATGAAAGCCTCGGCATCTCCAAGGATGTCTTGCCCCAGTAAGTTAGCAGTGAGCCCAGTCACCACGAGAGGGCGGACTTTCCCCCTGTCCCCACCTGGGTCAGTCCAAGGGAGCCACGTGGCAGTCTCCCAGGAGGTGGACTGCCCGCCAACTCCCAGTAGGGGAGGGCCGGGCACAAGCTGCCAGGAGAGGGGCACTTCCTCCTTTCTCAGGACCGTTCGGTCCGCTTCAGTGTCGATGAGAAGTTTGAATTTTTTATTGCCAATATTTAAAATAATTTTGGGTCTAAGGCCGGGGACCAGAGGGATGGTCAAATGGGCTTTGATGGTCTCTTTCCCCTTATTTAACGGGGCTGGCGGGAGCCCCGGGAGGAGTTTAAAAACTTTCCCTGTATGTCAAACTTCGACCGACACTCCCTAGCCCAGTGAAACCCCTTTTTGCATTTAGGGCAGCGGGTGCGAGGGCCGTTGGTCGTCCCCCCAAAGGGCAGGGGAGGCTTTGTCTTCTTGGGGCACTCCTTTTTAAAGTGGCCCTCGTCTCCGCACCCGAAACATGTTGATTTTTTAGGATTTAACTGTAATGCGCAGATCGTAGTGGCCAAATCTCTCAGTTTATTTTCCTGATGGGAGATAGTGCCAACGTCCTTGGTGGCTACAATCCAGCTACTCATGGAGTTGTCCTTGAGACCCGTACAGACGAGGCGGTGATCGGCCGTCATCCCTTCCCAGACCAACATTTTAGTAAACTGATATCGTAATGCCCCTGGGGGAAATTTTCTTTGGAGGCTTTTTTCCACCCTATCTATAAATGTAGCCAAGTCCTCAGATGGTTTTTGAGTAATACCCATAAGGAGGGGTTCAGAGGGTCCCTCATCAAGCCTTTTCCATGCCTGCCAAGCCCAGTGCCCTGACCTGGTCCCTATACGGATCAGGTATAGCCGCCTGTTGAGTGCCTGTAGCATATCGATCAGAGGTACCGGAGAGCATCCCAAAAGTTATCGGCACAGGGGGCTGTTGACTTTGGTTTCGTTCTGCCTGTGTATGGCACTCATCTTTAAAAAAGGCACACCACTTAATGTATAGGGGATCCGACAAGACAGCCCTGACTAGAATTTTCCAATCTTGGGTTGTACAAAGTTGATGGGCAAGTCCCTGTAATAGGGTCTCAGCCCAAGGAGAGTTGGGTCCATCCTCCGAGACCGCCTTTTTAAGCTCCTTAAGGTCCTGAGCTTCCCACGGATACCAGGCAGCAGGGCGATTGCCCCCAGGATTTAGATTGACGGGAAATAAAGGAGCTTTATTTTCTGGCGGCTTGGCGGCCAAATATGAAGGAGGGGCCGAGGGGGTCCAGAAAGGGTTAGTCGATGGAGGAGGTGCCCCAGAAGGCCAGGGAGCACTCTCAAAGGGATCGAATGAGGAGTATAAAGATGTACCCTTTTCTGGGGTTTTTAAAGCTGTATCTCCAGGAGCAGTAGCCGGATCAGGCTGTATACTATCTTTTTCCTCTGTCTTTTGTTTATGTTTGGTTGGCCTTGGAGGGAAGCAGGCCTTGAGGGCCGAGATCATAGGGAGGACCCCTGAGGGGGGTATTTGACCCTTCTCCACATGTGCCCGACAAACAAGGGCCTCTACCCTATCCCACGTGTCCCAATCAAAGAGATTTCCTTCCGGCAGCCATGGCACCAGCTTGAGAAGGCAATCCCAGGTCTGTCGAGCCTGATTATCAGTCAAATTAAGCCCTCTACTCTTTAGGAGTGCCCTGAGAGATTCTAAGGCAGGATTGGATTTAGAGGTGGACTGTCCCACATTATAAAGTTGAGAGAGAAATGTCCATAAAATTAGGGCAATAGCAGCCCACAGACACACGAGTACAACACAACCACAAGGATCCAAAAGATAGGTAAACATGCTGTACAAAAGCCGCAGATGCAGCTTGCCGGCAAATCGAAAGTGAAAGGAAAGAGAAAGGGAATGAAGAGATGTTGACAAACAAGTACAGGTTATAGAAGCAAAGTTTAGCGCATTAAATATGAAGAAGACTGCCTCATAACTTATGAGGGTACGCTCACCCGCACATGTACAGCGATTGACCTCCTCAATGAATGCCTCTCACGGGGCACTAGTCTGCCGGTTCCCGGAGCCCCACGTTAGGTGGCAGATGCCGGGCTCCCCCCGACAGGTAGTGCTGAGGAAGGACCAGGCCCGCTGGTTCCTCCCAAGGGGTTAAGGGGGAAGATGAGCGCCGGACGATTCAGAACTTCTCCTAGTCACCGGAGAAAAACCACGCGGAGTCGGGAGTCTTGTGGAAGCAGGAACTCGCTTTATTGTTACAAGCAGTTACCTATATAATGTTGAGAACGAAGGCGGGGATTCTAGGACGGTGGGGAAAGGTAAGGGCCAATAGTAAACTGTGACTATTGAAATGATAATTCTAAATCCCATGCGGAAGTAGCAGGCAAGAAGCCATTAGGCGTCTTGCTGAGTCCTAGCTGGCCAGAGGCAGATCACCAAACTTTAGCTAGGCTCAGGAACTTCCACTAGGCCTCTCGTCCGGGCCTCTCAAGGCCCCACAGGTAGGAGGATCAATGTGAGTTCCAGGCCACCCTGAGACGGCATAGTGAATTCCAGGTCAGCCTGGGCTAGACCGAGACCCTCCCTCAAAAAAAAAAAAAAAAAAAAAAAAAAGAAAGAAAAAGAAAAGAAAATGATGCCCAAGAGCACCAGTTTGTTTTACAATTACTTCCCTTGGAAACAGGCAGGACAGGGTGGAGGTGCTGGGCAGGAGGTACAAGGATCTTGGGAAGGGACCAGCATTACATGACTCCCCCGCCTGTATCCCTATTCTCTGCAACTCCTCTTTCTCATCTCTCTCATCGTTCCCTACAGGGAGTCACCACCTATTTTTCTGGAGATTGTACCATGGAAGATGCCAAACTGGCCCAGGACTTTCTGGACTCCCAGGTGTGGAGCTTGGGGACGCCAGGCAGTGGTTTGTTGTAGTTCCTCGTCCCAGCTTCCTCATCATTTGCACCTCCTCTTGGGTCCCAGTTTGAACTCTGAGGCATGGGTATCTTGGGTCCTTGAGGTGGAAAAGATTCAAAGACTCTTTGTATATGAGGTTAGCTTGCTCCAACCAGGATGACATCACTTGGATGTCGCAGATGTGTCAGGAGGTAGACCCTTGCCCACCTCTGGTTAGGGTCTGAGACAGCCTCAGGGTAGGACCAAGCAGCATTAGAGTTGTCCTTCCAAACTGGGGCTTTGAAGCCTGTGTTACCACCTGTGTAACCGATTTCTGTGTCCAGTGGTTAGCTTAGGTCATGCTATGCCTCAGAGTCAAGTTCGATACTTAGTAAAAGTCCATGTTCAATGTACAGGAGCAGAGCAAAACAGTCAGCCCTGGTCTACCTGCCCCCTCCCAGACGGCTCTGGAGGGTGCATTAGAGAAGCCCCAGCCTGCTTTGCTTCCCTACTGTTCCTCCCTAGGGTGGCCACTCCCCCCAACTCTCCAGCCTCTCTGGACTCACTGTCCCCCAAACCCTGTTCTCCCCCCCCTCCCCCAGAACCTCAGTGCATACAACACTCGGCTCTTCAAAGAGGTTGACCAGGACGGGAAACCCCGTTATGAGGTGCGGCTGGCATCCGTGCTTGGCACAGGTAAGCTCAGACCCTAAGTTTTCCAGACTCGGGTGGCTCAAGCCACCAGTCCAGCTACTCCCACAGTTGTTTCTGCATAAAGCCAAGGAGTCTCTTTCTGGGGTCCTTTACTGTTGTAAACCAATAGCACTTGTGGGTGAGCAAGTCACAGGTCTCTGTTCAGCTCTCTCTGGTCTCAAGCCCGCCCCAGCGTGAGACAAGGTTAGCCCTTCCTAAGCCATTTAGACTCAGAATGGTAGCAATGGAGAGGATTCTGTTCTGAGGGCAAAGGACACATCTAGGTCCCTAAGAGTACTTTTTTCTGCATCCCTAGCTAGTTCCTGGCCTCTAAGACTCTGCTACAGCTGTATGCCACAGCTTCTCATTCCTATGCCTCCCCTCCAGGCATTTGCACACTATTTTTTCCTTTGCACACTTTTTTGGTCTACTTCCTATCCAAAACAGCCAGTAGCACCTTTAACCACTGAGCCATCTCTCCAGGCCCTCCAGCTCTATTTTATTATTATTATTTATTATTATTATTTTTTTTGGTTTTTCGAGGTAGGGTCTCACTCTAGCTCAGGCTGACCTGGAATTCACTATGTAGTCTCAGGGTAGCCTCGAACTCTCAGCGATCCTCCTACCTCTGCCTCCCGAGTGCTGGGATTAAAGGCGTGCGCCACCACGCCCGGCCAGCTCTATTTTATTACTTGCTATCTCTTACTGTACCTAATCTAGAAATTAAACTTTATTGTAGGTATGCCAAAGAGAAAGCAAAGCCTATATGGGGTTTAGTATTATACTCAGTTTCAGTCATCCACTGGGGGTCTTATATCCCTCTAGGATAAGGGAACACAACTGTATACTGTATTTCAAGATAGAGTTTCACTCTAGGTCAGGCTGGTCTGGAATTCACTTTGTAGCCCCAGGCTGACCTCGAACTCAGGGCGATCCTCCTACCTCTGTCTCTCAAGTGCTGGGATTAAGCCGGGCGTGGTGGTGCACGCCTTTAATCCCAGCACTCGGGAGGCAGAGGTAGGAGGATCGCTGTGAGTTCAAGGCCACCCTGAGACTCCATAGTGAATTCCAGGTCAGCCTGGGCTAGAGTGAGACCCTACCTCGAAAAACCAAAAAAAAAAAAAAAAAAAAAAAGAAATCAAGTGCTGGGATTAAAGGCATGTGCCACCATGACTAGCATAGGTTTGACTTTTTTTTTTGAGGTAGTATCTCACTGTAGTCCAGGATAGCCTGGGCTATGTAGTCTCAGAGTGGCCTCTAACTCACAGCGATCCTCCTTACCTCTGCCTCCCAAGTGCTGGGATTAAAGGCATGCTCATTCCTGGCTAGATGTGACTTTAAAAAATATGTATTTTGGCCGAGCATGGTGGTGCATGCCTTTAATCCCAGCACTCGGGAGGCAGAGGTAGGAGGATCGCCGTGAATTTAGGCCACCCTGAGACTACATAGTTAATTCCAGGTCAGCCTGGGACAGAGTGAGATCCAACCTTGAAAAACCAAAAAAATAAAATGAAAATACATATATATACACATATATATTATTTATTTATGTATTTATGAAAGAAAGCTAGCCAGATAGACAGGATGAGCACACCAGGGACGCTAGCCGCTACAAACAACCCCAGACACATGACCACCATGTACATCTGGCTTTGCATGGTTACTGGGGAATCAAACCTGGGCCCTAAGGCTTTGAAGGCAAACGCCTTAACCATCTCTCCAGCCCAGATGTGACTTTATTGTTTTTTTGATTTTTTTGAGGTAGGGTGTCACTATCTAGTCTCAGGTTGCCCTTGAACTCATGGCGATCCTCCTACCTTTGCCTCCCAAGTGCTGGGATTAAAGGTGTGCACCACCATGCCCAGCCTCCAGATGTGACTTTAAAAAGATTTGTTTTGTTTTGTTTTGTTTTGTTATTTTGAGGTAGTGCCCTGGCTGACCTGAAATTCACTATGTAATTTCAAGGTGGCCTCAAATTCAGGGTGATCCTCCTACCTCTGCCTCCCAAGTGCTTGGGATTAAAGGCATGCACCACCACGCCTGGCTTAAATTTATTTTATTTTATTTACTTATTTGTTTGAGGCAGAGAAAGAGAGTATGAGAATGGGCGCGCCAGGGCCTCCAGCCACTGCAAATGAACTCCAGATGCATGCATCACCTTGTACATCTGGTTTATGTGGGTCCTGGGGAATCAAACCGGGATCCTTTGGCTTTGCAGGCAAACGCCTTAACCGCTAAGCCATCTCCCCAGCACCCCCCCCCCCTTTTTAAATGTAGGGCCTCATTCTAGCCCAGGCTGACCTGGGATTTATTATGTAGTTTCAGGGTGGCCTCAAACTCAGGGCAATCCTCCCACCTCTGCCTCCCAAGTGCTGGGATTAAAGGTATGCACCACCATGCCCAGCTCTAAAATAATTTTTTATTTTATTTACTTGAGAGAGAAAGTATGGGCTTTCCAAGGCCTTTTGCTGCTGCAAACGAACTCTAAACACATGCTGTACTTTGTGCATCTGTCCTTATGTGAGTACTGGAGAGTTGAATCTGGGTCAGCAGGCTTTGTAAGTAAGCGCCTTTAACCACTATGCCTTTTTAAAATTAATTTGTTTTCAAGAAGAGAGAGAGAGAGAATATGAATGAGCATGCCAGGGCCTCTAGCCACTGCAAATGCACTCCAAATGCATATGCGACTTTGTGCATCTGGCTTTATGTGGGTATTGGAGAATCAAACCCAGGTCATTAGGCTTTGAAGGCAAGCACCTTAACCACTGAGCAATCTCTCCAGCTCCCCTCCCCGCCTTGTTTTTGTTTTTGTGGGGGATTTTGTTTGGTTTTTGCTTTTTTGAGGTAGGGTCTCATTCTAGTCCAGGTTGGCCTGAAATTCACTATGTAGTCTCAGGGTGGCCTTGAACTCATGGTGTTCCTCCTATCTCTGCCTCCCAAGTGCATTTTAAAAAAATTTATTTGAAAGCAACAGTCAGAGAGAGAGAGAGAAAATGGACATGCCAGGGCTTCCAGCCACTGCAAACAAACTCCAGACACGTGCGCCCCCTTGTGCATCTGGCTAACATGGGTCCTGGGGAATCGAACCTCGAACCAGGGTCCTTAGGCTTCACAGGCAAGCGCTTAACAGCTAAGCCATCTCTCCAGCCCTCAAGTGCATTTTAAAAAATATTTTACTTTTATTTATTAATGAGACAGTGAAAAAGAGGCAGATAGATAGAGAATGGGCACACCAGGACCTTCAGCCACTGCAAATGAACTCCAGATGCATGCGCCACCTTGTGCATCTGGCTTATATGGGTCCTAGGGTTCGTTTGCAGTGGCTGGAGGCCAGGGTCCTTTGGCTTTGCAGGCAAGTACCTTAACCACTAAGCCATCTCTCCAGCCTTTGTTTTGTTTTTTGAGTTAGGGCCTGGCTGCAACCCAGACTGACCTAAAATTTACTATGTAGTCTCAGGGTGGCCTCGAACTCACAGCGATCCTCCTACCTCTACCTCCCAAGTGCTGGGATTAATCTTTAAAGGTGTGTGCCACCACACACCTGGCACCACTGACTTTTTAAAACAAATTTATTAGTTTTATTTTTTGAGGGGGGGGGCGGTGCAGGGTCATGCTTTATAGCCAGGCTGATCTACTGATCCTCCTGCCTCAACTTTCCAAGTACAGTTATGCACTGCCATGCCCAGTATGGCTCGTTGTTATTGTTTGTTTTATTTTGTTGGGTTTTTTTTTGTTTGTTTGTTTGTTTTTCAAGGTAGGGTCTCACTCTAGCCCAGGCTGACCTGGAATTCACTATGGAGTCTCTGGGTGGCCTTGAACTCACGGCGATCCTCCTACCTCTGCCTCCCGAGTGCTGGGATTAAAGGCCTGTGCCACCACGCCCGGCTTTGTTATTGTTTGTTTTATCTTTGTGTGTATGTGTGTGTATGTGTGTGCACATGTCTATGACGTATGTAGATGTAAGTTTGTGAGGGTGGGCATGTGTGTGCCACAATACAGGGGTCACAACTCATAACTGGGGGCCAGAGGAAAACCTTGGGTTTCAGTCCTCTCCTTCCACCTTGTTTGAGACCGAATCTCTTCTTGTTTGCTGCTGTGTATACCAGAGAGCTGACGCATGAGCTTCTGGGGATTCTCCTGTCTCCATCTCCTCTCTCTCATGCTGGGATTATTGACACCTGCAACTGTGTTCTGCTTTATGATGGTTCTGAGGATTTAAACTCCGGTCCTCATGCTTGCTGAGCATATGCTTTACCCACTGAACCATCTCCTCAGGTCCCTCTTTTTTGTTTGTTTGTTTTTTTTGAAACAGGATCTCACATAGCCCACCCTGGCCTTGAACTCCTGATCCACCTCCCCAATGCTGGAATTGCAGGCATAGGCAGTGACACCTGGCTTTGTTGTTGTTTCTTGTTTGTTTGTTTTTAGTATTTTTTTTTTTTTTTTTGAGGTAGGGTCTCACTCTGGCCCAGGCTGACCTGGAATTCACCATGTAATCTCAGGGTGGCCTCGAACTTATGGTGATCCTCCTACCTCTACCTCCTGAGTGCTGGGATTAAAGGCGTGCACCACCACGCCCGGCTGTTTTTAGTATTTTTAAAAATATTTTATTTATTTGAGAGAGCTAAAGAGGGAGGGAGATAGATAGACAGACAGAGATAGATTAGATAGAAAGAACAGGTGTATCAGTGCCTCCAGCCACTGCAAACAAACTGTAGACACATGGCGCCACCTTATGCATCTGGCTTATGTGGATACTGGGAAATCAAACCTGGGTCTTAGGCTTCACAGGCAAGCACTTTAACCGCTAAGCCATCTCTCTACCCCTTGGGTTTTTTGTTTGTTTGTTTGTTTGTTTGTTTGTTTTCCTTTTTTGAGGTATGTTCTCACTCTAGTCCAGGTTGACCTGGAACTCACTTGGTAGCCCCATAATAGCCTTCAACTCACTGCAGTTCTCCTACCTTAGCATTCTGGGTGCTGGGATCAAAGGCACACATCACCATGCATGTTTTTTTCTTTTTTTGTTGTTCATTTTTATTATTTATTTATTTATTTGAGAGTGACAGAGAGAGAGAAAGAGGCAGATAGAGAGAGAGAGAATGGGCACACCGGGGCTTTCAGCCACTGCAAACGAACTCCAGATGCATGTGCCCCTTGTGCATCTGGTTGATATGGGTCCTGGGGAATTGAGCCTCGAACCAGGGTCCTCAGGCTTCACAAACAAGCGCTTAACCTCTAAGCCATCTTTCCAGCCCTATTATTATTATTATTATTTTTAAATTTTAAACCAAAAGAAAGAGAGAAAGAAAAGAAAACATCGGCCGGGAGTGGTGACATACACCTTTAATCCCAGGAGGCAGAGGTACGAGGATCGCCATGAGTTCAAGGTCACCCAGAGATTACATAGTGAGTTCCAGGTCAGCCTGGGCAAGAGTAAGACCATCGAAAAACAAGTATATATATATTTGTAAGAGAGGGAGGGAGGGAGACATAGAAAGAAGCAGATAGAGAATGGGTATGCCAGAGCCTCCAGCCACTGCGAATGAACTCCAAACACATGTGCTACCTTGTGCATCTGGCTTTACGTGGGTCCTGGGGAATTGAACCTGGGTCCTTAGGCTTTGCAGGCAAGTGTCTTGACTGCTAAGCTGTGTTTCCAGCCCCTATTTTTTTTTCTTTGAGGCAAGCCCAACAGACTGCTCTTTATTTTTTTATGAGAGAGAGAGAGAGAGAGAGAGAGAGAATGAGAATTGGTACACCAGGGCCTTCCACCACTGGAATTGATTCCAGATGTGTAGGCCCCCTGTGCACATGTGCGATCTTGCGTGCTTCCATCACTGTGCATCTGGCTTATGTGGGATCTAGAGAGTAGAACATCAGCTTGGCGTGGTGGTGCACACCTTTAATCCCAGCCCTCGGGAGGCAGAGGTAGGAGGATCGCCATGAATTTGAGGCCACCCTGAGACTACATAGGGAGTTCCAGGTCAGCCTGGGCTAGAGTGAAACCCTACCTCAAAATAAATAAATAAGTAAACAAAATTAAAAAAAAAAAAAAAAAAACAGAAAGAGAGTAGAACATGAGTCCTCAGGCTTCGCAGGCAAGCGCCTTAACCAATAAGCCATCTCTCCAGCCCCCTATTTTTTTTTTTTTTTTTGATATAGGGTCCCACTGTGGAGCCCTGGGTGGCCTCACACCCTTGACTACCCTCCTCCCTCCATCTTCCAAGCACTAGGATTACAGGTGTCACCATCCCATTCCTAGTGTGTTCAGAACTTGGATCAAACGCAGGGTTTCACACATGTAGGCAAGCACATATCAACTGAGTCATATCCACCTTCACCCAGCTCCTAATACATGTTTGTTTTGGTTTTGGTTTTTCAAGGTAGGGTCTCACTCTAGCCCAGGCTAACCTGGAATTCACTATGGAGTCTCAGGCTAGTCTCAAACTCACAGTGATCCTCTGCCACTGCCTCCTGAGTGCCGGGATTACAGGTGTAAGTCACCATGCCTGTCTTAATATATATAGTGGGGTTTTTTGTTGTTGCCTTTTTGTTTGTTCTTTGTTTTTCAAGATAGGGTCTCACTCTAGCCCATGTTGACCTGAAATTCATTGTGTAGTCTCAGGGTGGCCTTGAACTCATGGCAATCTTCCTACCTCTGCCTCCCAAGTGCTGGGAGTAAAGGTGTGCGCCACCACATGCAAGTGATATATATGTTTTTGAAGATGAAAGTTTATCCTAATTTCTGTTGGCAGTGGGGAGCCAGTGAAGATGTTTGAGTGAGGTATCTTACTCAGGCTGTTTCCCTGGATGATTTCTCTTTCTTCAGATCCTGCTGTAGACTCTGAAGTGACTTCCAAGCTGAGGAGCTATGAGTTCCAGGGGTGTCATTTCCAGGTCACCCGGGGGGACTATGCCCCCATCCTTCAGAAGGTGGTGGAACACCTGGAGAAAGCCAAGGTAGGGCTGGCTGGGCACTGAGAGGCTGATCAGGACCCCTTTAGGTAGCAAAGGTGGATGGGCCAAGGTTTACCTGAGCTCTGTTTACCACCAGGCATATGCAGCCAACAGCCACCAGGAGCAGATGCTGGTCCAGTACATAAAGAGCTTCACCCAAGGCTCCATCGAGGCCCACAAGAGGGGCTCCCGCTTCTGGATTCAGGACAAAGGCCCCATTGTGGAGAGGTGAGGTCCCCAGCCTTCACACACCTCCCCCCCCACTCTCCCACCCGCCCCTGCACTGCCTCCTACCTGGCCCTGCTCCATCTCTGCCTTTCTCTCTCCTAGTTACATTGGCTTTATTGAGAGCTACCGTGACCCCTTCGGCTCGCGAGGAGAATTTGAAGGTAACTTCTCATGGCGGGTGGTTGGATTGGAATCACTTTCACCCAAGTCGAAGTTCATGCACGCAAGCTCAAGCACCCAGGCCCAAGTTATGTGCCCAGGGTCCCCTGAGGGTTCCTACTCCACTGCCATGATAATAGTACCAACACCCCGAAAAGTATCACTTACCACATCCCAGGCACTGGGCACAAAGCTCATGTAAGTCTACTCATTTAGGCATAATCATCCTATGAGGCTTTTACTATTGGTTGGCTGAGCTGAGGCATCTTGGCCCTTAGCCACTTAACTTTGTTGCCTTTGGTGCCTGGGTAAGGGTAAGGCTTTAGGCAGGCAGGTGGGAAGGAAGGCAGGCAGACAAACAGACATCCAGACATACATTGTGAGCCCAGCTTTGCTCCTCATCAGCTCTGAGACCATGGGTCAAGTAACCTGACCTCTGAGCATTGGCAAGATCATGTGTTCAGTGCTGTGCTCAGTATCTGGGGGCAGGGAGAGCATGCTTGTGAGCCTGATGTGATGGCTGTCATCCCCTGCTGATAGCAGGCTACCTCAGACCCCATCTCACACCCCCATTACGTAGGACTCAACTGTACCAGGCAGGGTATTTGTCTGAGGATTCACACTTGCCTCTGCCTACTCTCAGCCTCCCAGCCCTGGACAAAGAGACTGAGCCTGTAGCTGCTAAAACCAGAGATTATCCCGAGGAAGGAAGGAAGATAGCCAGCAGCACCCCGGGGTCACAGGCATGGGAGATAGCTTTCCTCCATGGAGCCTGGGGCCCTGCTGTCCCTAAAAACCAGCACAGGGCCATTGGACACAGCAGCATTTAATAAACCTGTGATGGATGGAGAGGCTGGGTAAGGTAGAGTGAGATCCCAGGACCTTACCAAGCCATTGCCCCACTTCTCTGTAGGCTTTGTGGCCATGGTGAACAAAGCCATGAGTGCCAAGTTCGAGCGGCTGGTGGCAAGTGCTGAGCAGCTATTGAAGGAGCTGCCCTGGCCTCCCGCCTTCGAGAAGGACAAGTTCCTCACCCCCGACTTCACTTCCCTGGATGTCCTCACCTTCGCTGGCTCTGGCATCCCTGCAGGGATCAACATCCCCAACTGTGAGCTCCCTTCATATCCACCCCTAGCTCTTGGAGCCCCCATGGGCAACCCCCTTTCCCCTCCACACACACACTGCCCTTTGAGATTCACCCTCCCGTCGTGTCTCGCTTGTAGCTCTTTTTATTTTATTTTATTTATTTATTTATTTATTTATTTTTTTTTTTTGGTTTTCCGAGGTAGGGTCTCACTCTAGCCCAGGCTGACCTGGAATTCACTATGGAGTCTCAGGGTGGCCTCGAACTCACGGCAATCCTACCTCTGCCTCCCGAGTGCTGGGATTAAAGGCGTGCACCACCACGCCCGGCTTCGCTTGTCGCTCTTGACCCTTCACCTTTCTCTCTGATATCTTTTGGCCTTATCTTCCAGATGATGATCTGAGACAGACGGAAGGCTTTAAGAACGTGTCTCTAGGGAACGTGCTGGCTGTGGCCTATGCCACGAAGCGGGAGAAACTCACATTCTTGGAGGAGGAGGACAAGGTGGGTGCTGGCAGCGGGAGGATCAGGCCTGGGATGTGCCCGGCTTTGGTGGGTCTTGGAAGGCAGATAGCCCAGTATCATGGTCAGGACTGAGCCTAGCTTTGGTGTGGATCTGGCCATTTTCCTGCTGGGCGACCGTGTGTCACTGCAGAGCCTCCATGTCCTCCTTGGCACATAGTAGAGGCAAACTCTCCCTCCAGGTCATTGCAAAGATGAGATGGACCATGTGGGTTGGAGCCTTTCTGGGCTCCACTAAGGATGTACCTCACATGGGCCTTCTGCCTGGATAGGGGAGGCAGCAGCATGATGAGGTGGTCACTGGGGCCCCTGCTTGTCTTCGCAGGACCTGTATATCCGTTGGAAGGGGCCCTCCTTTGATGTGCAGGTTGGATTGCACGAGCTGCTGGGCCATGGCAGTGGCAAGCTCTTTGTGCAGGTAAGAAGGTGCCAGTCTAGAGCCAACAGGGCTACCTGGGGCTCCCCTCCCCCATGACCTGTTCTGCCCAGGGGTGAGGCTATTCATCTCTGCTTAAGGGAATGCATCTCCTTAAGCAGGAGAAACCATGGCTTACTCTCCCCCCAACATGCCTCAGGAGCCCAGAGAACCAAATAGGTGTAGAGAAATCTCCAGGACAGTTCAGCTAGTAGCCGTGGAATAGGAGAAATTGCTGGGCTCAGGCTAGAGAAGCCCACCTTCAAGGTATGACTCAAGCTGCCGGTGGACCGAGGCTAGGATGGTCGTCTCCGCTGCTGCCTGTGCCAGGGATGCAGCACTGTCTGTCTTTGTAACTCTGCTCCCTGGGGCTTGTGCCTTTCCATGTACTGTAGGCAGCTGCTTCTCTCCAGAGTTACGCATTGCCACTCGCACAGTGGCTGAACATGCACTTAGTGAATATGGGAAAGGCTGACCTGACAGCCTTCTCAGCAGGCTGCGGAAGCTCCTGGGCCCCCAGTATAGAGCCACACCACGGAGCTGAGCTGAGCAGTGCGGAGAGAGGACCGTTAGAGGGAGTAGGGTTCTGGGGTAGGCCTGCTCCCATAGGTGAGGTTGTCTCCCTGGATGAGGGAGGGCTAGAGCTGGACTTGGGAAGTCAGGAGGATGCAGGGGGCAGCTGATAAGGTAGCAGACTCAGCAGTGGTGTCTTGTTCAGGCTTTATTTAGGCCACCACCTTAGATAAGCCTCTTCCTGTGCCTGAGCTTCAGTGGGCCCATCTGTACAATGGGGTTCCTGACTCTGTCACATGAACTGTTGTGAGGAATAAAAGTGAAGATGGATTATAAGACCTGGCACACTGTAAGACCTTAAAAAAATGCATGTTAGGGGCTGGAGAGATGGCTTAGCGGTTAAGGCCATGCCTGTGAAGCCTGAGGACCCGAGTTTGATTTCCCCAGTACCCACATAATCCAAATGCACAAGGTGGCACATGCATCTGGAGTTTGTTTGCAAAGGCTGGAGGCCCTAGTGTACCCTTTCTCTCTCTCCATACCTCTTTCTCTCTCAAATAAATAAATAAATTGTTTAAAAAAAGTATTTTATTTATTTATTTGAGAGAGAGAGAGAGAGAGAATGGGCGGGCCAGGGCCTTTAGCCTCTGCAAATGAACTCCAGATGCATGCGCCACCTTGTGCATCTGGTCCTGGGGAGTCGAACCTTGAGTCCTTTGGCTTTGTAGGCAAATGCTTTAACCACTAAGCCATCCCTCCAGCCCTAAAATACTTCTTTTAAAAAAAGAGAAAGAATGCATGTCATTGTTAAGAGGCACACTGATTCCATTTTGGGGCTGTTGGTTTACTGAGCCTCAGTTTCCTCATCTGTGCAGTGGGAGTGATAATGGAACCTTCCCAGGGGGGTGGTTATGAGGATTGAGTGGATGATGCATAAAAGACTTGGTACGTGGCAGGGTGGTGAGGCTCCTGTTGGAGCAGTGCAGGGCAGGAAGCACATGGGGAGAAGCAGCCCCACCCATTTCTTTGGCCCACCCATTGCAGTGTATCCTACAAGGATCCTGCTGTGCGTCTGCATACAACTTTTGAGTCTTATTTGGCTCCCAGTTGTGCTGTCTGTGCAGTGGGGTGGGTGGCTGCACTGCTGGGGGCTCTGAGGAGGCAGCAGGCATCCGTAGAACTGAAGTTTTTAGGCCCTGGTGTAACGATGCTCTTGCCTGGATGTTCCTCTGCTTGCCTTTCTGAGCTACTCAGATTCTGCCCAGGAAATCTGGGTCTTAATGCCTGCACCTGGCTGGGATTCCTAGATTCCTTCCCCTTGCTCACCCCACATTCATGACCCTTTTGTAGGATGAGAAAGGAGCATTCAATTTTGACCAGGAGACAGTGATCAACCCAGAGACCGGAGAGCAGGTGAGGATGGCCTCTGTGGAACCTGGGCTGCTGGGAGGGTAAGCACAGGCAGGGCCTAACTCCTGGGTCTCCCTTCTAGATTCAGAGCTGGTACAGAAGTGGGGAGACATGGGACAGCAAGTTCAGCACTATCGCCTCGAGCTACGAAGAGTGCCGGGCAGAGAGCGTGGGCCTCTACCTCTGCCTCCATCCCCAAGTGCTGGAGTAGGAGCAGCGGGCTGGAGGGGTGGCCTATATCCCCACACAGAGGGTTGCTCTGGGGGTGTTGAAGGCCAGAGCCACCCTAATCATTCTTGTTTCCTTCATCTCCAGGATCTTTGGCTTTGAGGGGACTGATGCAGAAGATGTGATCTACGTGAACTGGCTCAACATGGTTCGGGCTGGGCTGCTGGCTCTGGAGTTCTATACTCCAGAGGCAGCCAGCTGGCGACAGGTGGGACTGGTGGAGCCCTCAGGATGAGGAGGGAGTTTACCTTGTGGTCAAGATCAGGATTCTGGGGCTAGGGAGGTGGCTCAGCATTTAAAAGCACCTTGCTGACCCAGTACCCACGTAAACTGGACACAAAGTAGTTTGTGCATCTGGTGTTCTTTTGCAGTGACAGGAAACGTTGGTGCACGCATACCACACACATAGCACTGTTCAGGGTGAGTTGGGTGAGAATGCCCACACAAAAAGCTGACTCACTGTGTGCCAGGCGCCGTGCTCAGTGCCTCAAATGAACTAGCTGCTGCTCCCAGTCCTATCTACAGGGGCCAGGTGAACAGACCATCCTCATTTCAGATAAGGAAATTGAGACACAAAGAAATTAGGTAAACTGGCTGTGAGACAGCACCAGGATTCAGACCAGTATGATTCAAACTCAGGAGTTCATGACCAGCCTGGACAGCATAGTAAAACCCCATTTCAAAAGAAAAAAAAAAACAGGGCTGGAGAGATAGCTTAGCAGTTACGGCGCTTGCCTGCAAAGCCTAAGAACTCATGTTCAAACTCCAGGTCCCACGTAATCCCAGACGCACAGTGACACAAGCATGCAATGTCGCTCATGTGCACAAGGGGATGCATGTGTCTGGAGTTCGTTTGCAGTGGCTGAAGGCCCTGATGCACCCATTCTCTCTCTGTCTGTCTCTCTACCTCTTTCTCTCAAAATAAAAAGAAAAACAAGTATGTGTGCACAAGCGCACATGCACATGTGTGTGTATGCATGAGTGTGCATGCACATGTAGGTCCGAGGACAACCTTGGGTGTTTCTCCTCAGGAATACTGTCCATCTTTTTTGAGACAGGGTCCTTTATTGGCCTAGAGTTTGAAATTAGGCTAAGATGGCTTGCTAGTGAGCCCCAGGAATCTGCTTGTCTACACCTCCCCTCCTACACCTCCCCTCCTCAGAGCTGGGATTATAAGATCGTACCACCGTGCCTGCCTTTTTTACATAGGTTCTGAAGATGGAACTTGGGTCCTCATGCTTGCAAAGCCGCCAGCACTTTGGGTGGAGCTCCCACCCCAGCTCAAGAATACGACCTTTCAGAGTCTGGTCTTAGGTCTGAGTCATAGTTCTTTCTTGACCAGCTTTGTGACTTTGGGCCAGTCACTTCACATCTCTCTGGGGCCTCTGTGTTTTGTCACATGTAATTATGTAAAATGGGGATGATGTTGCCTACTAATGAGCACAGACAAGATTGGAAGAGAAAATCAGGGTCTTGATCGTGAGAGGACCTCAGGGGTAGCTGCTGTGTGGAGCATCGAGGGTTGTGGTAGGTGGTAAGAGGAGCACAAAGCACAAGAAATGGGTGCTCTGCCCCCCGCCCTCCCCCCATAGGGAACAGGAGAGAAAGGAGAAAGACCCTGAGGGTGGAGGAGAATAACATGACTGATAATTTACAGTTAATGAGACTATAACACATCACCAGGCCTTAGACTGAGCACGTAATGCAAGCTGCAAATGTCCTCTTTCCCCTGACCCTGGCAGGCCCACATGCAGGCCCGGTTCGTGATCCTGAAGGTTTTGCTGGAGGCTGGCGAAGGACTCGTTACCGTCATACCCACTACAGGCTCCGATGGGCGCCCAGATGCCCGGGTCCATCTAGACCGCAGCAAGATCCGGTCAGTGGGCAAACCTGCCCTAGAGCGGTTCCTGCAGAAACTGCAGGTAAGTGAAAGCCTTTTGATATCCCAGCCTCTTCTCTACCCCACCTCCATCCTGTTAACACTTCAGCCTCTCGTGGTCAGCTCCATGGCTCATTTAGCGAGTCTTTTATTTTTAATTTTTAAATGTTTTTTTTTTTAATTAATTGTTTATTTGACAGAGAAAGAGAATGGGTGTGCCAGGGCCTCCAGCCACTGCAAATGAACTCCAGATGCGTGCACCCCCTTGTGCATCTGGCTAACGTGGGTCCTGAGGAATCGAACCTGGGTCCTTTGGCTTTGCAGGCAAATGCCTTAACTGATAAGCCATCCCTCCAGCCCTTAATTTTTAACTTTATTTATTTATTTGCCAGCAGAGAGAGAGAATATGAGAATAGGTGTGCCAGGGCGTCTAGCCACTGTAAACAGAACTCCAGACGCACGCGCTACTTTGGGCATCTGGCTTTATGTGGGTACTGGGGATTCGAACCTGGGCTGTTAGGCTTTGCAGACAAACGCCTTAACTGCTGATCCATCTCTCCAGCCCCCTTTTTTAACTAATTATTATTTTTAATACTTCTATTTATTTACTTGCAAGGAGAGAGAGAATGGGCACACCAGGGCTTCCAGCCACTGCAAACAAACTCCAGACACATGTGCCACCTTGTGCATCTGGCTTGCATGGGTCCTGGGGAATCTGTTTACAGTGGCTGGAGACTCTAGCACACCCATTCTCATATTCTCTCTCTCTCTGATTGCAAATAAAAATTGAACCTGGGGGCTGGAGAGATGGCTTAGCAGTTAAGCGCTTGCCTGTGAAGCCTAAGGACCCCAGTTCGAGGCTCAATTCCCCAGGACCCACGTTAGCCAGATGCACAAGGGGCGCACGCATCTGGAGTTTGTTTGCAGTGGCTGGAGGCCCTGGTGTGCTCATTCTTTCTCTCTTTCTCTGTCACTCTCAAATAAATAAATAAAAATAAACAAAAAAAAAATTAAAAAAAATTGAGCCCTGGGTCCTTTGGCTTTGGTGGCAAGCACCTTACCACTAAGCCATATCTCCAACCCTATTATTATTACTATTATTAATTTATTTATTTTGGTTTTTCGAGGTAGGGTCTTGTTGTAGCCCAGGGTAACCTGGAATTCACTAAGCAGTCTCAGGGTGGTCTTGAACTCACAGCGATTCTCCTCCCAAGTGCTGGTATTAAAGGTGTGTGCCACCATGCCCAGCTGTTGTTTTCTGAGGTAGGGTCTTGCTCTAGCCTAGGCTGACCTGGAATTCACTATGTAGTCTCAGGCTGGCCTCAAACTCACAGCGACCTTCCTACCTTGGCCATTTAGCAATTCTTTTTTTTTTTTTTTTTTCTCAATTTTTATTAACATCTTCCATGATTATAAAAAATATCCTATGGTAATACCCTCCCTCCCCCCACTTTCCCCTTTGAAATTCCATTCTCCATCATATCTCCTCCCCATCTCAATCAGTCTCTCTTTTATTTTGGTGTCATGATTTTTTCCTCCTCTTATGATGGTCTTGTGTAGGTAGTGTCAGGCACTGTGAGGTCACGGATATCCAGGCCATTTTATGTCTGGAGGGAGCATGTTGTAAGGAGTCCTACCCTTCCTTTGGCTCTTACATTCTTTCCGCCACCTCTTTCGCATTAGACCCTGAACCTTGGAAGGTGTGATTGAGATATTACTCAGTACTCCAGTCACTTCTTTCCAGCACCATGATGCCTTCTGAGTCGTCCAAGGTCACTGCCATCTGAAAAGAGAAGATTCTCTACCCAAAGTGAGAGTAGCATTAATACAAGAGTATGAATATTAAGAGAAGTGCTTACTGGGCAGTTTGATAAGCATAGTATATACATTTATCCAGACAGCAGCAGACGTTACACCCCTAGGGCTCCTGACTACCCCCTGTTTTAAGTTTTCAATATCAGGGATGTATTCCCTCCCATGGAGCGAGCCTCCAGTGCAATTGGAGGGCAGTTGGTTTCCACCATGATAGACAGTGCCACTATTGCACCCGTTGGCTCATTTGGCCTGGCTGGCCAATTATAAGGCTTGCAGCGTCCACTGTTGAGTATGTTCACCGGTGGTATCTCTTTCTCCCATTGAACTGCATGTAGAATGGCTCCTTCCAGCTTTCTGTCAACTGGTCTACATGGAGGATGTTATCAGCTCAGTTCCAGCAGGATTTCTCAGTGGCCTTGCAGCCCAAGTATGTGGAGTCTTCAGCAATATGGTCTTACCATCTATTCCTGGTGGGAAACCAAGGGCCTCGGCAATGGCCTATAATGTTTTGGGGGCATCAGGGACCTCCCTGACCAACAACTCACTGGAAGGTATCCAATCATGGCACTGAAAATTTTCTAGCATCAGATCTATGGCTCCTGAGTGTTCCATTGTCCAAAACCGGAGGATCCCATATGATTTATTTATATCCTCTTAGATTTTGATTAGCCCTCCCTCCACCTTTCCTTTACTCAATCTCTTCCCCTGACTTCACTTTGGGCCTTTTCACCCCCGTTAATCTATTCTTCTATTAACATGTATACAATGCCATCCTATTAAGTACCCTCCTCCCTTCCTTTTTAGCAAGTCTTTGTAATGATTAAACACTCACCTTTGCTAGGCACTGAGAATAAACTATGAACAGTTTCTCACATGGTTGTGAAGGAATGCAGGTAACAAACATGTAAACAGTAAATGGAACAAGATGCCTTCAGATTATGTTGTTTATTTATTTGAGAGAGAGAGATGCCAGAGCCTTCAGCCACTGCAAATGAACTTCAGATGCATGCACCACCTTGTGCACTTAGCTTACATGGGTCCTGGGGAATCAACCCTGGGTCCTTTGGCTTTGCAGAAGGAGGGAGAGAGAGAATGGGCATGCCAGGACCTTCAGTCACTGCAAACAAATTCCAGACGTGTGCACCCCCTGTGCATGTGTACAACATTGCATGTTTACATCACTGTGTATCTGACTTATATGGGACCTGGAGATTCAGACATGAGTTCTTGGGCTTCGCAGGCAAGCACCTTAACCGCTAAGCCATCTCTCCAGCCCCTATTTTTATTTTTTTACTATTTCATTTTTATTTATATGAGAGAGGGAGGAAGAGGCAGATAGAGCGAGAGAGAGAGATTGGGCACGTCAGGGCCTCCAGCCATTGCAAATGTACTCCAGACAAGTGTGCCTGCCACCTTGTGCATCTGGCTTAAGTGGGTCGTGGGGATTCAAACCTGGGCCCTGTGGTTTTGCAGGCAAGCACTTTAAATACTAAGCCATCTCTCCAGCCTTTACTTGCAAGGAGAGAGAGAATGGGCACACCAGGGCTTCCAGCCACTGCAAATGAACTCCAGATGCGTGCACCCCCTTGTGCATCTGGCTTGCATGGGTCCTGGGGGAATCAACCCTGGGTCCTTTGGCTTTGCAGGCAAATGCCTTAACTGATAAGCCATCCCTCCAGCCCTTAATTTTTAACTTTATTTATTTATTTGCCAGCAGAGAGAGAGAATATGAGAATAGGTGTGCCAGGGCGTCTAGCCACTGTAAACAGAACTCCAGACGCACGCGCTACTTTGGGCATCTGGGCTTTATGTGGGTACTGGGGATTCGAACCTGGGCTGTTAGGCTTTGCAGACAAACGCCTTAACTGCTGATCCATCTCTCCAGCCCCTATTTTTTTTTTTTTTTTTTTTTTTTTTTTTTTTTTTTTTTAGACAGGGTCTCATGTAGCCCAGATTAGCCTTGAACTTGCTATGTAGCTAAGGCCTTAAACTCCTGATCCTCCAATCTCTTATCTTCCAAGAGCTGGGATTATAGGAGTGCACCATCATGCCTAGCTAAGAAGCTACTATTTACTGTATGGTACCTTCTACAAGATCTCATGTAGCCCAGGCTGGTCTTAAACTCCTGATGTAGTTGAAGATGACGTTGAATTACTGATTCTCTTGCCTCTACTTCCCAAGTGCTAGGAAGATAAGCGTGTCTTTTAAATTTTATTTGTGTGTGTGTGTGTGTATGTGTGTGCTGCGTGTGATGCGCACATGCACCATGGCCTCTTGCCACTGCAACTGAACGCCAGACACATGTGCCACTTTGTGTCCATCTTTACATGGGTACTGAGAAATTGAACTTGGACCAGTAGCAAAAGTGCCTTTAAGCACTGGGCCATCTCCCCAGTTCCTTATTGTTTTAGCACTGGAACTTTAGAGGAGACAGACCATTTTGGGCTGGGCTCAACTGGCCATGACCTTGGTGGAGAGTCTTGTCTTAGACACTTCCTCCTTCTTCCAGGTGCTGAAGTCCACAGGGGACGTGGTTGCGGGACGGGCCCTGTATGAGGGGTATGCAGCAGTCACTGACACACCCCCCGAGTGCTTCCTCACCCTCAGGGACACAGTGCTGCTGCGCAAGGAATGCCGGAAGCTTATTGTCCAACCCAACACTCGCCTTGAAGGTAATGGATTCTTAGCCCCTTAGATGGGTCCACGACGTGCTTTCTCAGAAAACAGGCCGAGAGCAGGCGCTCTTCCTGCCCTAATCCTCCTGTCGGACCTCAGACCAAAACCTCAGTGTTTTTGACACACACACACACACACACGCAGGGACACTGGTCAGATAACAGCAGCAGGTCTGAGAAAAGATGGAGGCTAGACCAGGTCCTGGAGGATCCTGGCTGTTGAGGCCCCTAGCACAAGGTCAGGTCAGACAACAAGCTGGGGCTGCACACCCTAGCGGGACTCAAGATGGAGATGTGCTCAGTTGTTCTTTCTTCTCAAGTAACAATTCCATTTCCAGAAACCCTGACTCTGCCAGCATGGCGCTGGTACCTCATGTGCCCTTCATCTCTCCCATGCACTGACTTCACTGTTCTCTGTCGACTTTATACACGATGTTCCCACTGTTTGGCACTGGGTACCCCAGATTTGTGCTGGTCTGGTCCTTCTTGTGCACGTCCTTGTTAAATGGCACCTCCCTGTGACATGCTCACTCTGCTCCCTCAACACAACCCCTTCAGTCTCTCTCTCAGCTTCATCTTCTTTATGTACTGGGCAGGAATGAAAAGATATGGCGGTCGAAATCCCAGAAGGGAAGCATTAGTGAATACTTGAGAGATAGGTACTCACAGGGCTCTGAACACTTGGACAACTGAATATCCCATCTACTTTCAGAGAATCCAAGAATGCTCTACAGAGGAAGTGATGCTTAAGTTAGATTTGAAGAATATGTTTGTTTTTTTGTTTGTTTGTTTGGTTTTGTTTTTGTTTTTCTCAAAGTAGAATCTCACTCTAGCCCAGACTGACCTGGAACTTACTTTCTAGTTCTAGGCTGGCCTCATATTCACAGTGATCCTCTTACCTCTGCCTCTGCCTCCCAAGTGCTGGGATTAAAGATGTGTGCTACCGTGCCTGGATCAGATTTGATTTTTCAAAGGTGGTCATGAGCGGGGGGTGTGACTCCACGGTAGAGCATTTCTTAGTGTGTGAGAGGCCCTGGAGTCTACCCCCAGCACCTCAGGAAGCACTGGCGTTGCTGCTGGTAGATTTCTTGGGCTAGGGAGATAAGATAGCTCTGCAGTTAAAGGCACTTGCCAGAAGCCAGGTGTGGTGGCACATGCCTTTAATCCCAGGACTCAGGAGGCAGAGCTAGTAGGATCACTGTGAGTTCGAGGCCAGCCTGAGAGACTACATAGTGAGTTCTAGGTCAGCCTAGGATAGAGCAAGAACCTACCTAAATCAGATGCACAAAGTGCAACGCACATCTGGAGTTCATTTGCAGTGACAAGAAGCCCTGGTACACACACACTCACTTCCAGGTGCCAGATGTCAGGTAAAACGTTCACATCGTGGGCTGAAGATGTGCCTCAGTGGCAGTGTTCTTGGCCTAGCATGTGTACAGGGCCCTAGGTTCCAACTTCTGTACTAAAAAGAACAAAAAAACCTTTCATGAGGCTGGAGACATGGCTTAGCAGTTAAGGCACTTGCCTGCAAAGCCAAAGGACCCTGGTTTGATTTCCCCAGGGACCCACATAAGCCAGATGTACAAGGTGGTGGCAATGCTTCTGGAGTTCGTTTGCGATGGCTGTAGGCCCTGGTGTGCTCATTCTCCTCTCTCTCTCTCCCTCTCTCTGCCTCTGTGTCTCAAATAAATAAGATAATAAAAAATTAAAAAAAAAAAAAACTTTTCATGGATTAACTCCCAACAATCCAGTGAGAAATGGTTATTAGTCTCAGTTTTCAGCTGGAATGTAAACACACATAGACAAAAGACCTTTGCATTTGCCTGAGGTCATACAGCTAGGGAGGGGAAGAGTCCGAACTTGAACTTGTGTCATGTGAGCCTGAGCCTGCTCTCTTAGTTCTTGTACCTCTCAGTGTCACATAACACACCTCGTTTTCAGAAGGTAGAGTAGGGTGTAGTGTGAGAGGGGAGTGCTGTCCCCTTGAGTGCTCAAGGACCCTTAGAACAAGGCCACTTACGGAGGCTAAGAGGCTGCTTCTATTGAGTTGGCTAACACTCACTGAGCCCCTCGCCAGTGCATTCATTATTGGATGTAATCACCACACCTCCTCTAGAGAAGAGGTACTATGCTTGCCCTTGCCCCGCTTTACGGAGGAGTAAACCAGTTCAGAGAGGTTGGGAAACTTGCCCATAGTTTCTAGATAGAGATGAAGCAGTTGCTGGACTATAAGTTCCAGGATGCCAAAAGCTATTATCTATTTCATTTAACATAATGCCTGATAGAGACTTAAAAAAAAACAAACAAACAAACAAAAAAAAACTTTGGTGAGTGTTGGTTAATGTTTTGCTTTGTTAGATGATTTTTTTTTTTTTTTTTGACATTAGGATTCCTTATGTAGCCTTAGATGGCCTTAAATTCTGGATCCTCTTTTTTCAGACTCTTAAGTATTGGGATTCTAGGTGTGTGCCACCACCACACCTGCTTTCCCAAGGTAGGGTCTCGCTCTAGCCCAGGATGACCTGGAATTAGCTGTGTAGTCTTAGGGTGGCCTCGAACTCATAGCAGTCCTCCTACCTCTGCCTCCCAAGTGCTGGGATTAAAGGTATGTGCCACTATGTCCGGCCTCCAATATTTTTAAATATTTTGCTTCTATTTATTTATTAGAGAGAGAATAGGTGTGGCTGCCTGGACCTCTAGCCATTGCAAATGAACTCGAGACGCACATGCTACCATGTGTATCTGGCTTATGTAGGTTTTGGGGAATTGAACCTGGGTCCTTAGGTAAGTACCACCTTAACCGCTAAGCCATCTCTCCAGAAACCCCCCCCCCCTTTTTTTTTTTTTTTTTTTTTTTTTGGTTTTTTGAGGTAGGATATCTCACTCTAGCCCAGGCTGGGCTGACCTCAAATTCACTTCACTACGTAGTCTTAGGGGTGGCTTTGAACTCTCAACAATCCTCGTACCTCTGCCTTCCAAGTACTGGGATTAAAGGTGTGCACCATCACATCTGGCTAACAGAATTTTTTAAAAATATATTTTATGTATTTGAAAAAGAGAGAGAGAGAGAGTGGGCGCACCAGGGCCTCCAGCCACTGCAAACAAACTCCAGACACATGTGCCACCTTGTGCATCTGGCTTACGTGGGTTCTGGAGAATCAAACTGGGATCCTTTGGCTTTGCAGGCAAACGTCTTAACCGCTAAGCCATCTCTCCAGCCCTTTTTTTCCCCTAGGCAGTGTCTTTCTGTAGCCCAGACTGACATGGAATTCACTATGTAGTCTTAAGCTGGACTCAAACTCACAGCAATTCTACCTCTGCCTCCTTAATGCTGGGATTAAAGGTGTGCAGCACTATGCCCACAAAAATCTTTACTTAAGGAGTGGTAAAAGACATGTAGCATTTATTCAGTACTTGCCTTATAATAATGGACAGGACTAAATCAGATAAGTACGCCTCATTGTGAAGTACCATTTTCAATGCCAGCTCAGTCAGAATTTGTTGCCACTGTGATTCTATTGTTACGATTCTGTTTCCCTATTCATGTATTTTCTGCTGCTGTTTTCTCTCCATCTCCTCCTCTCAGACTCAGAAGTACAGCTTGTTGAGTATGAGGCCTCGGCCTCTGGTCTCATACGATCCTTCCGTGAGCGCTTCCCAGAAGATGGGCCCGAGTTGGAGCAGATCCTTATCCAGCTGGCCACAGCTGATGCCCGATTCTGGAGGGACACCATCAAGGCCCCATCTGGTCAAGCTTGAGAAGATTTGTGTGGCCCTGCATTGTGTGTGTGTGTGTGTGTGTGTGTGTGTGTGTAATGGGTTAGGGGAGGAGCAGGAGCACAGATTTTGGTGCTACCTCAGCTGAGGGTGGTGACATTAACCCCTTTCATTTGTCAGCACTTTACAGTTTACCAAGTGCTTCCCCTCTGTTACTTGATCTTTGCTGCCATCTATGGAGTGAGCTCCACAGGGCTCCTAGTGTGATATCTTGGATGTAGAAGTGGCAGTTCTGATAAAATCCTACAGGTGGCATGTGACAGAGCCAGGGCTCAAAACATTCTCACCAAATCCAGTGCTGTTCGTGTATTACTTTTATAACCATAAAAATAAATACCAGAAACAATCATCTTTGTAATGTGTATTATTCCTCTTTGTTACTGGAATGGCTGTGGGTTCAAAGTCTGATTGAGGGGAGGGGCAGGAGGTCAGTTTTGGTCTTCCATCTTCAACAGAATTTTTTTTGTTGTTTTTAAAATATTTTATTTTTATTTATTTATTTGAGAGAGGGAAAGAGGCAGAGAGAGAGAATGTGCAGTGCCAGGGCTCCTATCCACTGCAAACGAACTCCAGATGCATGCACCACCTGGTGCATCTGGTTTACGTGGGTACTGGGGAATCTAACCGAGGTCCTTTGGCTTTGAAGGCAAGCACTTTAACTGCTATGTCATCTCTCCAGCCCTGTTGTTGTTTTTGTTTTTCGAGGTAAGGTCTTGCTCTAGCTCACGCTGACCTGGAATTCACTATGTAGACTTTGGGTGGACTTGAACTCATGGCAATCCACCTACCTCTGCATCTCGAGTGCTGGAATTAAAGGTGTGCACCACCATGCCCAGCTTTTTTCTGTTGTTTTGTGTTTTGTTTTTTTAAGGTAGGGTCTCACTCTAGCCCAGGCTGACTTGGAATTCACTGTGTAGTCTCAGGCTGGCCTTGAACTCACAGCGATCCTCCTACCTTAGCCTCCCTAGTGCTGAGATTAATGGCATGCACCAATGTGGTGGTTTGATTCAGGTGTCCCCCATAAACTTAGGTGTTCTGAATGCTAGGTTCCTAGCTGATAGAGATTTGGGAATTAACACCTCTTGGAGGCAGTGTATTGTTGGGGGTGGGCTTATGGGTATTAGAGTCAGTTTCCCCTTGCCAGTGTTTGACACACTCGCCTGTTGCTATTGTCCACTTGATGTCCAGAAAGTGATGTCCACCCTCTGCTAATGCCATCATTTCCCCCTGCAATGATGGAGCTTTCCCTCGAGTCTGTAAGCCAAAATAAATCCTTTTGTCTCACAAGCTGCTCTTGGTTTTGTGATTTCTGCCAGCAATGCGAACCTGACTGCAACAGCCACCATGCCCAGTTTCAACAGGATTATTTATTTATTTGAGAGAGAATGGGCATGCCAGGGTCTCCTGTCACTACAAACTCCAGTCGCATGTGCCACTTTGTGCAGCTGGCTTTACATGGGTACTGGGCAATTGAACCCTGGTGGTCAGGCTTTGAAGCAAGTGCCTTTAACTGCTTAGCTCTCTCTTCAGCACCATTTCTTGTATTTTAAAATATCCAAGATTGGTAGAGAATCTTCTCTTTTCAGTTGGCAGTGACCTTGGTATGACTCAGAAGGCATCATGGTGCTGGAAAGAAGTGACAGAGGAGTGCTCAGTACTGCAGTATCTCTTATCACACCTTCCAAGGCTCAGGGTCTATTGCAGGAAGAGGTGGCGGAAAGAATGTAAGAGCCAAAGGAAGGGTAGGACTCCATACAACATGCTCCCCCAAACACATAATGGCCCCGATATCCACGACCTCACAGTGCCTGACACTACCTACACAAGACATCATAATAGGAGGAAAAGATCATGACATCAAAATAAAAAAGAGATGAAATTTGAAAGTTGAGAAATGGAGTTTTCAAAGGGGAAAGTGGGGGAGGGGGGGTATTACCATGGATATTTTTTATAATCATGGAAGTTGTTAATAAAAATTTTTTATGAAAAAAATAAACTGTAAAGAAATAAAATATCAAGGAATGTAAAAATTAGAAACTGTCAATTTCAGTAATCCTGCCCTTAACCCTGCTGTTTGGCTTCATGGCTTCAAGGCAGCCAGCAAGGTCATGGCCCTTTTCAACTGGGTTAACAGGGAAGATGGAGGTTGTTCACTTTGGTGGTATAACACTGTAAGTAAGGGCTCTCCCCCAGAAAAAAGAAAAAAAAAGAAAAAAAGGCCCTTGTTTGAAAAGCTTGCCAGCCCAGTTTTGATTCCCCATGTAAATCCAGATGCACAAAGTGGCACGCACATCTGGAGTTCATTTGCAGTGACAAGAAGCCCTGGTACACACACACTCACTTCCAGGTGCCAGATGTCAGGTAAAACGTTCACATCGTGGGCTGAAGATGTGCCTCAGTGGCAGTGTTCTTGGCCTAGCATGTGTACAGGGCCCTAGGTTCCAACTTCTGTACTAAAAAGAACAAAAAAACCTTTCATGAGGCTGGAGACATGGCTTAGCAGTTAAGGCACTTGCCTGCAAAGCCAAAGGACCCTGGTTTGATTTCCCCAGGACCCACATAAGCCAGATGTACAAGGTGGTGCATGCTTCTGGAGTTCGTTTGCGATGGCTGTAGGCCCTGGTGTGCTCATTCTCCCTCTCTCTCTCTCCCTCTCTCTGCCTCTGTGTCTCAAATAAATAAATAATAATAAATTAAAAAAAAAAAACTTTTCATGGATTAACTCCCAACAATCCAGTGAGAAATGGTTATTATTCTCAGTTTTCAGCTGGAATGTAAACACACATAGACAAAAGACCTTTGCATTTGCCTGAGGTCATACAGCTAGGGAGGGAAGAGTCCGAACTTGAACTTGTGTCATGTGAGCCTGGAGCCTGCTCTCTTAGTTCTTGTACCTCTCAGTGTCACATAACACACCTCGTTTTCAGAAGGTAGAGTAGGTGTAGTGTGAGAGGGGAGTGCTTCCCTTGAGTGCTCAAGGACCCTTAGAACAAGGCCACTTACGGAGGCTAAGAGGCTGCTTCTATTGAGTTGGCTAACACTCACTGAGCCCCTCGCCAGTGCATTCATTATTGGATGTAATCACCACACCTCCTCTAGAGAAGAGGTACTATGCTTGCCCTTGCCCCGCTTTACGGAGGAGTAAACCAGTTCAGAGAGGTTGGGAAACTTGCCCATAGTTTCTAGATAGAGATGAAGCAGTTGCTGGACTATAAGTTCCAGGATGCCAAAAGCTATTATCTATTTCATTTAACATAATGCCTGA
The DNA here is from genome assembly GCA_036346955.1 of Dipus sagitta. Classification (NCBI taxonomy): domain Eukaryota; kingdom Metazoa; phylum Chordata; class Mammalia; order Rodentia; family Dipodidae; genus Dipus; species Dipus sagitta. The sequence goes on along the minus strand of CM070770.1, from coordinate 161,358,239 downwards.
TAGAGACTTAAAAAAAAAAAAACAAACAAACAAAAAAAACTTTGGTGAGTGTTGGTTAATGTTTTGCTTTGTTAGATGATTTTTTTTTTTTTTTTTTGACATTAGGATTCCTTATGTAGCCTTAGATGGCCTTAAATTCTGGATCCTCTTTTTTCAGACTCTTAAGTATTGGGATTCTAGGTGTGTGCCACCACCACACCTGCTTTCCCAAGGTAGGGTCTCGCTCTAGCCCAGGATGACCTGGAATTAGCTGTGTAGTCTTAGGGTGGCCTCGAACTCATAGCAGTCCTCCTACCTCTGCCTCCCAAGTGCTGGGATTAAAGGTATGTGCCACTATGTCCGGCCTCCAATATTTTTAAATATTTTGCTTCTATTTATTTATTAGAGAGAGAATAGGTGTGGCTGCCTGGACCTCTAGCCATTGCAAATGAACTCGAGACGCACATGCTACCATGTGTATCTGGCTTATGTAGGTTTTGGGGAATTGAACCTGGGTCCTTAGGTAAGTACCACCTTAACCGCTAAGCCATCTCTCCAGAAACCCCCCCCCCCTTTTTTTTTTTTTTTTTTTTTTTTTTTGGTTTTTTGAGGTAGGATATCTCACTCTAGCCCAGGCTGGGCTGACCTCAAATTCACTTCACTACGTAGTCTTAGGGGTGGCTTTGAACTCTCAACAATCCTCGTACCTCTGCCTTCCAAGTACTGGGATTAAAGGTGTGCACCATCACATCTGGCTAACAGAATTTTTTAAAAATATATTTTATGTATTTGAAAAAGAGAGAGAGAGAGAGTGGGCGCACCAGGGCCTCCAGCCACTGCAAACAAACTCCAGACACATGTGCCACCTTGTGCATCTGGCTTACGTGGGTTCTGGAGAATCAAACTGGGATCCTTTGGCTTTGCAGGCAAACGTCTTAACCGCTAAGCCATCTCTCCAGCCCTTTTTTTCCCCTAGGCAGTGTCTTTCTGTAGCCCAGACTGACATGGAATTCACTATGTAGTCTTAAGCTGGACTCAAACTCACAGCAATTCTACCTCTGCCTCCTTAATGCTGGGATTAAAGGTGTGCAGCACTATGCCCACAAAAATCTTTACTTAAGGAGTGGTAAAAGACATGTAGCATTTATTCAGTACTTGCCTTATAATAATGGACAGGACTAAATCAGATAAGTACGCCTCATTGTGAAGTACCATTTTCAATGCCAGCTCAGTCAGAATTTGTTGCCACTGTGATTCTATTGTTACGATTCTGTTTCCCTATTCATGTATTTTCTGCTGCTGTTTTCTCTCCATCTCCTCCTCTCAGACTCAGAAGTACAGCTTGTTGAGTATGAGGCCTCGGCCTCTGGTCTCATACGATCCTTCCGTGAGCGCTTCCCAGAAGATGGGCCCGAGTTGGAGCAGATCCTTATCCAGCTGGCCACAGCTGATGCCCGATTCTGGAGGGACACCATCAAGGCCCCATCTGGTCAAGCTTGAGAAGATTTGTGTGGCCCTGCATTGTGTGTGTGTGTGTGTGTGTGTGTGTGTGTGTGTGTGTAATGGGTTAGGGGAGGAGCAGGAGCACAGATTTTGGTGCTACCTCAGCTGAGGGTGGTGACATTAACCCCTTTCATTTGTCAGCACTTTACAGTTTACCAAGTGCTTCCCCTCTGTTACTTGATCTTTGCTGCCATCTATGGAGTGAGCTCCACAGGGCTCCTAGTGTGATATCTTGGATGTAGAAGTGGCAGTTCTGATAAAATCCTACAGGTGGCATGTGACAGAGCCAGGGCTCAAAACATTCTCACCAAATCCAGTGCTGTTCGTGTATTACTTTTATAACCATAAAAATAAATACCAGAAACAATCATCTTTGTAATGTGTATTATTCCTCTTTGTTACTGGAATGGCTGTGGGTTCAAAGTCTGATTGAGGGGAGGGGCAGGAGGTCAGTTTTGGTCTTCCATCTTCAACAGAATTTTTTTTTGTTGTTTTTTAAATATTTTATTTTTATTTATTTATTTGAGAGAGGGAAAGAGGCAGAGAGAGAGAATGTGCATGCCAGGGCTCCTATCCACTGCAAACGAACTCCAGATGCATGCACCACCTGGTGCATCTGGTTTACGTGGGTACTGGGGAATCTAACCGAGGTCCTTTGGCTTTGAAGGCAAGCACTTTAACTGCTATGCCATCTCTCCAGCCCTGTTGTTGTTTTTGTTTTTCGAGGTAAGGTCTTGCTCTAGCTCACGCTGACCTGGAATTCACTATGTAGACTTTGGGTGGACTTGAACTCATGGCAATCCACCTACCTCTGCATCTCGAGTGCTGGAATTAAAGGTGTGCACCACCATGCCCAGCTTTTTTCTGTTGTTTTGTGTTTTGTTTTTTTAAGGTAGGGTCTCACTCTAGCCCAGGCTGACTTGGAATTCACTGTGTAGTCTCAGGCTGGCCTTGAACTCACAGCGATCCTCCTACCTTAGCCTCCCTAGTGCTGAGATTAATGGCATGCACCAATGTGGTGGTTTGATTCAGGTGTCCCCCATAAACTTAGGTGTTCTGAATGCTAGGTTCCTAGCTGATAGAGATTTGGGAATTAACACCTCTTGGAGGCAGTGTATTGTTGGGGGTGGGCTTATGGGTATTAGAGTCAGTTTCCCCTTGCCAGTGTTTGACACACTCGCCTGTTGCTATTGTCCACTTGATGTCCAGAAAGTGATGTCCACCCTCTGCTAATGCCATCATTTCCCCCTGCAATGATGGAGCTTTCCCTCGAGTCTGTAAGCCAAAATAAATCCTTTTGTCTCACAAGCTGCTCTTGGTTTTGTGATTTCTGCCAGCAATGCGAACCTGACTGCAACAGCCACCATGCCCAGTTTCAACAGGATTATTTATTTATTTGAGAGAGAATGGGCATGCCAGGGTCTCCTGTCACTACAAACTCCAGTCGCATGTGCCACTTTGTGCAGCTGGCTTTACATGGGTACTGGGCAATTGAACCCTGGTGGTCAGGCTTTGAAGCAAGTGCCTTTAACTGCTTAGCTCTCTCTTCAGCACCATTTCTTGTATTTTAAAATATCCAAGATTGGTAGAGAATCTTCTCTTTTCAGTTGGCAGTGACCTTGGTATGACTCAGAAGGCATCATGGTGCTGGAAAGAAGTGACAGAGGAGTGCTCAGTACTGCAGTATCTCTTATCACACCTTCCAAGGCTCAGGGTCTATTGCAGAAGAGGTGGCGGAAAGAATGTAAGAGCCAAAGGAAGGGTAGGACTCCATACAACATGCTCCCCCCAAACACAAAATGGCCCGGATATCCACGACCTCACAGTGCCTGACACTACCTACACAAGACCATCATAATAGGAGGAAAAGATCATGACATCAAAATAAAAAAGAGACTGATTGAGATGAGAATGGAGTTTCAAAGGGGAAAGTGGGGGGGGGGGTATTACCATGGGATATTTTTTATAATCATGGAAGTTGTTAATAAAAATTTTTTATGAAAAAAATAAACTGTAAAGAAATAAAATATCCAAGGAATGTAAAAATTAGAAACTGTCAATTTCAGTAATCCTGCCCCTTAACCCTGCTGTTTGGCTTCATGGCTTCAAGGCAGCCAGCAAGGTCATGGCCCTTTTCAACTGGGTTAACAGGGAAGATGGAGGTTGTTCACTTTGGTGGTATAACACTGTAAGTAAGGGCTCTCCCCCAGGTCTTATAGTCAGTGGGCCCTGTCACTGATGCATATTTTAGGGTCCAGAAGCCATAAATCAAAATTCCCTAGCCAGGAAAGTTTCACTCCGGAACGTTCGTATGCCTGCTCCCCGGTGCAGGCCCGGACACAATTGGGTGTGGAGCGGCGGATGGACGGGTTGCCAAGGCGACGCCTGCGAAGATGGCTGCTGCGTCTTCATCGGATTCCGACAGCGGCCGAGCTGAGAGGTGAAGTCCCAGGTCCTCAGGGCTTCTTTCGCAAAGATGTGTAGATGATACCTTGGTGTCGGGGTCTCGGGCTGTAGCGGTTCTCCGGCAGCGCTGGAAGGGCTCGTCAGAGATCAGACGACGGAGCCGGTGTCTGATTCGGTCGCCCGCTGCGCCCGCTACGGAGCCGGGACCCGGACTCAGACATTACGTGCTCCTAGTCCAGAACTCTCTGCCCTCCTCAGTCTCACACACCAATTCCTACAAAGTTTTCTGCCCTTCCCGTAGGACACAGTCTCCAACTTTCTCTCCTCCCTCTCCCAGCAGTGAGGCCAATTCGAAATGGCTGGACGCTCACTATGACCCTATGGCCAACATCCACACCTTCTCCTCCTGCCTGGGTGAGTCTCTGGCGTCAAGAACCAGGTTTTAGGAGGTTGGGAGAGTCAGATAATAGCCCCGTGGTGGAGCTTTTGGAATTCTGAGACTGAACCCTCTTGTGTTTTCCAGCACTGGCAGATTTGCATGGGGACGGAGAGTATAAGGTAAGCAGTCACCCCAGTGGAGAGTTGGGGCTTGGGCATACTAATCCAGAAGTGATATTTCCTCATGATGCAAAAAAAAAAAAAAAAAAAAAAAAAAAAAAAGAAAGAAAAAAGCCGGGCGTGGTGGTGCATGCTTTTAATCTCAGCACTCTGGGAGGCAGAGGTAGGAGGATCACCATGAATTCAAGGCCACCCTGAGACTAATTCCAGGTCAGTCTGAGCTAGAGTGAGACCCTACCTTGGAAAAAAAAAAAAGCTCAAACATACTCTACAATTCACCAGTACTGAAAAAACACATTCAGTTGTAATTTTATTTTATTATTGTTTTTTTTGGGGGTAGGGGCTGGTTTCGAGGTAGGGTCTTGCTGTAGCCCAGGCTGACCTAGAATTCACTATGTAGTCTCAGGCTGACCTTGAACTCATAGTGATCCTACCTCTGCAATTAAAGGTGTGGAATTAGCCGGGCGTGGTGGCGCACGCCTTTAATCCCAGCACTCGGGAGGCAGAGGCAAGAGGATTGCCGTGAGTTCGAGGCCACCCTGAGACTCCATAGTGAATTCCAGGTCAGCCTGGGCTAGAGTGAGACCCTACCTCGAAAAAAAAAATAAATAAAAAATAAAGGTGTGGAATTAAGTGCTGGAAAGGGCAAGTGCTGGAATTAAAGGTGTGTGCCACCATGGGCAGGCTGTTTTATTATTTTTTGTTTGTTTCCAAGTAGGGTTCACTCCAGTCCAGACTGGTCAGTAAACCACAGGGATCCTCCTACTGTGAACTCATGGAACTCCTCCGACCTTAGCCTCCTGGGTGCTAGAATTAAAGGCATGCACCACCACACCTGGCTAAAAAATGCTTATTTTTTTCACTACCTTTTTTTTTTTTTTGGTTTTCATAGGTAGGGTCTCATTCTAGCCCAGGCTGACCTGGAATTCACTATGTAATCTCAGGGTGGCCTCAAACTAACTCACAGCGATCCTCCAGCCTCTCATGTGCCACCACACCCGGCTTCACTGCCTTTTAAAAAACACTTGAGCCAGGCATGGTGGCGTACGCCTTCAGTCCCAGCACTTGGGAGGCAGAGATAGGAGGATCACCATGAGTTCAAGGCCACCCTGAGACTACATAGTGAATTCCAGGTCAGCCTGGGCTAGAGTGAGACCCTACCTCAAAAAAAAAATAAATAAATAAATAAATAAAAATATGTAAGCCGGGCTTGGTGGTGCATGCCTTTAATTCTGACACTTGGGAGGCAGAGGTAGGATTGCCATGAGTTCAAGGCCACCCTGAGACTACGTAGTGAATTCCAGGTCAGCCTGGGCTAAAGCGAGACCCTACCTCAAAACAAAACAAACAAACAAAAAAACTATGTATGTTGTATGTATCTATTTATTTGCACATGCTTGTGTGTGGATGAGCCCACCAGAGTAACTGCTGCAAATAAATGCCGGGTGCATGTTCCACTTTGTGTCCAGCTTTACATGGGAACTGTGGAATTGAATGCCGGCTGGCAGGGCTTTAAAATATGGAATGCTGGGCTGGAGAGATGATTTAGCAGTTAAGGTGCTTGCCTGCAAAGCCTAAGAACCCAGGTTTGATTCCCCAGTACCCACATAAGCCAGATGCACAAGGTGGTGCATGTGTCTGAAGTTCATTTGCAGTGGCTAGAGGCCCTGGTGTGCCATATTCTCTCTCTCTCTCTCTCATACAAATAAGATGAAAAGATTTAAAATATACATATATGGAATGCAGACTGAGGAGATAGCTTGGTGGTTAAAGGTGCTTATTTATGAAGCCTGATAGCCTAGATTCAATTCCCCAGTACCCATGTAAAGTCAGATGCACAAAGTGGCCCATGAGTGTGGAGTTTGGTTGCAATGGCAGGAGGCCCTGGTACACCCATACTCTCTCTCTCCTTGCAAACAATAAAAATATTTATAGACCCTTATCCTGAACTGAATTATCCCTATAGCTGGTGGTGGGAGACCTTGGGCCAGGTGGACAGCAGCCCCTCCTGAAGGTGCTCAAAGGACCAACAGTGTTGAGAGAAAACCCACTGCCTGCCCTGCCAGCTGCTGCTGCCTCCTTCCTCATGGAGCAACATGAGCCCAGGACTCCAGCTATAGCACTTGCCTCAGGCCCTTGTGTCTATGTGTATAAGAATCTTAGACCCTACTTCAAGTTTAGCCTGCCCCAGTTGCCTCCAAACCCTCTGGAACAAGATCTTTGGAATCAAGCCAAGGAGGTAAGTGACACAGGATATAGAAACAGAAGGTAAAGATAGCAGCCATTGGATGAGAACCATCAAGAAGAATAGGCTCCCAAGGAGGCCAGGGGTATAAGGTAGCCCAGCTCTGAGTGAGGGATTATGCTCATCCCTAAGCAGCAGCTGAGTCAAGGCCTTTAGAGTTAAAAAAAAAAAAAAAAAAAAAAGAGTCCCTCTACACTAGTCACACTCCTGCCTATCTGTGAGGAAGGGGAAACCAAAGAAGGTACTCTTGCCAGAGTAGAGAGGGGCACTGATAAGAGTATGATGGGCATGAGCATGACCCTGAGACTGGGTTCAAATCAGGGCCTTAGACTTGGGGTACAGTGCAGAGGTAGGAAGAGGAAGCCCTCTCCCCAAGTATGGTGCTCCCAGAGAACATGGCTATTCGAGCTCATAGGTTTTCCCTTCTCACCATGCCTTCACAGGACCGAATAGACCACTTAACCCTGAAGGAAATGCTGGAGGGCATTCGGTGAGAGCCCACACCTTCCCCTTTTCCCTCCGCTTGTCCTTCATCCCAAAGCCTTGTCTGCTCCCATCACTAAACCTGCTATTCTGGTCATTCCTTGCAGAGAGAAGGCGGAGGTGCCTTTGTCTGTTCAGTCACTCAGGTAAGGGTCCCCTGGAGGATGGGAGAAAGAGAATGGCTGAAAACTGGCCATAAAGACAGCCAGGCTGTGGCATGCAGATACCAGTTCTCTTTGTGTGCAGGTTTCTACAGTTGGAGCTGAGTGAAATGGAGGCATTTGTAAACCAGCACAAGTCCAAGGCCATCAAGCGGCAGGTAATGTCCTTTCTTTTTCTGTTGGCCTATAAGAATGCATACATTTTTTTAGCCAGGTGTGGTGGTGCATGCCTTAATCCCAGCACTAGGGAGGCAGATGTAGGAGGATCACTGTGAGTTCAAGGCAACCCTGAGATTGCATAGTGAATTCCAGATCAGCCTGGACCAGAGTGAGACCCGACTTCATAAAACAAAAAACATTCTCTCTCTCTCTCTCTCTCTCTGTCAAATAAATAATATATAAAAATTAAAAAATGTTTAAAGCAAACAAAAAAAGCATACATTTTTTTAAAGGCCATAAAACATCAGCAGTAAATTTTACCACCAAACCTGACCAGTGGCACTTGGAAGTTTCCCTTCCAGCCACATCACATGTATACAGTGGCAAAGTAGTATTCTACTACATTTCCAGTTAACAGGGACAGCTTTGAACATGTAGTCACATGATGTTATAAAACTTCTTTTTTTTTTTTTTTTTTTTTGAGGTAGTGTTTCACTGTAGTCTCAGGCTGGCTTCAAACTCACAGTGATCCTTTTACCTTTGCCTCCTGAGTACTAGGATTAAAGGTGTGTTACCACACCTGGGGAGAACATTGTATTTTAAGCCTTAAAGAGTCTAAGAATTCCATTTTTAGCTGGGCATGGTGGCACATGCCTTCAATCCCAGCATGGGAAGCTGAGGTAGGAGGATCACTGTGAGTTCGAGGCAAGCCTGAGACTACATAGTGAATTCCAGGTCAGCCTGGGCTAAAGGGAGACTCTACCTCAATAAACTAAAAGAAAAAAAAATCCATGTTTAGTGGCCCATTGGTTATTCATGATTTGTTGTTGTTGTTGTTGTTGTTGTTGTGTTTGGTCTTCCATAACCAAAGCTTGATTTCAACTTCTGATCCTCCTATTCTTAACCTCTCAAATTCTGGGATTAGGCATGCACCACCCTACCCAGTAGTTACTTCATGATTTCATTTATATTTTGTATAGAATCATTCATGTCCAGGTCATTGGACAAGAAGTATCTCCCTTTTAACCTTCGGTGTTCTCTTCAGTTATAATTTCTTTGCTTTACTGGTAAACCAATGCATACTCTAGTGATTCCTGACCATGTGACATTGACCCTTAGTTCAGCTTCAGCTTCCACAGCTGTGTTGAAATTTAAAAAATGTCATGGGAGCCTTCCACACTGTAGGGACCATCCTAGCTAAACACTGCCCTCCCGGTGCCTCAGCTGCTGGCATGCACTACACTGATTTTATGAGAAGCACTGTTTTCTCCTGCTGACTGAGTACTTTTCAAACAGGGAAGTGAATTACTCAGCTGAGGAGAAAGGAACAATCTTCTAGGCTTGTGTCATGGTTGCATGCCTGAGACCATTGACATTTATCTGTCTACATTTCTGAGACATTTCTCCTTCCACTATACTCAGAGAATGGCTTGCCTTGTACAGCCTTTTTTTAAAATTTAATTTAATTTTTATTTCTTTGAGAGAGACAGAAAGAGGCAGATAGAGAGAATGGGCATGCCAGGGACTCCAGCCGTAGCAAACGAACTTCAGACACACATACTACCTTGTGCATCTGGCTTACATGGGTCCTGGGAAATTGAACATGGGTCCTTTGGCTTTGTAGGCAAATGCTTTAACCATTAAATCATCTCTCCAGCTCTCCTTTTTTTTGAGGTAGAGTCTCACTTTAGCTCAGGCTGACCATTCACTAGTATCAGGGTGATCTGGAACTCACAGTGATTCTCCTCTCCTCCCGCTGCCTCCGGAGTGCTAGGATTAAAGGCATGTGCTACCATGCCCAGCGGATTATAACCTTTACCCTTAAAAATATAATTTTGATGGCCAGGCGTGGTAGTATACACCTTTAATCCCAGCACTTGGGAGGCAGAGGTAGGAGGATCGCTGTGAGTTCTAGGCCATCCTGAGACTACATAGTGAGTTCCAGGCCAGCCTGGGCTAATGTGAAACCCTACCTTGAAAAAACAAACAACAACAACAAAAAAAATATATATATAATTTTGGAGCTGGACATGGTGGCACATGCCTTTAATCCTAGCACTCAGGAGACAGAGGTAGAGATTGCCATGAATTCACAGCTACTCTGAGACTAATTCCAGGTCAGCCTTGGCTAGAGAAAGACCCTACCTCAAAAAACAAAACAAATTATATATATGTATGTATATGTGTGTGTGTATGTGTATTTATATATATATAATTTTGTTTCTATTTTATTTTCATTTTCATTGCTTTTTTTTTTTTTGTTTTGGTCATGGATATCCAGGCCATTTTGTGTATGGAGGAGCATATTGCAAGGAGTCCTACCCTTCCTTTGGCTTTTACGTTCTTTCCGCCAACTCTTCCGCAGTGGACCCTGAGCCTTGGAAGGTGTGATAGAGATATTGGAGTGCTGAGCACTCCTCTGTCACTTCTTCTCAGCATCATGATGCCTTCTGAGTCATCCCAAGGTCACTGCGAAAGTTCTCTAACTAAAAAGTGAGAGTAGCATTAATATATGGGTATGAACATTAAGAGAAGGGCTTACTGGGCAGTTTGATGAGCATAGTATATACATTTAGCCAGACAGCAGCAGACATTACACCCCTAGGGCTCCTGACTACCCCTTTTAAGTTTTAAGTTAAGCAGCGGGAGGAGAGGAGAATCACTGTGAGTTCCAGATCACCCTGATACTAGTGAATGGTCAGCCTGATGTATTCCCTCCCATGGAGCAGGCCTCCAGTCCAATTAGAGGGCAGTTGGTTTCCCCCATAACAGATGTGCCACTATTGTACCTGTTGGTTCATTTGGCCTGGCTGGCCAAAGATAAGGTTTGCAGTGTCCACTGTTGAGTATCTTCACTGGTGATTTCTCTCTCTCCCATTGAGCTGCATGCAACATGGCTTTCTCCACTTTGTTAGCTGGTCTACATGGCAGAGGTTATCATCTCAGTTCCAGCAGGATTTCTCAGTGATCTTGCAGCCCAAGTATGTGGAGTCTTCAGCAATAGGGTCTTACCATCTATTCCTGGTGGGAAACCAAGGGTCTTGTCAATGGCCTGTAATGTTTTGGGGGCATCAGGGACCTCTCTGGCCAACAACTCACTGGAAGGTATCCAATCCCTGGCACTGAAAATTTTCTAGTAACTATCTATGGCTCCTGAGTGTTCCATTGTCCAGAAAAGTAGGTTTCTGTCTGATTTATTTATATCCTCTTAGATTATGATTAGCCCTCCCTCCATCTTTCATTTACTCAATCTCTTCCCTTGACCTCACTTAGGCCTCTTCATCCCCATTAATCTGTTCTTCCACTTACATATATATAGTACCATCTATTAAGTTCCCCCTCCCTTCCTTTCTGTTCCCTTATATCTCCTTTCTAGCTTACTGGCTTCTGCTACTGAGTTTTCTTCCTATTCACACAGAAGTCCAGTCATTTGTAGCTAGGATCCACATATGAGAGAGAACATACGACGTTTGGCTTTCTGGGGCTTGGTTACCCTAAGTATAATCCTTTCCAGATCCATCCACTCTCCTGGAAATTTCATAACTTCATTTTTCTTTACCGCTGAGTAGAACTCCATTGTGTAAATGTGCCATATCTTCATTATCCACTCATCAGTTGAGGGACATCTAGGCTGGTTCCATTTCCCAGCTATTGTGAATAGAGCAGCAATAAACATGGTTGAGCAAGTATCTCTGAGGTAGTGAGAAGAGTCCTTAGGATATATGCCTAGTAGTGCTATAGCTAGGTTATATGGTACATCTATTTTTAGATGTCTCAAGGGACCTCCACACTGATTTCCACAATGGCTGGACCAGATTGCATTCCTATCAACTATGTAGAAGGGTTCCTCTTTTTCTGCATCCTCGCCAGTATTTGTGATCATTTGTTTTCATGATGTTGGCCTATCTGACATGAGTGAGATGGAATCTCAACGTAGTTTTAATCTGCATTTCCCTGATGACTAGGGATGTCAAACATTTTTTTTAGATGTTTATATGCCATCTGTATTTCTTCTTTATTTTCTCCCATTCTGTAGGTTGCCTCTTTGCTTTATTCATAGTGTCCTTTGCTGTACAAAAGCTTTGTAATTTCATGAGGTTCCAGCAGTTAATCTGTGGTTTTATTTCCTGAGCAATTGGGGTTATATTCAGAAAATCTTTGCCAAGACCAATATGTTGAAGAGTTTCTCCTACTTTTTACTCTACAAGTTTCAGGTCTGATATTAAGGTCTTTGATCCATTTGGACTTAATTCTTGTGCATGGAGGGCGATAAGGATCTATTTTCATCCTTCTATAGATACATATGCAGTTTTCCCAGCACCATTTGTTCAAGAGGCTGTCTTTTCTCCAATGAGTATTTTTGGCGTTTTTGTCAAATATCAGGTAGCTGTAGCTACCCAGGCTTACATCTGGGTCCTCTATTCTGTTCCATTGATCTACATGTCTGCTTTTGTGCCAGTACCATGCTATTTTTGTTACTATGGCTCTGTATATAGGTTAAAATCAGGTATGGTGATACCACCAGCCTTATTTTTGTTGCTCAAAATTGTTTTAGATACGTGAGATTTTTTGTGCTTCCAAATGAATTTTTGGATTTTTGTTTTCTATTTCCAGGAAGAATGCCATTGGAATTTTGATGGGGATTGCATTAAATGTATATATTGCTTTTGGTAAGATTGCCATTTTCACAATATTGATTCTTCCCATCCAAGAACAAGGGATGTTTTTCCATTTCCTAGTGTCTTCCACAATTCCTGTCTTGAATGTTCTAAAGTTTTCATTGTAGAGATCCTTCACTTCCTTAGTTAGGTTTACTTCAAGGTACTTTATTATTTTTTAATTTTTTTTTTTTTTGTTCATCTTATTTATTTGAGAGCGACAGTCATAGAGAGAAAGGCAGAGAGAGAGAGAGAATGGGCGCACCAGGGCCTCCAGCCACTGCAAACGAACTCCAAACGTGTGCGCCCCCTTGTGCATCTGGCTAATGTGGGTCCTGGGGAATCGAGCCTTGAACTGGGGTCACAGGCAAGCGCTTCACTGCTAAGCCATCTCTCCAGCCCCTTTATGATTTTTTTTTTTTTTGATGCAATTGTGAATGGAAGTGATTCTCTGATTTCATCCTCTGTGTGTTTGTTGTTAGCATATAGGAAGGCTACTGATTTCTGTGTTTATTTTGTATCCTTCTACATGGCCATAGGTATTTATCAGCTCTTACAGTTTTCTGGTAGAATCTTTAAGGTCCTTTATGTACAGAATCATGTCATCTTCAAATAATGATAACTTGATCTCTTCCTTTCCAATTTGTATCCCTTTTATGTGTGTGTCTTGCCTTATTGCTATGGCTAAGACTTCCAGTACTATATTAAATAAAAGTGGGGACAGTGGACACCCTTGTCTTGTTCCTGATTTTAGTGGAAAAGCTTCCAGTTTTTCCCCATTTAGTAATATGTTGGCTGTAGGCTTGTCATAGATAGCCTTTATTATATTGAGAGATATGATATTTCTATTCCTAGTCTCTGTAGGACTTTTTTTGAGGGGGGTTTGAGGTAGGTTCTCACTCTACCCCAGGCTGACCTGGAATTCACTATGGAGTCTTAGGGTGGCCTCGATCTCACGGAAATCCTCCTAGCTCTGCCTCCTGAGTGCTGGGATTAAAGGTGTGCGCCACCACGCCCGGCATCTGTAGGACTTTTATCATGAAGGGATGTTGGATTTTGTCAAATGCTTTTTCTGGATTTAATGAAATGATCATGAGATTTTTGTCCTTCAGTCCATTTATATAATGTACTATATTTATCAATTTGTATATGTTGAACCATCCCTTCATCTCTGGGATGAAGCCTACTTGGTAGGGGTGAATGATCTTTCTGATATATTCTTGTATTCTGTTTGCCAATATTTTTTTGAGAATTTTTGCATCTATGTTCATGAGGAAGATTGGTCTGCAATTTTCTTTTCTTGTCTATCTTTGCCTGGTTTCGGTATCAGGGTGATGCTAGCTTCGTAGAAGGAGTTTGGTAGGATTCCTTCTTTTTCTATATTTTGGAAAAGTTTAAGGAGCATTGGTGTTGGTTCTTCGCTGAAGGTCTGGTAAAATTCACCAGTGAATCCATCTGGGCCTAGACTTATTTTAGTTGGGAGATTTTTGATAACCACTTGGATCTCCATACTTGTTATAGGTCTATTTAAGTGGTTAATCTCATCTTGATTTAATTTAGGTAGGTCATATAAATCAAAGAAATAATCCATTTCTTTCAGATTTTCAAACTTAGTGGAATATATGTTCTTGTAGTATGTCCCTATGAATTTTTGAATTTCTCTGGTATGTGTTGTGATGCTGCCTTTTTCATCTGTAATTTTATTAATTTGTGTATCTTCTCTCTTTCTTTTGGTCAGATTTGCTAAGGGTATATCAATATTGTTAATCCTTTCAAAGAGCCAACTCTTGGTTTCTTGATTCTTTGGATTTTTTTGTTTCTATTTCATTAATTTCTGCCCTAATCTCTATTATTTCTTCCCATCTACTGATTTTCAGTTTGCCTTGTTCTTCTTTTTCCAAGGCTTTAAGGTGAAGTATTAAGTTGTTTACTTGCGACCTTTCTAATTTTTTTTTTTTTTTTTTTTGGTTTTTCTTTTTTGGTTTTTCGAGGTAGGGTCTCACTGTAGCCCAGGCTGACCTGGAATTCACTATGGAGTCTCAGGGTGGCCTCAAACTCACGGTGATCCTCCTACCTCTGCCTCCTGAGTGCTGGGATTAAAGGCGTGAGCCACCACGCCCAGCTCCTTTCTAATTTCTTTTTTTTTTAATTTTCTCAATTTTTATTAATATTTTCCATGATTATAAAAAATATCCCATGGTATTACCCTCCCCCCTTTCCCCTTTGAAATTCCATTCTCCATCATATCCCCTCCCCATCTCAATCTTTCTACTTACATATATACAATACTCCTTTCTAATTTCTTAATATAGGCACTTAAAGCTATAAATTCTCTCTTAGGACTGCCTTGATTGTGTCCCAAAGGTTTTGGTATGTTGTGTTCTCATTATCATTTGACTCTATGAATTTTTTTGATTTCCTCCTTGATTTCTTCATTGACCATTCATCATTTAATAGTGTGTTGTTTAGTTTCCATGATTTTCTGTATGCTCTATAGCTTTTCTTGCTATTGATTTGTAGTTTGATCCCATTGTGAATCGATAGAATGCTAGGAATTATTTCAGTTTTCCTGTATTTAATAGCATATTGTTTAGTTTCCATGATTTTGTGTATGCTCTATAGCTTTTCTTGCTATTGATTTGCAGTTTGATCCCATTGTGATCAATAGAATGCTAGGAATTATTTCAGTTTTCCTGTATTTGTTAAGATTTGCTTTGTGTCCTAATATATGGTCTATTTTAGAGAATGTTCCATGTGCTGCTGAAAAGAATGTGTATTCTGTAGCATTTGGATGAAATGTCCTGTAGATAATCTGTTAGGTCCATTCCTTCTATGACCTCATTTAATTCAGATGCCTCTCTGTTTATTTTTTTCCCAAGATGACCTGTCAGTTGATGAGAGTGGGGTATTGAAGTCACCCACTACCACTGTGTTTGGTGTTATCTGTGACCTTAGTTCTAATAGCTGTTTGTTTGATGAAGTTGGGAGCCCCCATGTTAGATGCATGTATGTTTAAGGATTGTAATGTCCTCCTGTTGGAGTGTGTCTTTAATCAATATAAAATGACCTTCCTTATCTTTCTTAACTAATATTAGACTGAAGTCTACCTTGTCAGATATTAGAATAGCAACCCCTGCTTGTTTTCTAGGCCCATTTGCTTGAAACACGTTTTCCAACCTTTCGCCCTAAGATAGTGTCCATCCTTTGTAGAAAGGTGAGTTTCTTGGAGGCAACAAATTGATGGATCCTGCTTTTAACCCAGTCTTCAAACCTATGTCTTTTGGTTGGGGCATTGAGGCTGTTAATATTAAGAGATATTATTGAAAGGTGTGTATTTATTTTTGCCATTTTTGTAGTTCTTCTGGTTTTACCTTTGTTCTCTTGTGTTAAGTAGTATTTGAGTATTGTTTGTTTTTTCCAGGTTCCTTATATGTGTGCTTTTCTTTCTGTTCAGCATGGAGGATTCTTTCAAGTATTTTCTGTAGAGCTAGGTTTTGTCTTCAAATATTCCTTTAGCCTGATTTTGTCATGGAATGTCCTTATTTCTCCGTCTATTTGAATGGATAGCTTTGCAGGATAAAGTAACCTTGGTTGACAGTTGTTATCTTTCAGGACTTGGAATACATCACTTCAAGCCCTTCTGGCTTTTAAAGTTTGTGTTGAGTAATCTGCTGTGATCCTGATGGGCTTGCCTTTGTTTGTAACTTGATTTTTCTCTCTAACTGCTTCCAATATATTTTCTTTGGTTTGTATGTTTGGTAGCTTAATTATAATATGGGGAGGAGAGGTTCTTTCCAGGTTTTGTCTGGCTGGTGTTCTAAAGGATTCCTGTATCTGCACTGGCACCTCTTTCCCAATTTGGGGGAAGTTTTCTTCTATGATTTTGTTGAAAATGCCTACTCTGCCTTTGGAGTGAAATTCTTCTCCTTCTACTCTACCCAGGCCTCTGGTGCTTGCACCTTGGCGGTGAGGGAGGGGAGGCTATGGATTGTGGCTCCAATTCTCCTGCTGGTCCATGTGATCCTTGGTCCCTGCCATCCTCCCTTCAGGTTTCTTGAGTTTGCAAGGAGGTCAGTGTGACTGGAGAATCCCCTCACCTGGCTTTTCCTGCAGCTCAGGCCAAATCTTGCTGCTGTGGCTATGCCGACCTGGTTCCGCCGCTGTTGGAGCCACTTCTGCCTGCTTCTGTGGGCTCTAGGCACTCTGGATCTTTCCTACTTCTCTGCTATAATTGATAATTTCTTAAGCACCTCACTTTTTTGTAGAAGAGTGTATTTTTCTGGGTTGCTTTTTGTTTGTTTGTTTTGGCTTTTTCTCCCCTAGGCTGCTTTGGTGTGGTTCCTATGCCTACATCTTAACTGGAAGTCCTGTTTTTTGTTTTTACAAGGTAGAGTCTCACTGTAGCCCAGGCTGACCTGGAATTCATCCTGTAGTTCCAGGATGGTCTCAACCTCACAGCTATCCTCCTACCTATGACTCCCAAGTGCTGGGATTAAAGGCATGTGCCACCATGCCCTAGCTATTTTTTTTAAATTTATGTATTTATTTGAGAGATAGAAAGAGAGAGAGAGAGAGAGATAAAGTGGGCATGCCAGTGCCTCCAGCCACTGCAAATGAATTCCAGATGTATGTACCACCTTGTGCATCTGGTCTATGTAGGTACTGGGGAATCAAACCTTGCGCCTTAGGATTTGCAGGCAAGTGCCTTAACCACTAAGCCATCTCTCCAGCCCCTAATTTTGTTTTAAAAGGTCATTGTTGTTGTTCTTGAGTGTGTGTGTGTGTGTGTGTTTGTGTGTGTATTATATGCATGTTTATATGCCCTTGTGACTCCCCACATAGTAGCCTGAAGTGCCAGAGCAGAACACTGGGGTTCCTGCTCCATCACTTCCACCTGTTCATATGTAAGCTGGAGTCTCTTACTGATCCCAGAGCTTGCTGTTTTTTCATGAACTCAGGTGATTCTCTAGTCTGTGCTCCCCTGCAAGACTGGGATTACAGATACTTGTGACCACACCCACCTGCTTATATAGGGATCAAACTGTAATGGTCTCTTAGGCCTCCTCAGGCCCTCATGCTTGCACAGGAAGTACTCTTAATCACTGAGCCACCTCTACAGCCTGCCACATTGCTTTTGATCATATGGATAGTTCATAAGCAATTTGGACTATACGTATTTGTTAGGAAGTTAGATTTGGAGCTGGAGATGTTGCTCAGTGGTTAAAGGTACTTGTTTGCAAAGCCTGATGACGTGTGTTCAATTCCCTACTACCCATGTAAAACTAGATGCACAGAGTGGTGTATGCATCTGGAGTTTGTTTGCAGTGGCAAGAGGTCCTGGTGTGCCCATACTCTATCTCTTTCTCTCTGTCCTCTCTGCTTGCAAATAAATAAAGAAAGAAGTTAGGGGCTGGAAGGTTGGCTTAGCAATTAAGGCACTTGCCTGCAAAGCCAAAGGACCCAGGTTTGATTCCCCAGTATTTATGTAAGCCAGATGCACAAGGTGGCCCAGGCGTCTGGAGTTCATTTACAATGGCTAGAGGCCCTGGTATGCCCATTCTCTCTCTCTCTCTCTTCTCTCTCTCTCTTCTCTGCCTCTTTCTGTCAAATAAATAAATAAAAATAAAAATAAATATTTTTTTAAAATTAGGTTTGTGGGCTGGAGAGATTGCTTAGTGGTTAAGGAACTTGACTGCAAAGCCAAAGGACTGAGGTTCAATTCCACAGGACCCACGTAAGCCAGATGCACAAGGTGGTGTGTGTATCTGGAGTTCATTTGCAGTAGCTGGAAGTCCTGGAGCACCCATTCTTTCTCTATCTCTCTCTGCCTCTTTCTCTCTCAAATAAATAAATAAAATATTTTTAAAAAATTTTAAATTAGGCTTGTTGCAATAAACATCTTTGTACATAAACATTTTATACATTTCTGATGTTTGATCCTCCTCCTTTGGCCTCTTCCTTTCCTCTCACTAGTGGGGATGTTTGGGAATATCATGGGGAGATCCTTGGGTGACTTGTGGACTCCCTTCTGCAGACTGTCATCACCACCATGAGTACCTTGAAGAAGAACTTGGCTGATGAGGATGCTGTGTCCTGCCTGGTGCTGGGCACTGAGAACAAGGAGCTCCTAGTGCTTGACCCTGAGGCCTTCACAATTTTGGCCAAGGTCAGTATCAAGTCTGGCCCTGGGCATATCCAGGGTCCAAGTTGCAGTACTTTTCTGTTCTCCTTATTAATTCTGGGTAGTATACATTCATAGTAGAAAAATCAGAAATTGCCAAGCGTGGTGGCGCACGCCTTTAATCCCAGCACTTGAGAGGCCAAGGTAGGAGGAGCACTGTGAGTTTGAGACCAGCCTGAAACTCATAGTGAATTCCAGGTCAGCCAGGGCTAGAATGAGACCCTACCTTGAAAAGCAAAACAAAAAATCAGAAATCGTAGATAAAGATATATCCCAAAATCTCACCATTACTATTAAAGTTTTTGCATACATCCTTCTAGACATTTTTCATATGTGGACATAGTGTTACAACTTTATTCAATTATTACAACTTTATATATACCCTTATTAACACAAGATTGACTGGAAAGATGGCCTAGTAGTTAAGAGCACTTTCTGTGCAGTGATTAGAGCTGGAGGGAGCCTGAGACTGCTGAGCTCAATTCCCCAGAACTCATGTAAATAGTTGGGCATGGCCATGCATATCTGTAAGGCCAGTCCTGAGAGGAGTAAAAATAGGCTCATGAAACAGCCAAAAAGCTCAAGAATCAGTGAAGAAAGTCCATCTCAAGGAAACAAGTGGATGAGCAATGGTGGGGGCCACCCAGTGTTTCTCCTCTGGCCTCCATGTGTGCATTGGGTACTGCATCTACACACACACTCCACATCACACTGCACACATGATCATGTGAAAAGAAAAACAGGATTGTGGGACAGTCATATGACTTTTCATATCACAGCATATCATTAATGTTTTACTAGCCTATAAAACCAACTTCAAAGTTTTTATGTTATTTATTTATTTATTTATTTATTTGCAAGCAGAAAGGTACAGATAGAGAGAGATAGCTTACATGGGTACTGAGAGGAATTGAATCCAGGTTGTTAGGCTTTGCAGGTAAGTGCCTTAACTGCTGAGCCATCTCTCTAGCCCCATCTTTTTTTTTTTTTTTTTTTTTTTTTGAGACACTTCATTGCTGTGTAGCCCATGCTGGCCTTGAATATATCATCCTCCTCCCACCTCCTGAGTGCTGGGATTATGGCATGCACCACCATGCCTGGCTCATATCAGCCTTTGTTTATATATATGTGTGTGTATATATTTATAGCTGGGCATGGTGGCACACACTTTTAATCTCAGCACTTGGGAGGCCGAGGTAGGAGGATCACCATGAGTTCAGTCTCAGGCCAGCCTGAAATTACATATGAATTCCAAGTCAGCCTGGGCTAGAGTGAGGCCCTAATTTGAAAAACCAAAAAATAAGTATACACACACACACACATATATATTTATTTATTGGAGAATGGGTGTGCCAGGGCCTCCAGCCACTGCAAATGAACTCCATATGCATGCGCCCCCTTGTGCATCTGGCTTACGTGGGTCCTGGAGAGTTGAACTGGGGTCCTTTGGCTTTGCAGGCAAACACTTTAACTGCTAAGCCATCTCACCAGCCCTATATATATATAATTTGAGAGAGAGAGAGAATGAGTACACCAGAGCCTCTTGCCACTACAGACAAACTCCTGAATTATGTACCACATTTTGCATGTGGCTGGCTATACATGAGGTACTGAGGAATCAAACCCATGCTGGCAAGCTTTGCAAACAGCACTGAGCTATCTCCCCAGCCCTTTTCTCTAAAGGTTTTTTTTTTTTTTTTTTAATAACTTAGAGAGAGAAGACAGGTGCCAGGGCCTCTTGCTTCTGCAAATGAACTACAGAAGCATGCACCACTTTGTGTATCTGGTTTTACATGGATACTGGGGAATTGAAACCTGGCCAGCAAGCTTTGCAAGCAAGTACCTTTAACTACTGAGCCGTTTCCCCAGCCCCTTGCATCAGCTTTTTCAAAGCCCCCACCCCCACATATCCATTATATAGATGTGCCATATATAGATATATTTACCTCTTGCCCACTTAAATTGTTTTTAGTTTGTCACTATTATTGATACCACTTCAGTAGTCTTCCTTGTCCAAACATCTTGGCATGCCTATTTAAGTACTTCCTGGTGCAGTGCTAGAATTCAGCCAAATGACACAGACTAAATACAGTAGAAATTTAAGCTATAACTAGTAAGGAGTGAATGAGGAGCCTGAGACTTTAGACAAGAAACTAACTCACATGAGTGACTTCCAGTAGGGAGAAACCATGGCTCTCAATGAGAGATCATTGTATTTGACTCTTCTTTGCAGATGAGCCTTCCTGGTGTCCCTGCCTTTCTGGAGGTTTCTGGCCAGTTTGATGTGGAGTTCCGGCTTACAGCTGCCTGCCGCAATGGGAACATCTATATCCTGAGAAGGTAGTCACTGCTAGGACCTTTGGCCCAATAGAATACTTAGGAGACTTGGTGATTTCAGAAGCTTACAAGATAAGCAGGGGTCATTGTGTCTGGGATTTGGGAATGAAAAAGAGATGAAAATTTTATAAAAGAGGCTGAAGCGATGAGCATAGAGGGGATGATGCCTGGATGCTTGTGAGGAAGAGGCTGGCAAAGTGAGTCTTATAGTATGGCTATAATCCATGAGCAGTGTAGTTGGAGGATGGGAACAAACTCCTGTCTCTGTTATATCACCTTCTAGTATATGTGACATGTACATTAGTTTGATAAAACATTTCTTAAATTTAAGAAATTTAGCCTGGCGTGGTGGCACACACCTTTAATCCCAGCACTCGGGATGTAGGGGTAGGAGGATTGCTGTGAGTTTGAGGCCAACCTGAGGCTAATTCCAGGTCAGCTTGGGCTAGAGCAAGACCCTACTTCGAAGAACCAAAAAAAAATTTTTTAAAGAAATTTATTGAGTACCTACTATGCATTTAGCACTTTAGCACTGTGCAAGGTACTGGGGGTATATTGATAAACAAATTCTGTAAATATGGGCTTTGTCCATATGGAGAAGACAAATATTAAAGCTATTGCAACTTAATTAAGTTTTGTGGGAAAAGTAACATTGTAGGAATGATCAGGAGCACCTGTCTGAAGATCATAAAGGAACCAGTTTAGGTTGGGTGTGGTGGCACACACCTTTAATCCCAGCACTCTGGGAGGTAGAGGTAGGAGGATTGCTGTGAGTTTGAGGCCACCCAAGACTACATAGTAAATTCCAGGTCAGCCTGGGCTAGAGTGAAACCCTACCTAAAAAAAAAAAAAAAAAAAAAAAAAAAAGGAACCCGTTCAAGTTTTCATCTCAGAATCACTGGTTGAGTACCTTGTGTGTACTGTTGCCAAGTGGAGGGGTGACTAAGCCATTGTCTGTAGAGAGCTTACAATCTAAGGTGACAGCTAGCTAAAGACACAACAAATCAAGTGTCATATACTGTGGCATACACCTGTAGTCTCAGCTTTTGGGAGGCTGAGAGGATCACTTGAGCTTAGGAGTTTGATACTAACCTGGGCATCAAAGTAAAACCCCTTCTCAAATAAAATGACTCTTGGGTTGAGAGTATGAAAGGAGATCCAGAGCCAGTGGAAGTCTATCATTAGTCTGCCATGACATTGGCCTCAAGAAAAGTGGGCTATAGGCTGGGCATGGTGGCACACACCTTTAATCCCAACACCTGGGAGGCAGAGGTAGGAGGATTGCCATGAGTTTGAGGCCACCCTGAGACTACGTAGTGAATTCCAGGTCAACCTGGGCTAGAGTGAGAAGGAAAACACACTTGAGCCACTTAAGATTACACATCTACTAAGTGGTGGCTGTAGAAACAATTCCTGTGTCACCTTCTCACAGCCAGGGGTCCTCCTAGGTTAGTCTGCAGAGCTTAGAAAGAGGAAGATCAGCTAGAGCAGTGGAGACAAGGTTTCTCTGGATAGAGTGGTCATGTCTTTATTCCACAGAGACTCCAAGCACCCCAAGTACTGCATCGAGCTGAGTGCCCAGCCTGTGGGGCTTGTCCGAGTACACAAGATCCTGGTGGTGGGCAGCACCCAAGAGAGCCTGCACGGCTTCACCCACAAGGTGTGGTCTTGGACAAGCCCCCTACCCCACAACATACACTGCCCCATCCCTCTGGCAGAACAGCCCTTCCAGATTTCCCTTCCCTACAACTCCAGTTACCCCTTCTTTCCACTCAAAGCTCTGCATCACCTGTAGACACTGACTGTTCCTTGCCAGGGCAAGAAGCTGTGGACGGTGCAGATGCCTGCAGCCATCCTGACCATGAATCTCTTGGAGCAGCGCTCCCGGGGTTTGCAGGCTGTCATGGCTGGGCTTGCCAACGGAGAAGTCCGTATTTACCGTGACAAGGCCCTGCTCAACATAATCCGTGCCCCGGTGAGCCCTGCCTTTGGCATCTGCCATCGGCTCCTCCTTGCCCCCGTCCCACTTGTTCACAGCCTCTTCTGACCTCACATGGTTGCATCTCAGAGTCACTTATTGAGCTAAGCCGTTGTTTGCAGGGAGCTTACAATCTAAGGTAACAGCCAGCCAGAGACACACAGGTCAACAAGGCAGATGGAAGCAGAGAAAACACTGGAAAAGCAGAGGGGGTGAGTGCCTGCAAGGAGTGAGTGAGAGGAAAATAGGGATGGAAGTCAAGGGATGTTTCACAGAACAGGTAAACATTCACCTGGAAAATCCATTTGCCAAGTGGATTAATAGCAGAAGAATATTCTAGACATAGAGCAGCATGAACTAAAGCTGAGAGTTATAAAGGTTCTTGGTGGAAAAACTGGTAGTTTGATGAGTCACTGTAAAATGTGAAAGCAGCAGGTTTGAGTTGTAAAGTCCTGGGAGGCAGGTAATTTGGGAGAAGTAAAGAGGAGAAGGCAAACAAGTCTGGTGTGGAAGGCCTTAAATGCCTTGGTGAGGTAGGTTGGGGATATAACCCAGTGGATAAGAGTGCTTGCTGTGCAGGCATGAGGATCTGAGTTTGATCCCAGCAAGCAGATTTTAAAAAATAATAAAAGCAATTCTAAATGCCCTCATGCAGGAAAAATGTTCATTGGAAGTTTGTTTTTGAAAGGCAGCCTTTCAAAAGGGAGATAGAGGGCAAAAGAGATGGTTCATTGGTTAAGGCATTTGTCTGCATCCCTACCTTGAAAACAAAACAAAACAAAACAAAACAAATAAACAAAATATTCAAAAGGGAGAGAGAGTAGATAGGGCAGGAGATTGCTTAGGAGTCTGTCCCAGAAGAGGTTCAGGAATGTTTAATCTGGAACTCTGACAAGAGCAGTGACTTTGGAGGGGAGATGGAAAATATAAGAAATATTTATTTGAGAGAGAGAGCGCGCACCAGAGAGAGAGAGAGAACGGGCATGCCAGGGCCTCCAGCTGCTGCCAACGAACTCCAGACACATGTCCCACCTTGTGCAGCTTGTTTATTTACATGGGTCCTGGGGAATCAAACCTGGGTCCTTTGGCTTTGGAGGCAAGCGCCTTAACTGCCAAGCCATCTCTCCATCCCAAAAGAAATATTTCTAAGGCAGCATTACCTCATACCTGTCCTCACATCTCACCCATTATAACTTCTGGGGTCTCCCTTCTTCCCCATCTTGCTTTCTTCCCCAAGATACTTCTCCAACTAAACTCTAGTGTCTCCACACAGGATGCAGTGACCAGCCTTTGCTTTGGCCGCTATGGGCGGGAGGACAACACCCTCATCATGACTACTCGAGGTGAGGACCCAGGTCTGGTAAGGGTGTTGGAGTTGAAGGGGATGAGGTTCTGGGGAAAGGAGGAAGAAGAGCATGAGTAGACCTGGGTGTGGAAATGGAGGCCTCCAGGCATGTCTTTTCTAGGGTTGAACTGCCATTTACACAGCCCAACAGTGGTATGATTTCTCTGCCCAGAGGTCAGTTCAAGGCCAGCCTGAGCTACATGAGACCCTCCCTGCCTCAGAAAAACCAAAAGAAAGACACTATTGAGACAAGCTTCATTCTTTTAGAAACTGAATCTTGTCACAAAGACAGACATGTAGAAAAATAGCTCTATCTGGGTGTGGTAGTGCACGCCTTTAATCCCAGCACTCAGGAGGCAGAGGTAGGAGGATTGCCATGAGTTTGAGGTCAGCCTGACCAAGCTTGACCAAGACTCTACCTTGAAAAGCCAACAAAGAAAACAGCTCTATAGAAGGCTGATTGATAGTTGTTGTTTTTTCTTTTTTCTTTTTTGAAGAATGGGAATGTGGGATAGAGCAGGGACAATAGATCTGTTACCATTTGTCCACTTCCCAGGTGGTGGACTGATCATCAAGATTCTGAAGCGTACAGCAGTGTTTGTGGAGGGGACAGGTGAGATGGGCCCTCCACAGGCTCAGGCCATGAAACTCAGTGTACCCCGAAAGACCCGACTCTATGTGGATCAGACCCTGCGCGAGCGGGAAGCTGGCACAGGTAAGACTGACCCCAGGAGCAAGAACATGGTGAATGCCACTGGGTATCTTGAGCCATTGGAGACATCTTGGCCATGTAGGCCAGTCTCCTGCTTCTAGAAGTCCATGGACAGACTCAGAGTTACATCTGCAAATAATTAATGGTCCTCAAGACTGAGGATGTTGCAGAGAACTCAAAGAATTTAGAGAGGCAGTACTCACCTTGAGATGCTGGTCAAGTTTTCTTGCATATGCATTCATTATTAGTTCATTTGTTCCCTGTGATGAGGCCAGACCTAATGCCTTGACAGCCAGTCCCTACCTTCAGAACCAACTTAATATTGGATGTAGAGGGGCTTTCTGCCAAGGACTGGAACACAAAGGGAGCAAAGAATGTTGCCTGAGAAACAAAAAAAAGGCTTCAGAAAAAGGCCACATTGACTTCCTGTCAAGAGATGATAATAGGGGCTGGAGAGATGGCTTAGCGGTTAAGTGCTTGCCTAAGAACCCCGGTTTGAGGCTCGACTCCCCAGGACCCACGTTAGCCAGATGCACAAGGGGGCGCGTGCATCTGGAGTTCATTTGCAGTGGCTGGAGGCCCTGGCGCGCCCATTCTCTCTCCCTCTCTCTATCTGCGTCTTTCTCTCTCTGTCTGTCGCTCTCAAATAAACTAAGTAAAAATAACCAAAAAAAAAAAAAAATTTAAAGAGATGATAATAAGTTCACCAGACAGTACAGAAAGGGAAGGGCATTTAGGCAGAGAGGCACAAAGCCTTAACCTGGATTCAGGTAAGCATCTACCATGCTGGAAGGCTGAGTGACCCTGAGTTGGGGTGCAGAGGAAAGGTGGGTTGGAGCCAGCTCCCAAAGGGCTGGGGATGCAAGGCTAAGTTCATATGTATTTCATAGAGGGTGGAGAGCAAACAGAGATATTACACAGAAAAGTACAGTAACTGAGCCAGCTATTTTAAAAGGGGATATTGGTCTCAGATTGAAAGACAATTTAAAGGGTAGAGAAAATGTTAAAAGGCTTTAAAAGCCTAAAAACTATAAGTGAAACAATGGGTAAAGTATCAGAAAAATAAGCAGAGTAAAGTTCTGTAAGGTGACTAGTTGGAAAATGTCATCCAGTTGGCAAATATGATGGAAAAATGTTCCACTCATCATGGAAAGGAATCCTTGGAAATAAATGTAACAAGAAAATGTACAGAGCCTGGTAAGGGAAATAAAAAC